>CM030788.1:44805000-45405000 GCA_018127125.1 Rhododendron griersonianum
AATCTGTAAAGATCTTCCAAACATTGGCATTACCGTATCTGTACAAAAAAGCAAGAAGGCAATGACACAGGTTGAGACATTTAAACCAAACAACATCGGCACAAAAGAAAAATGAATGAACAAGGACTAGAAGCTAGCGATACGAATGTGTTGAATGCCAAAGGCATGATAACATTTCACAAACAGCTTGGCGATTTGTGTTTGTAAGCTATGATTTAGGTCAACACTTGAGTCGCTTTTGTGCAGTAATCAAAGAAGCATACTTGTGGGGGGGAGGGGATTTTTTGCTGCATTTTCCAAATATATTCATGCAAACAACCAAAATTAACATGCACATAACAAGGGCAAAAAAATTTCATAAGCACGCATTGAGCGCCTATATGGCCTGTAAGTAAAAAGCTATCTACACAAAATGATACTCCCTCTGTCCCAATTTGTTTGTCCCAAAAATTGACTTTGAAATATTCCCTTAATGCTCTCTATCATATGCATTGGAGAGAGTGCCATCTCATCCAATACCAAAAAGTAAAGGGAATTTTTGGGAATTTGAAGCTTTTCAAAAGTAATCATTTGGTCTCCTTAATAAATTGGAATTCCAAGATTGGACAAACAAATTGGGATGGAGTTTTGGTTAAAACTCATAACCTTAGTTTTTTTGGTTTGGTAGAAACTAAAAGTTAGACTGGAGAATATGGTTTCTACTGCTAGAGCTTGTTTTCTTGTTCACTGGTCTCATGTTCATAATATTGGGAATGGTAGTGTTGCCCGTATCATTGTGGCTTGGGATCCTCATTCTCTGAAGGTGGATGTTATCCTTTGTTCAGATCAACTGATCTTGGCTAGGGTGGAAACTAGTGACCACAGGACTTTCCACATTTCAGTTGTGTATGGTCAGAATCACATGGTTGGTAGGAGGTCTCTTTGGACTGATATGAGGTTTGTTAGCGGTGGGATTGGTGATGACCCTTGGATTCAACTTGGAGATTTCAATGTTGTAAGGAGATCCGATGAAAGATTGGTGGGGTTTGATAGCTCTGCTGCTTGTGAATTCAATGATTGCTTGGCTCATATTGGGATGGATGATATGCCTTCTAAGGGATATTAGTTCACCTGGTCCAATAGAAGGGGTGGATTGGGGGAGATCAGAAATAAACTAGACAGAGTCATGGTCAATGCTGGATGGTTGGATAGCTTTCCTGAATCTGAGGCCATTTTTGAGTCCCCAGGTATCTCTGATCACAGTCCTATGTTTGTCACTGTTCTTCCAGAAACTCAAAAGAAGAGGCCTTTTAAATTTTTTAACTTTTGGATGAAACATGCAAGATTTAAGGAGGAATTGGGGAAATCCTGGTGCAAGCCTGTTAGCGGTCACCCTAAATTCTTTCTGTTACAGAAATTAAAGAGGCTTAAGCCTGTGTTATGATCTTTCAATACATCCTATTTTTCTCATCTTTCTGCAAGAGTAGCTACGGCTAGGCAGGCTCTTCCTGATGTGCAGCTTCAATTGGCAACTCTCCCCCAAAATCAGCAATTGCATGACCAAGAAAAGGAACTGTTGGTTTCTTTTATTGATCTTAGTTATGCTGAAGAATCTTTCAAAAAACAGAAGTCCAGAGTTTTGTGGTTATCCTTGGGGGATCAGAACACTAAGTTCTACCACCACAAGATGAGAGCTCATTGTCTTAGAAATAAAATTCTCAGTTTACAGGACAGTTCTGGGGTCAGACTTAATACTCCTACTGAGGTAAAGCAAGAGATTCTGGGCTACTATACTGGTGTCAAAGAAGAGATGCCAAACAGGTTTTGGGTATGGTTCTGAATCAGAAAGTCACTAGAGCAATGGGGGTAGAGTTGATTAAACCTATAACTGCTGAGGAGATTAAATTGGCTATGTGGTCTATCAATAAGGATAAGGCTCCCGGTACAGATGGTTTTAATTCGGGTTTCTTTCAAGAAAATTGGGACTTAGTTGGGAAGGATGTGATTCAAGCTGTTCAACAATTTTTCCTTGATGGGGATATTCGGCAATGGAATGCAACTGCTATTACTTTAGTGCCTAAGACTTCTTCCCCTTCAACTGTGAGAGACTATAGACCCATTGCATATTGCAATGTGGTTTATAAGTGTGTTACTAAGGTTCTTTCCAACAGATTGCAGCCTATTCTTCCAAGTATCATTAGTTCCAATCAATCTGCTTTTGTTAAGGGTCGTAGTATTATGGACAATGTCCTTCTAATGCAAGAACTAGTGAAAAATTATCATAAATCTGGGGGATCTCCTAGGTGTGCTGTCAAGATGGATTTAATGAAGGCGTACGATTCAGTGGACTGGACTTTTCTTCTTGATATTATGCAAAGCATGCAGTTCCCTGATCAATATATTCAATGGGTGAAGAACTGCATAACTACTCCTATGTTCTCTGTTATGATCAATGGCAGCTGGAGGGTTTTTTCCCTGGCCAAAGGGGTCTTAGGCAAGGAGACCCCTTATCCCCTTACCTTTTCTTACTAGTGATGGAGGCTTTCACAGCACTTCTCCAGTATAAGGTGCAACATCAAGCTTTTCGGTATCACCCTAAATGCCATTCTTTGCAGTTAACTCATTTAATTTTTGCGGATGACTTATTTGTTTTGTGTGGTGCTGAGGAGGGTTCTTTTACAATAATTGCTGAGGTTTTGAAAGATTTTCAATTGTTTTCTGGGTTGCAAATCAATATGCTCAAGAGTTCTGTTTTTTTTGCTGATGTGGATCCTACTACTAAATGTAGTTTACACTATATCCTCCCTATCCCTGAGGGTGTTCTTCCAGCCAAGTATCTCGGTGTCCCTCTGATATCTACTAAATTGAAAGCTTCTGACTGTGCTCAGTTGAAGAACAAAATTCTGTTAAGAATTCAGTCTTGGTCAAATAGAACTCTTTCTTATGGAGGGAGGGCTCAATTGGTTAAATCAGTTCTGTTCAGTATCCAGGTTTATTGGGCTTCCATTTTTATTCTCCCTCAGAAAGTTATTCAGGAGATGGAACAACTGCTTAGGGCTTTTTTGTGGTCTGGATCAGAGTTAAAAAGTACAGGTGCTAAAGTCTCTTGGCAAGACGTTTGTGTTCCCAAAGAAGAAGGAGGTCTTGGCTTTAGGCTTATGAAGGATTGGAATAGGGCCTCAATGGTCAGACACTTGTGGGCAGTTTGCATGAAGAGTGATACACTTTGGGTGAAATGGATACATACATATGTGATCAACGATAGGAGTATTTGGGGTCTTAGAATCCCCCCAAATGCTTCTTGGACTATAAGAAAATTGCTGAAGTTACGTGACAAAGTGCAGCCTTGGATAACATACAAGATTAGGAATGGGGCTAATATTTTTTTATGGCTCGATAATTGGCATCCTTTAGGTCCCCTTTACAAGAAATTTGGTGAGCAGGTAGTTCATAACTTGGGGAGGTCCCTGACAGCTAAGGTTAATTCTATGAACTAGGGGAGGTCCTTGACAGCTAAGGTTAGTTCTATCATTCATATGAACAGATGGTGTTGGCCACGTCAGAGGAATCCCTCAATTCTTGATATCACTAGAGCAACACCTGTGACATTCATCCCCGACCCTACTTCTGCTGATTCTGTTGTTTGGAACCTTACAGCTAGTGGGGTCTATACTGTGAAGTCTGCTTGGCAGGCTTTTAGGACACCTAAACCTCTTTTCCCTTGGCATATGATCATATGGTTTAAATTTCATACCCCGAGGTGGGCTTTCATCCAGTGGCTTTCAGTTCTGGAGCGTTTAGCAACCAAAGATAGGTTGGTTTCCTGGGGCATTCAAGTGAATCCTACCTGTGTCCTTTGCTCTTGGGAGGATGAATCCCACTCCCATCTGCTTTTCACTTGTGCTTATTCTACTCAAGTTTGGTCTGCTATTTTGTTTCGTAATGGGATTATCAGTGGGTCACTAGTGTTGCAGAATGTGCTGAGCTGGGCTAAGCAATTTCACAAGGGGAATGCTATGGTGCATACGATTTAAAAATTGTCTTTGGCTGCTACAATCTATTGGCTTTGGAGGGAGCGTAATAGTAGAATCTTTCTGAACCGAAGCCAGGATTGTTCTTCTTTACAAGGTGTTATAATTGAGGATGTTCGTGCTTGTATTAGTTCCTGGAGAGGGGTCAAAGCTTCTCCCCAGAACCGTGACATTGCTGCTAGCTGGAAAATTAGTAGGAAATTTTTTCTCCCCTAGTTGTTTTGGGGATGTATAGGATTTTGGGTTCTTTTAGCTTTCTTGTTTGTAGAAGCTGTACTTGGACTTGGTCCTTTTGTTCTTGGTTGATTTGAGCTTTATAAGATTCGATTTGACCAAAAAAAAATTGGGATGGAGGGAGTAACAAAACTTTCTTATTTGTCTATATCCATGAAGGAGTGGTGCACGCCTGTCAAGCATCTTAAGTTACAATAAAGCTCCATCAACGCCTACAAGTTTAGAGGAAAGAATTGACCTTTTAGCCTTACCAATGGATAAAATTACCTTTGACCGGGCAAAAGTCAAGGCTGCTATTGTAATAGGGCCACCCTAGACAAATTCAGCATCTCTACAAAACTCACTTAACTCACGGTCTATTTTCAATATCCGCCCAACATTCAGTAACAAATTACTCCAGAGCGCAAGAAATAATTCCATTTAACTTTTGAGTATAAAAAATTATACTAGCTTAAACTACGAATGCCGGAACAGAACCAGGATTTTATCTTCGGGGCCCTAAACATCGATAAACGATTGGATTAATTGATGTAAACTACAGATAATTTGGGCTGCATAGTAGCAAAATTAGGACCAATACAAGCACAAAATAACAAAATCCGAGAAGAATAAGTATTCTGTGCAAGGAATTGAAATGGAGAATAGGTCTATAAATGGCCAAAAAAATAGAAACAAATGACCTCTAAAAGGAGAATGTTACCAACATATCAACAAAACAAGCCCACCCCTAACAGGAGAATGCATGTAAGGAGGATAAACTCTTAAATTCAAGACTGGGCATAAAGATTTTAGACTTCAAACTACACGACATCATCGTTCCACTATCTTAACCTCATGTAGGCAAAAGGATGAGGAACTCACTTCCGCAGGCATTCGTCATAAAACCCATAAACTTGAGTGATCTGCAGCCAAAAACAGAAACCACTTATCACAAACCATCCAGTGTCTAGAAGAGAATTAATAGACCATGAACTAATAAGCGAAAAAACTTCCAAAATAAAATGAATGAAGGCCACACCCTAATGGAACAGGACAGGACAATTATTCAATCACATTACCATCAATCACGATACATCTATTATTGCATCATGTAGCTTTTACTTGGTATTTTTTCACTCACGGGAACAGAAGCAAGAAAACTATAACAGAATCAGTATACCTGCCGACTCTCATGATTTCCTCTTAAAATAGTAATTCGTTGGGGAAAGCGTACTTTCAGTGCCACCAGAAGCTGAATACATGAATTGATCAGTAAAGAACAACAGTTGCAGCACTTCAATTAACACAAGGAAAATTCAAGGTAAATAGCCCTCTGTAGGTAATGAATGCAGAGAAGAGAGGCATCGGGGACAGTTACAAATCCAAGTGTGCCCATTTAGTTAAGGAGTAATGCCATAAATCTCTCTTTATTGATTACCCACAAGATACTAAAAGGTAGAAACATGCACTTACCGTTACAGTTTCAACTGAATAATAACCACGATCGACATAATCCCCCATAAACAAATAATTTGTATCTGGACACTACAAATCACAAAAGGTAATCAGTATACAATTGCTAGAAAAGATTAAAAAAACATGAAGTTTGACAAAAGGATCAGTTCCTTTGGGTATGTGCTACCGCATCCAGTGAAGGTACACAAAGTCTTTTGATCCAGCAAAAAGGCTTCTTGGGGATAGGTAATTACATATTTACAGCCATTTGATCAATAACTGTAGTCCTCTAATTTATTATGGACTGTAACCTTTTTTTTGGGTAAATTGACTGTAACCTTTTTTGTTCTTCGTATTTTCCTGAAAATATTTGATACAAGAACAAACAATCAGGATGAGAATGACAAAAGCTTTGAAGCCTCAACCACTCTCCTCTCCTGCCTTTGCTTCCTCCAAACTTGGGGGTCCTAATTTACACTTGTAACATAAGGTGGTGAACAACCATATAGTTTCCATAAACAAGATTATGAACTTGAAGTGCAATAATTCACGATATGAATGAGATTGATAATGTGTAAAGTAATAGCAGATGCTATTGACTTTTACTAAAAGGATTAGACGGAGATATCACATTTACAATAGAAAGTTATTAGGAAACAGAACAATGTTTGATAAAATATGAATCAAAGAAAATTGCCGACTACGACCAAAAGAAGCAGAGTGATATCGTGTCAACTTGGGCAGGGGTTTTTCAAAATGGAAACATGAGAAGGTCACATCATGACCAGTCACATTAAACATGTACACTTTGGGGAGTAGAGATTTTTACACCATACACTTCAAAAATTTGTGTGGCACACAACATGTTAAGTCAGATTAGTACCTTCCCTCCAATTCGAAAAAGCTCTGCAAGATCATGGAACTGACCGTGAATATCACCACAGATGGTTACAGGGCTTTTCACAGGCTGCATGTACCCAGAAATGGGAAGGGAAAAACAAAAGATTTGCATAAATCATATTGAAACTCAAAAGGTACGAAAATCAAATTCAAACAGCAGAACAAGTTGGTTTCTCATACAGGATGTAATCGACACAAAATTAGTCTCCTATGACACCAACAAACATAATGACTAACATAATCGTACGCCAAAAGCATAAGTTTTAGAGTACGAGTCTCCATCTCTACTTCCTCAAAAATCAAAAGTTTACTGATCTGCTGACTGCTCCCCTCCTAATGCACCGCACCAAATGAGATGGAGAAACCATCTATTCCCTCATAACTTCTTTTGGGTGGCATCCACCAGCCCAAATCTTATGCAAGGAAAAGTGCATATCAAGCACCACCAAATGAACTCCACAAGTAGAGGGGAGAAAAAGAGAGACTACATAGATACCTGCCACCTCAAAAGGTAACAAAATGGTCTAATGACTGCTTCCAACACATGCAACTCATATTACAGAGCATTTCCCCCTCTACCCAGATTATTATGTCAAAAATTACTCTAAAGGAGTTTTTATTTTTAAGCAACAATTTAGTGAAAAACCATCCACAACAAGGGGAGAGCGTACAAAAGCAAACCAAGTACCAAAAGACCAAAAAGCTAACAACTTGAAAAGAGACCAATAAGAGAGAGCCTATACATTGATCTAACGCCAAAAATATCTAACATGCCAAGAATTTTATCAAGGGTTGGTTTGCACTCCCTCGACTCCCAACTAAACAAACTAGGAAGAAAAAGACTCTTAATTTTAGGCAGCGACATCTTGTCCCATCTCAATATCTACGATTTCTTTTCTCTCCAAATGAGCCATATCAAGCACAGAGTCCAAAGCTTCCGTCTTCTTCTAACCACTCTAGCTCCATACCATTCTTGAATAATCTACACCACTGTCGCAGGAAAAACCCACTGAAATACCCCACCAAAAAAGAACCGAAGCCTTGGCGATCAGACAGTACATAAATGCCCCACTGATTCCCCATCTCTCAAGCACATGCATGCAAAACCGATTCACGATACTGTCTTATGCCGTATAAGATTACCTATATTGAGAATCTAATCATTAGTCACACACCAAGAAACCTTGGTTGGAGCACGAATGCCCCAAATGGCTCTCCAGGAGAAAGGAGTATCTGGTTGTCCAGCCAAAATTTGGTGAAAAGATTTCATCCGAAAAAAGACGCATTTGCCGCCGGGTTCCACCTCAAATAATCCTCCCCCACCCATGTCCCTCATTTGATGTAGTTTTCCTAAAAGGGCCCTCAATTCCTCTAACTTCTAGTCTTGTACCTCCCTGCAAAGCACATTATTTCGCCACACTGTCTCCCCATCCATCCTGAGATAATCCGCCGCCACCGCTCCCGCATCCACTACCAACTGAAATACAGAAGGATAAAGATCTCCCAACCGAACATTCTCACACCAAACTGTTAAGTCACCAACAGGCCCAAAAGCTTAAGCCTCATATGCAACCCTATCTTGAACGTGGGGATGGAAGTTTTCATAGATAGAGCAAACCAGAATACGAAGGGACGAAGTTGAATGCAAACAGAAAACAAACGCAACCAGATAGACTTGAACCCAAGACCTCTTGCAACCTGAGCTCTAATACCATGTTAAGTTACTAGTAGTCCCAAAAGTTTAAATTGTTAGGAAATGGGCTCAACAATGTATATCAAGCTATCTAACACAAACATGCTCAAACTTCACCAAACTTCCTACCCGCACCTTTCTATTTATATGCCTAGGAAACTCACTCCACCCTCTCTCAATTCCCTTCCAAAAATCCACCCCAAACGGCAAAAGAGTTCCCCTCTTTGTTACTTCTCTAACCTATTTCCACCGAAATAATGACAATGAACATCAAAACAGAGGCAAGCTCGACAAAGTGCTTTTGACAAGGGTTACTCTTCCGCCCTTTTGACAAATGTTGCCTCTTCCAACCCACAATCCTTTTCTGAAATGTAATGACCCAACCCAGCTGATCTGCTAACCATTCGCCTAACCACGTGGCTCAAAAGGTTAACCTCAAGTTATACAGCCTAACCACGTGGCTCAAAAGGTTAACCTCAAGTTATACAGTAGCTGCTTGGGTTTCCATATATATTACTCTACCTTTTTCCAAAGTCCTGATGTGGGACTGATTGCCCAAGGATGGGCTATCACATGAAATCTCTCAACCATCGAATTTCAAACCGCTTTAGACTTAGTTGGGGCACCCAGAGGAAGACCAAATAAGATGAGGGGAAAAACCCCACCTTGCAACCACGGATCTCTGCCAACAAGTGGATACCATCAACCTCTCCCACATGAATGATTGCAGACTTTCCCACATTCACCTTGATACAGACGCTGCCTTAAACCATATCAAT
This sequence comes from Rhododendron griersonianum, assembly GCA_018127125.1. Lineage (NCBI taxonomy): Eukaryota > Viridiplantae > Streptophyta > Magnoliopsida > Ericales > Ericaceae > Rhododendron > Rhododendron griersonianum. The sequence continues at coordinate 44,814,051 of CM030788.1, forward strand.
ATCCCTCTACTATAACCCATCTGAGACACATCCGCACCACAAAATTGCACGATTCAAGTCTGATTGGATTCGATTCACCATGTTAACTCTTTGAATCAGGTATAGCCGTATAGGAATAGGGGCTTCTATTGAATCGAGAAATACGTTTGATTGTTCACCTTGTTCACTATATAATGCATCCTCCGGACATTGTAGAGAACTTGGACGAATCGATGAATTGCCCACTGAATCGATGGATCGATTGCCGAATCCAGTGAATCAAATGATTCACGTTGAGTTGGAAAAAGGTACAACACCTGACAGGTATGGGTCAGGTGAATGAGTCTTTTAGGCTCAAAAAAGAAAAGTTACATTTTCCTTGTATATTTCTGCAGTTTGCAGCAAATTGAAGGGTACAATTCTCTTTCAAACTCTCCTGAGTGATTATAGGTGATTTGTTGGGTTTCCTTGTGGGTTTTTTCCTTACCTAGCAACCAACCTCTTTCAAATATGCATATTTTTAATTATTCAGTTATCCTATATATTCGTAAGAATATTAGTATATATATTATAATAGAAACCATGACGAGTCAAAGCGATTCGCGAATCGTAAATGGACCTTTTTGATTCTCGATTCAGTTCACAATTTGAAAACCTTGGTCCAAACTCCTAACAAAGACAGATACCCTAGTAGGAATCCTAACCTTCTAGGTAAATCTTCACCCAACACGTACTAGAACGACATAAAGATTTTCCAAAAAATTTACACCCATTCACCATCCACATCATCCTGTCTGCCATTGAGCGTGTGAACCTCATTAGCTAATATTCATATGTTGCCTCTTACATACTTCTCAACATTGCTGTTTCGGTTAATCAGTTGCATGCCAACTTACAATGTCCTAACCAGATCACAAAGATTCTTGCAAGTTGCAACTATGACTGGCACCAAATAGCACCAACTGATATAACAAAAGGAATACCTGAACATTACTTTCTTCCATTAGAATCTCCCTAGCCTTCTCGCATAACACCTTAACCTACAACAAAGAAACAAGATGTCATTGACGATCTATTACAACAAAAACAAAAAGACATTCACTAAAAATGGAGTCATAGGATGTAATGATAATATGATACCAATGCTTCCTCAACAATAAAAAGATAAAATGATTAGTGACTAAGTTTGGAGGTAGTTGGACTAAAAATGGTGGTGACTACTGACTCCTAATAATCAACTCACAAGCCATGGTTCGTCAAGGTCCCACGACCGAAAATAAAAAGAAAAAGAAAAAGAAGAAACTAATACATTTTAATCTCGTCTTGCAGCCCATGAAAGAAACAATGGAATTCCACTAACCATGAATGATGAACTTAACAACCAGTATCAGTATGAACAACAAGAACACCCGTACAACGCTTCAATAGTCAGCAAATTCTTAATTATAAACCAGTGGTAATGATTATCGAGTTCTTAAAACCCAGACTTTTCGTTATGTCACCGATATATAACTGAAGGAGTCCCAATACCCACAATGAAGCTAGAGGGGGGCCAAGGGTTGCCACGGCTACCCTCGAGTTTCTACTTATTACTACACTACCCAAGTAATTTGGATATCGTATAAACTAGTCCCTTACATTTTCTATAATTCTTGTTCTTGCCTATTTCTTTCGTCAGTTTTACTTTAATAAAAGTATGGCATGACCTCACTTATTTTCATATTACACAATAACTTCAATCCTACAAAAATATTAATTTTCATAATGCTTTTGTGTGAAGTATCACTCATAACTTCTCGTCTAATTCCTCGCTTCGTCACTGCCAACACCCCACCAACAGGACAAACGCAATTCAAAGGCGCATTGATACAAAATCTTTTCCGCAGGAGTCGCTACAATTTCCCAATTTTCATAATGGATATAAGTTCCCGAAAGATCACTTAAAATCCTAGATCACTGTCAAATTCGACATATTCGTACGAATCTTCCACGAAAAAACCCTCGAGAATCGATTGGTATGGACCTAACTAGTTTGCAACAAGGAAATGATTGAAGCAATTGCATAGAGCTCCAGTAATTCAAAAGAAAAGAAAAGTGTCGCGATGAGGATAAGGAAAAGGGGAAGAAAAAAAACCTCTTGCTCGGAGAGAGGCTTGCACTGAGAAAGCTGAGAAATCTGCTCGTCGAGGTTTCCGTTAGTGCTCGAAGGGAACGGATCGAAGGTCATGGTTTTTTTTTTTCTCCCCGTGGCTAGTCAGTTACCAAAGAAAAATGTGAGTTCTCCCTCTGCCTCTTTCAAGTCATCTTATCATAGATCGGAGATCCCCTTACGGGAACCCTAGATCGTCGGAGCTCGATGATTCTTCTTCTCCGTCGTCGTTCCCCTCTACAGAGGAGTAGAGTCTAGAGAGAGAGAGAGAGAGAGAGAGAGAGAGAGTAGGAGGAGACAGTGGAAGCGAGCACTGATGTTCTTGATCGCCGGCTAAATTTCACATTTATCCCCCTCAACTATCCAATATCTTTCTAGTGAGTAAGAGTATTTTTAATGGATCGATTATTATTGTGTTCTTTCCCCCAAGTCTCCAACATCTCTTCAACTTTCCAAATCAATCTAACTTTTAATTTTCAATCTATTTTGGGTGGATTCACGACAAAATATCGTAAATACCAAAAAAAAATGCCATTTATACACCTAAACTTAGAAAAATGAATTGTCTTGAATATTAGGTACTCCTATTTTATTTTACTTGAATATCGTAAATACCGTTCAGACAACAACATGAACTCGCCCTTACTGACTCACAATGATTGATTTACTGTTTCATTCCTGGGATCGACATGGAGACTCTGTCATTCGATATGATGGTTAATTGAAAAAAATTGCCGCCAAATATGTGGTGCATATATACCATGCATACAAGGACAAGATGTCTGACAAATATATACTGTACCTTTTTTACTTTTTTATCACGATTAAAAATATCAAAAGAAAAAATAATATCGGTCCTAAATAATATGAGCTTCTGTCTTCAGATCAATAGTTATTTACAATTGAAAACAATAATTTATTTGATGATTTAAAGTTAACAGTGGTTTCGTCCAATAAATAAGTGGAAAACCTAAAATTATATAATAAGGGGATATTAATTTCAAAACTTTAGGGATTCAATAAATTAGTGGATAGATTAAGGATGTATTAGACACAAATTGAATAGTTGGGAGGATAAAAGAAGGAAATTGGAAGATAAAAAAAATACGAGAGAGTTATAAGGTAATAAATGACCATATTCAAAGAAAAAAATGTTAAATGAGAGAGTAATAAATAATCATAAGGTAATTAATGCGGCATAGTAAATGAGAGATAAAAAAAAAAGGGTGAGAGATATATAGTTGCAATTTATTAAATGAGAGAGTTATAAATTTTGGAGAGCGAGAGCGAGAAATAGTGAATTAAATAATAAGGGCAAAATAGGTCATTGAACTAATTTAAGGATGAGAACATAATGATTCATACCCATTAAGATCGATGGAGACATAAATAAGCTCCTCAAACAGGATGACTATTTCATTTTTTCTCATTCTTTTAATATATTCTTCTTTTGCCGAGAAAAAAAACTTGGCGGTATAACATTAACTACTCGAAGGCATAACAAAAAAATCACTGAATGGCATAAGATTATCATAGTAGCATAACATTTACTACTCGAAGGCATAACATTTACCATTTGAAAGCATAACATTTTTAATATATACTGTTTTTTTATGATGTCCCCCATCATAACATTAACCCCCGAATGACATAATATTACCGCTCAATGGCATAACATTAGTCACTCAATAGCATAACATTATCACTCAAGGCATTACCATCACTCCCCAAACAAGGGGATATTTTAGTCGTTGCCATCTAAATTATTGTGCACTAGACAATTAAAACAATAAAGTTTTATAGTTTCAAAAACTTAGGTTCAAATTCGAGTTCATCCAATTGAGACAAATCAAAAAGACAAACACATATACGAATTCTCCCATATTCACTATAAGTTCCGCACACATTATACACCTTCAGTGTGTGTGAGACACACAGTAAATATGAGAGTGTTTGTTTACGTGTTTGTAGTACTAACATTTTTATTTTCAATTAAAACTGCACAAAAATGAAAAGAAAAAAAGACAAAATAAGATATGGGGAATTAGTCTCATAATCCTCAAATATCACGTCCTCTCGCTTTCAATTTTTGCACTACGCTCGTACTTCCAACTCACTCTTGCAAATTTTAGTAGTTTTTTTTTTCTGAACAAATTTTAATAATTTAAGATGTGTTTCTTAAGATGCTTGTAGGGAAAATGACGGCCCAGGACTGCCAATGAAATGCTAAGAATATTTGATAATGCTGAAAATGTCCTTGACATGTATTAATTATCAAAACACGTTATTGGCCGTCATTTTCCCATGCTTGTAAGCACACGCATACGAATTATGTGACACGGGAACCCAAATGGGCCCTAGATGCTCATTTTAGGCCTAGTATAGTGACGAACGGAAGACAATTTAAATGCCCCATGGGCCGCACATTTTAACGGCAGTTGGAATAAACACGTTTCACGTCACGACCAAACCCCGCGGATCCTCCTACTATTGGCTTTGCGTCGAGAAGGCGAAAGACGCAAAAGGGAAGATCTTTTGACAATTACGAAAGCACGTTAACCATTGTCTCCACACAGAGGAAGAAGTGTATTCGTGTAGAGAGAGAGAGAGAGAGAGAGAGAAAGTAGGAGAGAGAGATATTTTTGTATTGCTCCCCGATCGCTCCGTTCTTCAAAATTAGGGTTTCAACTTTCAACAGCTTTTCGTCTTTCAAAGATTCTGAACGCCAACATAAACGCAGGTTCATCTATCTACGCGTAGCATTATATTCTCTCTCTGTAAATATCTATTTCTCTCTCTCTCTCTCTCTATATATATATACACACATGCGCATGTTCCTTTGCGCTGATGCGATTTTCTGTTTCGGAGCTATTAATGTAATGATGTCGCGTTAGGTTTGTTACGTTGGTGTTTGTTTTTTCGAAAGTGATTGATATTTTGGTTGTTGTAGCAGATCTTGGTTGGTTGTTTGTGTTATTTGTTGGTATGGTTGCATTGTTATGATTCCTGGCTGAATGCATAATTTATCTGGGTAAATTTCGTTTTTGATCAGGTTTTGGTTCAGGAGGACAGTGTTCAATCGAGATTTTTGCATTTGATAGTGACGAAAATTGGGGGATTCTGAATTGAAGCCTTTTCTATTGAATATAATTGTATTTGCGTGCCAATAATAAGAATTTCCTGGAATTGGAATTTTGTGTTGAAACTCGGGAGTGACTCGCAAAGAAAAGGGTGAATTGTTTTTTTGAGTATGCTGAGTTCATGGGCTGATTCTGTTGCTGCAGCTGAGAAAGCTGCGGCTGGTTCTGCTGCAAATAACGGGAGTGTTGGTACCACTTCGGCTCCAACTCGATCAACTTACGTTCCTCCACATCTACGCAATCGAACACCTTCATCGGACCCACCAGCTCCAGCTCCAGCTCCAGTTCAAGGTGGATCAACTTTTGCCCCATCTGGTGGGAATCGTTGGGTTGGTGGTCCTAGGAGTGATAATAGTCGGCCTGGGTACAGCGGCGGCGGTGGTGGCGGTTGGAACAACAGAAGTGGTGGTTGGGATAGGGGGAGGGAGCGAGAAGTTAACCCCTTTGCAGAGGAAGACAATACGGAGCAAGAGTTGGGTGAACAGGAGAATACTGGGATTAACTTTGACGCATATGAAGATATTCCGGTTGAGACTAGTGGGGATAATGTGCCGCCTCCTGTGAATACTTTCGCAGAGATCGACCTGGGTGATGCACTCAATGAAAATATACGGAGGTGCAAGTATGTGAAGCCTACACCAGTGCAGCGACATGCCATACCAATTTCCCTTGGAGGTAGGGATTTGATGGCTTGTGCCCAGACTGGGTCTGGGAAAACAGCTGCTTTCTGCTTTCCAATAATCAGCGGAATTATGACGGGCCAGTTTGCACAGAGACCTCGTGGGCGTGTAGCTTTCCCACTTGCTCTTATTCTCTCTCCAACGAGAGAGCTCTCAGTGCAAGTGTGTTTCTGATACTTGTCCATTTATGTTAGATGCTCTATTTCTGGTTAATTTTTGTGTAATTAAGAGCTTGAAGTTTGTAATTCTGTGTGTAGATTCATGAAGAAGCTAAGAAATTTGCTTATCAAACTGGTGTCAAGGTGGTCGTCGCTTATGGTGGAGCACCTATTAACCAGCAGGTCTGCTAACGCTGAACTTTATCTGAGTTGTTTACTTCGTTATACTTCAATATTTTTATTGAACTGTCTGCTGAACCTTCTCTGAGTTTTCTATATTTAGTATTTTTTTTTATTTTCCCATATTTTACTTGAAATGCCCATCTTGGTGTTAAATTCATTGTTTTCACCTTTAGCTGCAGATTGTATAGTTAACATCTGGAGTTGTTAGCTGGTAAGCCTGGCGTAGAGTAAATACAAATTGACTTTGCATGACTTTTTGTGTCTTGAAGGACAGTTCTCTTTTCTACTTGCCATGTCAGTTACATCATATTTTGCTTCTTTGATAAGCACGGTTAACATATATACCTGCAAATCTACTATAAGGTACTATATATGGATGCTACCCATGTACCAAATGCACCAACCAAATCTCTAAGTTCAATCTAGAATCCCCGCCGAGATACAAAGATTGGACTCTATGAGTTAAGTAAAAGTATCCGCACTTGGAACTTGTTAAAGCATCCAACTCCAAACCAGTTGGCAAGGAGTGGAGAGGCCGCCCAGGCTCATATACTAGTTTTGGAGGAGATAATTAATCAATGTGGGACAAACTCCAACAAAACTATTCTGAGAGTTTTTGTTTTTATGTTTGATGGATACTCTCCCTCCCCTTTTACTTGGGTACTGCATTGACAAAGCCATGATAGCGGTCCTTTCTGCTTGTTTCTTGTCCTGCACCGTTTGCTCTCGTTTTGCGATTTGGTCGTTAATCGTGATCTTCGGATGATTTTTCCATTGATAGTTACTTATCAAAATTTTCCTTCGTTTATGGTGGTGCTTCACTTGTGAAACTATGAACAAGTGAATATTTCTTTCACTTATTTCCTTCATCTAAGTAAGTAGGCTTTGATTATTATTAGAGCACCTCCAGCCTTGACTAAAATTTTTACTCAAATTTGACTGAAAGCTTGATTTGATATGGCTTTTTCCAATGGCAAAGTACTGTATTACTCAAATTCTACTTTCCATTTCAAAAAAAAATATCTACTTTCCATTTCACCAGCTCTTTCCAATGGCAGAATCTAGCCGTTGCAATTTTGGGTCGAGAGTTGGGTGTTCTAATGCAATTTGAGTAGGCAAAAAGAGTAAAGCTCCATTTGGTATGGGTTTGGGTAAGGATTGGAGTTGCATTTTGAGTGGGTTTTTTCCCCTCAAATTCATATTTGAGTTTGCATCTGAGTTAGGGCTGGAGATGCTCTTAGGACTTACAGATCATTTTTTTTTTTTTTATCAGACCTGGATCTGAAGTAAACAGATGATGTTGAAAGCTGAATTTTAAGTTTGCTGAGATTTTAATGTGATGGCTTAGTCATCCTTTGTATATTAATGGAATAATGGAAAAAAATGTATATCTTAACAATATTTATTTCTAAAAATTTAAAAGTTGCATGATATTGGCTGAATGGGGGAAATAAACTGAAGGTTAGGACAAACGTGTGTATACTTTGAAGTAAACTGTACTAAAATGTTGTGTATGGTGAATAACAAGTACTAAAGGAAGTAGAAACAGTCGTTGACTGCCTTAAAATTTGGTATCTTGTCTATAGAACCCTTTTATTGGAGTGATTATGGTTCACATTGATTGCAAATAATTATTTGTGTTTTTGGTCGGGCTGTGTGCACACTGATGTGCATGTATGTCTGAAGATGCCAACTTGTACACGACAGACATGATTGATTAGTATCTGAGTTAAACTTCTACATTGTATTGCTGAGATGGTGTCCAGTCTGAGCATTTATATTTTCTACTAGTTAACCGTGCTAGAAGGTGATGCACCTTTTTGTTGCATCCTTGTATTGATGACGTTTTATATTTGGGCAGCTCCGAGAACTGGAAAGAGGGGTTGATATACTTGTGGCAACCCCAGGGCGACTGGTAGATTTGCTGGAGAGGGCAAGAGTATCATTAGAGATGATAAAGTATCTGGCTCTTGACGAGGCAGATCGAATGCTGGATATGGGTTTTGAACCTCAAATAAGGAAAATAGTGGAACAAATGGACATGCCTCCACCAGGTGTCAGACAGACATTGCTTTTCAGCGCCACCTTTCCGAAAGAGATACAGGTTTGGTTCTCTCTATTAGGATATTCTTCACTTGCACATGAAGAAAATGAAGGTTTTCCTCAAGTGTCATCTTATTTTTGGGTAATCATAGGAGAGTTAAAAATCTTTTGAACATTCCGGATTCAACTTACTCGTGTATTATGAGTATCTCCGGCTACACTCTTTTCTTTAAAGCGCCACTTTTTTCCTTTACAGTTTTATTATTGCCTGTACATTGTACGCTTTGATCTGCATACAACATTGCAAGTAGATACTGCCCGGACTCTGGGTTACTGTCTTCTGCATTTGTGTACTAAATTTTCTACTCTCTTGATATGCAGAGACTGGCATCTGATTTTCTTTCAAGTTACATTTTTCTGGCTGTTGGACGAGTTGGTTCTAGTACTGATCTAATTGTTCAAAGGGTGGAATTTGTTCATGAAGCTGACAAGAGAAGCCACCTCATGGACCTTCTCCATGCACAGAAGGCAAATGGTGTTCATGGCAAGGTAAGATTGGGGGGTACTTCCTAACCAATTCACCATTGTATGTTATTCATTTTTTCTTTTGGTTATAATTTTTAAACCAATTTTGGCAGGTCTGTAGCGTTACTATTACCATTTTTTTTTTCCAGTTATAAGCAAAAGTAATGTGAAAAACACCACGACATTTCATTTGGCTTTTGAACGGCAGTGGTTCTGGATTCTTAATGTTTCTCAATTTTCTACATGAAGAATAGGGAAATGTATTCAAGAAATCCTTTATGTGAATATGATTTGGCTTTCTAATTATTGCTTGAAGAACTTGGGGTTTAACCTGCAGGCTGCAACGATGAGATTGAAATCTTATTAGAAAGGAGGATGGAAGTAGGGTTCAACTTATGATGATGGAAATTCAATCTTATCTTTGAAGAAAAAGATTTTATTGATTGTTTGTATAATCAATTATGGGCTATTTTGCCTAGGCCTTTCGCATGTTTTCATTTGGTTAGTTATGGCCGGCTTGCTTATGGCTTTTTTGTACATGGGAGATGCATCTCGTGTTGCATTCTTGTATAATTATTGAGGAAAAAAGAGGAGAATGGAATAAGTTCAATTCTGTCTCCTCTTAAAATACACCTTGATAGTGATAGTGTGCTTAATGGTATTATCTCGGGAAGCTATTTATATTTTTTGTTGCTCTTCCTGCATATTTCAGTTTACCTTTAGAAGTGTTATCTTTATTATCTACTTGATTGTTCCTTTTCTGCTTTTGGTATTGTAGCAAGCTCTGACACTGGTGTTCGTGGAGACTAAGAAGGGAGCTGATTCACTGGAACATTGGCTGTGTATGAATGGTTTTCCTGCTACTACTATTCATGGTGACAGAACACAGCAGGTAAATTTGTTTTACTTTTCAAGCAATTTTGTGCTTAGGGAATTTATTACCTTCATGTAGGTGTAGATTTTGGGCCAATCATGAACGTGAGTACATAACAGTGCAAGTATAACAAAGGAAAGAAGAGAGGATTTGTGCATAACTGCACATTTGTTTGTGTTTCATTTCCAAATTCTGGTAGATTTTGCCATTTTGGAATCAAGCACCTAGACTGGTTTGAAAATTGGAGAGGGACCTCCCTTGCCGTTTGGATCTACCAAAAATAAACATTATGGACTACTCTGTGTAATGGCCATTTTATTCTTGGATGGAGTTCTACATTGCAGTTACACTATTTTTATAATAGTTATAAACACCTTCATGGTTCCCCCTCGCTTTTTAAGATTCTGTGGGACCTCCGTATACAAATTTTATTGGGTCCTGTATGTTGCCATTTTCTTTCCATTCTTCAATTAGCTATCTATCACCTGCGCGGTACATTCTGTGTCCAACAAATCAACCTCAAAACTTGAAATTTGCAGTTTTACTATTACTTGTAGCTTTCTTGTGTACAAGGTTCCCAAAATAAGGGGGCACGAACCTTGTACACACACAAGTACATCAGAAGTTATACTAGATTTCTTCAGTACTATATAGAAAGAAGATTTCTTCTTCTTCTTCTCTCTATCTCTCTCTCTCCTGCGCTACCGGTGGCAGCTTAGTGGGGAGTCATTTTTTTTGTATTGACATGTTTGCAGGAAAGGGAATACGCCTTGAGGTCCTTCAAAAGTGGCAACACGCCGATTCTAGTCGCGACAGATGTGGCGGCACGTGGTCTCGATATCCCCCACGTCGCGCATGTGGTCAATTTTGATCTTCCGAATGACATAGACGATTACGTCCACCGGATAGGCCGGACAGGTCGAGCTGGCAAGTCAGGGTTGGCCACTGCCTTCTTCAACGAGAACAACTCTTCATTGGCTAGGGCACTGGCTGAGTTGATGCAAGAATCGAATCAAGAAGTACCCGCTTGGCTTTCCCGCTTTGCGGCTCGATCTTCCTATGGTGGCGGCGGGAAGAATCGTCGTTCTGGCGGAGGGCGGTTTGGTGGTAGGGATTTCCGACGAGATTCATCTTTCAATAGGGGCGGCGGTGGGGACTACTACGGCGGAGGTTCCGGTTATGGTGGTGCCGCCTCTAGTGGTGGTTATGCTGGAGGATATGGTGGTGGTCAGGGTATGACAAGTGCGTGGGACTAGTATGATTATCCCACTTTTTCGCTGCGCGGTTTGGTTCCATCTTTGAGAGACAGTTCTTGTTGTGGTAGCGAACTTCACTTGTTTAGTTGTTTTATAGAGAAGTATTTTGAACATTTTTTGGTCTCATTTTTGCCATTGTTCTGATGTTTGAATTTCCCCCATTGGCCCTTGTAATCCTAGAACGTTTTTCTGTGCTATGGAGTGGGGGAATGATTGACTATTAAAAGTCTTTTGGTTCACTTTGTTTGTGGAGCTGTGGTGGTTTACAGAATAGGTTTTGCAGAATTGGCCTCGTTTGTTTTGGGGTCTCAAAACTCCTGGCTCGGTCTCAAATAAATTTTATCTATCACTCATTATTTTCAAAAACTTTCCGCAAAACATAAACCGAACAGGGATATCGGAAGCAAAAATACTTTTTTGCGAATTTGGAAATATCTTTGAATTGTTTTCTGGAGCATGAGTTTCGTTTTGTACAATTGTTTTATGAAAGGAAATTTTGAATATCAGTCAATATGCAAGTTTTCAGCTAAATAGGAAAATGGAAGCAAGAAGTTTTCCTACTGTCGGCCTCTTCCTCATGGAGTAATTGCTCGACCCTAGGTTTCCAATCACTGTTATGGTGTTATGGTTAGTTTATTTTGATGACCTGATGTCTTGACCATCTCGGGCGCACCTTGACAAATTCTAAGGTTCTAAAGTTAGCAACCTAACAAACCCTTCAGTGGCCTTAAGGATTTACTTTTGATGAATTCGAGAATATGCGATTTCATGAAGGACAAACACTTGTTTATATGGTTAGTTTTAAATGACTTTGCTGTGTTTGGATTGTGTTTTGAAATTTTTTTTTTGAAAAATAGTAGGGGTAATAAGTGGAGAGAGATAAAGAGAGAAATGTTGGAAGTATGGGGAATCTAGAGGGAATTTTTTGAAAAATTCTTTTTGAGAAGGGAAGAGAACAAGGCGTTAGGTCTGTAGGGTTCCTCTTTCTAATTTGCTTATTTTTAGGAATATCATTTTATAAACTCTTCTACTATTTAGTTTTATGTAGTTGTATTTTTTATTATTTCTTTTTCGTCTTGCTGATGATTGGTGATCAAAGATGCTAAGTTTTGTCTAGGTGCGAGGAATTGAGTAAATTTTTTGACGCCATTTGAAGAGGAAGACGATTAGCAAATAGTACGAAACCACACCTTTTTCTTATTTGTCACTTATTACTATTTAGTTATTTTAATTAGGTTAAACAATGGAGACAAATAAACCAAAAAACTATTCATAAGAAATAGAACAAGCACTAAAAATTTAAAAAGGCAAAAAAGCAAAAAAGAACCAAATGGGCCCTTAATTCCCATTTACGCCTAGGAGTAACGAAAGCACGTTACTATTGTCTCCAGAGAGAGAAAGTGTGTGGAAGAGAGAGAGAGAGAGAGAGAGAGAGAGAAAGTAGGAAAGATATTTTTGTATTGCTCCCGTCCCGATCGTTCCGTCTGCGAAATTAGGGTTTCAACTGCGTTTCGTCTTTCAGAAGACTCTGACGCCAACACATACACAGGTTCATCTCCTCTCTACGCGTAGCATTATATTCTCTCTCTGTATCTATCTAAACCTATCCATCTCTCTCCCTCTCTCTCGATAAATTCATATGCTCCATGTATGTCTTGTGTTGATGCGATTCTCTGTTTTTTTTTTTTCCGGAGTTATAAATGTAATGATTATGATGGTGGTTGCGTTTGTTTCTTCTGAGCAATTGATGTTTGGTTTCTATTAGCAGATCTTGGTTGGTTCTTTGATTTATTTTTGGTGTGGTTGCATTGTTATGATTCCTGGATGAATGTATCATTTTCTGGGTAAATTTCGTTTTTTGATCAGGTTTTGGTTTAGAAGGATAGTCAATTTTGATTGTGACGAAAATCGGGGAATTGTTTTGCTATTGAAAGATATTGCATACCAACTATAGGAATTTCCTGGAATTGGAATTTTTAGTTGAAGCTCGGGGGAAATTCAGAAAGAAAAGGGTGAATTGTTTTTTGAGTATGCGGAGTTCATGGGCTGATTCAGTTGCTGCAGCTGAGAAAGCTGCTGCTGGTTCTGCTGCAAATAACGGGAGTGTTGGTACCACTTCGGCTCCAACTCGTTCAACATACGTTCCTCCACATCTACGCAATCAAACACCTTCGTCGGACCCACCAGCTCCAGTTCAAGGTGGATCAACACTCGCCCCATCTGGTGGGAATCGTTGGGTTGGCGGTCCTAGGAATGATAGTAGTCGAACTGGGTATAGCAGTGGTGGCGGCGGAAGTTGGAACAACAGAAGTGGTGGTTGGGATAGGGGGAGGGAGCGAGAAGTTAACCCCTTTGCAGAGGAAGACAATACGGAGCAAGAGTTGGGTGAACAGGAGAATACTGGGATTAACTTTGACGCATATGAAGATATTCCGGTTGAGACTAGTGGGGATAATGTGCCGCCTCCTGTGAATACTTTCGCAGAGATCGACCTGGGTGATGCACTCAATGAAAATATACGGAGGTGCAAGTATGTGAAGCCTACACCAGTGCAGCGACATGCCATACCAATTTCCCTTGGAGGTAGGGATTTGATGGCTTGTGCCCAGACTGGGTCTGGGAAAACAGCTGCTTTCTGCTTTCCAATAATCAGCGGAATTATGACGGGCCAGTTTGCACAGAGACCTCGTGGGCGTGTAGCTTTCCCACTTGCTCTTATTCTCTCTCCAACGAGAGAGCTCTCAGTGCAAGTGTGTTTCTGATACTGGGCTTTTTTTGTTAGATGCTCTGTTTTTGGTTAATTTTTGTGTAATTAAGAGCTTGAAGTTTGTAATTCTGTGTGTAGATTCATGAAGAAGCTAGGAAATTTGCGTATCAAACTGGTGTCAAGGTGGTCGTCGCATATGGTGGAGCACCTATTAACCAACAGGTCTGCTAGCGCTGAACTTTATCTGAATTTTTTTTCCTAAGTTCTCCTATTTTAGTTGAACTGTCTTTGAATGTTCTCTGAGCTATTTATATTTAGTATTTTTTATATTTACTAATGTTTTACATAAAATGTCAATCTGAGTGTCAAACCCAATGTTTTTCGCCTTTTGCTGCAGATTGGATGTTTTGCATCTGGGGTTGTTAGCTGGTATAAAGTATACAAAATGACTTTGCATTCTTTTATTGTATCTTCATGGGTTCCTCTTTTCTACTTGTTATGCCTGAGATAAACATATATACTTACTAATCTCCTATAAATTATAGAGGGATGGTATCCATGTAGCAAATGCACCAATAAAATCTATAAGTTTGATCTAGAATCCTCGCCGAGATACAAAGATGGGACTCTATAAGTTCAATAAAAGTATCAACACTTGGAACTATTCTACCAGTAACCTGCATTAGGTGCGCATTATCTCTAAATATTTTAGGTAATATGAGTTTTATGTTGTGTTTGGATGAGTTTTTGAGAATTTTTTGATGAGAGTAATGATTGGATGTGGGGGTAATGGGTGGAGAGAGAAATAAGAATAATGATTGGAGATAGGGGTAATGAGTGGAGAGTAATGATTGGAAGTAGGGGTAATGAGTGTTTTTTTAGTTGGAATTTTTTTTCCAAATCTTGATCCAAACAAGGCATTAGCCTTTTGAGAGTTCTCTGTTTTATGTTTGATGGATACACTCCCTCCCCTATCTACATGGGCATGGTAGTGGTCCTTTTTGCTTGTTTGGTGTCTTGGACCTTTTGCTTTTGTTTTGCGATTTGGTTGTGAATCGTGATCTTTGGATGATTTTTCCATTGATAGTAACTTATAATTTTTTCATTCGTTGATGGTGGTGCTTTTACTGGTGGAAGCATGAGCAAGAGGATATTTCACTTATTTCCTTCATCTAAGTATGCTTTGATTATTATAAGGACTTAGGAATCATTCGTCCTTTATTGGACCCAGATCCTAAGTAAACAGATTATGTTCAAAACTGAATTTTTAGTTTGCCGAGACTTTAATGTGATGGCTTAGTCATTCTTTGTACATTAATGGAATAAAATGTTATATCTGACCAATATTTATGCTTAGAATTTTAAAAATCTCAGGATATTGGCTGAATGGGGAAAATAAACTGAAGGTTAGGACAAACATGTGTATACTTTGAGAAGTAAACTATTCTATAAAGTGTGTACGGTAAATAATAACTATGACAGGAAGTAGATACAATCATTAACTGCCTTATAACTTATATCTAGTCTATAGACCCCTATTGTTGTAGGGATCATGTCTCTGTTTGATTGCAAATAATTGTTTGTGTTTTTTGGTCGGGCTGTGTGCACACTGATGTGCTTGTATGTGTGAAGATGCCAACTTTTAAACGACAGACATGAATGATAAGTATCAGAGTTAAACTTAAGCATCGTATTGCTGAGATGGTGTCCAGTCTGAGAATTTATATTTTTTCCTAGTTAACCGTGCTAGAAGGGGAGGCACCTCTTTGTTGCATCCTTGTTGGTGTATCAGAATCCTTGTTCCATTCTGGTGCAGTCTTTGCAGCATTTCAAGCATTTTTTGATTCATCAATTGATTTGGGCAGCTCCGAGAGCTGGAAAGAGGGGTTGATATACTTGTGGCAACCCCAGGGCGGTTGGTAGATTTGCTGGAGAGGGCAAGGGTATCACTGGAGATGATAAAGTATCTGGCTCTTGACGAGGCAGATCGAATGCTGGATATGGGTTTTGAACCTCAAATAAGGAAAATAGTGGAACAAATGGACATGCCTCCACCAGGTGTCAGACAGACATTGCTTTTCAGCGCCACCTTTCCGAAAGAGATACAGGTTTGGTTCTCTCTATTAGGATATTCTTCACTTGCACATGTAAAAAAGGGGTTTTCCTCAAGTTTGATCTTAACTTTGGGTAATCGTATGTGAGTTACAATCTTTTGAACATTCAGGATTCAACTTCCTCGTGTATTATGAGTGTCTCCGGCTACACTCCTTTAAAAAGCACAAACTTTCCTTTACAGCATTATTACCTGTTACATTGTACGTTTTGATCTGCACTTACAGCATTGCAATTGGATACAGCATGGACTCTGGGTTACTGTCTTCTGCATTTTTGTAATAAGTTTTCTACTCCGTTGATATGCAGAGACTGGCTTCTGATTTTCTTGCAAAGTACATTTTTCTAGCTGTTGGACGAGTTGGTTCTAGTACTGATCTGATTGTACAAAGGGTGGAATTTGTCCATGAATCTGACAAGAGAAGCCACCTCATGGACCTTCTTCATGCGCAGAAGGAAAATGGTGTTCATGGCAAGGTAAGACTGGAGGGCTTGGTGTTCCTGACTTCCATATATTTGAGCCAAGACTTAAATGACCAATTCACCTTGATTCATTTGTATGGAATTTTGTTTTTACTTTTGGTGATAAATCTCAAAATGATTTTGGCGGGTTTGAGTCACTCTTACCAATTTTTTTCCATTTATAAGCTAAGTAATGTGAAAGAAAGTCACCACGACATTGTACTTGGCTTTTGAACAGCAGTGGTTCTGGACTTTTAGTATTTTCAAGTATGAACATGAGGAAATGGGGAAATGGCGTCGAGAAATCCTTTATGTAAATGTCATTTGACTCTCTAATTATTGTGTGCGAAGAACATGGGGTTTAAGTGTTTAACCTGCAAGGATGAGATTGAAATCTTGTAAGAAAGAGGATGGAAGTAGCTTGATTGTTTGTAGAATCAAATATATAGGCTATTTTGCAAAGGCCTTTGACATGTTTTCGTTTGGTTTGGTATGGCCGGCTTGTTTTAGGGCTTTTTTGTACATTTTATGCATCTCATTTGTTGCCGTTTTCTATGAATCTTTAATTAAAAAAAAAGGAGGATGGAAGAAGTTCGGTTTTGCAGTGGAATGTTCTATCTGTTAAAATGCTGTGTGTAGTGTACTTAATGGGTTAATGTTAACAGAGGAAGCTATCTTAATGTGAATTTTAAGGGAAGCTATGTAATCTTTTTGTTACTCTTTCTTCGTATTGTAGTTTGTCCTTAGAAATCATAACTTTATTATGTACTTGATTTTTCGTTTTCTGCTTTCGGTATTGTAGCAAGCTCTGACACTGGTTTTCGTGGAGACCAAGAAAGGAGCTGATTCACTTGAACATTGGCTTTGTATGAATGGTTTTCCTGCTACTACTATTCATGGTGACAGAACGCAGCAGGTAAATTTGTTTTACTTTTCAGGCAATTTTGTGCTGGGGAATTTATTATGTTCATCTAGGTGCATATTTTGAATGTAACTAGTTTAAAAAAGGAAGAAGAGAAGATTTGTGCACATGTTATTCGTGTTTCATGTCTCACCTTCACATTCACCTCTGTGTTACAATTCTGTGTCCAACAAATCAACCTCAATTCTTGAAATTTGCAGTTTTCCTGTTTCTTGTAGATTTTTTGGAATAGTTGTGAGCTCTCTTTTTTTCCCTGAATTATACTAGATAGGCGCAAAAACAAGGGGCACTAACCTTGTACACCCACAAGTTTATCGGAAGCTATATTAGAGTTTTACAGTAATATGTAATAAACGAAGGAGATTTATTCTTCTCCTGTTCTGCTGGTGGTATTGTAATAAACGAAAAGGTTTGTAAAACATGTTATTTCAACAATTTGTGTTTTGGCATCTGCAGGAAAGAGAATATGCATTGAGGTCCTTCAAAAGTGGTAACACGCCAATTCTAGTTGCGACAGACGTGGCGGCACGTGGTCTCGATATCCCCCACGTCGCGCATGTGGTCAATTTTGACCTTCCGAATGACATAGACGATTACGTCCACCGGATAGGCCGGACAGGGCGAGCTGGCAAGTCGGGGTTGGCCACTGCCTTCTTCAATGAGAACAACTCTTCGCTTGCTAGGTCATTGGCGGAGTTGATGCAAGAATCGAATCAGGAAGTACCCGCTTGGCTTTCCCGCTTTGCAGCTCGATCTTTCTATGGTGGTGGTGGGAAGAATCGTCGTTCTGGCGGAGGGCGGTTTGGCGGTAGGGATTTCCGACGAGACCACGGCGGAGGTTCTGGTTATGGTGGTGCTGGGTCTGGTGGTGGTTATGGTGGAGGATATGGTGGTGGAGGACATGGTGGTGGAGGATATGGTGGTGGTCCGGGTATGTCAAGCGCGTGGGACTGATATGATATCCCACTTTTTGGCCGCGGTTTGGTTTCCTTGTCGGAACATAGTTCTTGTGGTAGCGAATTTCGCTTGGTTTTTATAGGAGAAGTATTTTGAACATTTTTTGGTTATCATTTTTGCTATTGTTTCTGATGTTGGAATTTTCCCCTTGGTCCTTGTAATTCTAGAATGGTTTTTTATGCTATGGAGTGGGGAAATGAATGACTATTAACAGTCTAGGTTCACTTTGTTATGTAGTAGCTCTTTCATTGCTAATTTTTACTCATCTGCTTTGCATTTTTTATGTTTTTTGGAGAAATTTTCAAAAAAACCTCTAAACATGACTCAAACGTCCCAGAAACGTTCAAACTTCAATAAATGTTAATGACACCTTTGAAGTTTACAAGATTTGATCCATTACACCCAAGCTGTCCAATTCCGTCAACTTGTAGACGGAAGACTCTCTCTCTCTCTTCTATGTCTAACCAGCGTCAACACACTGACTGTAACAACTCGCGCCGCTGGCTTGCATAACTTTTAGCCTAAACATGTGACTTAAAAGGTTAATCTCAAGTTATATGGTAGCTGGTCGGAATTAATTATAGTATATCATTTCATCCTTCACCAATTTCTCGATGTGGGACTAACTTTTCATATAAGGTCACAATCTCCCCCACTTAGGATCGCAACGTCCTCATTGCGCCCCTCCCACATGGTCCATCACTTCCACCCACCAAGCGATGTGAGGAGACAAGCCCCGCCTGAGCACGACAAGCGCCTCAAGCCCCGCACTAGCTAACCTGTATAATCCTTAGCCTAAACACGTGGCTCAAAGGTTAACTCCAAGTTATATAGTAGCTGGTCGGAATTGGTTATATACTATTTCATCCTTTACCAATTTCCCGGTGTGGGACTAACTTCCCATATGGGGTCTCACATTGACCCACATCTATCCCACCCCGCCGGTCACCCCATTGGCCCCACCGAGCACAGCTGGTGCAAGGCCATCCCCACCGGAATTGGCTTAACCGTCTTCGCCCTCCTTTCAAAACCACCCGACTTCTCCCTCCCACAAACTACAAATCGCTGGAACATAACTAGAACCATCGGTGATCATTAGAGGCTCTATTTTTTCAACCATTGTTGGAGCCTAACTACTAACCTATTGCTGCCGTCTCACCAACTCCTTGTGCCCACTTCGTTGCCAACATTCCTCGCCAAACCTAGACGGAGCGGTCCAGCAACACCATCTTCTTCACCCAATTCGCTACTAGTAAACCTTACCCGTCGAACACCTTGAGGGAGTGAGTGAAAAACAACTTGCAACACTTCAAACTCCCATATGTAGAATTTGGCCCAAACTACAAAACTTATTCAATTTGCAACAAAAATGTTGAAGGAATCAGATTCCAATTAAGTCAACAAACATGAAACCCAAATTCAAATCCATTGATTTGCTTCATCAGAACCAAAGAACAGACCCAATTTTGGCGTTCGGATCTAAACACATGCTTTGACGTTTTGCTGAGGAACCACGCCCCAAAATCAAAGCCGAAAGACATCAGCGAAAGCAGACCTAGAGACCCAAATTAATTTTTGTGCACATTAGTATGCTTTCTTCATTCATAGTCTAGAGGATCAAAAAGCACAAAAGACGTCAGGTGGTAAAGTACACTTCATGAAAATTGTTTAGGTATCTTGCTAAAGATGCTAATATGTTTCTAGATTGTTGACAATCAACCATATGCCCACAATACAAAGACAACATGCTGGAATTATGGTTTTCATAATACTACTTCTTTTGATGATAGGTAGAGGCCATTGACATATGGAATAGTGCCAAAAATGTTAAGAAAATTTTATATTGTATATTAATGTCAATATTGTGGTTGCCTGCAAGCCACCAAAGCTGTGACTAATGCTTGTTTTCTTTCTGAGGCGGAAATTATGGTAAATAATCATTTACGAAACTAGCTAATCTAATTTACCCAAAAAAACTAGCTAATCTCTCAAAATAACATAATAATGGCTTAAAGTAAGATATGATTGGGAAGAGGAAAGGACCAAGGGATGATGGGAACCCTATGAAATATCATTATGAAAGGTCACTCTAGGACCAAATTATGTGGAGTTGGTGGTAAAGCCGCAGACACACTACTTGTTTTCAATCAATTTAATTTAATAGCGGCCTTTTGGCCGGTCTCTCTATTCATGATATTTTATCGTTCTGAAAAAAATGTGAGCTCGTAAAGTCAAGGATTCAGCTTCTTTCTAATCACTCAGGAAAAACTGGTCGATCTGCTCCCATGCCCGTGCACGTGTAACATATATACACCTCCAATGAGCTCTACTTTGGCCAAATCGTAGCCGAACGGAATGTTAATTTTCGAAAGAAGAAAATGTTTTAAAAAACGCATATAATAACAAGTCATGGTGATATGAGCTAGTACAAATATTGAGTGAAATTTGAAAGGGGGACCATCTCATCTGTATATATGATTCAAGTTGTTGGTTTATTAAGCCTTGCGTGTAGATCACGGATTCGAAAATTAGATGGAATCTAGCCCTCATGAGAGTAATGTGATTGGTCCACTTTCATTGTGTCTATTATATGGCTGTTAAGTGTGTTCAATCCGCTAATCTACTTTTAGTGAAAAGAGTTTGGTGAGGGAAACTAGTCTTTGGCCTAACTTATACATTTTCCTTAGTTGTCATTTCTTCTACTCCTTCTGTGCTCTTTGAAAGGTGAGAAGAGTTAGTTGAAGGAAAGATGAGAAGGAAAGGGATGTAATATATAGTAGTAACAATTAGTGTGTTAGGGTAAAAAGAATTTCGTGCACATAGTCCAAGCTCTATGGGTGTGAGATGGTCGAGACTCTCTTTTTAGGGAGAGATCTCCCGATCTCCCCATCATTTTTAGACTTGGGGAGCTAGATTTGGAGAACCAGATCTGGTTTTTGGCTCTTGCTTACTGATAGGTTTAGGCGACGGTTTCAGAGCTCCCCGACGGCGATGGTATGGCATTTGCAGCGGATCCGGCGTTGTTTCGGCTTTGACCTCTGACTTGCGACGGGACTGGGCATGTATGGCTCATGGTGCACCCCTTGATTCTCCCCACCCACCTTCTTGAGCGGAATGATGGGTCCGACACCGGAGCTAACTTTCATGCAGCTTTTCTTGTTTTGTTTTGTTGTGTTTTGCTTTATTTAATTGTATTTTGTTTTGTTTTTTAGGCTTATGGGCTGCGCAATTTGTATTTGATTTTATCAATATAAGTTGCGTTTGCATTGTTCGTAAAAAAAGAAGAAAATAAGGGTACACCATTTGGTGTATAAATGTACACCAAATTAATAATCAGAGTTGTTAAATTTGTTCAAAACATTATTTCAAGAGATGTTGCAAAAAATCAGTTGATTTGAATAGTGGTAAAAGCTTGATTATTTCATCCAATTTTTGCCCTTTCCAATATTCGAATGAGCTGAATTTTTTTAGAGATTTTTAAAATTATGTTTTAAACAAATTGAAATGTTCTTGATTCAAATATCGGTCAATTAATTAGAGAATAAAAATCGATCAATTTGTGTGGAATTCACTTACTGGGATCTCACACAATTCCGTTGATATTTGGTAGACACCAAATATGTACCCATAGTTTTTTTTTTCTTCAAACATGTGCAGATGTCATAAATCATTGATTGTAATCTAAAATTTGACAGCACTAGATTTTTCTTCCACATTAAAATTTTCATATGGATCTTGCTCTCAAGTCTCAACCACTCACTTCTCTCTCTCTCTCTCTCTCTCTCCCTCCCTCCCTCCCTCAATAAATTACTGAATATTTGTCCTCATAAGCCTTTGTCTTTTTGCAGGTGAGTTAAAAATTAGTTAAAGATTATTACATGCATACAATACTTAAATGCCAGCAATAAGATAAGCTTTTTGTCCTTTACGTGAGAGTTGACAAATACTTTCAACAGATTACATTAAAATAGTAGTATCAAATCTGCATACAAAATTAGTTGTTGGAAATCTTTTCAGACTATTGGGTCCAGCACTCCAGCTGTAGTCTTCAGTTGTTAGAGAGAGAGAGAGAGAGAGAGAGAGAGAGAGAGGTGACCCTCAGTTTTTGAAGTTGCTGTAGCTCTAACTTCTACAGTAAAAGCTCAATTTGCTTGTTTGTATCCTTGTTTGTATCCTTGTTTGCATTTGCAGAGACAAAAGAGGCAAAACAAAAAGCTTCTTTGGGTTTTGCACTTTTTGAGGTCGTATACATTATAGTAGTAATATTCCTTTAATTTCTACTATCATTCTGGGGGATCCGATTTGCAAGATTGAAGCTTAATTTATATGATTTGGGTCTGTGGAAGGAATTCAATTTTGATTCTTGATCTTGGGTTTGACCCAGAAATTGGTTTATGAAGCTGTTTGTTGTGAGATGGACCAAACTGTTGAACGGTCTCCAAATGCACATAGGGGTTTCCGAGTTCAGGCTCCACTGGTGAGCCCCGCCTGATCTTTCATCTTTTTACTGTTCATTTTCTTCAATTCATTCATTTCTGAAGATGCCCACATGGAATTATGCTGAATCTCTGATGGGAATTTGACTTTGTTTGTTTAGGGGATTTGCTTTTTTTTTGAACGGCAAAGAAATTTCGTTAATCATAAAAGTAATGGGGATTTGCATCTAGGTGTTGGACTGCTGCATTTGTTGTGAAGTGGTATAAGTAGCAAGTTTGGATGCCTTTGATCTATTGTTTCCAACCATGGATGAGTTTTAGTTACTTATCTGGAATAAGTTTGGAGAAAATATCTTTGGTTGCCTCTGCAGCTTAATTTTGGTAAACTTGCGCCGGTTCTTTAGATGGATTCCTTCTATTTGGGTACACTTTTGGGAAGGTTAGGACTTAGGAGTCTAGAGGGAGAGTAGCTGAGTAGATTTTGTAGGCGCATCCCGTGTTTTAGTCATAGTTGAAACTATTCTTGTTTCACTTCTGTAGCTTATTGATATAGCTATATATGGCTTGAATCTATATTTTTGAGTGATTTTTGCTGGCATTGGGGTTAGAATTTTTTTCTTTCCCTCGGCAATAGGATGTTGATAACTTAATGGGTACTGGCGCACACTGATTGACGCATAGTGGGCATTCAGTGTACCATATCTATTATCTTTCATTACAATGTTGCGTCTAATTAGCCAATATGATTAGAAGCCCAGTGTACCATCTCTCTGACCGGTGTATCTTCCTTGATTGTTCTCATTTTCGGGGGAATTATCTCTCCCTCTCTCCCTAGCATTTTTTTCAATCTTTACTTGTCATGGTCCAGCATTAGGTAGGACATCGAGTGCATATTAGTTACCGGATGAATGAGGAAGTGGGAAATAATTGAAAGATGCGCCTTGCATACTGTTTAGTATTGTTTATCTCTGTTGTTTTCATCTAACTTGGTAGAATATGTATGATGTTGTGTGAATATGG
The DNA here is from genome assembly GCA_018127125.1 of Rhododendron griersonianum. Classification (NCBI taxonomy): domain Eukaryota; kingdom Viridiplantae; phylum Streptophyta; class Magnoliopsida; order Ericales; family Ericaceae; genus Rhododendron; species Rhododendron griersonianum. The sequence continues at coordinate 44,837,654 of CM030788.1, forward strand.
TGGGTGCACAAAGAACTGCTAAGTTCTGGAATTAGTCTTAATTTGTTGAAGATCGAAGTTGTATGTAGTATCAATTCAAGTAATCCAAGAGTATGGGACACCCTTCCTCAGGAAGATGAATAGGGTTCCCAAAACGCCAAAATACCTGTGTTTCAGAATTCGGAAGTTGCAGATGATGTGTGCCACTTTTGCCATCGCCCATTAACAAAAAGATGAAGGCAAAAAAACTGAATCCTTTAAATTCATTATAAGCATTGATTCACTACATCATTGCTATTGGGTGATTCAGTTCCACAAAAAGAACCGTACCGGTCATGAAATCAAAAGATACATGTCTTAGAGTGGAAATGTTGTAGCTTCAACTTGTGGTTAAAGGAACTGGTTTGTTTGAAAATTGTTGTAAGTAATCATCCTACAGAACTCCAGGGGTATGAACTTGGCCCAGCCCACAAGGGCCAAGCAGACTTGACGCAATCCCCACCTTCCTCCAGTATATCACTACCAGTCCTTGATGAGTGCGGAACTGCGGCGAGCACCTGCTTTGTTTATCCCATTGTTGTATTGAATATGTCATCATATCATGTCATTTTTCCCCTCGTTTGGAAGGGTGACACATAGGTGCTAGGTTCGATATATTTCGTTGCAGCAGAACTCATTAAAGTGGTTGAATGCTTGTACATGTGCATAAGAGCAAATGCGCATCTACTTGTCTGTGTACTATTTGAGCTCCTTGGGGGCTCTTATAGAGCTACCCAAACATGCCAATTACCTGCGCATTTGGAGACTTGAGGTCACCAATTACCATCTCACGATTGTTTGTTTCCCGCATTCTCCTGAGTAGTTTAAATTTTATCTGGTCTAGGTGTAGATATGTACTCATGAGGAGGAGTGATTAAAAAATATGTGAAGGGTGTTAATCTGTGAGAATGACTATTTGACATGGTCATCAGCTATATGTTACATGGACTCTTCTGAATGTTTATAGTAAATGTGTTACCAGTGTCGAACACACGGCACTTGCATACTGATACCGGACAGGATCTGAGCCCGATTGTTTTGTTGGACATCCACCTAACAAGCATATTTTATGGTTCAAATTTATATTGAACCATGCACATAAGCCTTATATTATGCATGGAATGCTGTAAGGCACCTTGTAAACCCCATGTACTCTTTAAACGGAACATGTACAGCATATTTTTTGTCATGTCCCTGTGTCTTTGAGATTGTAATTAAATGAATGCCATAGTGAGACATGTATCCGCATCCGACACCAACATGGAGTCCGTTGCACTGGAGTCCACAAACCATATGTCATTGGCTTCTCGGTTTTGTTTTCCTCTTCCACTTCTGTTATGCTAATTGTGTCTTAACTGTTGGTACCTTTGCAGGTTGATTCTGTGTCCTGCTATTGTAAAGCAGATTCGGGCTTGAAAACCGTTGCTGGGGCAAGAAAATTCGTTCCGGGATCCAAAATATGCATCCAACCAGATATCAATCCTCGTGCACACAAGACTAAAAAAAACTCACGAAGGGAGAGGACAAGATTCCAGCCGCCTCTCTTACCGGGTCTTCCTGACGATCTCGCCATTGCTTGTCTCATTCGAGTCCCTCGCATTGAACACAATAGACTCCGTCTCGTTTGCAAGAGATGGAAAGGCCTTCTTTCGGGGAACTACTTTTATTCCCTTAGAAAAAGCCTTGGAATTGCGGAGGAGTGGGTTTACATCATTAAAAGAGACCGTGATGGGAGGATTTCGTGGCATGCCTTTGACCCAACCTACCAGCTATGGCAGCCACTTCCCCCAGTTCCTGGGGAATATAGCGAAGCACTTGGATTCAGTTGTGCTGTCCTGAGTGGTTGCCACCTGTACTTATTCGGAGGAAAAGATCCGTTGAAGGGGTCTATGAGGCGGGTCATCTACTACAATGCTAGAACAAATAAGTGGCAAAGGGCACCGGATATGCTGCGGAAACGTTACTTTTTTGGTTCTTGTGTCATAAACAACTGCCTTTATGTGGCTGGTGGTGAATGTGATGGAATCCAAAGGACTCTCCGTTCTGCGGAGGTTTATGACCCGAACAAGAATAGATGGAGCTCTATAGCAGAAATGAGCACAGCTATGGTGCCTTTTATTGGCGTTGTTTACAATGGAAAGTGGTTCCTAAAAGGACTAGGGTCCCATCGGGAGGTCCTGAGTGAAGCCTATACTCCGGAAGCAAATACCTGGAATCCGATTGGTGATGGGATGGTTTCTGGTTGGCGGAACCCTAGCATCTCGATGAATGGGAAGCTCTATGCTTTGGATTGCCGAGACGGGTGCAAACTTAGGGTTTTTGATGAGACTACCAATTCTTGGAACAAATTTATAGATAGCAAACTGCATTTGGGGAGCTCTAGAGCTCTGGAGGCGGCCGCTCTTGTCTCTCTCAATGGGAAACTTTGCATTATCCGAAACAACATGAGCATCAGTCTGGTTGATGTATCAAGTCCTGATCATCGGGTGGAGAGTAACCCTCACCTTTGGGAGAATATTTCCGGGAAAGGTCACATCCGAACTCTTTTCACAAATATATGGTCAAGTATAGCTGGGCGAAGCGGATTGAAAAGTCATATTGTCCACTGTCAAGTGCTTCAAGCGTGACATTATTCACTTTTTCAGGTGTTTTAAGCATTAGAATCCCCATTCGCATTTCTTCATCTTTCATGGCAGTGTCACTACGCAGAAGTTACCAAAGTTTCGATTTTAGGAGGTTTTGCACCTTCTAAACCGCACTTGCATCCGTTCTCTTTTGCCTTCTGTTGCCTTGAATCTTTTGAGGAGAATGAATCCGACAGTGGTTGCTTTACACAAATTTGGCTTCAAGAAATCGAAAATGGAGATCAGAAGCCTTGAATCTTTTGAGGAGAATGAATCCGACAGTGGTCTTCTTGCTTTACACAAATTTGGCTTCAAGAAATAAAAAATGGAGATCAGAATCAAAGGCGCGTTTCAAAATTGGAGGCCGAAAACGAACATTAGAGGAATCTTTATTCGCATGTCTGGTTCAACATTCAGAGGGCACGCTTGCATTTATAAGGTGAAGGTAATTTTACCTCTAGTTTTAGCAACAAAATTTAGAGGCCATTGTTTCATTTATGAAGACTGAACTGAAGAGAGAGCAGATAGTTTTCAAAGTTCTAAATCTCTCTCATTTGGATCTCAGGGACTATGTTCTTTGCATGTGGTATCTTGTTTAGGAGTTCTGTAATTTTGGAGGTTCTTTGTGAATCTAGATGGCTTATGAAATTTTAATCGGCATTTGGGTTACATCTTTGTGGCTATGCATCGAATCGTTTCATTCATTTTGCTTGCCTGCTTGCTTGTTTTGTTTCTTGAAATTACCGCGTCAAAGTCCATCGTAATTTCGAAAATGTGAAATTTACACAGCTTTTCAAACACAATTCCAGATGAATTTCCACTGTAAAAGCTATGTCAGCGAATAGTGTCTATTAAGAAAATTCATCAGAACTTATTGTAGCGCCTTGGCGGAGAGGTAGTTTCTCTGCCATGATCGACCCATCAGCGATTCAATTTAAACCCAGGAACAACCTCTCTACTTCATCGGAAGACTGAAATAGAAGTTAAAGGGTAATACTTGAATCACAAGATAGATTTGAAGGAAATTGACACCAAACCAAGGCATTGCTGCTGTATTTTGCAATTGAACAAGAAGTTTGTGACCAAGACTGAAGGAAATTTACACTGACCAGATTTTATTTGATGAAATGTTTATGGGGTCTATTAAAATATTTTGTACAGTAACAGGTTTATACGAAGTCGTGCGCTTGGCCTTCCCATAAGTTGATGAAATTGGATTGCTCCAAGGGGAAAATGCACGGCATGGAGTGGAAAATAAGCTTTGTCTGCACCTGCAAAGAGATTAAGGAACATTGATCAATTTAGGAAACTATTTCAAATCAATTTTGAAAAATCATTGACAATTTGGGGTCAGAGAGCAAATGCAATGAACAAAAATTGCTCAGTTTGTTGAGATGGAATGAGCTCTTTCGAAACTTTTGAACACAAAAATGGCGCCCAGAATTACTGAACTAGATATCTTGAAGATTACATGAAAACGTGTCCATATCACCTCATATTCTCATCCGTATCTGTATTCACGCTTCTTAGATGATGAGAGCTTGCAACCACGGTCCAATAATTTAAAGTTTGTAAACTATGGATAGTTCTCAGCAGCGTTGACAAACTGCGAAAGGTGAATTATGTAAACCAGTAGCTGATTCTAGCCCTAAACTTTTAAGTCCCTCCTGCTATTTCCCTCGTTAGTTTCTCCAGTCTACTTCTGTCTCTCAGTTCTGTCTGTCGGCTCTCTCTTTGCCCCCTCCTAAACCAGAACTCTGGCCTCAAGTTAAACGGCAAAGTTTATTGAGGTGAACCAATGATGATTACTTTAGTCATCAAATCTGCAACCCAGAATGGTGGTATAATTTCACTACACCTAACCCATACTCCTAGTCGAATCAACGAAGTTCTTGAAAACAAGCTTTCCCCTGCAACTTTAGAAGGCTACTGAACACTCCTAACTAAGGCTAGGAGAGATGGGATTAGAACGAAAATGCGAGGTGGGAGAAGGCCTGGATTGACCTAACGCTGTTGTGAAAATCAATATTGATTTGTTACCTCTGATTGGACTATATAGCACAATTCGTACTTTCATTTGGTTTGACAAATAGTTAAATTGAGGCGCCATTTGTTTGACCAGACATGAGTTAGTGGATATTAGATCGGACTACACATCAAAAAGGGCTACATATAGAGTTTGGTGGTCAGAACCGTAAGGTAAAATTCTTACTGTCGGGATTAATCTGCATCATATAGAATCTTCTAAAATGTGGGATATACAACACTATGGGATAGAGTATTAGTACTAATCTCATCAATCATCAAAATTAATCCAATAGAATACATAAGGTATGATATTCTATGGCCCTTCACTATTATTCCTCTCAAACAAAGGACGTACCCTCAAAGTATATAATCTTGAGGAGGAAACATAATTCTAAATTCATCAATCAACCAAGCAGAAAGTTGTCATCTGTAAAATCCCTAAAGCAAAAAAGACCAACCAAAGGCAGCACAAGAAATTTGGCGATTCACAGAACACATGCACAGTGATTCATTTTTCTTTAATTATTTTCTTTAGTTCGACGACCAGGGGGTCAGGAGTGTTTGGGCCCGGTCTGGCCAAAGGCAGGCCATCCACATCGGGAATAGGACTGTGGCTAATTGTGTGAGGAGCAAACCCACCAACTAACCGGACTACGCCTTGGGGCTTCAGTGATTCCTTTTAAACATTCATGCAGACAAAGATTCATTTTTTACATTCATATACACAAAAGCAAAATTACCTCAGATTGACTCAACAAGAGACCCCCTTGTTCTTACACTTGGGAATGGACTCAAACGAACTTTAATCGGGCTAATCACGTGCCAATTTTCAGTAGGTGATAACCCGAGCGACCAAAGTATTAGCTTCTTCGAAAATTTAACAAGCTTCAAAAAATATTGACGAACAAATAAGTGATGCATGAGCTTTTAACGAGTCAACACGAGCCCGAATTTGAGTAGTTTGATTCCATAGGCACAAATATTCAATTTCCACATTCATATACACAAAAGCAAAATTACCTGGACATCCCACAAAGCAAAAAAGACCAACCAAAGAAAGCACAAGAAATTTGGCAATTCACAGGAACCGGGGGAGTGTGCTGCGCAGCTCCGTGCTGTGCAGCGTGCTGCGCGGCCGTTGGTGGCGTCTTGCCGGCATTGGTCCGACAATCGGAGACATCCACTGCGTAGAGCTCGTCGAGTACTACAAGTGTACCAAAAATCAACTCGATCAAATATTGTTAAGTGTCTCATCGGAACACATATAATTCGAAAAGAATGGATTCAGTGGTTTTGATCTAGTGTTTCGTATCCATTAGGATTCCTTTTTTATCAAGTTATATGTATTCCGATGAAGCACTTAACGATATTTGATCGAGTTGATTTTTGGTATACTTGTAGTACTCGACGAGCTCTACGCAGTAGACGTCTCCGATCGTCGGACCGATGCCGGCAAGGCGGCGCCGGCAGCCGCGCAGCATGCTGCGTAGCACGGAGCTGTGCAGCACACTCCCCTGGTTTATGTTACATATGCACAATGATTCATTTTTCTTTAATTATTATCAATTTTTCGTTCGACAATGAGGGTGTTCGAGTTAGCTTACGCGCGGTTTAACAAATCCCTGCCCGGTCTCGTCAAAGGCCGTCAGGACTAGGGAATTCAGTCAGAATTACTTTCTTGAGACTTAGAGCATCCACAGTGGAATAATCAAAAGTTGTCACATCATTTTTTGGTTATCCATTTAAAAGGTTATTAAGGTTAGCAATGTAGAGATCCACAATGGTACAATCAAAATTGAATAACCAAAACTTGCCATATCATCTTTTCAACTTATAAAAATCTAGAAATTGTGACATAGAAAATAATTTTTTCAAAATAGTTTTCAAACTAATAAAAACAGGTTATCAGAAAAAGAGAAATTAGTTTTTTGAAAACTTTGATTTAAAAAAAAACAGTTTTCAGGAAAAAGTTAAAAAAAAAAGAAGTTTTTGAATCAAAAGAACAGTTTTTGAAAAAAAAAGTTTTAATAAAAAAAAAGTTTTGAATTTTTTTTTGTGTGCATAGTTTTAATAAAAAAATTGTTTTTGCAAAAAAATAAAAAATATTTTTAGAAGTATTTTTCTTAGAAACATGTTAAAAATGGAATAGATTGAGGTTTTTGTATAATAACGATGTACTTGATTGAGGAAATGTAAGGACAATTAAATTTGATAATTGACAAAAAGTTACGGAGTACTATTTTCGATGATTCAATAGCCAAAATCTGATGAGTTACTAAGAGGTTATTAAGTTTGATTATTTCAATATGAGCTCTTTTTTGAACAAATGTTGCTAATCTTAGTTTTGATTATACCACTGTGAATGCTCTTAAACCCAAGAATTCAACGCTAATTAATTGTGTGGAGAGCAAACCCATCAACTACCTGCACCAACTAACTGGACTACCCCTTGGGCTTCAGTGATTCATTTTATACATTCATACAGACAAAAGATTCAAATTTTTACCTTGATATACACAAAAGCAAAAAATTACCTCAGATTGACTCAACAAGAGACTCTTGCGCCCCCTTGTTCTTACAACTATGAATGGACTCAAATTGCTTGGCCGGCAGTTTCTCGGACAAAGCTCCGACGTGGAATTCAATCATACCCGCATCCGAATCCGCGGTCATACCCGTGACAGTGACCCACAAGAAGAGCTTCTTGGCCTGGATACCCGACATGTCGGAGACCGACCCGTAACTGATCATCTTCCCCTTGACCACCTTGTCGTAGTAGACGAGCTCGTCGTCGAAGTGGACGTAGCAGGACCGGTCGAGGTTGATGGCGAAGGATCCGTCGGAGGAGAGAGAGTAGGATTTGACGGCGTCCGGGATGAGGCCTCTTGGGAAGCCGTATTGGGGGAGGAGGTCGTGGATGTCTGCGGTGGTTGTGGTGGTGGAGAGAGAGAGGAGGTGGGTGTTGGAGAGGAAGAGGAGAGAGAAGAGGCAGAGGGAGGTTGAAGGGGCGGTGAGGGGGTTCCGGTGGAGAAACGCCATGTGAGGTTCAGAGAGAGAGAAAGACTGAGAGACACTGAGAGAGAGAGAGTCAACTACTGGGCAGATGCTTGGCGTAAAAGGTGAGAGAGGTGATTTAAAGCTGCGTTTTTTTGCTTTGGAAGAGGATAAGTGGGTAATTCCACGTACCAACTAACCTAGGTAATTGTTTGCGTTTTTGTTGCTCCTAATTGAATTATTAGGATGTTACTGTGGAGAAATTTTTGGGTGCAGGGTATACCATGTGGCTGTGCCCACGTGTTATCCGAGCAGTTCATTCGGGCTGTCCAAAAGTGGACGGTCCAAATTGAAACTCTCTTCTCATCCAACCACTTTCTCTCCTCTTTCTGTCTTATTTTTCTCTCTTCAAACCCTAGCCGTCCAAAACCGAAATTAACTGTCTGGATACGCTGCTCAGGCAGCACGTGGTGCCGGCTTGCACCCAGAAATTTCTCATAACTGGCGTGTTTACTTATTGCCCCCAAAAATTTCACTATATGTACACGAGGTGGGGCCTGAAATTTCCTTGATGGTGTTGAGTCAAAATCTACGTCATTCGTATGCGTGATTATTAGATGGGGAAAAAGCTTCTTGATAACAAGTACAGTGCGCTACAGTCACTGCACCGTGTGGGGCTCATTTCGGGCCTCGCACAGATGATCCAAGCCGTTTAATAATTTTAAAAAAAATTGAGTGGCCATCGTGTAATATGAGTTCGATCCGATATGTGTAAGTGCTCGGATCAAGCTTCTCATCTTTGGAAAATCGGAAAAAATGGAAAGATTAATTTTTTGGTGTACAGAATGATGAGAAGCTTGATCCGAGAAGCTAAACATATCAGATCTAGCTGATGTCCCGCTTAGCCCACTTGGGTTTTTTTTTAATTTATTGAACGTCTCGAATCATCCGTACGGGATCCGAAGTGGACCCCACGCAACGTTCGATGGTCGGCCACCGCATTTTGGTGCGGGGGCTTGACTTTCTGTAACAAGTACTATAAACTGCATTGATTTGATTAATTTGAGGGGAAATGATATTGGCACTCCAAAAATTGATAGAAACCCTCCAAAAAACAAAGGAAAGTGGCTTTGAAATTATATTGATTTTGGAGTGCCTGCATCAATTTTTGGAGTGCTAATATCAGTTTCCTAATTTGAGGGGAGGGATCTAGGGACAAAAGATTTGTCAATACTTTTGACACTAAATCCTAACTATTGCTTTGGATGGCTAGGATTAAAAGTAAAAAGGCCACACTCTCTCTCTCTTCCCCCCTTTTCTCACGTGTTGTACCTCTCTCTATCTCTCTCTCTTTCTCACGTTTTCACTGTTCTCTCTCTCTCCCATTTAATTTTAAATCCTAGAATGTGTATAACTTTTGTTGTACAAATTCAATTTTTATAAATTTTATATTTCTAAAACCTACTTGAAAAAATCTACAAAATGAGGTCCATAATGGATGTAAAATTAAGTAAAACCAAAAATTTTAATTTTTCCATGTGGCAATAATTTTTTGGGGATCATATAGATGAATTTGTTGGAAAAACTAAATTTTCATATCTTCTCAATATTTCTATTTTTTTTCATAAGAATAAATGAAAAGGCAATAGAAAAAATTAAGGTTAGATTCCAAGTCTATTTGTGAATGCTGAATCTTTAATTTTCTTACAATCTCTAAGTCCCTCAGGATTTGAAGTAATTTTCATTTCTAGAGGATGATTTTTTCTCAGTTTTTTTCTTTGAAAACAAAAGCTTATATTGTTCTCTCTTTTTCTATTACCTTTAATTTATTCTTACGAAAAAATAGGAATATTGAGAAGATATAAAAAAAAAAGTTTTTCAACAAATTCATCTACATGATCCCCCAAAAATTATTGCCACATGAAAAAAATTAAAAAATTTGGTTTTTCATAATTTTACATCCATTATGGATCTCATTTTGTAGATTTTTTCAAGTAGATTTCAGAAATATAAAATTTATCAAAATTGAATTTGTACAACATAAGTATACACATTTGAAGATTTAAAATTAAGAGAGAGAGAGATAACAGTGAGAACGTTAGAGGGAGAGAGTGGTACAACAGTGAGAAAAGGGTGGAAGATAGAGAGTGTGGTCTTCTACTTTAATCCTAGACATCCAAAACAATGGTTAGGATTTAGTGTCAAAATTATTGACAAATCTTGTCCCTAGATTCCTCCCCTTTGATTAATAGATGTATGTAGTCATCAATAGAAGTCGTATTACCAGGGCTCTGTTTCTTGTGGCAGCTCGACCCATCTACAAACAGAACTTATGGCCATGTCACTGGCCATCACATGGGCACTGCACAACAATTTTAACGTTGTCTTCCTTTATTCTGATTGTTTAAATTCCATTTTGCCGCTAGCAGGCCGGTCTGAACCTCATTACGCCGACACCTTTTTGTTGCACAACCTTCGGCAAGAACTATCGAAGCAAGCTTTTTGTAGGTTATCCAAGGTTGATCGCAAGGACGTGGACCAAGCCCACTGTCTAGCTAAAAGGGCGTTGCTGTCCCTCTCTACAACTCCAGCTGCACGGGGAATTGATTTTTGGACCGGAGCGACTACTGACAATCACTTTTTGTTTACTTAGCTCTTTTTTATCTGTATGTGTTTGTTGTTCTCTCCCCGTTTTATTATGTTGTACTTTGTAAATTGTTATTTTTTATCTATGTATTTCTATCATGTTACCAAAAAACAATGTCATACCCAGAGATGGCACCGCCTTCTTTCGGGGAACTACTTTTATTACCTTAGAGAAAAAGCCTTGGAATTGCGGAGGAGTGGGTTTACATCATTAAAAGAGACCGTGATGGGAGGATTTCGTGGCATGCCTTTGACCCAACCTACCAGATATGGCAGCCCTACTTCCCCCAGTTCCTGGGGAATATAGCGAAGCACATGGATTCGGTTGCGCTGTTCTGAGTGGTTGCCACCTATACTTATTCGGAGGAACCCTAGCATCTCAATGAATGGGAAGCTCTATGCTTTGGATTGCTGAGACGGGTGCAAACTTAGGGTTTTCGATGAGACTACCAATTCTTGGAACAAATTAATAGATAGCAAACTGCATTTGGGGAGCTCTAGAGCTCTGGAGGCGGCCGCTCTTGTCTCTCTCTCAATGGGAAGCTTTGCATTATCCGAAACAACATGAGCATCAGTCTGGTTGATGTATCAAGTCCTGATCATCGGGTGGAGAGCAACCCTCACCTTTGGGAGAATATTTCTGGGAAAGGTCACATCCAAACTCTTTTCACAAATATATGGTCAATTATAGCTGGGCGAAACGGATTGAAAAGTCATATTGTCCACTGTCAAGTGCTTCAAGCGTGACATTATTCACTTTTTCAGGTGTTTTAAGCATTAGAATCCCCATTCGCATTTCTTCATCTTTCATGGCAGTGTCACTACGCAGAAGTTACAAAAGTTTCGATTTTAGGAGTGATGAGGATATTTTTAGGCACTTACCGTCGAGCGCTGTTCTCTCGACGCGTGTCAAGAGGTGACCTGCTCGTTCGGACATCTGTCGCTCGGTCGTATCCAAGTCGTTCGGTCAGACTTCTCCAACCTCACTGGGACAACAGGATAAGCACTGACTGGGTCAATACGGTTACACCAGCCGGTATCCTCGGACGTGGAGGGGGTAACCCCACGTCCCCTAGATTCCTGGACTACGGAGCCATGTCTCCCACATCCACCACTCACTCCAGTTCCGACGGGAGTCCCCCCACTTCGAGGGACTTCAACCGCTGTTGTGGCTCACGATCTACCACCTTCGTGCCTCTCGCAGGGACACAAACCACCTCGCCTATAAATGGACAGCCCGTCCATGGGTTTAAGGTACGTACTGAATTGTCACGACCTAGATTTTCAACATAATTAAATAAAGCTTTTTCAATAAAAGATCCTCGGATAACGTACTTAGTAGCCCCAAACAGTTCCCTCATGTTAAACTTTACAAACAAGTCCCAATTTCAAAAGAATATACAATTTTGGCACTCCGGCCCCAAAGAGATTACAAATGTATGTACGGACAAACCATGAAGTTACAAGCTCATCTTTATCAAAAGAATGTCTATTACATAAGATGACTATGTATCTAAATCAGAGTTAGCTTCCAAAAGCCCTTTTCACTTCCAAGCACGCAATTTATGCAAATCACTGTCCAGCGTCTAAACCTGAAAAGAAAGATTAGGTTGAGCTATGCGAGCCCAGTAGGAAAATCTTTACTAAATTTATGTGCAAACAAGATGATATGTGCATAAGGAAGATGACAAGGGTGTACGGTTCAATCAATGGTAGCCATCTACAAGAGAGTGTGGCAATGCTAGTGTAAGCGCTCTAGGATGTACCACTATCACAAACATACGTCAAGTCCAAGGGACACGACCCCTCTAACAATTCCGATTCAACTCACTAACACAAACCTCCACGAACCGTATTTCCACCCCTCGCGTTACGGTACAATGTCTCAAGAGTTACCGTATTACCACCCCTCGCGCTACGGTAAACCCCGACCATTAGAACCATCGTATTACCACCCCTTGCGCTACGAGATCCACTAGAGTCTCCGTATTTCCACCCCTTGCGTTACGAGACTTCCCCTTCCGATTTTCGACTCACAATAACTACTTCTGCACTCACGATTCAAACCATGACTCTCTTACTATCACATTCATAAGTAAAACACCACACGACATGCCAACCATGTTTCGACGATACCATAGACATTTCCAAGAGTCAATCAATAGATAAGATGCATTCCAACACAACGTTAACCAAACAAACTACGACTATTTCGACTAACGGAAGGTCAACGTAATGAGCACAAGGTCATTCAACCATAGGAATTCAATTGGACAAGCTTGAGATAGTTTAGGAGGTGTTACAAGGGTGTTAGAAGTGTCCGGGGTTCAAAACAATCGAAGTAGAAGCAGCGAGGGCAAAACTGCCCATAAGGAACTGGTATCGATACGGCCAAAATGGCTGTATCGATACAGGATGCTTATCAGCAAAGTCCATTCTATTTTATTGATGTATCGATACGGCAAGAATCCCGTATCGATACGGAGAGGTTTCGAGCAGATTTTTCTGCAGATATCAGAATCTCAAGCACAACCCCAACAACAACAACATCAAGCACGGATTTCACACCTTATCAAGCTATTTACACATAAAAGTAGCCAAGAAATTCCTACCTCGCAACAATGGCCGAGATTCAAACGAGCCCTAGCTCCCAAAGCGAAACCGAGCCAAATACTCCTCTTCCGAGCTTGAACGAACACCACCCGAGGCTTAAAACACTAGAGGAGGTTGAATTTGTGGAGGATCTTGTTGATTTTTGAGCTTGGAAGTGAGAGAGTGTGAGAAGCGGTAGAGAGAGAGAGATCGGAGGAGAGGAGAGAGAGCCGAGAGTTTTTGAGATGGATAAAATAATCTCCTACACACACCCAACACTATATATATACCCACATATTTGTAAAACGCACATCCACTCCCTCTAGTTCTCATCTTTTCATTCTAGTCCTCAATTCGAAATATCCACTAAATAAACCATATTCTTCCAATTAGTCACTTAACAAACATTTCAAAAATTAATAAATATCTGGGTCTCTACAATCTATCCTCCTTAAAGAAATTTCATCCCGAAATTTACGACTCAAGCCAATCAAGATTATGCATCAACAATCATGCTCATGCCACATCACATATCACCAAACAATAATTCAACGATCATAAAATTTGAAATTTCAAGACTCACATTGATCAATTCGGAAACGAATGCGGATACTTCTCCCTCACTTCGTCTTCCCTTTCCCACGTCGACTCTTCCTTTCTGAGATTACTTCAAAGAACTCACACTAACGGAATGGTTTTACCCCTCACGACTTGCTCGCGCGAATCAAGGATATGTATCAATTTCTCCTCAAGAAATCCACCAACTTCTAATCATCCCTATCTAATTTGGATTTGCATAGGTACTCAAGTCCGTTGAATATTAGTACTAAAGTTCTACTCCCACATAATTACTTAATAATCACATCAAGATCTATCAACTAGTGCACCCACGTTCTCCAAACTCTGAAATTCACATTCCTATTCCTTGTGCCTTATTCCAATAAGTATACATCTACCTACCAAGAAGGATGTATCGAAAGCTTATAAAACTCCAATTCTTATTTCCCTCAATCAACGTCAACCAACGAATCAAAATTTTCACATACTAATTTAGAGTACCCAACTTGTTTGTATTGAAATAGAATCAAGAAAAATCCTCATCCGCTTAATAGCGTTCTAAATGAATTCTCAAGAGCTAACTAATCACTTGGTACCACTTGATCTAATATACACCTTGTACAATAACGAATTATCCCTTTCCTTATCACATGAGGTTAAATTCGTTGAAGTAGCATGGGCCATCTCTAACTTAAAACTCAGGCTTGATGATTTCCACCTTGTAGCCACCAGGTTCAATAGTACCCCCACAAAAGAATCTAACTAAGCATGCATATTTTACCAAAAGATACTCATAGAAAACTCAAAGAAAGGGAGTGACTTATTCACAAACGAGATTCATAATCATAGAATGAGTCCAAACTAAACTTAGCTTGCAAGCAATCCAAGATCCAATTATTAGACTACATAATGATTCATTACCCTCTGCTCAATCACAATCATCAACTTGCCATAGTTAAACTCCTCACTCTTCAAGTTATTGATATTTCTTTCAACTCCAAGCGTAGACACGTCCCACAATCGATCCAACTCTATTGATACTGCTAATGATAGGCTGCAACATTACTCCCTTAATTATCCCAAATGGTCCTATGCATCTTGGTACTCACTTCCCCCTCACAAAGACACGATTAACTTTCCTTGGTGTGGCAAAATACACAACACCAAACCACTAGCCATTATCTCCAACTCACATCCCTGTCCACCCACAGAATTTCTTTTACCGACTTTACAAACCCAACCAAGATTCCAACATCACTCCACATCCCTCAGCCTACTCGGAATCACCACTGACTTCCATCTTGGAAACCCAAACCTACTCCTACGGCAACGTCCCTTCTACATGACTCAACACGACACAACATTAAAACTACTCAGGTGAACTCTCAAATCCATTACTCTCCTTACCACAAGCCATTAACTACTCTCAACTAAGAGTTGATACATCGTGGAAACTTCTCATATCAAATCTTCCGATCATATCATTGATGCTGTTAAGGAAAGGACAAGTGTCAGGTTCCAACTACAAAACAACTCCACTTAGTCACCCAAAGAATAACATTGCTAATCATAATTGAGACATGGTGACCCT
This sequence comes from Rhododendron griersonianum, assembly GCA_018127125.1. Taxonomy (NCBI): domain Eukaryota; kingdom Viridiplantae; phylum Streptophyta; class Magnoliopsida; order Ericales; family Ericaceae; genus Rhododendron; species Rhododendron griersonianum. The sequence continues at coordinate 44,852,705 of CM030788.1, forward strand.
TATCAATTTCTAGGTTCCAATAGAGTCATGAAAACTAATGCATCTTAGAGTAATTAACCTCTAGGACAATCTCCCATACAATAGCAACACTCAAGATATGCTCCCTCGAGAAAATAAACGCCAGGTCAAAGTCTAAGCGTCCGACGTGATGATATCAAAAATTAAACAACAACCACGAGTCTCAATTTACGATTTTCAATAGCATGTGTACAGTGTCACACGTCATTAAGTAAATTTCTTCCTTCCCCCTTTTTGACATTATTAACAAGTAGTCAACATAGCAAAAACTTGGGATGAGGTTCACTCCGCTGGGATGTAACCGACTCTAAGCCTATACTGTTACCATTTCCAAAAGGTACTATACGAATAATCAATTTACACAAAGCATTACTCTTTTTCAAAAAGACCACTTTTTTTTTTGTCCAATCACATACATATATAACTCCGTAGATGTAAAAGTTCTCAAAACTAAAATCCACCACTTCACATATTTCATTATACTTACTCGACGCCCCAAATAGAAGACTTGATTCAAATGCGGCATGTGTCTACAACGTTCAATTAGTCTCACTTGTTCAATGTACATCTCACGAAGACTGAACTAGACTATCACGATTCTCAATAAGACTATAATCTAGAAAATGAAAGGCATGCAAAGCACTAGTCAACTCGTAAGCCATAACAAAACAAGGAGTTGAGAATAGAGATTCCAATCATCGCATAGCGTTACGTCAAACTAAAGGATTTGTGCCAATCAACTCAAGTACGTTTTTATCGATTACATATTTGACCAGGGACATGTATCCACATATCACATCACTATCTACTTAGTACTGCATTCAAAGGATAAACTTCACCCACTAGGATTACACAACCAGTCAAACCAGAAAATCTAAACTAAATAGCAGCACATTTTATGCACGAATATCTCAGTAAACCAACCGTTGACTCATCGTACAAATTAATAGCGTTGCACAGTACCAAACACACCTACACATCATCGGACTTATACAGTACCCAATACTTCACAATTCATGGCTTTAGGAAGCCCAACAATTATCTCATTCCTTTCAATCTCGTGATGCCTCACACGACCTCTATTCACTTCACCAGTCTAGAGCATTCTCATTCATTCGGTCAAGTCAAATCACGTATTTCTCATGTTCACAGTCTTAAACATCACTACATCACATCACAAATACACGTATTATCAAATCTAATTATTCCTCTATTTCACAACTTTACAACCTAGTAACATGCCTACCAACATCCTCTAATAGTTCCGCTCACCACAAGTTTCACATCTCACGATTGTCTCTCAGCTAAGAAATCATATCAACCTCAATTTTCCTCAAAGGCATTCGCCATATCTACACTCGACCTCAAGAACAACAACTTCCATTACCACTACCATCTCTGTTGTCACCATCATTATCACTATTATCCCTTCATCTCTCTTAAACAAATTTATCATCTCAATGGCATTCCTTCATATGTCCTATATTGTCATTAGTCTAGTCCGCGTACCCGGTTATACACCATGATCGATCTCTACACTCCAATCCTTCTTTTCACAACATATTATTTCTCCACGTGCCTATCACTTCAAAGTTCCTACCATTCCCACCCAGGACACCAATTACATTTCGCCTCATTGTCAACCTCAACAGCTCACATTCGTATCGCCCTCACTCCAGACAAGTTTCTCACCACACACTTACATCAATCACTCGACTTAAGTCACATAGATATAATTTACCTTAGCGATGACGACTACAACACTATAACCCTTCTCAAGCCTAGAGTTCTAGCCCCTATACACAATCCTAGTGTCCAATTGACTTTCCGAGACTTCCATCTAGAAGGAGCGGTGATCAAGCGCCTCTTCCAGTTGGATCTCTTCGGTAGTCGCCTGGGTGTCCAGAAGACACATACCGTATCTAGACACCCTACCTATAACCCTCATCTTCCTAAGTCAACCTCAACAACCAACATAATAATGACAAACCAAATCATTACCACAACATATATCATCCCCCTTCAAACACGTTCGGGACACTAACTAGTTCGACCCTCCAGCTATGATATACCTCACGCACCTTTTGGACAAACTCTGGTTCCTATGATGCAAAGAGAAATATTACCCTTTGTATACCTACACTCGATACGGCCTACATCACATAAGATTCGATTAACGCAATTAAGACCCAATAAGTAATCCACGCAATTCAAGTAAAACACATCCAGCACTCAGCTCATAAATCTTATTAACAGTCCAGTACTTTTATTACATTCTAACAGATACCCCCTCTCACATGTTGACCTCGCCACTAAGCATAAGCACTACCACAATCTTCGTCATTTCATATTCTTGTAGACACCCCAATCTGGGTCTCCCAATCGTTTTACTTTGTTTTACGATTTTCTTGTTTCCCCGATGATGACATCGGATCAAACAGAGCTTGGATTGGGAATGGATTAAGCTTGGAATGCTTAGAACCCTGCTTGAACCTTTTGAACCCCTTTGAACCTTCAGTCAAACCCTAGAGCCAGAATTGACCCTCGCGCGAGCCTTTGTGTCCCTCGCGCGACACTCAGCTTGCTAGGTGTAGTCAAAGTCAAACTGTTGACTGTTGACCCTCGCGCGACACTTCCAAACCCTCGCGCGATGGTTCTCTCCTGTCCCTATCACATAATCCAGCTGGATTTGTGATGATTGTTTGGCACATGGGTCCTCATGGACTGGAACCCCGTTTTCCTCAGCTGAACAGAGTTCTGGCAGATTATAGCCCATACAATCCCCCAACCAACCACCCACCTTGTTGGCTAGCTTCACAACCAAGTTGTGACCAGCCTTGTTGGCTGGTCCCAAGGCCTTGTTTGGTCACTAACTAGCCCTTGCACTCTCCCTATAAATACCCCCCTTCATCTTCCATGTTAAGGGTTCCAAGAATTTGATTAAGAAGTTCAACCATTATTTTACAAGGCAAACAATGGCTAGCACAAAGTTACTAACCTAAACCCCATTCTAATCTTCCATACTTAGTGTTTCAATATACACTTAGTTACAAGGCCACACCAATCAATCCAATCCATTCCCAAACCCTTTCCAAGCAAAGGTATAACTTTTAACCTGTTTCTGTTTTGATCCCTGAGGGGGGCTGACAGGGCCAAGGCTGGTAATCAATACCATGTCCTGGCCCTAAAGCCAGCAGAGTTACAAGAATTCGTGGCAGTTGCACCCTCGCGCGATGGTCCACCATACTCGCGCGACACTTGTGTCAGCAAGAGAATGGACCTCGTGGGGAAGGGAGGCTAGCCCTTTTCTATTTTGCAATATATTCATGCCTGTTGTACTTCATTTTGATTTTTAGATCACTGCTATGCACGCAAAAACAAAATACAGTAGCTAGTTTATTTATTTTAAATAGTTTGGAATGCCCTTGGGATCCCCTGAATCTGTCTCAGGACCCCAAGCATGCAAAGCAATTCTTGGAAGTCCAGTCAGGAATGTCGCGCGAGACTCATTATCTGTCGCGCGACAGTTCTGTGATTTCCATGAATAGCCCTTGCATGGGCAACTAGGCCTTTGGCCTCTGTTTTAATACCCCCTCTGTTTAGGGGTTGTGTTTCATTTCATTTGGCTCCTTTTGAAGCAATCTGTAATAATTAGTATCTTTACAGTTCCATATAAACTGCTTGGTTTGCTTCCTGGGTGTGCACTGATCCTTCCAGAGCCCAGAAAGGGATGAAATTAGGACTGTGGTGAGATCTCAACGCTCGCGCGAGGGTTCCAGTGTCTCGCGCGATGGTTCACTTGCATGCAGATTTGTTCATGCATGCAAGTTGGCCATCTTGCAAGGCAAATCTGCCCCGAGCTTAGTTTTGGCATCTGATCGCTGTTCTAGGTTCCATCCCATTTATCATTTGTCATGCCATCCATCCATGCTATCATTTGATCGCATCCTACAAATTGTTATAGTTTTTAATCCCCGATTAACTGTTTCCCCGCCCTAATTGGCTAAAATTGATCAAAAAGAAGAAGAATCACGAATATTTTCATAAAAATGCCTAAGTAGAGACCGATCTCCGGATTGGGCGAGAGGGGTGCCTTAAAACCCTTCCCCTCTCGTAACCTGGCTCCCGAACCCAGATATGGTTATGACGGACTGGTTTCCTTCACTTTTTCAAATAAAGCGCGGCAGGTGCTTCGAAATACGGTTTCTTGAGTGTCGGACCTTCAAAACTCAAGTGGCGACTCTGTATTTTTGAGCGCTTGCCACCGGCGCTCGCGCTCCCTCGATTTCCAAAAAAGGGCCGCAACGGCGGAAAGGAACGGAATCCTTTCTCCAAAGGGGGCATGCTGCCCACAATTCTTTCCTGTCTAACATCTCATCTAAAAAAAAAAACACCTTACCACAAATGGCTCAAGAACAAAACTACCAACAGTAGCGATAACAATAGTAACGGTCGCAACCATAACCACCACAAGGAGATCAAACTTCTCTTTTTCTCAGACACAAGTACCAGCTTTTAACTATTTCATGTAAGCATATACATATGCAATGCCTATTCAGTGAACACATGTCGGTCATGCAAGCACACACATGTTTTTGTTAAAAAAAAAAATGTGATAATCTTTGAACCCATGAGACTAAGTCTCCCCACAGTCTCTAGGTATTCTAAACCTAGATGCTCTGATACCAATTTGTCACGACCTAGATTTTCAACATAATTAAATAAAGCTTTTTCAATAAAAGATCCTCGGATAACATACTTAGTAGCCCCAAACAGTTCCCTCCTGTTAAACTTTACAAACAAGTCCCAATTTCAAAAGAATATACAATTTTGGCACTCCAGCCCCAAAGAGATTACAAATGTATGTACGGACAAACCATGAAGTTACAAGCTCATCTTTATCAAAAGAATGTCTATTACATAAGATGACTATGTATCTAAATCAGAGTTAGCTTCCAAAAGCCCTTTTCACTTCCAAGCACGCAATTTATGCAAATCATTGTCCAGCGTCTAAACCTGAAAAGAAAGATTAGGTTGAGCTATGCGAGCCCAGTAGGAAAATCTTTACTAAATTTATGTGCAAACAAGATGATATGTGCATAAGGAAGATGACAAGAGTGTACGGTTCAATCAATGGTAGCCATCTACAAGAGAGTGTGGCAATGCTAGTGTAAGCGCTCTAGGATGTACCACTATCACAAACATACGTCAAGTCCAAGGGACACGACCCCTCTAACAATCCCGATTCAACTCACTAACACAAACCTCCAAGAACCGTATTTCCACCCCTCGCGTTACGGTACAATGTCTCAAGAGTTACCGTATTACCACCCCTCGCGCTACGGTAAACCCTGACCATTAGAACCATCGTATTACCACCCCTTGCGCTACGAGATCCACTAGAGTCTCCGTATTTCCACCCCTTGCGTTACGAGACTTCCCATTCCGATTTTCGACTCACAATAACTACTTCTGCACTCACGATACAAACCATGACTCTCTTACTATCACATTCATAAGTAAAACACCACACGACATGCCAACCATGTTTCGACGATACCATAGACATTTCCAAGAGTCAATCAATAGATAAGATGCATTCCAACACAACGTTAGCCAAACAAACTATGACTATTTCGACTAACGAAAGGTCAACGTAATGAGCACAAGGTCATTCAACCATAGGAATTCAATTGGACAAGCTTGAGATAGTTTAGGAGGTGTTATAAGGGTGTTAGAACTGTCTGGGGTTCAAAACAATCGAAGTAGAAGCAGCGAGGGCAAAACTGCCCATAAGGAACTGGTATCGATACGGCCAAAATGGCTGTATCGATACAGGATGCTTATCAGCAAAGTCCATTTTGTTTTATTGATGTATCGATACGGCAAGAATCCCGTATCGATACGGAGAGGTTTCGAGCAGATTTTTCTGCAGATATCAGAATCTCAAGCACAACCCCAACAACAACAACATCAAGCACGGATTTCACACCTTATTAAGCTATTTACACATAAAAGTAGCCAAGAAATTCCTACCTCGCAACAATGGCCGAGATTTAAACGAGCCCTAGCTCCCAAAGCGAAACCGAGCCAAATACTCCTCTTCTGAGCTTGAACGAACACCACCCGAGGCTTAAAACACTAGAGGAGGTTGAATTTGTGGAGGATCTTGTTGATTTTTGAGCTTGGAAGTGAGAGAGAGTGAGAGGCGGTAGAGAGAGAGAGAGATCGGAGGAGAGGAGAGAGAGCCGAGAGTTTTTGAGATGGATAAAATAATCTCCTACACACACCCAACACTATATATATACCCACATATTTGTAAAACGCACATCCACTCCCTCTAGTTCTCATCTTTTCATTCTAGTCCAATTCGAAATATCCACTAAATAAACCATATTCTTCCAATTAGTCACTTAACAAACATTTCAAAAATTAATAAATATCTGGGTCTCTACATGAATTCTACCCACTAAGGACACAAAGTTTTTACTCTCTTATACTCTTACTAACTTAGCCATCGGAGGGTCCACGACTGGCAACACCCCCAGTCCCCGGACGCTGTTTCGCAGGAACTCCTTGAAGATGGAGCTCGGATTGACCGTCCAGTTTCGGGCATCAACAGTTTGGCGCCTCAAAAATGCTTACTTCCCGACCTCGCCTTCCAATAAGAGGTTGATAGATGCCCGAAGCGTAGGGCTAGGTCATCGGTAGCATAGTATCCGGAAATCCGGGATCGTTCCCACAGAGAATTCGATTATAGCTTGATTCGGATTGTAGGTTTTGTAAGTAACGGTTTGTAGCCTTGAAGACGGCTAACTTGATTTTGCTTTGAAACGGAATGACTTAAACGAAAACTTAGAATAAAGCTTGATAAACTTAAAGAGGCAAGTCTCGGGGTCTTCTAACCCTTGACAAAGGCCATTACCGGTTCTCGATTATAACTCAGGCGAGAGTCACGACCGCGCGCTCACGCCCGGAGGATTTAACTTTAAAAGACTACGTTTAACAAATGGTGTGATTTTCCGGAGGCGAACCAACTTGTTTTAAATGTTTATCGAACACTTAGGAGGCCACTAGGCCTCGATAAGTCATTAGCCAAGACCGCTTGACTTAACTCGTTACCAAGGGGTTAACACCCCTAGTTTAGACCTAAAATGCAAATTAAGCTCTAACCGGAAAATCATGCTTTAAAAGCCTGAAGACTCGAGAACCAAATAACAACCTAAGTCCTCGGGAAAGATTATCCCGAGACTTAGCCTAACGACTACTCACACATAGCTAATCCATAAAACATAGCATAAAAACGAGACATAAGTTTAAACCGATGGATTCGAAAATAAACTTTATTTTATTAACACCCTTAACCGTAGCAACAACTTTAATAAACGAGAAAATGAAATACAATAATTAACTTACAAGATTGAAGGAGAGACAAAGCTTGAGCAAGCTTTAATGGAGGAAAATCAAAAGACTTACAAGTTGAAGAGAGAGAGACAAAGTTGAGTTATGAGGGAGAGAGTGAGGGAGAGAGACTAAAAGGTGGTCTTTCTCCTCAAAATATCCCACAAAAATATCCCAAAAGTAGACACAAACAAAATATCCAAAAAACAAAAAGCTGATTTCGGATTCCAGCATGAACCGGTTGGTGATTTGGTCGTACCGGTTCATGGCCTCGAACAAGGTTCAATCTTCAGTTTCTGACGAGCATGAACCGGTTGGTGATAAACCCGTACCGGTTCATGGGCGGCAGACTTGGTTTCCTTCCTGCTTCGCTTGGCAAAACGGCCCGACGACGGCCCGATGCTTCAATTGCTCGGGCAAAACCACCCGACGACGGCTTGACTTGACCATGCCACGTGGCCTTGATCGGTAGAATACTTCCTTGGTAAATTCTTGACATTAAAAGCACAAAGTAACCCTGTTTTACCTGAAAACAACAAAACGAAACCTCACGAGCAAAATGCGATAAAACGGAATAAATAGGGACGAAACGCTACAAATACTACAATAAAAGCCCCCAAGATTATGCAATCTTGGGTGCGGATCAGCCGTCTGTGGGAAACGACGAGTTTTCTACTTCATAAATTCAACTGTTTCAAAACTCTTTAATGGTCAACACGAGAGCCGGAAGCCAACGAAACGGTCTAGATGGAGAGGATCGTGGTAACCCCCTCCAGGAGCAGGTTAATCAACTCACCCAGATGGTTAATCAGCTCCGGGAGCAGAACGCAGAGCTTCTCCAACGTCTCCCTCAACCAACTCCCCCCAATGAGGAGCGGGAGGCGAGCAGAGACTCACCAGAGATTCAGGGCACCCACCACGGTGGGGATCCCTCCGACACAGCTGATCATCGCCAATCCATGGCGGCTGGCGATAACAGCTTCGTCGCCTTCCGACAAAGGAATGCTCCCAACTCTAGGTCATCATTGGCTCAGGGGGCTGCGTTCAAGGAGCTGCAAGAGAAGGTGGACCAGGTGCTGAAACAAGTTAACGACCGAGGGGCCAGGACTGTGGAGAACCTGGTTCAGAAGACCAATCTCCCTTTCACGGCCGAAGTCACTATTTACCCACTTCCTCAAAAGTTCAGGCTTCCATCGCTTGAGCCTTTCGATGGATTGGGTGACCCCCTCGATCATCTGGAGACGTACAAGGCCTTCATGACGCTACACGCTTGCCCGGACCAGATCATGTGTCGAGCCTTCCCCACTACTTTGAAAGGCTCGGCCAGAGTTTGGTTTGGGAAGCTCAAGCCCGGCTCAATTGGGACGTTCGACGAATTGAGCAAGCTGTTCATCGAGCACTTCTACAGCGGGCGACGTCAGCACAGACCAGCCACCTACCTTCTCAACGTCAAGCAGAAGGAAGGAGAATCGCTCCGCGACTACCTTAAGCGCTTCAACAACGAAGCACTCTTAATTGACGAAGTAGATGACAAGGTAGCCCTCACCACCTTTATTGGTGGACTCCAGCCTACCAAGTTCTTCGAGTCTGTCTCGGAGAAGCCACCGTCTAGCATGGCGGAACTGATGAACAAGGCTCAGAAGCACATCAACGCCGAGGAAGCGATGGCCGCTCGGCGGCATTCGGAAGAGGCATCAGGCAACGGCAAACAGAGGCATGAAGCGGAACAACCCAAAACCCAGAAGGAGGTCAAACCGGAGAAGAAGCCAAGAGGGGAGGACCGTCCACGTGCTCAAGGACGTTTCGAGCGGTTCACACCGCTAAACGCGACTCCCGAGCAGGTGTTGGTCCACCTGATCAACGACCCAGAACTTCGCTGGCCCAAAGCAATGAAACCAGGGGTTCCCAGAGACCGAAGTAAGTACTGCCGCTTTCACAGAGATCATGGGCACGATACCTCGGACTGTATTGAGCTCAAGAAACAGATTGAGAATCTGATCCAACGCAGTCGCTTGCGGAGGTTCATTCAAGACAAGCCCGAGCCATCCGCTCGGCCCCAGCACCAGGAAAGGCGGGAAGACCGTAACCCTCGCGCCAACCCGGAACCACGCAGAGCACTTGGAGAAATCCACACTATCTCTGGTGGGTATGCCGGAGGCAGCGAGTCCAACACTTCCAGGCGTGCTCACGCCCGCAGGTTGCGATCGGCAGAGGCCCTCGTCACTGAGAGGCCTTGGAAGGAAAGAAGAATGGAAGAGCAAACCATCAGTTTTCACGCCAGTGACTCCGCAGGTGTCCAACACCCTCACGATGATCCCCTGGTGATCACCGTCACCATCGGGAACTACAAAACCAGCAGGGTCCTTGTCGACAAGGGAAGCTCTGCAGACATCCTCTTCTCCGGAGCCTTCAAACAAATGGGGATCCCAAAGGACAAGTTACAGCTTGTCCGATCCTCGTTGGTTGGGTTCTCCGGCGAAAAGGTTCAACCCATGGGGACGATTGACCTCCCAGTCACCATGGGGGCTGAGCCATGCCAGGTTGTAAAAATGGTCAAGTTCCTCGTGGTGGATTGCCCTTCGGCCTACAACGCAATTCTCGGGTGCATGGCCCTTAACAGCATGAAGGCGGTTACCTCAACGTACCACCTGGTGATCAAGTTCCCAACCGAAAATGGCATAGGAATCCAGAAGGGAGACCAAGCCTCGGCGCGCGAATGCTACGTCGCAACCCTTAAAGAGAAACGTTCACAAGAAACCTTAGTTGTGGATGCACTCGAAGTCCGAGACGAAAGAGACGAGATCCACGCGGAGCCTGTGGAAAAGCTGGACAAAGTCGACGTGGGAGAAGGCCGGAATCTTCAGATTGGCTCACTGCTTCCCCCTCAACTGAGGGAGCAGTTGGTCGCTTTCCTGAGAAACAACAGGGATGTCTTCGCTTGGTCTCATTCGGACTTAACAGGGATCGATCATGAGGTAATGACCCACCACCTGAATGTGGATCCTACCTTCAAGCCCGTGAAACAAAAGTCGAGAATCTTTGGGAAAGAAAGGAGCGATGCCGTCCTTGAGGAAATCCAGAAGTTGATCGACGCTGGGTTTGTCCAGGAGGTGCAGTATCCAGACTGGCTGGCCAATGTGGTGCTGGTCAAAAAGGCGAATGGCAACTGGCGCATGTGTGTGGACTTTAAGGACCTAAACAAGGCTTGCCCGAAGGACAGTTACCCACTCCCCAGGATTGACCAACTGGTTGATTCAACAGCAGGACACGAACTCTTGAGTTTTATGGACGCTTTCTCTGGATACAATCAGATCCTGATGCACCCGGCCGATCGAGAAGGTACGTCTTTCATTACCGAACGAGGACTGTTCTGTTATCGGGTTATGCCTTTCGGACTAAAGAATGCAGGAGAAACCTACCAACGATTGGTCAACCAGATGTTCGCCGGGCAAATTGGCCGGAATATGGAGGTATACGTAGATGACATGCTTACCAAAAGCAAGTCAGCCTGCGATCACCCAACTGACTTGGCTAAAACCTTCCAAATCCTCAGAAAGTTTGACATGAAGCTTAATCCAACCAAGTGTGCGTTTGGAGTAGGGGCAGAAAAATTCCTCGGGTTCATGGTTAGCCAAAGAGGAATCGAAGCTAATCCTGAGAAGGTCCAAGCGGTGATTGACATGCAAGCACCCAGAACAATCAAAGAAGTTCAGTGCCTTACAGGACGAGTAGTAGCAGTCAACCGATTCGTCAGTCGGTCTACAGATAAGTGCCTCCCCTTCTTCAAAACTCTGCGGAAAGCTTTCGAGTGGACTGACGAGTGCGAAGAGGCGTTCGCGCACCTGAAGTCCTACCTCAGCTCTCCTCCTTTGCTTTCCCGGGCTATCTCAGGAGAGCAGCTCTACCTGTACTTGACAGTTTCCCCAAACGCGGTCAGCTCAGCTTTATTCAGGGAAGAGCGGGGTATTCAGAAGCCAGTATTCTATGTTAGCAGAGCTTTCCGTGGCCCCGAAGTCATGTATCCACTCATTGAACAACTAGCCTTTGCTTTGGTTATCTCGGCGAGACGTTTGCGCCCATATTTCTGTTCACACACCATTGTGGTGCTGACCGACCGACCGCTCAAGCAAGTGCTTCAAAAGCCTGAGTTGTCCGGCCGGCTCATCCAATAGTCTATCGAGCTCAGTGAGTTCGATATTGTATACCAACCGCGCAAGGCAAGGAAGGGACAAGTCATGGCAGATTTTCTGGCAGAATTCACTAACCCTTTACAGGACGAAGAAGTGACCAAACCAGAAGGACAAGACGTGGAATGTTGGACCATCTACGCAGATGGCTCGTCCAACAAGGCCGCAAGCGGCGCTGGGATTGTGCTTATCTCGCCACTCGGTGAGCAGATGGAATACGCACTACGGTTCGGATTCAACGCAACCAACAACGAGGCCGAGTACGAAGCAGTCGCTGTTGGGCTACTGCTATGCTCACAGATGGGAGCTAAAATGGTCAAGGTCCTCAGCGACTCCCAGTTGGTTGTCCACCAGTCCAACGGGGAAGCTGAGGCCAAAAACCAAAAAATGAAGAAATACTCAGAGCTAGTCGCCAAGATCAGAGCAACCTTCGAGAAGGTGACTTTCTTACAGGTCTCGCGTGAAGAAAACCAAAAGACGGACTCCTTGGCTCGCCTGGCAAGTGCTCTTGATGAGCAGCTGGGGCCCGTGACCGCTCTCCAGTACCTTGCAGAGCCAAGTATCAATGACAAGAAGCCCGGGGAGGTCCAAGTTATCCATGTCCATGCAGAATGGGCGGAACCCATCATCAAGTTCCTCCAGGATGGGGAACTCCCCTCGGACAGAAGGGAAGCGAAAAAGCTCAGGTACCGGTCAGCGAGATACCTCCTCCAGGATGGCACCCTCTACAAAAGAGGCTACACCTACCCTTATCTCAGGTGTGTCTCAGATGTGGAGGGCCAATTCATTCTGAGGGAGATCCATGAAGGAATCTGCGGCAACCATTCCGGGAGCCGAGCGCTGGTATTCAAAGCACTCCGAGCGGGCTATTACTGGCCCACCATGAAGGCCGACTCCAACAACTTCGTGCGCCGATGCGACAAGTGCCAGCGCTTCGCTAACATTCCACATCAGCCCCCAGAGCCACTCACGCCCATTGATAACCCTTGGCCGTTCGCACAGTGGGGGATCGACATCATTGGCCCTTTCAAGTTGGGGCCAGGGCAGCACAAGTTTGCCATAGTCGCAATCGACTATTTCACTAAGTGGGTGGAGGCTAAGCCACTCGCCAAAATCACTCAGGAGGCCGCAAGAGATTTTGTCTGAAAGCACATTGTTTGCAGGTTCGGGATTCCCCATGCCATCGTCTCAGAAAACGGCAAGCAATTCGACAACGAGATGATGCGAGATTTCTGGGAACAGTTCAACACAAAGTGCAAATACGCAACTCCTGGTCATCCACAGGCCAACGGGCAGGCAGAGGTCACCAACCGCACCCTTCTTGGCATCATCAAAACCAGGCTGGACGATGCCAAAGGGTTATGGGCAGGAATGCTACCCAGCACCCTCTGGGCATACCACACCACTGTACGCACCCCAACGGGACAAACTCCCTTCCAGATGGCTTTCGGCTCTAAAGCGGTCATCCCAGTTGAGGTTGCTATTGATAAGCACCCAATATTGTAAATATTTGGTGCGCTTAGTCCCGTTTTATGTTGTTTTAATTTGCTTTTATTTAGCTTTTATTAATGATTTTGCACGTAAGGTTCCTTTGAGGATGTTTCAGGTTTTACGCCCTAACAAGGGTGATTTTGATGCCATGGACATGCCTCGGGGGTGTCCAAGCTTCCAAGGCCAAGTGGCGAAGTGCCACCGTTCTCCAATGATCAAGATACGAAGCATCGGGTGAAGTTTGGAAGCGTCGGGTGCCAAGTTTTGAAGCTGAAGGCAAATTCTGGAGTTAGCAAGGCCGTATCCATACAACCGTTTTGGTTGTATGGATACAGTGGCCTTATCTTTTGGACAGGTTACAGCGTATCCATACAAGGTTTTGGTTGTATCCATACAGCTCATTTACGGAGAATTCCCAGCACAAGCTTAACAGTTCGGTATCCATACAACCGTTTTGGTTGTATGGATACAGTTTGCTTACTGACAGCTTTTTCCAGTTTTTCAACTTTCCATTTATGGAATACTTGCCACTTTTGGCAAGTTTTGGGATATTTATTGTGAGAGAAGGGCTTGGTTGTATAAGTACCATGCACTCTCTCTCTCATTCATGACCTAGATACAAACTACTTTAAGTCTTTTAGTTCTAAGAGTTCCTCCATAGCTTTTCAAGCTTTTCAAGTTGTAATTCCTCAAGAACACATTAAGGTATTTACGTTACGTTAATTTCTCGAGTATTAAAGTTGTTTGTATGCTTTGGATCCTTTATAAAATCAAGTTTATTTTCACTTCTATCGGTTAAACATGATTTCAATCTCTAGCATAATTTCTAGCTTTTCCGTTATGAGTGAGTAGTCGTTAAGGCTTGGCCGTGGGACGAATATCGCCTCGCGACTTTTGCTTATCTTGCCTTTCTCAACTTTTGGCTCTAAGTTTAGTATGAAAAATAAGAAGGGTTCGCCTTTATGTAACAAAACTAGTTGATGTTAATCTCCGGTGATCATATGCTCGCTCATATGGTTCCGTGAGCGATGTCTCGGCTTGTGTTTGCCAAGAGTACAAAAAGAGCTCACTTGTTTTCCATATTTCATTTCTAGTCTTTCAATGTTTTCAAAGCTAAATCTTCCGGTTGATAGCCTAAGCCGTGCGATTCAACCGAGTTTTCGTTGAGATGGTTCGATGGCCTAAGTTGCGGGCGATAGTAGTTCCATTGCCATGCCGCTTGTTTAATCTTAATCAAACCTAGTTTCTAGTCTTTTCATTACTTTTCAAAGCAAACCGAAAGTTGGCCGTCTTAACGCCGGAAACACTTGCATCTACAAATCCTAATTAGCTATAGAGATTCTCTCTGTGGGAACGATTCCGGATTTCCGGTATCTATGCTGACAGCGACTTAGCCCTACGCTCGGGGTAATTCAACCTCATTCGAAGGCGAGGTTGTGAAAGAAGAATATTTTGGCGCCGTTGCCGGGGATTTTCTTATATAGCTTATTTGGGAGGTTCGACAAACCACTGTAAGTATTCCGTTTAATTTTTACTTTGTGCAATGAATACTTATTCTAGCGGATACCTCTAACCGGTTCTCTTATCAAAATTGAGGTGTAACGAAGCTAGAGTAAGCGTCATTTGCCTTTTCTTTCATTGTTTCTAAAGCCATGGCGGTGGCATAACCCCACGGAACTGTTTTGAGAGAGGTGGCGGCCTAGCCCCTCCAGCCTGTTTATTTTATGTCTTATCTATCTTATGGAATGGAGGCGGCAAATGGGGAAATAGCCCCCATGCCTATGTGGGAATACTCTTATCCCGATCATGCTTTGCGGGAGTACCTTTGTCCTAATCAAATTTTCACACCCCCTTGCATAGCCACTCATGATGCCAATGTATTTCAAAGTCGTATAACCTTTTCCAATTGGCTTGATCTCAGAAACCAAATTCAAACTTTTGCTGAAAGCGAGAATGAGTCGTTTTATGCATGTTGGGGAAGATACAAGGATTTGCTCATTGCGCTCCCGAATCATGGCTATGAAAATTTTCAAATTGCTAACTATTTTTATGATGGACTTTCTCAAACGAATCAACGATTCTTAGACAAGATGTGCGATGGCAAACTTTTTGAAAAAGAACCCACTGAAGCCTTAGATTTCTTTGATCATTTGGCTCAAATTTTGCAATCTAGGGTTTTTGTTAAACATTGTCAAGAGTCCAACTCAAATGCCATGAACGAGGATATTGAGCCGCCTATCTTTGTTGAAGATGATAGTTTTGCTTATGAAAGCCCCGTAGAGTCTGAATGGGGTGATGAGTTAAATATCCACTGTTCTCCTCTTGAGAAATCTATCTTTATTGAAGAATCCGATTCGTATTTTGAAAACTCCTTGGAGTTTGGAGGGAATGATGAGCTTCACAGTCAATGTTCCCCCCTTGAGTCCTCCCCTCCCCTTGAATTTTTGCCTCTGTGTGAGGCTCCGCAGGAGAAACATCTCATAGCTGAAGAGATGGAAGTGGATGAGACCAACATTGGGTCTCCTACGTGTGAGGAACCGGCTCTTGTGATAGGAATGATCGACCAAGTATCCTCTCCTTGTGGTATCTACCCATTGGAGAAAGTACTCACTGTTAAGGAGATGGACGCAGAGATAGACTATTTGTACTCCTTGTTAGAAGAGCAAGACAAAGCGTACGATACCAAGAGTGGGTCTCCTACCCTTGAGGATACCAATTTTGATGCGAGGGAAAAAGAGCACATAGAGCCGTTGGTCATTAAGGAAGGCTATATGCCTTTTGAGGAGTCATTGCCTATAGTTGCACTGAATAATCAATTAATCTTGGCTCTAGACGGTGACACCCCTCCTACTAAGTCGCCACTTTTGCAAGAGTTCTTAAATGTGGAACGGATTGATTTTCTTGGAGTTGATGATTTTGATTCTCTTTATCGTGCTTACATTGTAAATTTTGTCAACAGTTTGAAAATTGATTTAGTTTGGGCCATGTGCTTAGAGGAGCGTACATTTTTTGAACGAATTCGGCAAATGCTTTACTCTAAATATCTTTTCTTGTGGAATGGCCGAGTTCAATTTTTGGCAAAGCGCGCTGTGTGGAGTGCTATGTTCATGATATTAATCTTTGTTGGTATGTTAAATGTTCAGAGCCCGCGTTTGGCTGAACGAACACACACTCTCTCTCTCTCTCTTCTCTTTCTCTCTCTTTTCTCTTTTCTCTTTTGATGGTCTGGTATAGCCACCCGTTCCTTACTTGGGAAATGGGAAGAAAAGTATGACTCGTTCAATCGCGTGAAGAGTTGGTTGGAAGGTACGTTTACTCCCTCTCTTGTATTTCATTTCTATTGTCTGCATGCTATGAGGACATAGCATCGTTTAAGTTGGGGGGAGGGATATATATGCTATATATATGTTCATGAGACTTGTCTCATTTTTCTGCTTTTGGTTAAATTTTCAAATTTTTTTGTGCAATCTTCCCTTGTTGGTAGTGATTTCGTTTGTTAGATACTTTTATTATGCTCAATTGTGTCAATATGGCAAGAGTCATGTATCCCGTCGACTTCGGTTGTGTGTTTTAATCCATGTCCCATGCATATACATGAACATTGATGAACAAGTTGAGCCTAAAAGTCAAGTCAAGTGTTGTGCATCGCTAGAGTTGAGATTCGTTTCTTAAGCATCCCATGCTTTTTGTTCTCATTTCCCGCACTTGCGTAAATAACATCTTTTGTTCATGCTTGAGTAGTGTATATATCTTTCATGCATCTTTTTGGAGTTGTTGGCGTACTTAGGAAATGATTCAAGGCATTTTTGTTTGATTAAACCACATATGAGTCACCTTGTCCTTGTTTTGAAACATAGTCCGAGTCTCTTCCATTGTTCAAACCTAGGTAACCGGATGTTTGGAGGGTTGCGTGAAAGTGTTTCTCAATGTTTCAAGGAGGTTTGGGGGTGGTGTGAATATGATAGAAGTGGTTGGGATGCAAAAAGGCGAAGAGTTGGTATGTGATTCCTTGTTTCTCTTCTCCCACTACAAAAGCTAAAGATCCAAATTTTCATCTCCCTCTCCAAAGCCTTCAAAATTGGCCCTCAAGTCTCTCTCACTACAAATCTCAATTCAAATGGCCCTATTCCTCAAAGAAAATCAAAGAAATGCTATAAAGAGCAAAAGCATATTCGAAAGAGGGTTGAATACTATGACGAGAGGATTGGTGTGACCTCCGGGCTTGCATATATTCCGGATGAGAAAGAGTCGATGGAAAGGGGGAGCTTGATGCTCAATACCAAGAGGAGCCGGATGAGGATGTTGACTACGTGTGGTGGAGTCAGTGGTAGTAGTTTGTCTTTATTCTTCGTAATTTTGTTTGGTGTTTGGCCGATATGTGGCCATGCCTTGGGTAGTTAGGGTCGGTAGTGGCTAAAGGGTAGATTAACCATGCAAGTATATGGCCACTACATTTTTGTAGTCCCTTTCTCTTTGTATCCAAGGTCGTTATAAGCTAATAAAGTCCTCCGTTGATCTTTAGTACGCTAATTAACTCCATTTGATGCATGGTTGATATCTATTATTACTTAAGTTGTGATTTATCCTTTGTCGTGCATAGTTGTCAATAATTAGCTTTCCTTTCGTTCTAAGCGCTCTTTTGATAGCATGCGTAGCTTTTTGTCTCTGGCTATTGCATTTTCTCGCTAGCGCTTGTCATGGGATGTATCTTGTATCTCATTGTGTGAAAAGTCGAATAAGAGTGTATCCTTGTGAGTTTTGGAGTCGAAACTCGTTGTGGTGCATAAGTGCTTGACTATTCTAATATGGCATAATTTCTTCATCCTAGTTCATGGCATGCTTGTGCGTGGATTGCATTTGATTGGATTTGAAGGGGTGTTTTTGGACTCTTGCCTAGTTGTAGTAGTTGAGCATAGTTTTCGTATCTATGTTTTTGGAAGATTGTTTAGCTTAGTTAAATATGTTTTGCTTTAGTTTGCTAGGGACTAGCAACGTTTAAGTTGGGGGGTGTGATAAGCACCCAATATTGTAAATATTTGGTGCGCTTAGTCCCGTTTTATGTTGTTTTAATTTGCTTTTATTTAGCTTTTATTAATGATTTTGCACGTAAGGTTCCTTTGAGGATGTTTCAGGTTTTACGCCCTAACAAGGGTGATTTTGATGCCATGGACATGCCTCGGGGGTGTCCAAGCTTCCAAGGCCAAGTGGCGAAGTGCCACCGTTCTCCAATGATCAAGATACGAAGCATCGGGTGAAGTTTGGAAGCGTCGGGTGCCAAGTTTTGAAGCTGAAGGCAAATTCTGGAGTTAGCAAGGCCGTATCCATACAACCGTTTTGGTTGTATGGATACAGTGGCCTTATCTTTTGGACAGGTTACAGCGTATCCATACAAGGTTTTGGTTGTATCCATACAGCTCATTTACGGAGAATTCCCAGCACAAGCTTAACAGCTCGGTATCCATACAACCGTTTTGGTTGTATGCCTACAGAAATTGTCCACGTTTTGTTCACTTTTTCAACTTTCCATTTATGGAATACTTGCCACTTTTGGCAAGTTTTGGGATATTTATTGTGAGAGAAGGGCTTGGTTGTATAAGTACCATGCACTCTCTCTCTCATTCATGACCTAGATACAAACTACTTTAAGTCTTTTAGTTCTAAGAGTTCCTCCATAGCTTTTCAAGCTTTTCAAGTTGTAATTCCTCAAGAACACATTAAGGTATTTACGTTACGTTAATTTCTCGAGTATTAAAGTTGTTTGTATGCTTTGGATCCTTTATAAAATCAAGTTTATTTTCACTTCTATCGGTTAAACATGATTTCAATCTCTAGCATAATTTCTAGCTTTTCCGTTATGAGTGAGTAGTCGTTAAGGCTTGGCCGTGGGACGAATATCGCCTCGCGACTTTTGCTTATCTTGCCTTTCTCAACTTTTGGCTCTAAGTTTAGTATGAAAAATAAGAAGGGTTCGCCTTTATGTAACAAAACTAGTTGATGTTAATCTCCGGTGATCATATGCTCGCTCATATGGTTCCGTGAGCGATGTCTCGGCTTGTGTTTGCCAAGAGTACAAAAAGAGCTCACTTGTTTTCCATATTTCATTTCTAGTCTTTCAATGTTTTCAAAGCTAAATCTTCCGGTTGATAGCCTAAGCCGTGCGATTCAACCGAGTTTTCGTTGAGATGGTTCGATGGCCTAAGTTGCGGGCGATAGTAGTTCCATTGCCATGCCGCTTGTTTAATCTTAATCAAACCTAGTTTCTAGTCTTTTCATTACTTTTCAAAGCAAACCGAAAGTTGGCCGTCTTAACGCCGGAAACACTTGCATCTACAAATCCTAATTAGCTATAGAGATTCTCTCTGTGGGAACGATTCCGGATTTCCGGTATCTATGCTGACAGCGACTTAGCCCTACGCTCGGGGTAATTCAACCTCATTCGAAGGCGAGGTTGTGGACGAAGCAGCTATCCCAAGCTACAGGGTCCAGCACTACAAGGCAGAGCAGAATGACGTGGCCCTCAGCCTAAACCTCGATTTGCTCGAGGAAACCAGGCGAGCGGCTGCAGTCAGGGTGGCTGCCTACCAACAAAAGGCGAAGAGGCGTTTGCACACCTAAAGGCCTACCACAGAGCTTTCCAAGTAGGTGATCTGGTCTTAAAGAAGGTGCTGGAGAAGAAGAAGCTAGGTAAGCTGAATCCGAAGTGGGAAGGCCCTTTCCAGGTCCAGAAAGTCGTCAAGCCCGGGGTATACCAACTGGTTACCATGACTGGTTGGAAACTGCCTCACCCGTGGAACGCGGACAATCTGAAGATTTATTACCAGTAAAGTCCAAGTTATTTTGCTTTAAATTTGTTTCTTGACCCTCGTACAGTTGGGTCCATTGCTATTCTCTTTCTAGACTACACGCCTCTATCCCCATCTCATTCGATGAGTTTCTAGATGATCGATCTGTAATCTCTCTTAAATTCATCAATGGGAATATCCTTGTCTTTCTTTTCCGAAAAAGATTGTCTCAAGAATGCTATAACGAGATTGTCCCGGGAAACCATGAGTAGATAAATAAAGCGATCTGAAGAGACTAACATGGCCCTCTTCGGTCGGCCAGCGAGTTAACCCGCTCTCCTAGCAGGACGGCACTCGTCTATAAATAAAGCGATCTGAAGAGACTAACATGGCCCTCTTCGGTCGGCCAGCGAGTTAACCCGCTCTCCTGGCATGACGGCACTCGTCTATAAATAAAGCGATCTGAAGAGACTAACGTGGCCCTCTTCGGTCGGCCAGCGAGTTAACCCGCTCTCCTGGTAGGGTGGCAAAGTTCCATAAACGAACGGCCCTAAGAAACCAGCAGACTTTCCCCGAATAAACGAACTAAAGGTCTTGCAAGGTTAGCATGCAATATTTCCTCGCAGCATTTCAAAGGGTGAACGGTACAACTTCACTTTCGTTTAAATTTATGCTTGAATTTGATGCATGGGCAACCTTTTTGCATAAACCCTACGCACTTTCGTATGATCATTCATGAAGAGATTTAGGCATCCCTCGTTGGTTATCATAATCAGTATTTTACGTTGCTAGGAAGTTGAAGTTCATGGTCACCGGCACTATTTTCTCAAACACCTTGCATAAATTCGGTATATGGAAAGTTATAGACAAAAGAGAAATTTTTTCATTAACTAAAACCCCCTCTTTTAATTTGGGAGGAGGGGGAAGACTCCCATTACAAAAAAAAAAGAAAAGATGAAAGGCCTTGGGAGACAGTGAGAAGCCACTAGGGTGGCCCATCCTCGCGTCCTCTCTTGGCCTCGTGGGAAGACGACGGCGACCCCTCAGGGGAAGTCACCATTCCCCTTGGGGAAGATGGCGTCTCCGGCCGGGGGCCGTGAAGGGGGTTCCAGCCTGTTATCAGCAGCAGCCGGACCACCTTCTCCGCGTTCCGCACCGTGTCCTCCATCACCTCCAACCTCGCCGAGAGCCCCTCTATGGCCCTCGTTAGTGCCTGCACCTGATGGCAGAGGTTCTCTGGTATGTTGTTGCTATCATTCGACATTTTGCAGGTTTCCCTTTCCTTTCTCTCGTTCCCTCAGAAATGAAGAGTTTTGTGGGGGAGAAGGAGTACCAAGGGTCTGTTTTTATAGAGAAAGAGATCAACCAACCAACCCTTCTTTCGAAGAATTTGAATGTTCAAATTAATTACTAACTGCCTTAATGGCGGCAGAAGTGCAAGTGTTGTTAAAACCTCTCGGAAAACTTAACTGCTTTAATGTCTAGCCGAAATATTCTCCTCGTTTGGCGAGATATGCTCGTGCCAACTGCCAGCACGTGTGCAATTACTTGCTCACCACAGTTATTGCCGCTCACTTGGCTGTTTGTTCTACCCAAGTGTATGGGATAACCTGCCTTAACTAGGTGCATCTCGCATGATTACTCTCCCCCTGCATAAAGCATGCATTCAATGATCAAATCTGCTTGATTCGGTGAGACTTTTCAGTCCATCATTGAAATCATCCAGTGCTCCCGTGGGGGATCGCTCGGTCCGACAGACACACTCGCTCAACACCTGTTTATTCGCTCGGCTCTCGACGGATCATTCAGTGTGACACTCCACCCAAAATTCTTTTGGGGCGGAATCAAAGACAAGCAACAGATAGAACAGATAAACAAGTGCAACGTACTAACATTGGCAGAGTAACGGTCATGCCCCCGAAGGGACGAACTCCGTTCTCCATCTTGGGATTAAGGACAAGAAAATAGTGTTATGCCTGATTATACGGTGGTACGAGTTTTTCAGTTGCGAAAATGAAACAAACTACATCAAAACAAAAACACAGGAAATCGGAGCATAGAAGGCAGCCAGGTTCAACTCTGGGCATCATCATCTTCGTCATCGCCTCCACCACCACCCACTTCGGTGTTCTCCACATCAGACGGAGGCTCAGGCTTCAGCTCGCTCAGGTCGAGGTCGGTGTACTTGGCCTTCACACGCTTAATGGCTTGCTCGAAGCCACCAGAAAAGTATAGCATTTGCTCGCTAACGCATTCGTCAGAAGCCTTGTACTCCTCTACCGCCTGGGCAGTGGCAGCCCTCGCTTGGCCGAGATCGCTTTGAAGCTTCAGGATCATGGTGGACTGCCGGGTGGTGGTATTCTTGGTTGCTTACTTCAGTGCTCTCAACTCCTCCTCTCTCCCTGATAAGGCCTCCCTAAAGTTCTTCAGGTCCACCTCGGACTTCTCTTGAATTTCTTTGGCCGCTTGACGCAACCGTTCCGCCTCCTCCCTCGCTCGGCCGGCCTCTTTCACGGCTTGTTGCAGTGCTGAAGGGCAGCCAGAATGAGTCTTCTCCAGCTGCTCCAAGGAGTTACGACACTCCAGGGCTTAGCGCATGGTACCATGAAGCCTTAGCTCTCGGAACCTCCTGGCAACGACTACTCCTTTAGCAATGGCCTACAAATAACGAATACAAGGACAGTCATTAGATATCAATGGGCTTTGTCACAAGAGCAGGTATTGAAAAGCAACACTTACCCTGCTCAGATGCAGCTCGAAGTTCCTCAGCAGCTTCTCCGCCGGCATCGAAGCGAGACCGTCGTATGCTCCCTTTAACTGGGACTGTCGCATAGTCGTTCGTCGCTGGGTATATCAGCCCAGCCATGCTCGCCATCTCCGCTTCTGTCCACGGGGCTGCAGGGGCAGGAGGGGATGTTTGGAATGCAACCTTCTTCGGAGGATTCGGGTCCTTCGTCGTTGGAGAGGGCGGCCGCTCTTTCTTACTTTTCCTTTGTTCGCTCGGCTCGGGGAGCTCACCTTCTTTCACGAGGGACTCTATCACCCGGCCGATCGAAATATTAGGGTCCGCCATCTCCGCGACAAGGGCCTCCTCCTCCTTCTCAGTTATCTCTGCGATCCTTTTTCTTTTCTTCTTGCCTAGGGCCCTCAGGGCTGACCCGCCGGCAGCCTCAAGCGTTTTTTCCAAAATCTCCCTGCCAATCCTCAGGCGGGAAGGTCTGGTGGAAGCTACTGGCGGGGGATACGTTGGGATAGCCGCTCGGGCTCTCATCTGGGTGTAAGCCACCTTGTTGAACGACTTGATATCTAGAAGTGAGAACACAATTAAAGCAATAATCAGAAAATGGGCAGAACATGGTCAAAGGCAGATAAGGAGAAGGGATTAAACGTTACCCGCAGGATTTGGCCCCAACAGGTGGTCGAATAGCTTCTGAGGGTTCACCAGCGACTCAAAGGGGATTTTCTCTTTCCGCATGGCCGCAATCAATCCGTCGATGTCTGGGTTGGGGTTCTCCACCCGCCTGAAGTCGCTTGGCTCAGGGTTTCCCCACACTGTCTGGATCCCTGGGGTGTTGGGACCAACCACTTCATCACTTTGGTACTCCCATCCTTCTCCAGAAATGAAGAAAAACTTCTCTTTCCATTTTTTGACAGACGAGGGGTACCGAAACACAATCTGACGACCGTCAAGTGCCTGGAAGTACCAAAAGCCCGCATCTCCAACCTTCGGGGTGTAGCAGTAGAAGAAATCATCAATCGTCATGGGGCGGCCCTCTGCACCCAGTGCCTCGAACATCATGAACGCCCCAAAAAAGATGTTCCAAGCATTCGGCATAAGCTGCCCAGGAGCAAGCTTCATACGGCTTAGCAGCTCTCGAACGATCCGTGGAAAAGGAACTCGCAGCCCAGCAAAGAAGGCGTGCTCATAAACGCACACCTCGCCCTCCACAAAGGAGCAAGCCCTCTCTTCCAAACGGGCCGCTTGTAGGGTCACGGAATCTGGGATCTAGTAGGCCGCTCTGATCGTCCCCAGGTCCTCCTCGTAAATCACGCTCACAAGCGTCTCAGCCCTAAAGGACGGGACCTTGACGGCGGTCTCCACATCGATAACGTTGGTAGGGGCAGTCTCCTCCATTTCAGGTGCAAAGGAATCGGAAGCAAGACTGGAAAGGTCTCTCACAAAATGCAGGAATGGCTCTTGGCTGGTGTACGAATGGAGAAGGGGATTTAGGGCTTGTCGCTCAAAACGGGACCGTGACAACTGGTTCCACACGCGGTGAGCACCAAATAGCTCCTTTAATCGATGGTGTGGAACAACTGGCTCAATCGTTTGAAGGGGGAGATCAACCCCGGGTATCGGGTCACCCGGATTGGCGTCTGCTTCTGGATCCATTGTTGCGAATCGACTTGGGGGGCAAGAAACGAGGTGTACTGGGGAATAGCTACATGTTTGTGCTTATACCCTTCCTCGGGCGCGAAAACCAAGGGAAATCCTTTCTTCCTCACCGTCCGATCGTGAACGGGCAAGATCTGTCGCTAGATCCCCAACCGCAGCCGTCCTCGTATCTCGGGAAGTTTCAAAATTTGGAGAGCCCAACTTCACATGGGGTTTGTACTTGGCAGTTACTCATCATTATCCTCGGGGAAAGGGAGATTTCTTTCACAAGCATTAACTGCCTCGAGCCCAGCGTCGACGGACAGTGCAGTTATTCCCAGCGTCGAAGCTCGCTCTGCTTGACTTGGGAATGGGGGGCAACTGATGAGGATATTTTTAGGTACTTACCGTCGAGCGCTGTTCTCTCGACGCGTGTCAAGAGGTGACCTGCTCGGTCGGACATCTGTCGCTCGGTCGTATCCAAGTCGCTCGGTCAGACTTCTCCAACCTCACTGGGACAACAGGATAAGCACTGACTGGGTCAATACGGTTACACCCGCCGGTATCCTCGGACGTGGAGGGGGTAACCCCACGTCCCCTGGATTCCTGGACTACGGAGCCATGTCTCCCACATCCACCACTCACTCCAGTTCCGACGGGAGTCCCCCCACTTCGAGGGACTTCAACCGCTGTCATGGCCCACGATCTACCACCTTCGTGTCCCTCGCAGGGATACGAACCACCTCGCCTATAAATGGACAGCCCGTCCATGGGTTTAAGGTACGTACTGAATTCTACCCACTAAGGACACAAAGTTTTTACTCTCTTATACTCTTACTGACTTAGCCATCGGAGGGTCCACGACTGGTAACACCCCCAGTCCCCGGACGCTGTTTCGCAGGAACTCCTTGAAGACGGAGCTCGGATTGACCGTCCAGTTTCGGGCATCAACAAGGAGGTTTTGCACCTTCTAAACCGCACTTGCATCCGTTCTCTTTTGAATTTTTTGAGGAGAATGAATCTGACCGTGGTCTTCTTGCTTTACACAAATTTGGCTTCAAGAAATCGAAAATGGAGATCAGAAGCCTTGAATCTTTTGAGGAGAATGAATCCGACAGTGGTCTTCTTGCTTTACACAAATTTGGCTTCAAGAAATCAAAAATGGAGATCAGAATCAAAGGCGCGTTTCAAAATTGGAGGCCGAAAACGAACATTAGAGGAATCTTTATTCGCATGTCTGGTTCAACATTCAGAGGGCACGCTTGCATTTATAAGGTGAAGGTAATTTTACCTCTAGTTTTAGCAACACAATTTAGAGGCCATGGTTTCATTTATGAAGACTGAACTGAAGAGAGAGCTTTTACCCAAAAAAACTGAAGAGAGAGCAGATAGTTTTCAAAGTTGTAAATCTCTCTCATTTGGATCTCAGGGACTATGTTCTTTGCATGCGGTATCTTGTTTAGGAGTTCTGTAATTTTGGAGGTTTTTTGTGAATATAGATGGCTTATGAAATTTTAATCGGCATTTGGGTTACATCTTTGTGGCTATGCATCGAATCGTTTCATTTATTTTTCTTGCCTGCTTGTTTGTTTTGTTTCTTGAAATTAAAGCGTCAAAGTCCATCGTAATTTCAAAAATGTGAAATTAGCATAAAGCTATAGGGACCAACCGGTCCCCTACCGATGGCCGCGCCGGGCTGTCTCCGGCCACCGAACGGCCGATCTGAGCATATACATATATACACGAAAAATAGGATGTTTGGATCAAGCACCCTACACACATCGGATGCCGTTGATTCCCGCGTTGGCCCCCTCGTTTTTTTTTTTTATAGAATTTTTGGATGGCTTGGATCGGCCGTCCGGTGGCCTGAGACGGCCCAGCTCGGCCGTCGGTACTGTTTCGGTAGGGGACCGGTCGGTCCCTATAGCAGGACTCGTGAAATTAACACAGCTTTTCAAACACAATTCCAGATGAATTTCCACCGTAAAAGCTATGTCAGCGAATAGTGTCTATTGAGAAAATTCATCAGAATTATTGTAGCGCCTTGGCGGAGAGGTAGTTTCTCTGCCATGATTGATCCATCAGCGATTCGATTTGAACACAGGAACAACCTCTCTACATCATCGGAAGACTGAAATAGAAGTTGAAGGGTATATAAATGAATCACAAGATAGATTTGAAGGAAATTTACACCAAACCAAGGCATTGCTGCTGTATTTTGCAATTGAACAAGAAGTTTGCGACCGAGACTCAAAGGAAATTTACACTGACCGGATTTTATTTGATGAAATGTTTATGGGGTCTATTAAAACATGTTGTACAGTAACAGTAACAGTTTAATACAAAGTCATGCGCTTGGACTTCCCATAAGTTGATGAAATTGGATTGCTTCAAGGGGAAAATGCACGGCATGGAGTGGGAAATAAGCTTTGTCTGCACCTGCAAGATCAAGGAACATTCATCAATTTAGGAAACCATTTCAAATCAATTTTGAAAAATCATTGACAATTTGGGGTCAGAGAGCAAATGCAATGAACAAAAATTGCTCAGTTTGTTGAGATGGAATGAGCTCTTTCGAAACTTTTGAACGCAAAAAATGGTGCCCAGAGTTAATGAACTAGATATCTTGAAGATTACATGAAAATGTGTCCATATCACGTCACATCCGCATCTGTATCTGTGTATTCACGCTTTTTTCAGATGATGAGAGCTTGCAACCACGGTCCAATAATTTAAAGTTTCTAGTTTTCTACAATACAGATAGGTCTCGGCAGGGTTGAGAAACTGTGAAAGGTGAGTTATGTAAACCAGTTGCTGATTCTAGCCCTAAACTTTTAAAACCCTCCTGCTTAGTTTCTCCAGTCAACTTCTTTCTCAGTTCTGTCGGCTCTCTTTGCCACCCCCCCCAACCCAAAACTCTGGCCTCAAGATAGACGGCGAAGTTCATATAGGTGAACCAATGATGCTACTTTTGCCATCAAATCTACAACCCAGAATGCTGGTATAATTTCACAACGCCTAATTCAATCAACGAAGTTTTTGAAAACAAGCTTTCCCCAGCAACTTTAGAAGGCTATACTGGACACTCCTAACTAAGACTAGGAGAGATGGGATTAGAATGAAAATGTTCATGATTTATTACAGGTAGCACTAATTAAAGATAAGTCACAAGAAATGAGCCTAGATGTTTCGGCCATATCTAACATACCAGCACATGCAACTGTCAGAAAAAACGAAACGGTACCAATAATTAAGGAGAAAATAGAAAAAGTAGGCTAAGGTGATTCAGTCACACCTAACAGAGCAGTAGATGCAACAGTTAAGAAAAGCGACATAGAATTATTATTACACGAAAATGCAAGGTGGGAGAAGGCCTGGATTGACCTAAAGCTGTTGTGAAAATCAATATTGATTTGTTACCTTTGATTGGATTATATAGCACAATTCTTACTTTCATTTGGTTTGGTTTGGTTTGACAATAGTTACATTGACGTGCCATTTGTTTGACCGGACATGAGTTAGTGAATATTAGATCGGACTACACATCCAAAAGGGCTACATATAGAATCTGCACGGTCTGGTGGTCAGGACCGTAAGAGATAAAATTCTTACCGTCGGGATTAATCTGCATTAGGGATGGCAATTCGAACCGAACCGATGGGTACCCGAACCGATAACCGAAATTATCCCCGAACCATAACCGAAATATTCCCCGTGGGTACGGGTATGGTTGGCATGGAGGATACCCGAACGGGTTTCGGTTCGGTTTTGGTTCAGCAGATACCCGAACCGATCCCCGAACCGAACCGAACCGAACCGAACCCGAACTGTTAAATTACAATATTACCCCTGCATATAAGTGTATACTACAAAATTACCCCTCCCTATATATATACACGTATAATGGGTTAGGTTTTCCACTTTCCAGTTTGCTTTTTCTCTCTCTCGGTCCTCTCTCCATTCCCTCTCTCTCTGGTTTGATCTCACAAGTCACACCCCTCCCTCTCTCACTCTTCTCCAGTCTCCACTACACAAACCCACTTCCTCCTCTCCAGCAAACCCACTTCCTCCACTCCACTGCGAAGAGAAGAGAGCGGCGCCTCCACTTCACTGTGACTAAAGCCGTCGCCGTCAAATCGTCGATTCAATATGCCGACTGCCGTCGATCACACCCAGAGAACGACGATCTTCCTCCACCTTCTCCGATCGACTTAGGCCGTCAGTCTCTCTCTGTGTTTTGAAATGGGTTCATTTTGAAATGTGTTTTTAGGCTTCTCATAAGCAGATCTGAAAGTGGTCTGTGAAGTTTGTTTCCTAAATCTCATCAGTGAAAAAGTGAATACATTTCTGTATATATGTGTGGTAAACATTCATTTAATTTTACAGTGTAGATTCCTTTTTTTTTTCCAGAACAAGGGTGTAGATGAAGAATTTTTTTTGCTGCTTGGTTTTTTTTTTGATCCGTTGCTGTTTGGTTCTCTCTTCTGGTTTTGCTGCTTCTGTTTTCGGTTACCCATTCGGTTCGGGGAATACCCGAACCAAACGGGGTTCGGGTATTGGTAAAATCTCCTCTCCCCGTTCGGGTATCGGGGCGGATATGGGTGCCGTTTCGGTTTCGGGGATCGGGTACGGAAATCCCCATATCCGCCCCGAATGCCCCGATTGCCATCCCTAATCTGCATCACATAGAATCTTCTAAAGTGTGGGATATACAACACTATGCGATAGACTATTGCTAATCTCATCAATCATCGCAATTAATCCAATAGCAATGCATAAGGTATGATATAATATAGCCCTTCACTATTATTCCTCTCAAACAAAGGACGTGCCCTCAAAGCATATAATCTTGAGGAGGAAGTACCGTTGGTGAGATAAGAAAAGGCATGAAACATAATTCTAAATCCATCAATCAACCAAGCAGAAAGTTATGTCATCTGTAAAATCCCTAAAGCAAAAAAGACCAACCAAAGGAAGCACAAGAAATTTGGCGATTCACAGAACACATGCACAATGATCCATTTTTCTTTAATTATTTTCTTTAGTTCGACAACCAGGGGGTCAGGAGTGTCTGGCCCTGTCCGGCCAAAGGCAGGCCATACACATCGGGAATAGGACTCTGGCCAATTGTGTGAGGAGCAAACCCACCAACTAACCGGACTATGCCGGCTTCAGTGATTCCTTTTAAACATTCATACAGACAAAGATTCATTTTTTACGTTCATATACACAAAAGCAAAATTACCTCAGATTGACTCAACAAGAGACCCCCTTGTTCTTTTACACTTGGGAATGGACTCAAACGAACTTTAATCGGGCTAATCACGTGCCAATTTTCAGTAGATGATAACCCGAGCGACCAAAGTATTAGCTTTGTCGAAAATTTAACAAGTTTCAAAAAATATTGAAGAACAAATAAGTGTCGCACGAGCTTTTAATGAGTCAACACGAGCCCAAAAATTCGAGTAGTCTGATTCCATTATCAACCAAATGCACAAATATTCATTTTCTACATTCATATGCACAAAAGCAAAATTACATTGACATCCCACAAAGCAAAAAAGACCAACCAAAGAAAGCACAAGAAATTTGGCAATTCACATAACGTATGCACAATGATTCATTTTTCTTTAATTGTTATTAAATATTAGTTCGACGATCAGGGTGTTCGGACAAGCTTACTTGCAGTTTAACAAATCCCCTCCCCGTCCGGTCAAAGGCCCGTCAGAACTAGGAAATTCAGTCGGAATTACTTTCTTGTGACATAAACCCAAGAATAGAACCTGGTCAATTGTGTGGAGAGCAAACCCACCAATTATCCGCACCAACTAACTGGACTACCCTTGGGGCTTCAATGATTCATTTTATACATTCATATAGACAAAAGATTCAATTTTTTTACCTTGATATACACAAAAGCAAAAAATTACCTCAGATTGACTCAACAAGAGACTCTCGCGCCCCCTTGTTCTTACAACTGGGAATGGACTCAAATTGCTTGGCCGGCAGTTTCTCGGACAAAGCTCCGACGTGGAATTCAATCATACCCGCATCCGAATCCGCGGTCATACCCGTGACAGGGACCCACAAGAAGAGCTTCTTGGCCTGGATACCCGACACGTCGGAGACCGACCCGTAACTCATCTTCCCCTTGACCACCTTGTCGTAGTAGACGAGCTCGTCGTCGAAGTGGACGTAGCAGGACCGGTCGAGGTTGACGGCGAAGGATCCGTCGGAGGAGAGAGAGTAGGATTTGACGGCGTCGGGGATGAGGCCTTTTGGGAAGCCGTATTGGAGGAGGAGGTCGTGGATGTCTGCGGTGGTTATGGTGGTGGAGAGAGAGAGGAGGTGGGTGTTGGAGAGGAAGAGGAGAGAGAAGAGGCACAGGGAGGTTGAAGGGGCGGTGAGGGGGTTCCGGTGGAGAAACGCCATGTGAGGTTAAGAGAGAGAGAGAGAGAGAGTCAACCACTGGGCAGATGCTTGGCGTAAAAGGTTAGAGAGGTGATTTAAAGCGAGTACTACTACCCGTACCGACCAAAATGAGACCGAAATCGTACCGACGGCCTCGGCCGGCGGTCTCCGGTCACCGGACGGCCGATCCGAACCGTCCAAAAATTCTAAAAAAAAAAACCGAGGGGGCCCACGTGGGAATCAATTGCATCCGATGTGTGTAGGTGCGTGGATCAAGCACCCTACATATATACACGAAAAATAGGGTGCTTGATCCACGCACCTACACACATCGGATGCAATTGATTCCCACGCGGGCCCCCTCGGTTTTTTTTTTTAGAATTTTTGGACGGTTCGGATCGGCCGTCCGGTGACCGGAGACCGCCGGACGAGGCCGTCGGTACGATTTCGGTCTCATTTTAGTCGGTCCTCATATCTTTTCTCGATTTAAAGCCGCGTTTCTGTTGCTCCTGATTGAATTAGGAGTAACAAAAACGTGGCTGTGGAGAAATTTTTGGGTGTCGGGTGTGTACCACATGTTGTTTGAGTAGCTCATTCGGGTCATTCAAAAGTGTGTTGGACGGCCCAAATTGAAACAATTTCTCTCTTCTCATTCCACCTCCTTCTCTCATCTTTTTCTCTCCAAACCCGAGCAGTCCAAAACCGAAATGGACTACCCTGCTCAGGCAGCACATGGTGCCCGCTTGCACCCAAAAATCTATTCTAATATATAAAGGGAGAGCACCAATTTGGTGTCTCCCCCGTCATGTATTACCCTTTCCTAAAATGCCTTCTAAAGAGAAAAAACATACAAAACAAAATAGATAGTTTTTGGGATATATTAGACATTTTAACACACACAAAAAAAACTACCAAAAACAGTTACCACCCCTTTTCCCATCAACTGCTCCATTGTAATCCGCGACAGAGAGAAATTTCAGCAGAAAAATGACCCGGAATCTCACTCCACTGTAATCTGCGACAGAGAGAAATTTCTTGCTCCATTGCATGCCAAATCTGAAGTGGGTCTCTTTCAGCAGTTTAAGGTACTTTCTCTCTCCCTCTCAAAAGTAGTACGGTTATCGGAGGAAACTTTTCCTTCATCAGCATGAGAAAATACCGTCCCAATTTTATAGCAAATAGCAAACTGTTGATATTTGGTAGCAAACTGTTTTGTATTAGAATAGAGAAATTTAAGGAAGAAACGGAAAATGGGGAAGATTAGTTGGAAAAAATAAGTGATTTGAGTTTTTAACCTCTTCAATTTTTATTCAATTTTGTTGGACAAATGCAACAATAGGATTCTCGGATTCGATTTTTTATAGACTGAGAGAGACGGTGATGGTGCTCGGCGGCGTCGATGGTGGGAGGTGAAAATGGGATCGATGATAGGAGTAAAAGTGAGTCAACTTGAGAGGGTGTTTGGTTTGGAACTGAGTTAGTGAAGTTTGGTATGAAGTGTCGGGCAAAACATGTCAATTGCTAATCATCTATTCTAATATATAAATGGGGAGCACCAGTTTGGTATCTCCCCTGTCATGTATTTTCCTTTCCTAAAATACCCTCTAAAGAGGAAAAACACACAAAACAAAATAGTTACTTTCTCAAAGAATAACTGCTTGGCTTAAGATGGACAAATACTTCATTCTAACTGCTTCACCCCACACACATCGCTCACAAAATTCTTTTCGTAGGCAAAACTGCCATGCAGTTTTCTTTTTGCAGACAGAACAACCATGGAGTTCATCTGTTTCGGTCTCTCTCTCTCTTTCGTGTAAAAATATGACCAATCAATTTCATCCTCATCTTTGTAGGTTGTGCAAAGAGGACTAAAAGATGGAGTAACAGCCTTTTCAAAGGTACCACCTACTCCTTTCATTTTCCGTGTTTATATGAATGCCTATGAAGTTTAATTTAATTTAATTTTTTTTATCGTGAATGTCAATGAAGTTTTTCACTTTACAGCTCCTTTCGTCAGAAGATAAAGCATGGGTTTGGGGAGCAAGGTTCTCCCTTACGGTTACTAAGTACATGGTAGTATTTTTTTTCCTCCCAAAACTGAAAATTAAGGTTATTTGCTAGGATAGATTCTTTGAAAATTTGGTATGTGGATACTTTTTTCCCCCTATCTGCTCATCATCATCTATACTCTCATCTCAAACTGAGTGTCTCAAAGGAATTATAGGTGATCAAAATTAGAATTAGAGTTTAAAATGGTACTAGAGGCCGGGGCACATGCGATGTGTGTACAAGTTGAATTTTCACAACATTTTTGTAAAAATGCCTTCCCACTTATTGCTTGATCGAATTTTCACAAATGTTGTGAAAATCCAATTTGCACACGCATCGCGTGCGTCCCGGCCTCTATAGCGTGTTTGAGTGTCAATCTACGTCACATAATGCGTGGAGTAACAGAGCAGCGCTATAGCCACCGCACGCCGTGTGGGGTCTATTTCAGGCCCCGCACAGATGATTCGAACTGTTCAATAATTTTAAAAAAACAAGCTGAGTGAGCATCTTGAAACATCAGCTATCCGATATGTGTAGATGCTCGGATCAAGCTTCTCATATTTGGAAAATCGAAAAAAATGAAAAGATTAATTTTCTAGTGTACAGAAAGATGAGAAGCTTGATCCAAGCAGCTAAACATATCGGATCGAGCTGATGTTCCGCGATGCCCACTTAGTTTTTTTTTAAAAATTATTGAACGGCTCGAATCATCCATACGAGATCCGAAATAGACCCCACACGACGTGCGGTGGCTGTAGACTTTTTGTAACAAGTACTATAAATTAAACTGCATTCATTTGATTAATAGATGTATGTAGTCATCAATAGAAGTCGTATTACCAGGGCTCTGTTTCTTGTTGCAGCTCGATCCCTCTACAAACAGAACTTATGGCCATGTCACTGGCCATCACATGGGCACTGCACAACAATTTTAACGTTGTCTTCCTTTATTCTGATTGTTTAAATGCCATTTTGTAGCTAGCAGGTCAGTCTGAACCTCATTACGCCGATACCTTTTTGTTGCACAACTTTCGGCAAGAACTATCGAAGCTAGTTTTTTGCAGGTTATCCAAGGTTGATCGTAAGGACGTGCACCAAACCCACTGTCTACTAAAAGGGCGTTGTTGTCCCCCCTCTACAACTCCAGCTGCACGGGGAATTGCTTTTTGGACCGGAGCGACTACTGACCATCACTTTTTGTTTACTTAGCTCTTTTTTGTCTGTATATGTTTGTTGTTCTTTTCCCGTTTTATTATGTTGTACTTTGTAAACTGTTACTCTTTTATCTATGCATTAGAGGATGCCTATGCCTAAAGGCAGTCAGGATGCCTATGCCTAAACTGTTATCTTTGTAAACTGTAACATATCTTTGTAAATTGTAACATATAAACTATATGTTCTACGTGAGTGTTTTACGTACCCAACAAAAGTAATCTACACATTATGTTAGTTATAATTTTGAGACGTTTCCTTATTTATGAAACCAACTTAAAAGTGGGAAAATTTCAAAACACAATCAACTAAAAAAGAAATATAGAAAAAGAAACATTACTGTAGTCCATAATCAAAGTTTGGAGATCAAAAATTTTTATTATACATTTCAGGAGACATTAAAAGGCAATCAAAAGTTTGGCAATTAAATTCCCGTTCATTATTGAATTCGTTAGTATCAATTAATATATAATAAGGAAAGATTCTCATTACTCCAAAAAGAGGAACGGTTCACTTGTATATTGTCAAAGGAGAAATAATCAGACGACTACGATCTTAATTAAAGGCGATCGAATGGCTGTAGAGGTACTCATGTTTATATGAGTAAACAAAAATCGCTCTATTTTATAATATAGATTTCTATCATGTTCCAAAAAAAAATGTTGTATCCAGAGACGAATTCATTATCTGCGAAAAAGATAAGAAGACAACTGTACAAAATAACAATCCCTATCTCAGAGTTTTACATTTGTTGCAGAAAACAAGTACTCTCTCTGTCCGGATTTAATTGTCCCTCGTTCAATTGTGATCGGATAAAAAATGAGTTATATCTTTAAATTGGTAATGAATTTAATATCCAATATGGATCTTGTTTGATAAATCTTAATTAGTTATATAAGAAAATATTTTCAAAATTACATAAAACATTATAAATTACAAGATATAACTGATTGAAAAATGACACGAACTCTCAAAAGAACTATTAAATCTGGATGGAGGGAGTACTACTTTTTCTTTTGCTAAGCAAAAAAAGTGGAGGAGGGAACGACCAGGCATAACAACTTTCCTGTGCATGTTTATAGGGACTCCAAACTCGCAAGGGCTTCAGAACGAATAAAAGAGCCATAATAATTACCGTGCCCACAGGGCCAACCCTTGGCATAAGCTCGCCAGGCCACCGCCTAGGCCCCAAAAAAAGAAAAAAAGAAAAGAAAAGAAAAGAATAGGACCCCCAAATAAGTAAGACATTCTGTGTGGTCCAGTGGTAAGAAGTGTGGTCCTCCAACCTTCATGATGTGAGTTTGAGTCTTTGTCTTTTTGTTTATTTCCAAGTAGTACTCAACTGGTGCTGGTGTGATTGGATCCCAAAATCAATAATGGTGTTCTCCCAAAACACATGCCATAACATTCAAATTTACTTGCTTAGTATGCAGAACAACCATTTATATATGGGAAATGATTTTTTGCCACTCTTTTTTTTTATTAACGTCACTCCCCTGCAAGTGTATTTTTGGTGCAAAAATACACTTGCGGGAAAGTGGCGTTAACAAAAAAGGGAGTGGTAAAATCAGCAACCTTATATATATATCCTAAACACTAAGATAATTATTGTTCCCTACTTGTATTTTTTTCTTTTTTTTGTTTAATGTCAACTTGGATGTACATTTTACTGAAGGTAACTATCACTAAAGTCCCTAGTAGGCCTTTTTTCCTCAAACCTTATCTTTTACTTTTACTGGTTAACTAATTTGCGTCGTTTTATCTTTGAATCATTTTTTTTTTACTTGTTCAATTGGTCGTCAACTTTAGTGATTTCTTTGCAAGTATAATTCGTATTCTTTATTTTTTTTTCTTATTGAAGATGAATTGAAAAAAAGACAGTTCCATTTTAAAACGGTGACGTTGCTAACTGCGCGTGATTAATGATATATATGTTGCACATAACTGGAAATACTTTCTTCCATGAGATATCTACTACTTTAATAAAGTTAATAAAATTACTTAGCTCGAACTTTTAGTAACGAGTTCTAAATTACAATCAGTTAAATGTGAAGCAACAAAAATCTGTTATATGTTTTGGTAGTTCAATGATAATTTTAGTTAACTTTCTTTTTTCAAACTTGTTAAAAATATATATAGGGCCCTAATTTTAAGCTCGCCTAGGGCCCCGAAAATTTCAGGGACAGCCCTGGCCCCAGGGACGGAGGGAAAGGGGGCACGTGCCCCCGCTCGAAACTAAAATAATTTTGTTATATTTTTGTATATTTTACATAATTATGAAATTAAGTGTACTACTACACATAAACACGTGCATATATCTTGAAAATATACATTTAAAACTAGTTTTATGTTTCAATTTCGTCATATGGTGCATTTATACTTGTTGATTTTCAAACTATTTGTCTATTTGGATCAATTCTTTCTTAATTGTACTTATTTTTAACCGTCTAAGAGCAATATTTTAAAATAATATCATTAATAAAACTATATCAATCATTCTAAAACTTATTGATATTCATGTAAAACATACTCTCAAATTTTGTCTGAGATTTTTTGCTTATTTTTACATAATTTAAGTGAAAGTATGTGTTATATATTTTTGTAGTATGTAATGCATGCCTTAATTGTGTATGATCTTATTATGGTTAACTAGAAAAATAAATTTTCACCACTATGATTAACAAGGTGCCCCCACTAAACGACATTTCTGAATCCGTCCCTGCCTGGCCCCACCAAGAGCTATTGGACCATAGCCAGGCTTTGCAGGAGATCACCAAGTTTGAAAGGGCGTCGTTAGCACAACTCAAACAACCTATTATATTGTGCACTCTACGTGACTCTCTAGCTCAATGCTGCTCTTTTTTATTATTATATTGATTTCATGTTTTTATTGTTGTGATAAATAAAATATTTTTGTTGATAAAAAAAACATAGCAGAGAAATAAACTGGAAAACAACCTCTATAGAGTTCAAAATAATCTGGAACATCGAGAGAAGGAGTAAAGTTTCATGACAGCTGTAAAATACTCCCTCCGTCCTAATTTTTTTTGTTAACTTTCGGGATTCCAACTTGATGAGAGAATATAATTATTGCATGTTTTGATCACTTAATTTTCCAATTTTACCCTTCAATCTTTTTGAGAATAAATTGATGCAAAATTAGCCTTTTTGACATCAGTCAATTGGGGTTGATTTCCCAACCATTTAGCCGCTAAAATAAGAGTCCAAAACAAAATGAAACTGTCACGCCCTCAATTTTAAACATACAAATAATAGTTTTTCAATATATAAAACGTCGTCTTATCCGTACCAACATACCCATGAACTTCATGCCAACATCATCTCATAAACGAACATCCTTTCAAACAAATGTACACATGTTTTGTAAAGACCTGTGCTTAATTTTAACTAGAGGCCGGGGCACATGCGATGCGTGTGCAAGTCGGATTTTCACAACATTTGTGAAAATTTGATCAAACAATAAGTGGGAAGCATTTTTACAAAAATGTTGTGAAAATCCGACTTGCACACGCATCGCGTGTGCCCCGGCCTCTAGTATGTATTAACCACAATTATTCCGTCGTTTATGTTTATAGAGTATATACACACATAAATCTACATCGCAAAAATTGCGGGATAAACTGTTTATACTTCCTCTCTTCTTCTTTTTTTGTCTTTTAATACTTCCATTCCATCATGCTGAACTCCAAAAAATTTGACACCCCGTACGATTATCAAAAATCTAGAGGCTGGGGCACACGCGATGCATGTGCAAGTCAAAAATTAATCTGAAAACTTTGATTAAATTCATGAATAGCAAGGTTAACTTAATTCACCTCTTCACCAATTTTAACGACAACTATGTACTTCAATCTCTCTCCTCGGTTCTCAGTCTCTTCTTTTCTAAAATATGTAACAAACAAAATCGAAATAAAAGCAAAATTTGATTTGTACATGCATCATGTGTGCCCGACCTCTAGTTTATGTAAAAGCAAATTAATTTTTTTCAGAGCAAAAGTAAATTAATTGAAAACAAAAACATGTAATCATATAGGCAAAAAAATACAGGAACCCAAGTAGAAAACACATGTATTTAGTATCATTTCACTTCTGTCCTAAGCAAATAAGAAAAGAGGAAAGGCAGGGAACCTCTTAGGACTTAGGAGACAGGTGTGGCGCATTAGAGAACAAATGTGGGGAACTGTGTTTTTCTTCTTTCTGTTGGAGTTCACCATTCGTGCAGGTTGTTCTCGGTCTACGCCATCAATTAACACTAAGAGATCGAGGAGGAAGTTTTCGTCCAAACAGATTACTTGACAGAAACTTGGGTGTGGCAGTTGAGGGGAAACGTGGGGTAGGCAGTTGTGGGGAGGTAATTTTACAGTCTAGCCCCAACAGTTATTTTCTCATAGTTAACTGTGTTGAGTTTCGGTTTTTTCTTTGGAGGGCATTTATGGAAAACAAAAAAATATGACAGGGAGGGATGGAGACACCAAATTGGTGCTCTCCCTTTATATATTAGAATAGATAATTTTAATGCTCTATAAATGAACATGCTTGCAACTGCTAATTACCACCACCACTTCTTTGTCCCCTGCCATCTCCCTTCACTGACCCTAGAGATGATCAGTCAGTTCGGACCTCCACTTAGTTTCACCCAAGCTTCATCCTGGTCATGCATATATCACCCAGGTTCGGGTCCATAAGCAGCGACAATTGCCCTATGAAGACTGCTTTCGCTATGGCTCCGGTGGGTTCCCTCTACATGTTTTTTACCTAATGTCCAATGCTACATATGTAGCTTATCATTTGTAGTGCTCATATTTTCGAATCAAAGCCCAAAGAAGAAGAAGAGAACAAATATATATTCCATATTACTAGCATAAATTGTTTCTTTAAACCTGATTCGTTATAGAAACTGGTACATCAAGAACCGAAACTTGATAACATGATATGTACAATATTACACACACATTAATTTCTTCAGATCACCCCTCTTCCAGCTGCATTTTGAAATACACACTACAAGGTCCGATGATGCCTCCAATTAGTACTATTTTGTCATACTTAACAGAGGCGTTTCTTCTTGTCTAGTCCGTAATTAGCATCTCAACTTCATCGACTGGAGTGGGAAGCTGCAAATTAAAAAAAGAAATACTAACATAAGCAAGAGAAGAATAACATTAGACGCCACAAGACGATATTTCAAAGCATGAGCATCATAAGTTAGAGAAATGACACGTGGGAAATACAAAGAGAAGGAAGACATAAAATGATGTCATGAGAATACATATAGACGATTTCTTGTGTGGAATAGATATAATGACATGATGTTATTAAAAATGTACATAAAAAGCACGACAAACTGGAAACCAGTGATGAGAAGGGGGAGGGTACCTATAATCACTGGTGTAGTTTCCTAAACCCAAGTATGCTAGTTATAGAAAAGGTTAACCAAGTCCATTTTGCTCAAATGAATAAAACCATATCCGAAGATAGAGCTACTTTGTGACCCGTTTTTGCTATCGGTGATAAGCAATATAAAGATCTAAGCATTTAAGAGGCAGGGTCAAGTTCATTTCAATCAAGCAGAGAGAGGAATTTTAACGACCTACTTGACAAAGGTAAGAAGTAGTAATAACCTATGCAGAGGCCTCAGGGCCTTTAGTCTGGAGTTCGATACCACCCTCGTGCTAATCAAGGAATAATGACATAATAAGCACTTGAGAGCAACATATAGCCACTTCATGAAGTTATGGGCAATAAACTGCTCTTCAATCTGACCAATATAAAAGGGACTAAACTAAACCAGTTCTACTAAACCTTAGGGCATATGTATGTTCAACTGTGAACTGTAAGCCCTTTTTAACTAGACAAAGACGATCAATCATCAATCATACATAGAGTCTAAACATATACTGAACAATTGATATTAACAAGATAGGGAATTTCCTTGAAATATTACTGGATAAAAAAAAAAACTGGATAATTGAGATCAACTAGTCACTCCAAATACTTATAGCAAAATGGGTTTTAATCGAATCCTTTCTCCAGAAAACCTCTCACAAAATAGTATCAAATACTTACAGCATCCCGTTCACAGTCCTTAAAACATGTTGCATGTGTTTCCACTTTCCACTTCACCTTACACTAACCCCTTTTTTCCATCCTTGACCCATTTCTGCTAACTTTCAGTCTTTCACAATCAAAACAACTCTAAAAGCTCCTCGACAGTGTCTTGTGTCTTTTTCTTCCCTCCAAGTTAGGAGTTCCTAACTATCCGTGAGATTTCACGAATGCTTTTATCTTTGTCAAAGGTAATCCGCACATACAAACATGTTCCAGGCGCTTAGACCAGGTAAGGCTACCACAAGACACTGCATTTAGGGTTTCATTCACCTATACTCTTGTTAAGCATTTAGGCCACATGCTGACAATCCACAGAAAGCTGACATTCTGTCTAAGCAGCAAAAAAAGCCATAAAATTACAGTAACTGACACTGCAGGTCAATGCATAAGCTCCTCAGGCCTAGCTACACCACGTTGCCAACCCTTAGCATTTCATGTGTGCTTATTCAACAAAGAACTTTTATTCTAGAACAACACCAATTTCCCCCCTCCCAGATGCAGGTTTCACGCCTAGAACCTAGAGAACGAAAAGAACGGACCTTAGAGGCCATGTCCCCAAAATTTAGCCTCTATCTCATGACCAGAATGCACACAGCCCTAACTCTGAAGTATAGAAACAAAGAAGTGATGTCTGTATAGCTGGCAAGAAGGGGGAATGCAGATTTCTGGAAAAGCTATGCGTAAAAGTAAATGCCAAATGAGAATAACATAGATGCTAATATGGAGTCTAAATTGTGGTAATATCTCAAGGTCCAGAGTGCTATAGCGTACGATAAAGGAACGTGTCCTTACCCGATCCAAAATTTCTAATTCCTATCACCGGTTGATTCCTAAATCTTACTTGGTCCATGCTTCGGCTTTGTTTGATCATAAATTTGTCGAGGGAATGAATAATAAGGAACCCACAAAATACATTTTGTGTCCTCAATTCACCATATCTTATTACATTTCCTTTTTACTCTTCCTTTCCCCACATAAATCCTCTACAATCCTTATGAAATCCCTCAACCAATCTGTATACAAACACGGCCTTAATGTTGGTCCCCAATTGTTGGATGGCTCCTTTAGAGCTCCTTCGAACTGTTATAAATGGATGTGAAAACGAAAGAAAGGAAAATCCTCTAACTTAATCGTACAACTAACAGATGTGGGAAATGAATACAAAAGACAGGTTTTTATCGGCCCATTTTTTTGTTGGATTCGGTGAGAAACCACAAATCCTTTCCGCTCTCTCTTTTTCACAATCCAAAGTACTAGTTGATCTTCAATTTTCATATCCACACAAGAACACAAGGCTCACAAATAGTAATTCAAGCCAAATAAACACATTTACATAAAGCACAAAACCAATCAATGTTGGGCTAGTGAAGACTAATTCAATTTGTGTCCCGCTTCGCTGAATATTCGGGGTACTACCGTAATGTAAATCCTTGGTTATGGCTATACGCAGCTGATTTAACCGGTACCATTTTCTTCATTGATACATAATAAAAACCAGTTGGGAACCACGTAAAGATCTATGTTCTTGCATTTTTTGTTTCTTTTTCTTGATTGTTTGTAATTGTGTATTTGTTGGTTTGGCTATATCTCAACAATCACAATTAACAAAAGTTAAAAACTACGACAACAAGAGCTATGATTCAAGATCAATCAATAACCGATACCTTCATTTCACACCACTTTTAGTTATTCAAACAAGTAATGGAATTCTCATTCCTTTCCTTTTCTTTTCCCACCCTTCTTCACAATCCAAAGGGCTTGTTAATCTCCAATTTTATGTCCACACAAGAACATAAGGCTCATAAATAGTAGTATCCAATCAACCCACACAAACCCAAGTACATTATGCACAAAACCAATCAAAAGTATCAAAAATTAAAGACCAGTCGATACCTCAATGACCCGCTTCCACAATCGGCCACAGGGAACCGAAGCCTTGTTCTTTTTGGCCCCACAAGAACGGACGGTCTTGAATTGATCCACATCGAGTTTCTTATTAATAAACCCAACCAGAAAATATATGCTGTCAGAAGGGGGCAAATCGACCTTGATTTCGTCCACGTCGAACCAAATGAACAGCCTTTGGACCTGAATACCCTTAAGGTCGGTGATCGAGCCGTACTTGAGCTTCCCAGTGATTTTCTTGTCGTAGTAGACCAGATAATCGAATTGGATGTAACAGGGCTTGTCGAGCTCGACGACGAAGGTTCCGTCGTCGGAGGAGAGAGAGTAGGATTTGACGGAGTCGGGGAGGAGGCCGCTCGGGAGGCCGTATTTGGGGAGGAGCTCGTAGACGGTTGGGCCGTCGGAGGCGGAGAGGGAGAGGATGTGGAGAGAGAGGAGGAGGAGGAGAGAGAAGAGGTGGGGGGGTTTTGGTTTTGGATTGATCGCCATGCCTGTTGATGGACGGTTTAGACTTTGGAGAGAGAGAAAGAGAGAGAGAGAGAGAGAGAGAGGAGGAAATGGGGAATTTTGAAGAGAGCAAGGGAGAGTACCGGGCCGGCGTGATGGTCAATGCCTATAAATTTTAGAATTTGATTATAGGATTTTTTGAGGCGTATAATTGGTCTATGTTTCTCGGACAAATGCTACTCACACAACGATCCAAACACAATAACTTACACAACCACTCACATACATGTGGGGTACATACATAGTTGTGTGTGTGAAACCCACATGTATGTGAGAGGTTGTGTTTAGTGTTGTGTGAATATCATTTTTGATTTTTTTTAGAATCAAAAGCCCCGTTCCGGATTAGAGAAAAAGTAATTTTCAAAAAAGAAGGTAATTTCAAGTTTAAAAATCATGTGTTTGCGCAAATAATTTTTGTACCAATATGGATCTTGTTTGATAGATGAGATCTTTTTTACGGTGCAAAAAAAAATCAAAAAATTATTTTTCATTTTCATTATATTTGAGTTTGAAAATTGAAAAGAAGAACTTTTAGAAAATGAAGGTAATTCGGAACGGGGCTTATACGGTAATCTTTCTAAGGTTTAGGTCTTTCATTCAAAATCTCGAAAGTGCTATCAACTTATATTATTATTTTTTGGATAATTTTATATGAGGATCTGTTTAGACTTTATTTAAATTTCTACCAATGGATGGTGAAATTTGTTCTTCAAATTATTTAAGGTGCGAGCTAACCCAACACGTGAATTATGATGAGAGAGAGAGAGAGAGGAGAGAGAGGTGTTTTTTTTTTATCATTAGAGAGAGAGAGGTGTTTGTCACTTTGTCTTTTGAAACTTTGAAAGAGGGAAGAGGCAA
The DNA here is from genome assembly GCA_018127125.1 of Rhododendron griersonianum. Lineage (NCBI taxonomy): Eukaryota > Viridiplantae > Streptophyta > Magnoliopsida > Ericales > Ericaceae > Rhododendron > Rhododendron griersonianum. Next base: position 44,896,030 of record CM030788.1, read on the forward strand.
TTTCTTGGAAGTTGGAAATTGGGAAGGACTTTGTTGTCCTATTTTTGAAGGGAGATAGTTTGGTTGTATATTTGATTCGAGGATAATTGCAATTTGTCCACCAGGTATTTGTGGATCATCAATCGGGTTCTTTAAATAAATTTTTGACCAATTTGGTTCTTGAATGTAGTTGATTCTATTCAATTTGGTCCAATCCTCGGCGTCTGCCCAAATTTCTGATGTAGTAGGAGTACTACTTTGGCTTCCTTGTGGCATTTTACATAACACACCTGCCACATTGGATGAAGTACACTGAGACGACAGACTCGAAAAAAAGAAAAAAAAAGTGTCAAGTATTAAGACACAAAATCCACTTTAAACAACCGAGCGCACTAGATATCGATAAAAGTGTTCAAAATTTGCAGAGCGGGATTGATAATGGTCATTTAACCACCAAGGATCAAACTCCTTATTATCAAATCACGACCAAAATTACTCTACCGCCACTTTTTACTAGATTGAAGTAATAGTTGTAAATCAAGCGACCACAATCACGACATCAATGGTCGAGGAGTTTGAATATCTCCACATGTCCACTGGCAAAGTTATGCCATATATTAAATAGAGAATGCAATCACCGTTTTTAAACCATTGCTCTTGTGGGTTGTCAAAAAATCCTTACAGTGGTACTATCTTGGCATCAAAAGATTTATCTTGCGAATATGAAGGAAGTCTGAATTAACCAACCATTTATCGGAAATCAGTTCCCTATAGTTTTCTCGATATTTTACGGTTTTTGGTTTTCGCATTTACGCCTATGCATTGAGGAAAATTCTCTCTAGTTTATCTTTTTCTACTATTCCTACATGCATGCCTCGTTCTGGCAATTCAATTGAATATAGACATTTTTTTGGGCAATATTGTATATATTAAAGGAGAGTTAATAAGTTAATCCACAAGGAATCATAAGCTGTCCATAGCCCCGAATCCCGACCAACTACCCCTCATGAGATTCGAACCCAAGCCTCTACTAAAGAAGGCCGTGATGCCAACTGAGTTAGGAGCTCATTGGCGAATATAGACATCTTAGAAGGGACAAGACAATAAATATACACTTTACTCGAAGAATTGTGGCTTTTGGTTTTTCTCTTTTTAGAAGTCGTTTTTGGCTATGGATAAAAACGACTAAAGAGGAATATGACTAGGGAACAGATTCATTTAACGGGTCAAAAGTGAAAGTCGGTGGATCTACCCAAGTAAAATACTTTTTACTAGTAGTATGATTTACTACCACTAAGACAATGAACGCTAGTTTAGTCCGGTTGGTTGGTAAATTAGTTCTTCACACAATTAATCAGAATTCGATTTTTGGAGTTAGAACGCAAAAAAGTAATTTCTCGTAAATTTTTTAATCCCTGTGTGAATGACTGCCTTTGATCAGACAGTGGAAGACATTAGTTAAGGTACGTATAAGCTGGACTGAACATACGTTTCCGCTGAAAAAAAGAAAAACCAAAGAACACGCTGTATTAATTACTATACCACCAAATACACTTATTATCAGTCCCTCTCTTGCAATAGTGTAGCCTTATCGTTTTTGGTTTTGTAATAATGTTGTGTCTCACATTCAACTTTTTTGAAAAGTCACATTCAAATATTATGACTACAAGTCATTTCTATCTTGTAGAGTTTTGTTGCGTACAAAATTTGATTTTTGACTAGTGCAACATGATTTTCTCACATGCAAATATGTCAATTATTGTACCACCAACCCTTTTTTCTTTTTTATCTCATGTGTCCGGATTAGCTTACGCGCACCTTGACTAATCTCAGAAAACCAATCCCACAGCGCACTTGCGAGGGTCTGAATTGAAGCCGGAGCAAAGTTCTACATGGACCGACCCCAAAGGAGGTAATAAACCTGAGAGGTTTCAAACTTTAAGATCTTAAGAGGGAACAAAGTCCTGGAATTTATGAGGTAACGTAATGATAAAGTAATAAGCCAATTTTTTGGGTGGTGCGTGCTTGCCAATGGAGATCCGTTATTGAAGGATTACACGAACTTTGCTTCTTGATTGCTTGGGCTGCCTGTGGGTTTCGTTATTGAATCAAGCCTCTCGTACTAGGTTGAATTACTATTGCAACATCGTCATCAATAGGGTAAAACTAACCGCTACTAAACAATCTCTTAACACGGTGATACCATCGGCAACGGGCATGCATCCCTCGCCAACCTCTTGGGGAGGGAGATGTTCTGTGAACCCCGAGTGAACAAAGTCCTACGCCATGAGCACCGGGCTAACCTCTTGTGGTTGTACCGCCAACTATTTTGCTTCTCTTTGCTATATGGTTCTTTGTTTCTTACACTAACCCACAAAATTCCTCTCTACTCCTCTTTCAAACATAACATACATTTCTGCATTTTCAGGGTGGACAATTTTTTGGGACATCTCAAATTAGAAAGATGGACTAATTAACAAAACAGAAGAGAGGGGTATAGAATATTGACCATTGTTCTGCAGCTTCCTAATTTCAAACGTCATTCACATATGCTTGAATTTATGGACTTAGGTAGGAGTTCACAAGAAGAAAGAAGCAGATAGCAAAGAGAAGCTAAATTTCATTTTCTCCATACCACTTTCGTTCCCACACCATGAACGATATATAGCCTTAGTAACTGTACATTATGGTCCTCACCACGAAAAATACTGGCAATACGGGAATACCATCGATTGATAAGAATGGAATTAAAGACGATGAAGAGACACAAATGAAATAGCTTCATTTTGCAATAGACAAATGGAGCAAAAAAGAAATTTTATTTCCTGATCATATCTTTACAAAGCAAAGCTAATAGAGAATTATACAGAGAAGCCTAATCATATCTTTACAAACCGGACGTCTCTTTGCCCAAATGCAGTCCCACATCCAGGACACTTGCGATGGCGGATCTCTAGGTTTCTTTGAATGCAGGGATTACAAAATAGATGAAAGCACTTTACAATTACAACCTGATACAAAAAACAGAAGCTGAATCAATTAAGACACACTACACATAAAAAAGCTGAGAAATATATGGGCGACAATGTGGGCGCTCACGGACAGGTTATGAATGACTAAAGCAGCTGGACAAGACAATTAGATTGAATTTGCCAACATTTGTGTTCTTTGAATTATGTACTATTTGTTATGGGATATACAAAGGGAGTGGAAAATAGAAAGGAAACGAGATAAATTTATCCTTTTATCGTCATTGTCGACTTCAATTTTTTCCTGTTGACTCTACCGCAAACCCTTCTGCTTTGCTTCTTTGTAGGGAAATAAGGTTCCAAGGAAAAAGAATTGCACAAAAATACTTCCAGGCAAAAAACTTATTTGAAGAATTTCCAGGTATTTGGAGAGTTATGGACATGAGTCGACTGTGTTTTACAACTCTCCCTAATACCGGCAACTCAACATTTCTTCCTAAAATATTTAATTCGCCAGTTCATGGGAAACAACTTCCAGGTTACAGTCTGCGATGGTATTTTCCAATCTTTTGCCTAGAAGTTGGACTGTGACCCTAAAATTCAAGATTTTCCAATCAAACAACAAACCAACCAAACTTTCTTATATTCCCAGAATTTATTATTTCTTTCCCAAATTCTCCTGAGGAACAAGCCAGGAATTTAATGTTCCATACACACATACCTCCTTTGGTCGATCAAAGCACACACTACACTTGAGAACAGCCTTGCAATCCTTGATTTCATCCTGAAGTCTCTGTATTGCAGCCTCCCCACTTTCAGAACTCAACTCGGGAATCTTCCTATTCAATTCCATGAGTCCATCATCAAGCTTCTTCCTCTCATTTCTGGTTTCCCCACAACTCAATTTAGTTAATAGAGAATCACAACAAAGTGCTTCACGTTTCACAAAAAGATTAAGGTGGGTATGGACAATGACTTCAATTTATGAACCACTTCCACCTTCGGTCGTAAAACGAAGTGTTTCCTGAATGAGGCAACTATTGTTACCATTCCAAAGTTATTGAGTCACCATATCAATACAGCTGCAGCCTAACACAGAACAAAATGGCTTTCACGAAAAAAAGAGAGAGCAGATGCACACATTTTGCAATAGGTCCATTAGGCACCCAGGACTGAAAACAGGTTCTAAAATATTGCCACGTGATGAGAAATTATCAAGCAGCAGCTATTGCATCTTATAACACCAATGTACGTGAAATGCACAAATTGAAAAGTTCACAAAATAATAGAACTCCAATTTTGATTAGTACCTTTCACTGTCTAGTTTCATTTGGATTTCATCTATCTTTCTTTGTATCTGCTCACTTTCTTTCTCAGAAGAAGAAGCAGCAGATTTCAGCCACTTCAATTCCTTCTCTGCATCAGCCAATTCCCACTTCACAGTTTCCAGGTTCACTGCAAGGTGCCTATCTTCATGCATTGATTTTAAAGCTTCAGCAATGCAAACTTTCATCTGCAAAATTCTAAACTTGGTTGGAGGAAGATAAGTGCCGACTTGGTTTATAACCAGTCAACTAAGAAGCACAAATAAGGACACGGGACACAACAATTCTCAGAAATAAATATACGGACACGGCAGGGAAATGAAAAATGGAAATATTTCACATACAAATTGGCATGAAGTAAACATACATAAACCACTTCAAATAATAAGGATAGTACTAGTTTAACATGAAAACGAACTTTTGAAGCATGACCAAAAATTCAGTAAACAGAGTGACCATATGATAATCAACAGCTTTTCGACTAACATTACTTAACTCAAAATCCTCTTCAGCAAACTATAGCAAATTTGGAACTCAGCCGTGACCATATGATAATCAACAGCTTTTCGACTAATGTGGCCTGAGATGTGTCTGTAAGCCGGTAGCGCGTTTCCGAGCCGTGTCCCTAACCTGTCCAACATAAAGCCTTATACTCCCTCCATCCCAATTTGTTTGTCCATTTTTCACAATCGTGCCTTTAGTTGGACAAACGAAGAATGCATTTTCATGAAAAACATATTCAAATTTTACTCAACCAATCACAAGATCCCAGCTAATTCTTTTGATTGGTTAGAAAAAATCCACAAACTTAAACACGAAAATGCATTATATGATGACCATTTGAAGGCAAAACTACCAAAGATAGACGGACAACAACAGAACCCATGTAGTCTGCCCAATCATTGGGGCTATGAGCGGGGGAAGATTGGAGACAGACCTAACCTTTGGCAATATGCACAAAGTGGCTGCTCTCAGAAAACCACTTAAACAGTGGCCCCCCTATACCTGTTTTGCTGCGGACAACAGTAATAAATTTAATAACCTATGTGTCCGAAGTGTCCATGCATCATAGCCACTTAGAAACCTTACCTGCTCCTCGCTGTCAGCAATCCTCAGCTTCAGAGATTCGAGTGTCGAGTTAACCTGTTGGAGTTGATTTGCTAATGCTTGCTTCTCGGAGAGTAGAAAGCTCTGTGCTTGCTTAGTCTTCACACTTTCAGAAACCAACTGCAGTACAAAATCCACTATTAAATTAGGAACTACCAGTCTTGGAATTCAATTACATATCCTAAACCGAAAAATGATAAGATGTTAATCAGCTAAGGAGAATCATTAAAGTTGAGCAAATGCCGCAAGTAACTACAACAGACCTTGATGTTATAATCATCCCTTTCAGTCACCTGCTGCAACAAATGTTGGTTTTGTGTCTGCATATCTTCATAAGCTTGACCAATTGTCTGCAAATGAAGTAACCCGGCATGAAAAAGGGAAAGATGACGGTGAGAGGACAGTAATGTCATTAGGAGTTTAAGATTATGGAGCCGAAAAAAACACAACACTGAACTAGGAAAATTACTCTTATTAAGAATTTAAACATAAGCAGCAGACCTCAATTTCGGAAATATAAGCTTCTGATTCCCCCTCTTTAATTTTAAGAGACTCCTTCAACTCTAAAGCATCCCTGTTGGTTAAACGACAGCACAACACTGTCATGGACTTGATAAAAAATGCTCAAGTGAATACCTATAAAAAAGGAATTCAATTTAATAATTGAATATAGTTATAAATTTTTCACAGATGTGACAAAAGGCAGATATGTTTGTTTTGAACAACAGCTTCAGAATCTATAAGAGCAAGAAAGAACTTAGTGAGCAATTCAAAGTAAAGTTTCCCTTGAGGTCCTTGGCATTCATACTTAAAACCTACAAAACTTCTACAAGAATCACCCTTATGCAACTCCTTAGAATCTCCTATCCCGTCCCACAAAGGACAGATACGTCAAAAAAGGTGTTGTGTCCATGACGTGTTGGACGCAGACACTCGTTGGAAACTCCCCAACACTTGTTGAACGCATAAACTAAAGTTTCTCATCGCCATTTTAAATTTTAGAACCGGAAAACCTTGGACATTTACATGGAACATCGCCTTAAATACACAAGACACAACGCAAGTTTGAAGAATCTGGGAGCCAATGGTAAAATTTAACAATGAGTTTCTTTAGGAACTCTAAACACTAAATTTCCAATTTATTTAAGAATATAGCTTTGTGAAATACATATCAGGGTCTATTCACACCACTTTTCACTAACTACAAATGCATTTGTATTGGGGTTTTTTTCTTTTTATAACCGGATGTCCAAGCCAGCTTGCACGCACCTCGACTAATCCCCAAGACCCTCAAGTTAACACGAGCGGGCAAACCGCTAGTGTCCCCAAGCTTTGGAATGGTTGCCTTAGTGACACTCGACCTTATGACATCCCTTTGGTTGCTGTCTCATGCTCACTTGACCAAAGCCCTTGGGGTTAATGCATTTGTAACGCTAAAAAGGAAAAGTTTGGTATCAGCCCATCATGTCTTGTCTAATATTGGAAGTAAAAGTTGGGACAGTGTGTCCTTATCCGTGTATTGTGTTTGTGCCCATGCTTCCAAAGAACCCCGAAGCATCCACTCTTGGCCCAAAAAGAAGGGGTCAAATTTGTATCTATGTTCAAAAAAAAAAAACTACTCCTATAAACAATTCCCTAAACAACAAATACTGAAACACTTATTGTGTAAAAGCATAATGATAGGACCACAAACGTCATACGTTATTAATAAACCTACAACATATTCCTAGAGGCAAAAGAACAATGTGTTACAGGCTAAAATCCGGCAGACAATTGTACATCAAGAAAAAAAAATTGATTCAGACACAAATATACGCGTCAATAACCATTTGTTAGTCATTTCTTTTATACATGTCATTATCTAGTATTGTGCCTTGTTTGTTAGATTCTGAAAACATACGGTTGACAAAGAACCAATTGAAGTGCTGATTAATTATGCATGGGATTTCTTGAGGGGTTTGTAAAGATGGAATTCTTCTAAAGCTGACAAAGCGAGGACTTATTCAAAACTTGATACAATGGCAAATGCAGAATAGTCTCTTTTTTCATTTTTCATCCACCATGCTAACAATACGGATGCATTTCCCCAAAACCACATAAAGTTGCTTCGTGACGTGTAAAGCCACTTTGATTCCAAAATCTTGCTATAAAAGAAAGCAAGGCAAAGCTGACTATATATATACTTTTCATGCCTAGGAGGATAATGATAAGAAGAATTCAGTGATGTTAATGTGAACTTGCTCCAGGAGAATTCGAAGGCAAATAAAACCATAATTTTTGGGAGCGTTGTGAATAAACCTGTCAGAAGCATCCAATTTAGCCCTTAAATCAGTTATTTCAGATTCAGCAGCAGAAAGCCTCTGTTGACAAGCAGCCTCAGCTTCATTAGCAGCTTTCACGCCGTTGAGTGCATATCAATTTACTTACATGCCTGCATAGTATTTCCTATCTAACAGGATTTCAGAGTGCATGAACAAAATGGCATAACCCTAACAACTAGGCTTCAGTTTTTCAGAGCATCTTCATTGGCGACTTAAAATGGACCAAGCCAAGAATTTTCAGAGTGCAGAACATGTCAAAGACTTAGATTTTAACAATTCAACCAACAAAAAGGATAAATTGGTAGTAACGGAAAGTAAGAACCAAATCCAGATAAAATGCTGCTGGTAGAGCCCGAAGAAGAAAGTATAAGGGGCCTCCTCCCTTTAGGTCTTTGAAGAGTAGACTCTCTCTCTCTCTCTCTTGATATTTTGGTAATTGTACTTTCTAATCCAATGAGCATATATTCATATGTCTTGGTCCGTGCTGTATAAATATGTAGCTATTATAATTATGCTGGAATTGGTGGTGAAATTAACTTTTAATAGGCAGATTGTTGAACTTCATATAATCTGATAGACTTCTGCTACTGTTGATCTGCTGAATAAGGAAACCATGGGAATTTTGGAATGAGGGTTTTTTATCTGGATTTGGAAATCTTGCTATGCACTGACTGGTTAAGTTTCTGGTACTGGTTGTGCTCAAACTTAGTGTCAGAGTTCTGTTTTGGAAAATCTTGAGTTAAGTCTCTCCGTTGCATTTGCTCCCCATATGGTATGTTTATTTGCTTGACTCAACTTAGTAGTCTGTTTGTCTCTCCACGTGCAAGGCAGAATTGCACGCTAGGGAGGGTGTTCGGTTGCTTAATATTCAGTCTTGGATCCATTTCCGATAAACTTAAGTTCTTGAGACGATTGGTGATCTACCCTATTGCTTAATACATTTTCTAGCTTGCCCATTTACTTTATGTCATCATTTGTCATTCCGGCTTCTGTGGCAAAGAGATTAGAGAAAATACAAAGAGACTTTCTTTGGAGTGGTGTAGGGGAAGAGTTCAAATACCATCTAGTTGAGTGGGACAAGGTTTGCGTTCCCATTAGAGAGGGTGGTTTGAGTGTGAAGAGGTTAAAGCTGTTCAATCAAGCCTTGTTGGGCAAATGGCTTTGGAGATTTGCTTGTGAAAGAGAAAGATGGTAAAGAAAGATAATAGTGGCAAAGTATGGATGTGGGTGGGGAGATTGGGCTTCCCTTGATGTGAGGATCCCTTATGGTGTGGCGCTTTGGAGGGGCATTATGAATGGATGTGAGGTTTTTGGTAAGAACACTCATTTGGCGGTTGGCGATGGGCGTAGAGTGAAGTTTTGGGAGCATGTATGGTGTGCAGATGTATGTTTGAGGGAAGCTTTCCCGGATATCTATCTCTTAGCTTGCAATAGAGATGCGAAAGTTTGTGATTACCTACATGTTCATAATGGGGTTACTATTTGGGATATCCGCTTGCGTAGAGATGTGCATGAAAGGGGAGGAGGCGGCTTTGATCGTTGCTCACTAGAGTGTATGGTGTACGGGTGATAGGAGAAGGGGAGGATGAGATGCGGTGGAATCTATCTTCATCTAGAGCCTTTTGAGTGAAATCCTATTATCAAGGCTTTATGTGGGGGGGGGGGGGGGGGGTAATCCTTCCTTGGCAAGCTATTTGGAAAACCTCGGCTCCGCTTAAAGTGAGTTTCTTTGTTTGGTGCCCGGCTCAAAGGCAAAATTCTTATCATCGATAACTTGATTAGAAGACGTAGAATCATGGTAAATTGGTGTTCTATGTGCAAAAGGGATGCGGAGACGGTCGATCACCTCCTCCTTCATTGCCCGGTGGCTTGGGAGCTTTGGACTTTGGTGTTCTCTTGGTTTGGGATTCAATGGGTTGTTTCAAGGAGTGTCATGGAACTCTTAATTGCTTGGAAAGGTGCTACTGCTAGAGTGGGAAAAAGAAGGAAGCGTGTTTGGGATATGATCTCTCTTTGTTTGATGTGGGTGATTTGGCGTGAAAGGAATTCGAGATACTTTGAGGGGGTTGAAAAGCCTCTATTTAAAATTAAAAGTTTTTTGTTAAATATCTTGTATAGTTGGGACAAGTATAATTGTTCCCCACCTCTAGACCAATTTTTAGATTGGTTTGAGCTTTTTCAGTTGAATAGGAGTGCAAGTGTATAGGGCCTTTTTGTCTCTTGGCCTTCAATTGTAAATGGGCGGCATTCCCTTAATGCCTTGTTTTTTTTTTTTTGATAAGTGCACAAAATTTTATTAGGCTCAAACCAAGAAACAAAGTACAAGGGATAGAATCCCCTTACAAGAAAAAAACAATACAGGCAGCCATACAAAGCAGCTCTAAACAAGAAAACAAAATCAAAGAACACACTGTAAAAAACTATACAGATTGCATGATCCTATGAGGCAGGCCCCATATCTCACAAATACTCCGATTTTGCGAGGATTGTTTTACATTCCTTCTGGAGCTAAGGAAAGCACGAATCCCATTGGCTATATCTGTTGCAACCTGAGTATGATCCTTCATCTCCCTTAATGCCTTGTTGGTAATATAATCTTTTACTTATAAAAAATAAAAAAAAAGAGATTATAGAGTGACCACAACTTCTCAAAGTAAAAAAAATAACAGCAAGAATGCCATTTTCTTTTTTGTTAAACCAATGCAATACATTTCAGTTTCTTTAAGGGCTAAATTCACAGAAGCTGCTTCAGTAGGTTCCCTAATTCCTGATTTACACATCCCACTGATTTACCTGTTGTCATAAATTTGCTGCCCAAGCATGTCCAATAGGATTTGCAGCTCCAGTTTTTCCTTTTCCATCTTTTCAATCTGCAGCAATTTATACCCTTAAGTTACTAATAAGATCGAAGTCAGCATTATTTCAATGTTCTGGGAAATGCCTATGTAAGAAGCATCAAATCAACATTATGGTAAAGGCACTTACAAGTGTCTTCAGAGATTTGATCTCTCCTGTCTGCTTAGCACATTTATCTGCCAAGTTCTTCTTTTCGCTGGTCTACCAGCAAAAAAGAATGGGTAAATATCCGAGGATACATTAAGATTCCCTAATCCCTATAAACAACAACCTACAATGGGTATTAGCAATATGCGCCGAAATGAAGAAATGCCGTACAATGGGTATCATGACAAGTTGAAAATCAATATGCTTAGTTCGAGAGTCAGAAAACCTCAAACAGCTCTTAGAAATAACAATTACTTTTTAGTTATGCACCCGTGGGCACGGCAATAAGATGAATCTGACACCGAGACAGATACCCGTGCCTAAGCCCTGGTACCCGAGGACCACATCCATGTATATACTAGGGAAAGGAAGGAATTCTCTCTTATCGACAGTCTGACTTTCTTTCTTTCTTCCATGATCGGATCTCGCCTACTGAACGAAACATTTGATGGCTTTGAGAACCCATTTTATAGAGATAGAGTTTATGCAGTGAGCGTATTACTTTGCAGGGTGTCGAGGGAGCGTAATTCCTCACTCAACCAATTCTTAAATTTCATAAAGCCTTTTGATACACACAAAAATGGGGCCTTTTTTGTTGGTGTACATTTTTTTTGTATCAGGGTTGCATTCCTTTTTATGCTTTCTATTCAATGATACAACGATGGCAAATGGTCTAAAGCAATTTGTGCTTTAAACATGCAACTACAAGCTAGATGAACCGCCTCAGATACCTGCAAGATGCTTTATCTTAGATTGATCCTCTGCATGGCTCTATGAATACAAGTCTGTATAGTGTATACCATCAACGTAGTCTTTATGCTTCAATTGAAGAACGCCAATCACCTCATTCAGATTTACAGCCTCCTCTTTCATCAAATCATCAACCTTAGACAACTGGATGATAGTATCTGAGAGCCCAAAGTTGTGACAAAACCAATTAACAGGAATTTTCCAATCTCCTAATTAGTGTCAGGAAATAAGGAAAACAGTGAATAGACTAGTGCTCTCTCTAACAGTTTCTGCTAACCTTCTGCAGATAGATTTCCCTGCAATGCCAGTGCAATGCTCTCAATTATAGGTCTCTGAGCATTAATAATACGAGGAAAGTCCACTTTCACCCCTTATCGCCATGTGCGGATATACCCCTGTGGTTTAAAAGTGTGCACATAACTCTCTTCAAATTGTGCGGATAGACCCCCTGCCGTCATATTTTCCATCTATATTAACGGAGGTGTATCTCACACACCTCTAGAACGTAATCTGAGTCGTTCATAATGTATTAAATAAAGAATAGATTATCTCTGTAAAAAATCATCTTAATCAGCCATCAGTAACCCAGTGATCTAATTTTTAGTAAATTCAAATTTGAAATTTTAATTTCATAACAAAATCGATTTGACCATAAGCTTTTCATTTTTTGATTGACTTGAATTTTGGCATAGACGTAGTACTCGTCAAAATTTACAATATCAACGGTTTGGATTCAATTTTTGGTATACGGGATGGTGTGGTTAGATTTAAAAAAGAAGAAGAATCAAGGGATGTGATGGGGGTATAACGGTCTTTTAACATTGTTTCCGTTAATATGGATGGAAAACATGATGGCAGGGGGTCTATCCGCACAATTTGAAAACCACAGGGGATTATGTGCACACTTTTAAACCACATGGGGTGTATCCGCACATGGCGATAACCATATGGGGTGAAAGTGGACTTTCCTCTAATAATATCTTCCAAGAATTTCATTAATGCGCGAGTAGATGAAGTACGTTTATCAAGGGCTACTTTAATATTTTGAAGGGATCCATCATTTTCAATGCTTTCAAGTGAATCTGTTTCTAGTAGTCTACAAAGAAACATTTCCTCCGCATGACATGATGGAATAAAACCTGGGGAGAAAAAATCCATAAGTTTGATTAATAGTGAAAGAATTCACACACATCAACAGTACTTAACCGAACTGAAAACTTATACTCTACAAACAAATCATCCATAAAGCAACCTCGAGAATGGTCTACACGATCCAATGTCTGAAAAGAAGTTTGGGGTGCCCCAGCTCGTACTCCAAGTAGGACTAAATCATCAACCAACTATAAAGAATAAGGAAATAGTTAGAAAAATGACAAGAAGAGATTGCAAATCAAACTAGGGTAAAGGAAATCAAAAGGGCATGCAGGGGGCCTAGTGTCATAAGACACTTGCTTGTCTTTCAATTCTTTAATTTTGGCTTCAAGGTCTTGCAACTCATGCTTTTGTACATCCAGCTGCTGAACGAGTTTCTGATTCTGATACCGGAGAACTGCGGCATCAACCTGATATTAAGTGTGATCTTTCAAAATTGACATTTTCTTTCAACTGACACAGTGATATTTTAAGGAGGAAAACATTTGTACCAATTTCTAGGAACAGAGGAAAACAATAAAAAAGGAAGGAGGACAACAACCTAAACTACTTGTCTCAAGATATAGGCACCAATCTATGGTATTTAAACAAAACCTAGAATTTCCATTGATAGGATGGAAATTAACATATTATCCTAGGGAAAGCCTGGCCAATGGTAAGGAAAATCAGTAAATTATTGCAAGGTTAGAGGGGTCCTAAACTAGAAAGGTTTTTTGTTAGCATCCTGGGTAGCTGCACTGCTGATTCACAGAGACAAACCCTTTACTAGAGAGGGGTGGGAGAAGTTTTTGTACATCATGCACTTCCCAAAACCCGCTCTAGTGGGACGTGTTGCCCTTAGATAAGGAAAGGTTCGATACATAAAGTTGAGAGGCTGTAGTTCATTTTCTGGATGAACAAAACCCTATAGCAGGAGTCAGGACCATAGTTGAAATTATGAGGTTGTAGAGCTCCAGGACTCATACAAGCACAACCATGACCGAACAACAAAACATAGGCCACAACTACAATGCCAGTAACCATTTGTGTGCATAAGAAAGCCCATAAAGCACCTTTTTTCATAAGAGGCAAACAAAGACTAATACTTTGTCATATGCATAAAAATGCATTAATGCAGTAATCATACTCTCTCTTTTTTGCTAAGCCTAAAAGGGTGGAGGATGGGGCAACCAAGCATATCAACCCTCCCCTGGGGGTGACCATAGGACCGCGGCGGGCCCCGGAAGGGACCAAAAAACCATAGCAACTACCACCCCCACCGAGGACTAGTGGAACACGGCCGGGCTTCGCAGGAGGACCAAGTTCGAGTGGGCGTCGTTAGCACGACTCACGACTTGAACATGTGACCTCCTGGCCACCCAAACCCTGCCACTAGGCCACCACCCCTGGTGGTAAAAAGCTAATCATACTAGCTAGTTCGTTAAGACCCCCAAATTGCACATAATTTGAATACGAATGAAAAGAATCCACAGACACACCATTGAAACCCTAATTGAATGGCTAAGTCAAGCAAGAAATTGATTTACAATTGCATCAAAACTAAAACGTCAATAGAATTAGGCTGCTGATTTTGCCACTCATTTTTTTGTTAACGTCACTCCATTGCAAATGTATTTTTGGTGCAAAAATACATTTGCAAGGGGTGTGGCGTTAAAAAAAAAAAAGAGAATGACAAAATCATTTCCGATTATATTATATCCAATACAACTCAAAGTTATGTCACTTCCACATGAGCATAAATATCCATACATATAATCAATATATATATATATATATATTTGGATTATTTTTGTCTTTATTTAAAAAAATTAGTTTGGTTAATAATCTTTTAACTTTTTCATTTTTCTCGTTGAGCTGAACCAATAATCAACAAAATTTAATTGACGCAAAAGTAACAAATATGAAAAAAAAAATTAAGTGAAGACAAAAAAAATAAAATAATGCGGCCCAATTATTAACCCTAAGAGCACGGGATGTAAGTTTGATTACTAAAAAAAGTGCTGGCATGCACGAAGCATGCGTCCCGGCCCGTTTGACATCCATCTATAAACAAAGAGATAGGGATACCTCTACGCTTGGCCTCTTGGAAACCCTAGTAAAGAAAGAAAGAAAGAATGAAAGAAAGAAAGAGGGAGAGAAGAGGAACGATGATGCGGTTGGCCGATAATCCTGGCAGCGTCGGAGGTGGAATATTGGGGAAAACCTCATTATCATCTTCAAGCAGAAGCCACGATGATGATGATGATGATGATGATTTGCGAGTGAGTACCTGCCTTGTCGCCATTGATGTCGCTAAAAGCGTTTGTAGGCCTGTACTGTGGTACGGGTTCAACCCAAATGAGATTTTTAACAAGGAGGAGGAGAAGAAGAAGACGGATTTCTACCGAAAGCGCGGCCGCAGTGGTGATGGAAAGCAGCAGCAGCAGCAGCAGCCTCAGCCTCCTCCTGAGCTGCCGCTTGGGCTTCGGGATCTGACTCCGGTGCTCGAGTCGGAATTGATTCCGAACTCTTCCATGATCGTCGCTCTCGGCTCCTGTGTCTACCTCCTTGGTCGTGTCCCCAAGGGCAAGGGCAAGAGCAAGGCCAAGGGCGAGGTCTGGGACGAGGAGGAGAAGGAGGAGGCACGCCACGTCTTCTATTTTGACACTAATTGTCCTCTGAAGGGCTGGGTTCGAGGCCCAGATATGATCAACGGCAGAGGCAACAGTGTTAAAGCTGTAGCTCTTGAAGGTAAGATCTACGTTTTTGGGGGGAATGTTGATGGTGATTTTCGTACTAAGACTATTAAAAATGATTTCGCTGAGGTTCTTGACCCTATCAAGGAGAAATGGGAGGCTCTGCCTCTCCTACCTGAGTGCGCTTATCGCGAATTTCCGGAGGGGTTCAATCACTATTCATCACTACCTCCTGTTGCTTACGACTGCGGCGGCGAAGGAAAGAAGATCTTTGTGGGTGGGAACAGGTATATTTACTGCGTGAACAGCAACACCTGGGGCCAGTTGCCTGGCAAACTCTGGGATCTCATGATGCATATCTATGACAATTTAGTTGGGGTTGGGTGTTCCCTGTACTGGACAGTGGAACAAACCCTCTATGCCTTGAATATGGAGACTGAGAAGCTAGATTCAACATCAATCAAGGGTTACCGCCCCATCAACCCCCACCCCGTCACATGCCAATGCTGCGATATCGGCTCTGAGTATTCAATTTTGCTTCACCTGGGCGGAAACATGTTCTGTTCTCTCGCCGTCGACCATCTCTATCGCCCCCAAGGACCAGTTCGCACCAAAGTTCGCTTCTCCAAGCTTCAAGTTTCTAAAAGAGATGGCGGCTCGATCAAGGCTTCCATTGTGAGGCACCAAACTCATATTTTTGATGGGGAGCTACATTTTCCTCAGGCCTATGTGCTGTAAGTGTACAATCATGCACCCTCTATAACCTTAAATAGTATGAGCTATACTTGATAAAGTTATGTTTTGTAGCCTGCTGCTATCTCACACTACTGTTACATTAGCAGCTACTATGATAGTAGTTGGAATGGACACAAAACCTAGGTGGCATGCAGTTGGGATGCGTGGCATAGGGTATTGGAAATGATTCTTTGTAATACTACCTGAAAGTTTGATTTCTTTCTTACTTTGTGTGTGTGTATGAAAATGTCCATGGATATGGTTATATATTAGCGCGAACAACCATACTAATGCAAATGTGATGCACCCAAAACTGAAGTTGAATCCAGTGACGAAAAGTCCATTGATTGGCTCGCAGCCTCAAGCCACACCTGGCAGTGGATTTCACATTAAAAATCGGCCAAAGTAGCGTAACAGTCGTAACTGTTTATTCAGCTGTTAGCCCACGTACGTCAGCGATATGGCGGTGTAACTGATTATTCAGTTGTTAGCCCACATACGTCAGCAATATGGCGGAAATCATGCACTTCACTTCACGTGATGTAGGCTAAGGTTTCAATAGGAGCATCACCACCAGGACCTTACATAAGTATAGAGGTGTCAAATGGGCCGTGCCGGCACAGCACGGGCACGAGGCGGCACGGCACGTCACAGGCACGGTCTTGGCCTGGCACGGCACGACACGACACGACACGGTTTAAGTGGGCCCGGGGCACGGCACGGGCACGGAAATGGGCGGCACAGCACGGGCACGGCACGATAATTGGCCTGGCACGGCACGACACGACACGATTGTAGACGGGCACGGCACAGGAACGGGCACGGAAAGTAGACAGGAACGACACGGCACGGCACGGTTCTAGCAAGGCACGGGCATGGGCACGGGCACGGGCACGACATGGGCACGAAAGGGCACGGCACGAGGCACGGAAAAACCAAAAAAAATTTAAATAAGCCAAATGGTTTTTTTTTTAAAATTTTAAAAAAAATTAAACAATTTCTATTCGGCAAAAAATATTTGTTTACCTTTTTTTAAAGGTAAACAACTAAGATATTTAATTTTAAAAAAATTCTTTAAAAAATCATGTTTTTAAAAAATCATTTTTTTACTTTTAAAAAATTATCAATTTTTATTCGGTAAAAAATATTTGTTTTGTTTTTGTTAGTAAAATAGGCTTTGGACATTTGGTTTGTAAATTTAACATTACAAGATAAAAAGTAAAATTAAAAAAAAAATTATCAAAATATTTATGGTGCAAGAGTAATTTAATACGAAATGAAATGTGCAAGAGTCATATATTTTATACCCCAAATGGGCCAAATCTAACGAGAAATAAGAAAAAATGTGTCAAATAAAAAAGAAAAAAAATACATAGTAAATAAGGAAAATAAATAAATAAAAAGGGGTTGGCTAGAATAGGACTTGAACCCAGATCCTTAAGTTCTTTCATACACAAACAAACCACTATGCCACCAATTAACTTGTGTCATAGATTTGAAAAATTAGTATATAATATATTAATATGTAGCTCTATTATATAAAAACGAGGCCATTAAGCAGTAACCACACAATCGCAACGCAATCACGACGATCAATACCATTCAATGCGTTCATTTTGTTATGCTTAGTGTTTTAATCATGGGATCCTATGTTTTGGTGCATCGGATTTTGAAAGCTCTTTCATCGGCATGTTAATTCATTGTTTGATTGAATTTTGTTTACGTCCGATCAAGTATGTAGCGATAAGCATTGTACTTGATTATTGGCATGAATGATCTAATCCCTCCCACATAAAAGTTAGATGGTTTCGATTTTTAAAAAATAGCTTGGGCGACCCTCAAGTAATGCATTATAGGACTTTAATGCCTCTGGAAGCACCGAATGTGTTTCGATGATGTGGTTTCCGACATTCGATTATCAGTTTATCACCTATTCAGGTGAGAATGATAAATTTGATAAGACGTTAAATCGTAACGGTTTAGATCGAACATTCGGGAAAAAAAAATTGTAGCTACCTTTCAAATCTATACATCGAACTTGATTGGTTATGAACCAAGGTATTCTGCTATAGTATAACGTACGTTAGCCACACGATCACAAAACAAATATGACGATCCATACCGTTCATTTTGTTATTCTCTGTGTTTTAATGACTCTCACCAATTTTTGGGTCTATCGGGTTTTTAAAGCTCCTTCATCGGCACGTAGATTCATTAATAGGAAAATGAACGTTATAAACAATCAAGTATATAACGATAACCAATTTACTTCATTTTTGGCAGGAATGATATAATCTCTCCCACATAAAAGATAGACGGTTCCGATTTTAAAAAAACAGCTCGGGCGGCCCTCGAGTGATGCATTATAGGACTCTACGAGAATTTTTGATAAGCTGGTGCATATGGATTATGGTGTCTCGCATGCACATGATCACACAGATCATATAAAAGGAATGAGATGCTGCCCTAGCAGACATCTCATTCTCAGATCTCTCTCGAACACTCGAACTCTCAATCTCAGACTCTCTCTCTCAGACTCTCTCAACGTCTCTCTGTCCTCTCTCTGGTCCTCTCCTCTGACGAGCCAACGTTCGGTGCTGTTTGCTCACTTCTCTCAATCTATTTATTTATGCAGTTCATCCGTGTTCATTTTTTTGGATATGGTTTGGCTCTTTTGTCGTTGTGCCTGCTCTTTCCTTATCCTTTTTTTTTTTTTTAAATCTTGGGGTGCCGTGCTATACCTCGCCAACCCAACAATTCACCAACCTCAGAGTTGAATGGATGGATCTTTCAATCAGGTCAATGTAGGTCCAGTTTTCAACTTATGTACATGAAAAAACCCAACTCCTGTCTTCTACAGAGTTGTTCTAAATCAAATGTACTGAATATCATTGGTTAGAACCTTATGCTTTTTATTTGATTTGCTATATATTGTAGGTTTTTTACTGTTGATGACTTTGTGTTGCATATGAAAAGTTGGGTTGCAATTTAACTAGGTTGTAGACCTTGATCAAGCGGAATGCAAATTAGGATTTATGTACCTGGCCGGCCCGGCCCCAGGTAGTTGGGAAAGCTTACTTGAGTTGATTTTCCTTTACGGTTTTATGTTCCCTAGCGGCCCGATGTATAATGGGTTATGCGATTCCATTAGCTTTTGGAACATCCATCGCCATCACCATATCATGCGTTTTTGCTTCATATAGATATAGCCAGGGACCAGGGTAAAAGTTCTGATAACGCAGAACTATTCTTTTCTGTTAGAATTGTGAAATAGGTGGCACAATATAGAAGTGTGGTGAAGTGTAGATTGTAGAGTCTTTTCTGTTAGCTAGACATTGTATTCAAGTCTGCAACAAATGTTCTACATGTGCCTCTCATGGTAATGGAATCTATGGCTTCATTGCTCACACATGCTTGTATCATCTTTGTAGTCATCCCATCTACATTTGATTATAAACCTCCTCCCTCAGAAATTAAGTTAATTGGCAGTTTTCTTCATAGATCTTCACAGCACATTTTTCCAGTATCGTGAAAAATATATATATCAACCCGTCTATCCTGAAATGTGAGTCAATCAGTTTTGCTGCAGACTGGAAAAGTTGTTACGACGGCGTCTATGACTGCTGGTGGGAAGTTCCTTCTGAAGATTGAGAAGCATACAGTTGATAGTGTGGAACATGTTGAAGCTAATTATCTTTTAATTGCAAGTGGTAGTAGCAGGCTGGTTGTATGTTTATTGACATTGTAATCTACGCAGATTAGATGTGCATGTTGTTACATTATTACTGTTGCTGTTACAGGGGTATACTCTTGCTACTCAACTTGGTCATTCTATCATAGATCCAGTACCAAGCTTATTCACTTTCAAGATTGAGGATCCCCAGTTGGCAGAGTTATCTAGAGTAATGGTCTTTTTCAATTTACAATTTATCCTTCCATTACTTGTTAATTTTTTAGAATCTTTTCTCTTTACAACAAATCATAATCATGCCAGTTCTCAAGGAAGCGTTAAGTTGTTATACCCTCGGTGTACATTGGCATATGCCTCCAGTGTGATTCTATAGAATTCAGGAAGCGGGTATAAAGACTTAACATGCGCTAAAACTAAAATAAAGTGGGGAATAAAGTCTTTAATCTCCCATCAAGCAACAATTACAGGATTGAGAAGTTCAAATTGCAATCCTGTCGATACATGATCATACGACTGAACAAAAGTATTAAGATGGTGTTGTTCCTTGAGGTATGAAAGAATTAATCTCCACTGCCCAGTTTACGAAAGAGACGGTATAATAATTTTTGTGTAGTCAAAATGTAGTTGCAGTGTTGTCTGTACCTTAATTTGTGCTGTCATGCTTGTTTGATGCAGCAAATGAATTTCTTCATCTTGTAAAGTCTACCTAAAGTTAAGGTTTTCTTATTTCATCTTTTCAAGAATCTAGATGATTAAATTTGTCGTGCAATGCGTTTAAAAACTATTTTTGTAGATTTTTTTGTAGCATTCCTACAACAACTTTCTCTCAACGGAATTTTATTTCATTCTCATCTTCTTTTACTTCTTAAGGACATGTTGGTGGTTGATTACTTTTTTTAACATGACAAACTTATGCATTCAAACCATGAGACTTCTGATCACTGTTCTTCATTATGGTGCCATACATTGCACTGATAATTGTAATCCCATACCATCCTAAATTCTATAAAGGAAAGATATGAATACCAAAACCAACATCATTATGTGTCTATTGTTTTCAATTGCTGGTCACTTATTGTTGTTGCATTTCCATGTCCAGGTTTCATTCCCTAAAGTTAGAGCAAAGTTAAAGCTAGAAACTGTTGGGAGGAGTATACCACACCTTAGACAGGCATGCTTTTCTAATTGGTGTGATTTGTAAGACAAGTGTGTGGATGCAACTAAATTTTTTTTGGAATTTAGGTTGGACCCATGTTAGTCACGCACTGGGGACTGAGTGGACCAGTAATCCTTCAATTGTCTGCTTGGGGAGCCCGTGATCTGTTCAGTTCTGATTACAGAGGTAAAGAACTGTTCTATATTTCCTGTTCCATTATTACTTTTAAATTTTAAGTTCGTCTCTCTTCAACTTTTTGACATTCTGGTTCAGGAACACTATTCGTGGATTTTATTCCTGACCTTCATAGTGAAGATGTGAAGTCCTTTCTTATTGAGCACAAGAATCAGTTTGTGGTAATTCTCTTCAACAACCTATCCTAGCCATTGTACTTATGAAACGATTTCCATCGCTTGCAAACATGTTATTGGCTGAATTATGTGTAAATGAGCTTGGCTCCTTTAGTGGAGGAACAATTTTTCTGATTTTCAAAGGAAAAGAGAGTGATCAATATGTAGCTGCTTGTCTAAAGGAATGGAAAACAAACAAACTCAGCTAAACCTGTATTCTCTTGTAAGCTAGATAGAAATCTGAACGAGGGCAAATGACAGCGAGTGTAAGTCATCACCTAAAACCCTAAAAAAGGTGTAGTGGATTTACTTACGAGATAGGAGCCGTAACATGAAAGAGTTGAAATAGCACTTAGCACAATGGAGAGCAGGATACAGTCAAATCTATTCTTCGCTGGAGAGGTAGTTTACTTGCTGCACTTCTGGAATCTTGGGTATCTTTTATCGTTTGATTATTGGTAAAGGCTGGGCGAGTGCTATTGCATCTTTATGGTTGAAATTCATTCAAGTTTAAGGCTAAATTCTATTACCTTACAGCTTAAACATGCAATTATGATACCTCGTAATATTTCCAAACAATTAAGCCCCATATGTGGCACTCAAGAATTTGAACTTTTCTGTAGGTACTAAATGTTGATGGAATTACTGGAGGTTTCAATTTCCAGGTAAGTAAATCATGAGCAAAGAAGTTCATCTTTATACGTATATTTTTCATCTGCTATTGCTATCCGGGCATCTTTCACTAAAAGATAATTTTGTTCTAATTAAACTTTTTTTTTTTTGTAAGTCATATTGCAGCCTCCCATTAGTTGACCACTCAGTTTCATTATTAGTGGCTTTCTCAATTTTTGTGCAGAATGCTTGGTCGGGTGGATACATTGCGGGAAAGAGCATTGGCAATCTCACAGTAGCTGCTGGTCTGAAGGATGAAGTAGAATTAAGCCTACAGAGTAGTTAACGTGAATTAGCTCATTTGTTTGTACGAAGACACCTATGGATCTGAGAAGTTTGGAGGGAAGATTTTGAAGATGTCAATTAGTAGATTGTGAGCCGAATCCTTTGTTTCTTCGTAAATTTTCTTGTCAATCGTTGTGTTCTTGTAGCATATGTCATCCACAGTTTAAGTCAGCTGGCATTAGTCGGACATAGATAGCTATATGAACAAACATGTTTGGCAATGTTGACTCTGTCCCGGCTTTAATTGGGCTGTGAGTCGTGGGATTGGTCCCTTTGATCATTGGGTTCGTTAAGCCGGATACTGAATGATAACAAATACTGATTTTCGCGGAAACCAACTATTAGTAATGGCTTCATCCTACTGTTTGTTGGCGTTTTTTTTTTTTGAAGAGGTTTGTTGGCGTTGATGGTGTGCCGAGTTACAGATTATGCTTAGAAGGTTGTGGATAAAGTTGTAACAGCTGAGAAAAATGGGAAAACATATTTTAGTTAGTTATAATAGTTCTATTCCAGAATTTTCAGGACCATTGTAGGAAGTTCTTGCCTTTCTTGTAAAACCAAAAAAAAAAAAGGGCAGTTTTCAACTACTTTGGCATGTTCGGATGAAAATTGGTTGGCGATGTGCCAGGCACGACTTAAAACGGCACGGTCCGACCCGAACCGATTCAGTAAATGGGCAGGCACGTCTTGACACGATTGAAAACGGCACGACACGACACGATTTAAGAAAACGGGTCGGCACGACACGACACGATTTAAGAAAATGGGCCGGCACGACACGACACGATTGGCAAACGGGCCGGCACGACACGACACGATTTGAGGAAACGGGCTGGCACGGCACGACACGATTTAAGTAAACGGGCCGGCACGGCACGGCACGATTGACAAACGGCACGGCACGGCACGACACGACACGATTTGAGTAAATACTGTAAACGGGCCGGCACGGCACGGCACGAAGCACGGTTAGCACGGAGTTAAACGGGCCGTGCCGGCACGGCACGACCCGTTTGACACCTCTACATAAGTACGGCCTCTTACCACGCCTTTAAGCGGCCATTGCCTCTCTGTTGTCAACAGGTTTTGTATCTACTTTCATAACTCAAAAAAACTGTTACCTTGTAATATGTCTGTTTGGCCTCTTACGTTGGAAGATGCTCGTTTGTTTACTGCACAGAAGCACGAAGGCAAGGGGCCTTCATTTTTGTTGTTTTATGTTACTAATAGATGATCATGGTGCAGGGAGGGGTTGCTGTTTGGGGAAAAGAACGAGGAAGGATCTGCTCTGAAGAAGCTGAGGAGTGAAGGAGCTAAGGAGCGACGATGGAGCTGAATGAATCTAATCTATGAGAGTTATGGTTTCAAGTTTCAACAAATGTGAAAGTACTTTTTGGATGTACATAGCTAACTGTGTTTGGTTTGGAGTTTTGAGATAAAAAAAAAAAAAGTAATATGGGTTTGCGTATTTTTTCGTCTTTAATAAATTTTTTTAACATTTTAATAAACTCTTTTACTTTTTGAATAGAGATACGCTATCTACATCCAAAAAGTATAAAATAAGTAACATTTGACAAAAAAAAATCACTAAAGACGAAAAAACACGGATGACGAAACAGTCAAAATTTTTGGAGAAATTGTTTCTAAGAGGAGAACCAAACAAAGTAATTTGCGTTTGTCTGGTATTTGTCTTCGTTTAGGATTTATATTTTTAAGCATGTGGACTTTGTAAACATGTGTCTACTAAGTATTAAGTTAAGTAGTTTGGGAATGTTTTGGAGAAGTTAGCTACTCCATATCGAAACCCTTTTGGTAATTTGCGTTTGTCTTGTTTATTGGTGGTTGCTTTTTTACACAACTGAACCTTTTCGTTTGTGGATGGATGCGTTATCTGATTTTATTTACGATTGGGTTTTTTGTCGAGTGTGTCCTGCATGGTGCTCCCCGTAGCTGGAAATGGCTACGGATACTGATTTTTCGTGCATATGTTGATGATGACTGGCTCAAGAGTCGTTGATTTTCCCAATCTATCGACTCTTCAATAACCTGGAATGGGATTAACAAATCGTTCGCTTTGGTTTTTTCCCACTATTGAAGCCCTGTCAAAGCGGATCAAAAAAAAAAAAAAAAAACCCTGTCAATTTTTAGTTTTCCCAAAATCCCAATTGTCTGCTTTAAGTAAATGGAATACTTGGATTGTTGCTTCTCAAGCAAGGGGTATGAGATGGTTAAAGGTTACAGATTTGTCTCTTAGGGCCCGATTGGATGCGGGTATAATTTTGGGTGGATTATTTATGAAGGGGGTATAAAATAGTATGGGGGATTAGTTATGGAGGGTGGACCCACATTGATGTGACTTTTATGGAGGGGAGATTAAAAAGTAATTGGTTTGGATGAGGTGTTAGGGAAGGGGGATTAAATAATACTTGATTTGGATGGAGGATAAAATGGGAGGATAAAGAAGGGTGGATGATGTAAAAAGCTATTGAATGACAAATTTGCCCTTGTTCAGTTTCAAACTTAATTATATATTACATTATATATATAAATGCAAATATAATTAATTTTTCACATTTAAGCCATAATAATTAATTTTACTAATAAATTAAATAATTAAAAATTCGTTTTTATATTGTGTTTATTTATGAAAAATTAAGTTGAAACCATATATAGCCACCAGTCATCCATGTTTATTTTTGTAAAATATGACATGTCAACATTATAAAAATGTTCAATTTCGATTTTATATACTCATACCTTTTATTTTTGTTGATTGGTTAGTATAAAATTTTATTATTTTGAATGATTCAATATATAAATGCATGGGCTTATCCTTTGTTTAAAAACATAGTAAGTTATATTGATAAGTCAACAAGAAAACAAAATTTACAACTCCATTCCATTGAACGATCCACGACAAATGAATTCGAGAGATAATATTTATACAATTGAAATGAAAATTATCAACTTCATAAACAAAAGCCACTAAGTTCTCACATAATTAAAAGTACTCCAAAGTTAATGTTATTACATTGACATTCTAACCCACTAATTTAAGCACAATGAAGACAATCAGCATCCTCTCTTTTTTTGAACGACAAAGAGAATTTTATTAATCTATGAATAAGCATTACAAAGATGGGAAACATGGATTTAAACGGCATCACAACCCGCCTCAAACATCCCAACTAGGTTGGCACGAAAGAATTGGGACAATCATATGCCAATCCAAGACCCAAAAGCAGACAAGGGAGATGCCGAGAAACCAACTCAGAAAAAGAAAAAGAAAAAAACAAAAGATAATTAAGTGAACAAAAGTGGGGGAACAAGTATCCCACTACAACAAGCTGAAACTCATGCCGAGCAAAAAAAAAAAAGAAGCTGAAACTCATTCCTTGAAAGTAGCAATGCCTCCTGAGATAATGAACACCAGGAATCTTCAAAGTATAACGTGACAGCAGTAGCATTAATAGAACTTCATAACAGCAGCATTAGAAAGACAGCAGCAACATTTGAGAACCAAATGTTAACTCCAGAATTAGCAGCAATAGCAGCATTAAAGAAGCAACATTTGAGAACCAAATGTTAACTCCAGAATTAGCAGCAATAGCAGCATTAAAGAACCAGCATTTTGGAGCATGAATTACTAGCAACATAGGTAACAGCAATCAACAGAAGTAATGAGACAAATCCATCCATAGTACGGTAGTTAACAATTGGCTC
Source organism: Rhododendron griersonianum (assembly GCA_018127125.1). Classification (NCBI taxonomy): domain Eukaryota; kingdom Viridiplantae; phylum Streptophyta; class Magnoliopsida; order Ericales; family Ericaceae; genus Rhododendron; species Rhododendron griersonianum. Next base: position 44,921,923 of record CM030788.1, read on the forward strand.
AGATTGACACTTTTTTAAGGGACTAGTAGGCTGCATCATTAGTTGCCAAGTGACCATCTAATTTTGCCCCGCCTAAGTCCCCAACTTGTTTTATACAAAATTTTCATCACAGCCAAGAACATAAGGAAAGTATAAGTATGTAAAAGGGCCTGATTGAATGCAACATTGATCTGCACTTGCAAATTTTTAGTCACTAAACTGCACTTCTAACTCTCACACACACTGATCTGCACTTTCACATTTTCAGTCACTAAACTGGACACACAGCACTAAATTTGAGCCAAAAACCTGCCATAACAGCAGCAGCACCAGATTTTGCAGCAGGTGTATCCAGTTTGGACACAGCAAACACAGCTGAAAGTGTGCAAGTGCAGTTAAGTGATTGAAACCTTAACAAACACAGTTGAAAACTGCAAGCATCTACAACAATATTATGCCATTTGGCTCAGAAATATGTCATCATAGCCACCAATAATGAACATGAAAGTGTGGAAGTGCAGTTAAGTGATTGAAATCTTAGCAAACACAGCTGAAAATCTGCAAGTATCCACAACAAACATATGCCATTTGGCTCAGAAAAATAACATCATAGCCACCAATAGTATGCCAACATAGCCACCAGTTTTGTGACAGAAAGTTCAAGTGCAGTTAAGTGCGTGCAAACATAGCCCTCCATAGCTCAACACACACACACAGAGCTGATAAAAGTGGAAGTAGATAACCATAATGCTGACCATATTGGCTTTTGAATTGGCTCAGGCAATTAATTGAAAACCATTGGAAGTTACTCATGGCTGCAACTAAGGTTACCCCGCCAAGGTAACTACCTTCTTTGCCATTTTAATTTATTCATCATTGCCCTATTAGTAGTACACAATCACCCAAACCCTGTCATGCAAAGATAGTTTCAATTACTTAACCTGATAACCATATTAATAATGAGAGTTCTAAACCATATTTGGCATAAGAGTTTGAAATAACAAGTACGAATACATCACCGGCAAGGACCACACAACAAAGGTTCAGTGTTCAAACCCTGAATCGCAGAAATCGCACCAAATCGCCACACCCTGAATTGCAAACCCAGAGGAAACACAATAAACCTTTTTCCTGTCCTCGCACAACTCAAGGCGGATGAAGAGGGCCAAAATCGTCAAAAAACAAGGTGGATTGTCCCGGATTAAACTTCCCCAGCTCAAGACCCGCCCATAAATTATGCCCCCTTAGCCGGATTAGAGGAGAGAAATATTCCGGGGAGATGAGCTATGGAGGGGGAAGAAATTGTTGCCAAAGGAGGTGAAAACTGTCGAATCAACTCCTTATCCACCCGGATGAGTTATGGAGGGGCCTTATTACTCCATCCAATCGGGCCGTTAAGTAAACGGCTAGATTACCCCCCCCAAGATAAGAGGAGGTTAGAAGAGACCTTTGATGGGGTCTTGTCTTTCTCAAGAAACTACCTTAACAACCGAGCGCATTAGATGTCGATAAAAGTGTTCAAAATTTGCAGATCAAGATTGATGACGGTCAGATAACTTACCAATTAGGATCAAACTCCTTAATGATTCATCAAACCACGATCAAAATTATTCTACCGCCACTTTTTACCATATTTAAATAATGGTTGTTGATAAGTGCCAAAATATTGATATTTTGGCTCTCCAAATTACACTTGTTAGTTATTTATATTTGTTATCTGATATTTATTTTGCTTTTATTTTATTTATATATTGATCGAACTCATTGCCCAAAATATTGGATAAAAAGAAGAGTTTAATGAAGTTTGGGCTCAAAGTGCAAAATGGTTGAATGAAGAATTGTTGATGCGTTATTTCATAAAGCCCAAGGGACCTATTATGCGATTACAATGGTAATACCCTTTATATATGGGGGAAAATACTCCTACCTTATACTGTATGATTTAACAGAACGGTCCAGTTAGTTGGTGAATTTGTTCACCATATTATTGATTAGGGTTCGATTCTTGGGGTCAGGTTGTAAGAAAGTAATTTCTTGTGAATTTCCTAATCCCGATGTGGATGACCCGCCTTTGATCGGAACGTGAAAGTAATTAGTTAAGATACGTGTAAGCTGGATTGAACATCCCTTTCTGTCGGAAAAATAACAAAAACCAAAGACGCTGCATTAATTACTATACCACCAAATACACTTATTATCATCAGTCCCTCTCTTGCATTAGTGTAACCTTATCGCTTTTGGTTTTGTACAGTTTTTTGAAAAGTCACATTCAAATATTACTACAAGTTATTTCTCTCTTGTAGTGTTTCGTTGCGTACAAAAAAACATTATTTTCTCACATGCAAATATCTCAATTCCTGTCACACCAACCTTTTTTTAAAAAAAAAGAAAAACTCAGGTGTGCGAGTTAGCTTACACGCATCTCAACTAATCTCGGGGAACCAATCCCATAGCCCACTTGCAAGGGGTCTCAATTGAAGCCAGAGCGAAGCTCTATATGGACCGACCTCAAAGGAGGTTAATAACCCTGAGAGGTTTCGAACTTGAGATTTTAAGAGGGAACAAAGTCCTGGGGTTTGTAAGGTAAAGATTTCGAGGAAGATTTTTAAGGTAATAAATGCAAATAGATAGATAGATGAAAGTAATAAGCCAACCTCTTGGCGGTGCGTGCTTGCCAATGGAGATCAGTTATTGAAGGATTGCACGAACTTACTTCTCGATTGATTTGGGCTGCCTGTGGGTTTCATTCATCTTGCCTATGGTATCACTTTACCAAAAGATTGTGTAAGTAGCTCTTACGGCACGATGACCAATTGTGTGAATCAACGGTTCCTCTCGTACTAGATTGAGTTACTATTGCGACACTGTCATCAGTAGAATAAAGCTAACCGCTACTACACAATCTTATGACACGGTGATACCATCGTTGCCTGGGGAGAGAGATGTTTTGTGAATCCCAAGTGAACAAATTCCCAAGTCCCACGCCATGAGCACTGGGACGTTGAGCACTGGGCTAACCTCTTGTGGTTGTACCACCAACTATTTGGAGAAACATTTTTGTTTCTTACACTACCCCACAATTCCTCTCTACTCCTCTTTCAAACATAACATACATTTCTGCATTTTCAGGGTGGACAATTTCTTGGAACATCTCAAATTAGAAAGATGGACTAATTAACAAAACAGAAGAGAGGGGTATAGAATATTGACCATTGTTCTGCAGCTTCCTAATTTCAAATGTCATTCACATATGCTTGAATTTATGGACTTAGGTAGGAGTTCACAAGAAGAAAGAAGCAGATAGCAAAGAGAAGCTAAATTTCATTTTCTCCATATCACTTTCGTTCCCACACCATGAACGATATATAGCCTTAGTAACTGTACATTATGGTCCTCACCACGAAAAATACTGGCAATACGGGAATACCATCGATAAGAATGGAATTAAAGACGATGAAGAGACACAAATGAAATAGCTTCATTTTGCAATAGACAAATGGAGCAAAAAAGAAAATTTATTTCCTGATCATATCTTTACAAAGCAAAGCTAATCGAGAATTATACAGAGAAGCCTAATCATATCTTTACAAACCGGACGTCACTTTGCCCAAATGCAGTCCCACATCCAGGACACTTGCGATGGCGGATCTCTAGGTTTCTTTGAATGCAGGGATTACAAAATAGATGAAAGCACTTTACAATTACAACCTGATACAAAAAACAGAAGCTGAATCAATTAAGACACACTACACATAAAAAAGCTGAGAAATATATGGGCGACAATGTGGGCGCTCATAGACAGGTTATGAATGACTAAAGCAGCTGGACAAGACAATTAGATTGAATTTGCCAACATTTGTGTTCGTTGAATCATGTATTTGTTATGGGATATATACAAAGGGAGACTCGGAGAGGAAAATAGAAAGGAAACGAGATAAATTTATCCTTTTATCGTCATTGTTGACTTCAATTTTTTCCTGTTGACTTTACCGCAAACCCTTCTGCTTTGCTTCTGCTTTGCTTCTTTGTAGGGAAATAAGGTTCCAAAGAATTGCAGAAAAATACTTCCAGGCAAAAAACTTATTTGAAGAATTTATAGGTATTTGGAGAGTTATGGACATGAGTCGACTGTGTTTTACAACTCTCCCTAATACCGGCAACTCAACAGTTCTTCCTAAATTATTTAATTCTCCAGTTCATGGGAAACAACTTCCAGGTTACAGTCTGCGATGATATTTTCCAATCTTTTGCCTAGAAGTTGGACTATGACCCTAAAATTCAAGAATTTCCAATCAAACAACAAACCAACCAAACTTTCTTATATTCCCAGCATTTATTATTTCTTTCCCAAATTCTCCTAAGGAACAAGCCAGGAATTTAATGTTCCATACACACATACCTCCTTTGGTCGATCAAAGCACACACTACACTTGAGAACAGCCTTGCAATCCTTGATTTCATCCTGAAGTCTCTGTATTGCAGCCTCCCCACTTTCAGAACTCAACTCGGCAATCTTCCTATTCAATTCCACGAGTTCATCATCAAGCTTCTTCCTCTCATTTCTGGTTTCACCACAACTCAATTTAGTTAAGAGAGAATCTAGCACAACAAAGTGCTTCTCACGTTTCACAAAAAGATAAAGGTAAATGAGTATTTCCAAACTCAAAGGGCATGATTGGGTATGGACAATGACATCAATTTATGAACCACTTCCACCTTTGGTGGTAAAAGGAAGTGTTTCCTGCATGAGGCAACTATTGTTACCATTCCAAAGTTATTGTGTCACCGTATCAATTCAGCTGCAGCCTAACACAGAACAAAATGGCTTTCACGAAAAAAAGAGAGAGCAGATGCAGACATTTTGCAATAGGTCCATTAGGCACCCAGGACTGAAAACAGATTCTAAAATATTGCCACGTGATGAGAAATTATCAAGCAGCAGCTATTGCATCTTATAACACCAATGTACGTGAAATGCACAAATCGAAAAGTTCACAAAATAATAGAACTCCAATTTTGATTAGTACCTTTCACTGTCTAGTTCCATTTGGATTTCGTCTATCTTTCTTTGTATCTGCTCACTTTCTTTCTCAGAAGAAGAAACAGCAGATTTCAGCCACTTCAATTCCTTCTCGGCATCAGCCAATTCCCACTTCACAGTTTCCAGGTTCACTGCAAGGTGCCTATCTTCATGCGTTGATTTTAAAGCTTCAGCAATGCAAACTTTCATCTGCAAAATTCTAAACTTGGTTGGAGGAAGATAAGTGCCGACTTGGTTTATAACCAGTCAACTAAGAAGCACAAATAAGGACACGGGACACAACAATTCTCAAAAATAAATATACGGACACGGCAGGGAGATGAAAAATGGAAATATTTCACATACAAATTGGCATGAAGTAAACATACATAAACCACTTTAAATAATAAGGATAGTACTAGTCTAGCATGAAAGCGAACTTTTGAAGCATGACAAAAAATTCAGTAAACAGACACTCGAGCAACTCACTAACATTACTTAAAAACTCAAAATCCTCATCAGCAAACTATAGCAAATTTGGAACTCGGCTGTGACCATATGATAATCAACTGTTTTTCGACTAAAGTGGCCTGAGATGTGTCTATAAGCTAGACGCGCGTTTCCAAGCTGTGTCCCTAACCTGTCCAACATAAAGCCTTATACTCCCTCCATCCCAATTTGTTTGTCCATTTTTCACAATCGTGCCTTCAGTTGGACAAACAAAGAATGCATTTTCGTGAAAAACATATTCAAATTTTACTCCACCAATCACAAGATCCCAGCTAATTCTTTTGATTGGTTAGAAAAAATTCACAAACTTAAACACAAAAATACATATGACGACCGTTTGAAGGCAAAACTACCAAAGATAGACGGAGAACAGTAATAAATTTAATAACCTATTTAGTGTATCCGAAGTGTCCGTGCCTTTCAAAAAAAAAAAAGAAGTGTCCGTGCGTCATAGCCACTTAGAAACCTTACCTGCTCCTCGCTGTCAGCAATCCTCAGCTTCAGAGATTCGAGTGTCGAGTTAACCTGTTGGAGTTGATTTGCTAATGCTTGCTTCTCGGAGAGTAGAAAGCTCTGTGCTTGCTTTATCTTCACACTTTCGGAAACCAACTGCAGTACAAATCCACCATTAAATTAGGAACTACCAGTCTTGGAATTCAATTACATATCCTAAACCGAAAAATGATAAGATGTTAATCAGCTAAGGAGAATCATTAAAGTCGAGCAAATGCCGCAAGTAACTACAACAGACCTTGATGTTATAATCATCCCTTTCAGTCACCTGCTGCAACAAATGTTGGTTTTGTGTCTGCATATCTTCATAAGCTTGACCAATTGTCTGCAAATGAAGTAACCCGGCATGAAAAGGGAAAGATGACGGTGAGAGGACAATAATGTCATTAGGAGTTTAAGATTATGGAGCCAAAAAAAACACAACACTGAACTAGGAAAATTACACTCTTACTAAGAATTTAAACATAAGCAGCAGACCTCAATTTCGGAAATATAAGCTTCTGATTCTCCCTCTTTAATTTTAAGAGACTCCTTCAACTCTAAAGCATCCCTGTAGGTTAAACAACAGCACAACACTGCTTGATAAAAAAAAATGCCCAAATGAATACCTATAAAAAAATGAATTCAATTTAATAATTGAATATACTTATAAATTTTTCACAGATGTGACAAAAGGCAGATATGTTTGCTTTGAACAACAGCTTCAGATTCTATAAGAGCAAGAAAGAACTTAGTGAGCAATTCAAAGTAAAGCTTCCCGCAAGGTCCTCGGCATTCATACTTAAAACCTACAAAACTTCTACAAGAATCACCCTTATGCAACTCCTTAGAATCTCCTATCCCGTCCCACAAATGACAGATATGTCTAAAAAGGTGTTGTGTCCATGACGTGTTGGACACGGACACTCATTGGAAACTCCCCAACACTTGTTGAACGCATAACCTAAAGTTTCTCATCGCCATTTTAAATTTTAGAACCGGAAAACCTTGGACATTTAGATGGAACATCGCCTTAAATACACGAGACACAACGCAAGTTTGAAGAATCAGGGAGCCAATGGTAAAATTTAACAATGAGTTTCTTAAGGAACTCTAAACACTAAATTTCCAATCTATTTAAGAATACAGCTTTGTGAAATACATATCAGGGTCTATTCACACCACTTTTCACTATTGAATGAGAAAAAGGATTTCCTATTATTTAGATATAATTATATCACTAACTACAAATGCATTTGTATTGGGTTTTTTTCTTTTTATAACCGGATGTCCAAGCCAGCTTGCACGCACCTCGACTAATCCCAAGAACCTCAAGTTAACACGAGCGGGCAAACCGCTAGTGTCCCCAAGCTTTGGAATGGTTGCCTTAGTGACACTCGACCTTGGGACATCCCTTTGGTTGCTGTCTCATGCTCACTTGACGAAAGCCCATCAGGTTAATGCATTTGTATTTTGTAACGCTAAAAAGGAAAAGTTTGGTATCAGCCCATCATGTCTTGTCTAATATTGGAAGTAAAAGTTGGGACAGTGTGTCCCTATCCGTGTATTGTGTTTGTGCCCATGCTTCTAAAGAACCCCGAAGCATCCACTCTTGGCCCGAAAAAAAGGGGTCAAATTTGTATCTATTAAACTACTCCTATAAAAAAAAAAAAAACTACTCCTATAAACAATTCCCTAAACAACAAATACTGAATCACTTAGTGTAAAAGCGTAATGATAGGACCACAAACGTCATACGTTATTAATAAACCTACAACATATAGGATAGAGGCAAAAGAACAATGAGTTACAGGCTAAAAACCGGCAGACAATTGTACATCAAGAAAAAAAATGATTCAGACACAAATATACGTGTCAATAATCATTTGTTAGTCATTTCTTTATACATGTCATTATCTAGTATTGTGCCTTATTTGTTAGATTCTGAAAACGTATGGTTGAAAAAGAACCAATTGACGTGCTCATTAATTATGCATGGGATTTCTTGAGGGGTTTGTAAAGATGGAATTCTTCTAAAGCTGACAAGGCGAGGATTTATTCAAAACTTGATAGAATGGCAAATGCAGAATAGTCTCTTTTTTCATTTTTCATCCACCATGCTAACAATACGGATGCATTTCCCCAAAACCACATAAAGTTGCTCTGTGACGTGTAAAGCCACTTTGATTCCAAAATCTTGCTACAAAGGAAAGCAAGGCAAAGCTGACTATATAATATACTTTTCATGCCTAGGAGGATAATGATAAGAAGAATTCAGTAATGTTAATGTGAACTTGCTCCAGGAGAATTCGAAGGAAAATAAAACCATAACATTTGGGAGCGTTGTGAATAAACCTGTCAGAAGCATCCAATTTAGCCCTTAAATCAGTTATTTCAGCTTCAGCAGCAGAAAGTCTCTGTTGACAAGCAGCCTCAGCTTCATTAGCAGCTTTCACTCGCAATTCCAAGCCGTGTTCATCCAGAGCATTTCTCAGATGCTCAGCTTGCGAGCAAGCTCTGTGCTCTGATTCTTTGATTTCCATTAAATCTCTATGAACCAAAAGGTTGAAAACTTAATTGTGCGAAGAGAGGAATGTAAATATGCATCATTAATATGAAAAAAAGTGCCATCATATACAACAGAAATTGTCACATAAATGCACTACCTGGCTTCTGCACTAGAAGAAAAGAATATAACATGGGACTTAAAGCGCGTTACTAATAAGGCTTACTTGCTTTTTCAAAAAAATAAGGCTTACTTGCCAACTATATATGCACGTTGATCAACTGTTGAGACCTAGTTACTGCAAAAAACTTTTCATGCCCTTGAGTGCATATCAATTTACTTACATGCCTGCATAGTATTTCCTATCTAACAGGATTTCAGAGTGCATGAACAAAATGGCATAACCCTAACAACTAGGCTTCAGTTTTTCAGAGCATCTTTATTGGCGACTTAAAATGGACCAAGCCAAGAATTTTCAGAGTGCAGAACATGTCAAAGACTTAGATTTTAACAATTCAACCAACAAAAAGGATAAATTGGTAGTAACGGAAAGTAATAACCAAATCCAGATAAAATGCTGCTGGTAGAGCCCAAAGAAGAAAGTATAAGGGGCCTCCTCCCTTAAGGTCTTTGAAGAGTAGATCTCTCTCTCTCTCTCTCTCTCTTGATATTTCGGCAATCGTACTTTCTAATCCGATGATCATATATTCATATGTCTTGGTCCATGCTGTATAAATATGTAGCTATTATACTTATGCTGGAATTGGTGGTGAAATTAACTTTTAATATGCAGATTGTTGAGCTTCATATAATCTAATAGACTTCTGCTACTGTTGATCTGCTGAATAAGGAAACCATGGGAATTTGGGAATGAGGGTTTTTATCTGGATTTGGAAATCTTGCTATGCACTGTTTGACCCCTTTACTAATGGGTTAAGTTTCTGGTACTGGTTGTGCTCAAAGCCTCAAACATAGTATCAGTGTTCTGGTTCGGAAAATCTTGAGTTAAGTCTCTCTGTTGCATTTGCTCCCCATATGGTATATTCATTTGCTTGACTCAACTTAGTAGTTTGTTTGTCTCTTCTTTCCAAGTGCAAGGCAGAATTGCACACTGGTGAGGGTGTTCGGTTGCTTAATATTCAGTCTTGGATCCATTTCCTATAAACTTAAGTTCTTGAGACGATTGGTGATCTACCCTATTTAAAAGATTATAGAGTGACCACAACTTCTCAAAGCAAAAAAAAAAATAACAGCAAGCATGCCCCTTTCTTTTTTGTTAAACCAATGCAACACATAATACACATTTCAGTTTCTTTAAGGGCTAAATTCACAGAAGCTGCTTCAGTAGGTTCCCTAATTCCTGATTTACGCATCCCACTGATTTACCTGTTGTCATAAATTTGCTGCCCAAGCATGTCCAATAGGATTTGCAGCTCCAGTTTTTCCTTTTCCATCTTCTCAATCTGCAGCAATTTATAATTTTATATCCTTAAGTTACTAATAAGAGCTTATGTATACATACATGGTCCTCGAGAAATCGAAGTCAGCATTATTTCAATGTTCTGGGAAATGCCTATGTAAGAAGCATCAAATCAACAATATGGTAAAGGCACTTACAAGTGTCTTCAGAGATTTGATCTCTCCTGTCTGCTTAGCACATTTATCCCCCAAGTTCTTCTGTTCACTAGTCTACCAGCAAAAAAGAATGGGTAAATATCCATGGATACATTAAGATACCCTAAAAACAACCTACAATGGGTATTAGCAATATGCGCCGAAATGAAGAAATGACATACAATGGGTATCATGACAAGTTGAAAATCAATATGCTTAGTTCAAGAGTCAGAAAACCTCAAACAGCTCTTAGAAATAACGATTACTTTTTAGTTACACACCCTTGGGCACGACAATCAAATGAATCTGACACCTAGACAGATACCCGCGCCTAAACCCTGTACCCGAGGAGTCGAGGACCACATCCATATATATACTAGGGAAAGGAAAATGGATGATAACAACCATTGAATATCTAATTTTGTGACAACTGCGAAAAAATATCCAATTGCTGTGTAACAGAACCTTTTCAACCAACAGATCTTTGAGTGACTGGGACTCTTCCCGTAAAGAAAGGGCTTCATGAGCTATTTCCTTCCACCGATTCAGCTGAGCTTCCATCATTCCCATTTCTTTAGACAAAGCCGTGGCCATTACATGAAATTCTGCTTTGATGTCTTTTCTACCTTGAGCAAGTAAGAAAACCTCTCAGAAATTCTTGTATGATGTCTTTTCTCAAACCATCCAAACCATGGGCAAAACGAACAAGAATAATGACAAATTTAACCTGAATCTTGGACAGCTTCTTCCATTTTAATCTCTAGTTCATTTTTCTCAACAATGCACTTCTGCAGTTGAATCTCCAACTCTTCTATCCCAGACTTGCCATTGTCAATGGCATTCCTTGTAACCTCTAATGACTCCAATTTCATATTTAATTCCTTCTCCCATCGCAGAATGGATGACTTTTCAGCCTGTAATTGAACCTCTAAATGGATTAAGCTAGAATCAGCACCTAAAGCACAATCAAGAACACAACACAAAGCCAACTTAACCTGTAGAGAATCTGTCAGCCCTTTATACCGGTCAACTTGATTATTCCAGTGTAGGAGCTGATCATTCAGTAAAGTGTAAAGACGGGATGAGTAGACATGTTTCTCATCCTTCAATTCATCCTGAAGATCTTGCAACTGTTTTGACAGAACGAGATTGCCCTTCTGTGCATCTTGAAGCTCAGAAAGACGGTCAGCTGCCAGTACCTACATCACTCGTCCATCAATAAAGTAAACACATGCAAGCAAGAGAGAGAGAGAGACTCAATCACAAGCGCACCTTTGTTTCCTCAATGGATTCTTTCAATTCCCGCACACGTATTGTCCTTTCTGCAGGTTTTTCAGGTGACAAGCATCCATTTACGGGGCCTACAACTGGAGTATGAACTCCAGATGCCACATCCTTCTGCATTTTAAGATTAACTAGCTTTCTTCTACTTTCTTCAAGTTCCGCCATGCTTTCTTCCAGTTCCCCTTCAGGATATACAAAAACTATAAACATCCCCCATCGGGTCACAAGGCAACTCATAAAACTCATTGTCATACTCACTAACTATCAGTTGGCATGTAGCCGTTATAAAGAAAATATGTGCACACACAAAGACATATACCAACAATTGAATTTGAAAATATGTGCACACACAAAGACATATACCAACAATTGAATTTGAGATTTGCAAAGATGCATAGATTTCAGATCAGAGGGTTCAATTGTTGGAAGAGGAATTCTCTCTTATTGACAGTCTGACTTTCTTTCTTTCTTCCAGTTTCAGATCTCGTCTACTGAACGAAACATTTGATGGCATTGAGAACCCATTGTATAGAGATAGAGTTTATGCAGTGAGCGTATTACTTTGCAGGGTGTCGAGGGAGCATAATTCCTCACTCAACCAATTCTTAAATTTCATAAAGCTTTTGATACACACAAAATGGGGCCTTTTTTGTTGGTGTACATTTTTTTGTATCAGGGTTGCATTCCTTTTTATCCTTTCTATTCAATGAAACAACGATGGCAGATGGTCTAAAGCAATTTGTGATTTAAACATGCAACTACAAGCTAGATGAACCGCCTCAGATACCTGCAAGATGCCTTATCTTAGATTGATCCTCTGCATGGCTATGAATACAAGTCTGTATACCATCAACGTAGTCTTTATGCTTCAATTGAAGAACGCCAATCACCTCATTCAGATTTACCGCCTCCTCTTTCATCAAATCATCAACCTTACACAACTGGATGATAGTATCTGAGAGCCCAAAGTTGTGACAAAACCAGTTAACAGCAATTTTCCAATCTCCTAATTAGTGTCAGGAAATAAGGAAAACAGTGAATAGACTAGTGCTCTCTCTAACAGTTTCTGCTAACCTTCTGCAGATAGATTTCCCTGCAATGCCAGTGCAATGCTCTCAATTATAGGTCTCTGAGCATTAATAATATCTTCCAAGAATTTCATTAATGCCCGAGTAGATGAAGTACGTTTATCAAGGGCTGCTTTAATATTTTGAAGGGATTCATTTTCAATGCTTTCAACTGAATCTGTTTCTAGTAGTCTACAAAGAAACATTTCCTCCGCATGACATGATGGAATAAAACCTGGGGAGAAAAAATCCATAAGTTTGATCAATAGTGAAAGAATTCACACACATCAACAGTACTTAACCGAACTGAAAACTTATACTCTACAAACAAATCATCCATAAAGCAACCTCGAGAATGGTCTACATGATCCAATGTCTGTAAAGAAGTTTGGGGTGCCCCAGCTCGTACTCCAAGTAGGACTAAATCATCAACCAACTATAAAGAATAAGGAAATAATTAGAAAAATGACAACAAGAGATTGCAAATCAAACTAGGGTGAAGGACATCAAAAGGGCATGCAGGGGAAAAAACCTGATTCCATAGTTGGTTCAAGGTAATCAACCTAGTGTCATAAGACACTTGCTTGTCTTTCAATTCTTTAATTTTGGCTTCAAGGTCTTGCAACTCATGCTTTTGTACATCCAGCTGCTGAACGAGTTTCTGATTCTGATACTGGAGAACTGCGGCATCAACCTGATATGAAGTGTGATCTTTCAAAATTGACATTTTCTTTCGACTATCTGACACAGTGATATTTTAAGAAGGAAAACATTTGTACCAATTTCTAGGAACAGAGGAAGACAGGGCTTGAAAGACTGCATCGACTATCTAGGCCGTAAAAGGATGAATCTAAGCCAAAACAAGAAAAAAGGAAGGGGGACAACAACCTAAACTACTTGTCTCAAGATATAGGCACCAATCTATGGTATTTAAACAAAACCTAGAATTTCCATTGATAGGATGGAAATTAACATATTATCCTAGGGAAAGCTTGGCCAATGGTAAGGAAAATCAGTAAATTATTGCAAGGTTAGAGGGGTCCTAAACCAGAAAGGTTTTTCGTTTGGCGTCCTGGGTAGTTGCACTGCTGCAGGTCTGATTCACAGAGACAAACTCTTTACTAGAGAGGGGTGGGAGAAATTTTTGTACATCAGGCACTTCCCAAAACCCGCTCTAGTGGGATGTGTTGCCCTTAGATAAGGAAAAGTTCGATACATAAAGTTGAGAGGCTGTAGTTCATTTTCTGGATGAACATAATCCTATAGCAGGAGTCAGGACCATAGCTGAAATTATGAGGTTGTAGAGCTCCAGGACTCATACAAGCACAACCATGACCCAAAAACAAAACATAGGCCGCAACTACAATGCCAGTAACCATTTGTGTGCATAAGAAAGCCCATAAAGCACCTTTTTTCATAAGAGGCAAACAAAGACTAATACTTTGTCATATGCATAAAAATGCATTAATGCAGTAATCATACTCTCTCTTTTTTGCTAAGCCTAAAAGGATGGAGGGGGCGACCAAGCATAGCAACCCTCCCCTGGCGTGACCATAGGGCAGCGGGCCCCGGAAGAGACCAAAGAGCCATAGCAACTACCACCCCCACCAAGGACTAGTGGAACACAGCCGGGCTTCGCAGGAGGACCAATTTCGAGAGGGCGTCGTTAGTTCGTTAATCATACTAGCTAGTTCGTTAAGACCCCCAAATTGCACATAATTTGAATACGAATGAAAAGAATCCAGACACACACACCATTGAAACCCTAATTGCATGGCTGAGTCAAGCAAGAAATCGATTCAAAACTAAAACGTCAATAGAATTATATCCAGTACAACTTAAAGTTATGTCACTTCCACATGAGCATAAATATCCATACATATAATCTATATATATATATATATATAGAGAGAGAGAGAGAGAGAGAGAGAGAGAGAGAGAGAGGTATACAGGTCTGTTATCGGGAGAAGCGGAGGAGTGACGAGCCATGGGGGAGGAGAGAGAGTTCAAATGAGGCCTCTTCTTTTCCGGCTCATCGGAGTCGGCGTTTTCCATTAGGTCTCTCCCACCAACAACACCACCGTTACCATTAGGAGAATACAACTTCTTCGATCAAAACTCCCTCAACAACAGGGGGAAAAAAAAAAAACCAGATTTCGAGCGAAGCGTAAAACCCGCTGTGAGAGAGAGGGGAGAGAGAGAGAGAGAGAGAGAACGGGTTAACGGCGGAAGTACTTTACACCCACCTGAAAGGGCATGTGACGGGCCTAGCCCACTAATTTAACGGGCTTGAGTGAGTGTTAGGCCCGTAAAAAGTAGTACAATAATTTAGGCCTGGGTGAGTTTTGATTTGATCAATGAAATCTATAAAACTAAAAAAAATTGATCAAAATCTTTTAAAAAGTTCACTAAAGACAGAAATAATTTAATACAGATAGATTTTTTGGATTATTTTTGCTTTTATTAAAAAAAACTTAGTTTGGTTAATAATCTTTTATTTTTAAGATTTTTTTCGTCGAGCCGAACCAATATGTCAGCAAAATATAATTGATGCAAATTAAAAAATACAAAAAAAAATTAAGTAAAGACAAAAAAAAAGTACTATCATGTTTTTTGATTTAAGGGATGCCAAAATTGATGCATCGAGACCTTTCTTGTAGGGTCGATTTGTTCGTTTCTAAATTCTCGATTGGTTTGGTTGTGAAACTTTTTTGTTTTGGGGTGAACAACAAAATACTTCTTTTTTATTTTGTTGAAATCTATGAAGCTGCAACTAGAGCTATCCTGTGAAAACCTACTTCAAATCCCCCAGTTACCCCTGATCCAATCCGCTTGATCGTTATGCTATTTGTTGAAATCTATGAATTCTTTGTTGGAGTCATGTTATGTGATGTGTGTGTGTGTCGAGGCCGGGTGTCGTAGAACTATTTAGTATGTGAAAACTCTCGTTTTTGGCAAAGGCGTGAATGCGTTGAACGCGGGCGTGCCAAGACTTGTAGCGCCTAACTTTTGATGAAGATTTCCGTGAATCTTGACTTCTAACGTATGAGCGATTGCGTGTGTCCCAAAGGGTAATGATCACAATGAAGTTCGTGGTTTGCCACACGGTTGTGAACTTAAAATTTCCTAGTCGTATAGGAAATGGAACGTAAAAAAACGTGAACTTTATTACTCCGGGATAATAAAGTTTGTACAAGGAAAGTAAAAGATCCAAACTACTTGATGAAGTAAGTTTGAATGGGGTTTGAGCACGAGGTACTCGATAGACTACTTTGCTGAAAGTAGAAAAGTGTTTGTAAACGTTGAGTTTTGATTGGTGTTGGACCCATTTTCTGTCTTGAGAACTTGTATTTATAGGTGAGAGGCTTTATGATTTTGCATGCAGGTGTATCTTCTAGCCTTGTTCTTACGGTGCCAAGTGTCCTGTAACGCCCCCAATTTTTGGGTACGTTAAAAGGACAATTTTATTGAATTTCTAGAAAGAGTCTGGCTCGTTGTTACATCATAATTCCCATCAGAGTGCCTTCATTACATAAAGGAAAGGAAAATCTAGGGTTCCTATCTACAGCTTCGCCTGCTCCTCCATCCTAGCCAACTCTTCAGCTCCAAAAGCCTTCAAGGTCTACAGCTCATCCTGATCATCTACAAAGTCTGACACATTATACCAACGTCGCCACCGATATAATATGTCAGGGTCACCAAAGGTAACACCATGAGCTACAAAAACTCAGCAGAATAATCCTACACCCGCTAACCCATAACTTACAAACAATGAATCATACAGATAACGTTATCTACACAGGACATGCTTATCTAATAAAACAGTTAACAATGACACATCCACATTCACTATTAACTATCGTTGGTGTCCATGACTTTTCTGAGTTTCTCCTACGCGACTCGTCGTAGACCGTGTCACCTTTTCACTTTTCATTTCCAAATCAACATTTCAAAAACAAATCCGTTTTTAACACACCCAACCTCGGTTCCGCCGTTCCGGGTTCCCGAGTATCCTCACAATGGTTCCGCCGCACCGGATTCCCATTGGCACACATTAGCATTGGCTCCTCTCCACGGATAACCAAGCCACACACCCAACCTCGGTTCCGCCGTTCCGGGTTTCCGAGTATCCTTACAATGGTTCCGCCGCACCGGGCTCCCATTGGCGCGCACACACACACACACAAAACTCACATAATGATTTCCACAACTGGTCATTTTGTAGTTTCAAAAATATTTTACCAAGTCAACGCCTTTAAACACACCCTAGGTGTCATGTTTCTAACTTTCTCGATTTTTGTGTCTAGTTCTCAAGCATAGACTTCGCGGCAGGACTTCTTATGACAAAATCATAAATCATTCATTGTAATCTTGAAACTAAACTAGCAAGATCATCCAACTCTATATCACTTAGCATGTACAAACCCACTTAGAAGCATAACGCCACATGTACGGACGTCCTTGGAGTGATAATCACTTATGCTTTCTTAAACAACCACAAGTGCTGCAAGCAATCATGTACACAAGCTTATAATCATTTTAAAGATCAAAATACGAATACTTTCAATCAAGTTAATATTTCCAAAAAAAAAATCCGTTCTTTCTTTCTTTTAAGGAAGTTCAAAACAACACATAAAAATAAAGTCAATATTCTCAACATACTCCCCTTCCTTTTCATTTCTTTTAGTAAAACACTTTTCAAGTTCTCATGCATTTCAAGCAATACAAGAAATAAACACATTTCTATTTATACTTAGAGATAGAGGTTAAGATTAATCTACCGTTCTTCTTGGCGGTAGGTACGGCTACGGAAAAAATAAGTACGTCGAACGGAGTAACTTCCTACGGTAGGCTTTCGGTAGCTTCGAAAGAGAAAGGTTTCTCTCGAAACTAGTTCTTGACTAAAACTACTAGACTTTTTGGATCGAAAGGGTGGTCGAGTGGCGGTTTAGTGGTGGTCTTGGATGAGTTTCTTGAAGAACTCAAGAAGAAACTCAAGAACACTAAGAACAAAGTAAGAACAAAGGAGGAATACTAGACTTTCTTAGAGAGAGAAGTTGAATGGGTGAAGGTGTGAGTTGAATGGCCAAGGTGGGGTGCTATTTATAGCAAAACTTGGCTTATTATCCAATGGATAAATTTTTCCCTAACAATTATTGTCCAATGGGCAATTTTTGAAAGGTATGGCTTGTCTTTTCATGCTTGAAGGCATGCTATGCCTTGCCATCTAATTTGGTTCAAAGTCTAGGTCATCATGAGGGGTTTTTGGCTTAGTCATGTCCTTGAATAGCTTGCTTGCAAGAATAAACAAAATGATGAGCTAGGTTTATGTTTAAAGTAACCTAAAAATGGGTTGTCAAAAGGGGTTTAGGTTTAAGGGCTAAAGGTAGCTTGTCCAAGAGTACAAAACACATGCACACACTCCACCTCTCTCCCTCTCCCTTTTTCTCTTTTTTTTTGTTCCATTAAATAGCCCAATTAAGCCTTTCAAGCATGCCAAGACTTCCATGACTTGTCTTTTCCACTTCTAGGCTTTCATGAAGTGTTTTAGCCTTGTCTAGCCTAAACTATGGGTATAAATATCCATATATGCATGCTTGAGTACAAGTAGTCTTATTAGTCTAAGAATTAGGTGATGACTAAGGCTAAGGTTTCCAAGAGTGAACTTATTGACCAAGGGTTAAAAGTTTCCTAGGAAATTTTTATCCAAGGGGTATACTCCTATAAGCTTAAAGAAAATTTAGAAATATAATTTTGTTGGACAATTTAGGGTTAAGGCTAGTGTTCTTAGACTTGCATGCATGGCAAGACTAGTTTTACCTTTTCTTTTTTTTTGAAACTAAATAATGACTTCCTATTTTTCAAGAACCTAAGTGACTAGTCTTACCAATCTAAATCTTTATTGGCAAGACAAATTTTATATTGTCCAAGGGATAAAAATTTCCCTAGCAATTATTAACCAATGGTTAAAAGGATAATAGACTATTAAGTATACATGTGCTTGGTGAATCTAGGAAAGTAACTTAAATAGGGTTAGGGCTATTAGTCTAGGGTGGCATGCATGGCAAGGCTATGGTTGCTTCTCTTTGAAGCATAATGATGAGATTAAGCCATGATTAATTTTTATTACCCAAAGGGTAAAATTTCTCCTAACAATTATTATCCAAAGGTCAAGAAAGAAAAATGACACATATGGCTTGAAATGACAAAACATAAGGTAAAATGATTACTTCTAATGGTCTATTGGTTTAATAGGTTAGTAAGGGGTTCATAAGGCTCAAAGATGGTCAAAAAGGTCCACCTAAGGTTAGGGAAATGTAACGAGGTGAATCGGTAGTTTGGTTCCCTCAACTAATCGGTTGGAAACTAATTCTACATGCCACGTAGGATTTCTAGCCAAGAAATATAATTTTAAAGGTTTTATTAACTTACTAGGAAAATATACAAGTGCTTTTATAAGCATACTTGTCTTTAGAAATGACTATATTGCCCGGTGTTAAAAGACGTAATTTTAAAAGTCTCAAATCTAATTATGACGGATTATTAGAAATTAAAAAGAAATTTTAAAAGTAATCCAAGTAATTCAAATATTTAACGAAATTTTTATTTACCAAAAATCGAGGTCGTTACATGTCCCATGCATGTTACACCCACGACAACTTGCGGCAATTAATCAAGATCATGGGTAGCAGTTGTTGCTTGCCCATTTACCCCATTTCCTAATGTGTTGCCATGTGTCTTAATTGCTTCCAATATCAAGTAAAAAACCAATTGTTTTTTACATCGTGGGGCACTCTACTTCTGAATCAACAAGCACATGCCAATATTTTTACCCAAAGCTCCGAATAATAACTTCCATGGATGATTATTCGGCGTATCTCGCTTCACTTGGGCTTCAATTAATTGGGTCTTGCTCCAAACCACAAAATTAATGTGGCCCATTAATTTTTAGCCCGAGAAACTCATAAATATCGGCCCAATTTAATTAATATCTAATTAAATGGCCCTCCAGCGCTGGTCCACGGTTTGGTGCCAAAAACGGGCATAAACAGTATGTGATCGAGTGAATTTGCCAATAGTTGTGGCAATAGCCCGAGAAGCCATAGAGTAGGTTGGGTGAGGCAAGTGAAGCCGGTCACTGATCATATACTGAGGATGGCTTAATGGCAGAACTACATGCATCATGACTTGGGCTATAGCCCAGGTGGAGTAAGGTGGAGGTAAAAATAAAAAATATATGTAAAATATTAACTTAATAAATTTTAGCCCAACTCTTTTTTCTTTTTCTTTTTTGTAGTACAATCCATCCTATTTGATCATCTTATTGAAAGAGAATTTTGGAAGATATCGATTCGGATTCGATAAAAAATGATTTCTACTCTCATAAACAACGTAGAACACAACTTCAGTAGGATGCAATTTCAATAATGTACTTTTTTTATTTTTGAAAAATTACGTAGTTTTGTACAAATTTGTTTAACAATAATTATAAAACAATTTTTATTAAATTTTGGGTTAGCCCAAGACGAATTAAATTCCAGATTCTGCCCTTGGGAGGGCCTGATATGAGATCGTATTATGTGAATTGTTGTTTGACTCTGTGTCTCTAATTGGTGGGTCTTATTTATTGTGGAACATATCTATTCTCGTTGTATCGTATACTTCCGGGGGGTTTAGTAGCTAGACAACCTTCCAAGAAGAATGGCCATCCAATTTTTGGACAAGAAGTTTTAACCAAACAACCTAATGGCATGGAGCAATTGGTCGGTTATTTCTGACTGCATTCGAGACTCACCCGATGGAGAATTGCTCGTGGAATGGTTTCCAAATACATTCATGCACCAACAAATAAGGAAATGCTTAACGAGCAAGGAGAAAGAAAAGTAGGGTTGATACACATTTTCCCTTCTTTTTTTTTTTTGTAAAACCAAGCTTGAACATATTTTTTGAAACTCGTTAAGTTTTCGAACTAAGCTACTGTTCTGCTCGTTCAACTCATAATAAAGTATATATATGTTTAAACAATCCAAGCTACTCTTAATTGACTTGAATAAAGTTCGTTAAATTATCAAATCAAGCTTGAACAATCAACGGTTCGACTCGTTGGATACGTTTATTAGTCCTAAAGAAAAGATGGGGCTTAAAGGAGGCAAAGGTTACATGGACCACAAATTTTTTCCTCCTTTAATATTCCTCTTTTTTGCCCTAAAACTTTTCCTATCCGAATACTACTACTACTAAATATTCTCCTGGTCCATCGTCTGGTCGGCAACTTCTCATTGGTTCACCACTTTATTCTTTACAGGAACGAATCTGAGCCGGTTATCTTCATGCTTCTTCGAGATTAATGATGCAAATATTAGCTCCTTTTTCTTTTCTTTCTTTTTCCCCTCTTTTTTTTTTTCTTTTCTTAGGAGGAGTAATAAAGCTCCTTTCTCACTTGCCACAAATTTAACTACATATAAGCAACTTAAGGGTGGTTATCGCGTCATGTCATGTTTATGTCGTGTCATCTTGTGTTTGTGTCAGAATTCTCTCAACTCTAATCTGACTTGTTTAGCTTTTCATGTTCTCGTGTCGTGTCGTATTCGTATTCCATGTCAGAAATATCCAACTCTAACCCGCCAACTTCGTGTCCGGTTCGTGTCGTGTTATCGTGTCCTTTCGTAAATTCCCACCCTATGTCGTGTGGTATCGTGTTCATGTCGTGTTCGTGTCAGAAATTCTCTCAACCCTAACTTGACATGTTTAACTTTTCATATTACCATGTCATATTTGTGTTCTGTGTCAGAAGTAGCTGACCTTAACCCGTTAACTTCGGGTCGGGTCGGAAATTCTCACCCCTATAAGCAAACCTAATTCAACTTTTGAATTTTGTAAGAGAAAGGACAGAAAGAAAATGGAAAATGGAATTACTCAGACAAGTATTTTTTTCCTTGTAGGGAATCAAACAAGAAAATGTTTTTTTCTCTTTCATTTTTTTCATCTCAATTTTCTATCCCATTTTAAAAACAGACAAAAAGAAATATACTTCTTTCTTCCCCTAAACAACTTCAAGATCTCGACACAGCAAATCAGGCAAAACCACATCGTAAAATTTCAAAAAAATTTACCAACTATCCGTAAGATATAGGAATCCATAAGTTAAGGAGTTGTTGACGAAAGCTTAATACAAGACCTCCTATCTTACGATACTCGTTCGCCTGCTTTTCTTTCTTTTTTTTTCTTTTTCAGTTTTATTACAAGAAAAAGAAAAATCTATCATAGTACTACACTTTCTATAAAATAATTCTCTTTCAAAAGCAGTAAGGTTTAACGCAGAGTACTCCCACTCTCTTTGAAGTGGGTAGCCTGGGATACACTACACATAATAATTTTCTTTCAAAGCAGAAAAGGAGTAAAATAAAGAACTTCCACTAGCCTGGGATATAAATGGACCCCATGCAGTCCAAACTCCAACGACACAAGGTAGTCGGATCGGATCTTGACGGCTTATATCGGCAATCAATGATTCAAATTTGTTAAAAATTTTGACCGATAAGACTAGACTTGTACCAGTCAGAATCTTTTGATAAATATGAACCAATAAAAATACTTCTGAACAGTCGAGAAAATAAGAATTGCTCTATGTGGTAAAAACCCAAATGAGAGAGAAGCCAAATCCTATAATAATACCATTCATTACAGAAAAACAAAAGTCTAGATCACCACAATTCCTTTACATATCATCTTCACTTGCCAACTTTCCTTCCCAACCGTATATACCGGTTGGTTCTAGAAAAAAAACTGAAGCACTGCTCTCTCTCTCTCTCTCTCTCTCTCTCTCAAAACCTTCATTAGAGGAAAACCAAACAATCCCTCTTCTTCAATTTTCCCAAACCATGCCTAGGTATTATTCCAACACTTCGTACTATGACTATCTCCAATATCTCTATCTTCCTATTCACTTCTACTTCTTCCTTGTGGTGGTGGTGTTCGTATTAGGGTTCACATGGTACATAAACTATGAGTCCATGATCGAAGACTTGATGTCTCAACTCAGACTAATCCTGTGTGCCATTCCCATAGTGCTGCTGCTGGTTGTCCACTGGCTATCGAGCAAAGATCGGCGGAGGGTCCCCTTCTTGATCTCGTTGCCGGAGGAGAGAGACTCACTTCATAGGGCGGGAGGGTCTCCATGGGGTGTTGCTGCTCTACTGCTCTTTCTTCTCTACATGGTCTCTTACCAGTCCAAACTCCGTGAAAATTGGTTTCCGTTGCTAAGTAAAAGGTGATGGTCCAGAAAAAACACCGAAACCAACACATGGAAGGATATGATAGGTCCCCGAGTGAGACTCACAAAAACATGGCCAACATCAAACTTACTACGCGGTCAGTTCAGCCCTAAGTTTCGGTATTCGTATCATTTTTCCATATGGAAATACTGTTCTTCCTGAATTTTAGCCACATCTTGTATATTTGCAATTAAATGGAGTTATAGTTTTTGCATTTTGAGGGTTGGCTTCTTTTTGCTCTCCAGTACATCAAGGCCTCATATCGTAATACTTCAAGCGCAAAGAATAAATTCCACATGTTTGTGATTATGTTGTTTATTGTCGGTTGTGTCTCCAAACAGATTATAGACTACACCAAATCTGTACTCGATATAGGCTCATTTGAGATCGTCTTGATCGATAAACAGGCCAAACATAGAAATTACCGTGTATACTTCGTCAATGAGGAAATAACTATTCCAGCATATATTTCTTTTCACACTTGCCAATTCTTTTGCTTTTTCATTTTCTTACTTTCTTGGCCTAGCAAAAGAAAAAGAAAGAAAGAAACTTCCACTTAGTTTTCCTTTAATCTTAATTCCTCTATGCTTTTCCAATTCCTTCCCTCCATCAATCAAAGGCCAGAACACAGGCAATGGTGTGTCTATGCTCCCTAAACATGCATATAATGGTCTATTCTAGAGTTGGTAGCATATAGTCTAGTGAATCTGCTATCATTCCAAGTGACAGAATAAGTACCACACATTTTGATCTAAACACTTCACAGGGAACACTTTTAATCTAATTTCATCAGCATCACTACCATGTGAATTCGCAAAGTCATTTGTGTAAAGAATTTTCAAGGCTTACCAAATGTTTTACTACACAAATGAACCATCTGAACTAAATTACACAGTGACACTGCTCAAGTTTCAAGATAATGAAGGGTTCATCGTCATACCAAGTAAGAGGACATGAGGTTCCAACTGATTTTCATGTGGGACGGCATCCATGCCACAAACCGGAGGAGATCGGGCTTAGAGCTATGCTTTGATTTCCGATGGTGGTTTTCTGACTTTAGAACATTAAGCTCAAGAAATTTTTCAATGTTTGGAAGTACAAGCTCCCTGCAATGAAGATGTAGCAAGGGAACCTTAGACAGGACACTTCCTTTCTGAATATCCAAACCTTCTGGCCTCCGCAACTTGTAGGGTTCCCCAGTTGTTGGCTCAAAATCAGCTCTAGGCATTTGCTTCCATCTACGATGAACAAACCAACCGTACTTGTAGTCACCCACAATCGGTGTGCCAAGAGCTTCGGCACAATGCACGCGGAGCTGCAAAAGAGGGGCAAAATAAAAGGTAAGACTGAGATGGCTGGTTGTTCATAATCCATAGACCAGATTAAATTGAAGTGAATGAAATGAATCTCTTTAACTTGCAAGTACGAAGCCCTTCACAAGGCATAATGACGAAGAAAGGACCCTTATTGATTGGGGCGTAAGAATAACTCAAACTTCTGCCTTTTTTTCTAAATTTTCTAGTAGTATTTTCTGGACCTTTTTCAGTTTTGGTTTTTAAAAAATTACTTTTCCGATGCGAGATTTTTTACCAAAAAAATGTTCAATAAGATGAACATTTTGGCCATCTTCAAACCTTTTGAAATTTTTTCATAGCTAGCCCCTATTATTATACTTTTCCGATTTACCTCATCCACGAATTTGAAAAGTTAACAAAAATTTTTACAAAAAGCTTTTAAAAAAAATGACAACACTTGTATATACTATGTATTCCACTGCAAGAGCTTGTAAAAAAATCTACCATATGTAATTGGGACAAGAAAGTACTAGAATGAGGAGCTATATGACATTGCAATTCATTCCGAGTTAGAATAGCCACAAATAATTAAAAATCCGAAAGCTGGGTTAGAACGAAGGATTTTCAAAAACTCAATGTAAATACGAAGAGACAAAAATTATAGATAAGTAAATCATAGAGCTGATTTCGAGTTACCTGATGCTTCCGGCTCGTATGTGGACGCAATTCAATCCATGAGCATCCATTTATCATCGGACCAAGCACCCGATATTCAGTCACAGCCTCTTGGGAAGCTTCTAAACCAGAGCAATTTGACAAAATAACTCTCTCTGTTTTCCCATCATCAAGAAGTACCTGCAATCAACAAAACACATTTATATTGTTGACTCTTTCCCATTAACCAAGTGTGTGTGTGTGTGTGAGAGAGAGAGAGAGAGAGAGAGAGAGAGAGAGAGAGAACCTTTGAAAGCGGGGCACAAATCAAGCCTTCCTTTTCCTTGGGAGACCCTATGACCAATGCCCAAAATCTCTGATATGTTGATTCACATGCATCGTTCCAAGCCTAGAATTCCAATGTCACAGTTGTAAATAGCTTTAAAAAGAATACCAACCAATGTACCACTATTGGTCAGGCCAATACCTTAGATGAGGATTTTGCTCTATTTATATCACTGAATAACCAATGAAGATAAGCAGTGCTGTCTTTTGTTCTCCCCATTAAAAGAAGGCCACTGCTCTCTCTGTCAAGACGATGTACCTAATATACAGTCAAACGACTCAAATGAAATTAAGGGGGAAAATGGGTCCAAAATCAGTAGCATATCCAGTAGAGTTATCATGTATAATCAGCCGAGCAATTCAAGCATAAACCGCTAGATACCCTTTCTTTATGGGTAATTATGCTGCAGCGCACACAAGACCATTATCCTTTCTTTAGCTGGTTGGCCAACACTCAGACCAAATCAACTACAATTCTCAACCTACAGGCCATGAACCAAGTAAAAGCAAATCAAAATCTCCAACAGGTGAGAGGGAATGCTAATTTATTTGGTTGCACTAAGGATCGCCTTCCTCCAGTCTTAATCGGATTGTGTCATTGCTTTTCCTTAAGGAAGTTTTATCGTTTATCATTTGTTTCATCCTTTATTTCCTAGCATCTCGATCCGTAAGAGCTATCTTTTAGGCTAGTTTTGAGTCGCTTGTCAACGTGTGTTGGTGGGGCTGTTTTTTGAGCTTCACTGAATAACCCCAATAGAACCCTTAAATACCAACAAGAGAACAGTCGTTTAGGGGTCTCATGTCGAGTAGGGTGGTCTATGTTTCACCTTAATATTAAGGAACTATTATTGTAGTCTTTTCACAGGGTAGATGACGTCTAAACAGCTAATTGAACTATGATTTTGGATATTTATCCGGTCACTAGATATCCCACCCCAGTTTCAAGAATCTGCAGCAAAGGAAAGACTATGCATGGAATCTACCTCCCATTCAGTTGTTCAGACAGCAAGCCTACTGACTGCATAGAGATCTCAGCCCAAAACAAGAAGAAGAGTAAGAATGCAGGACCCAGGAAGAACCCCTAAATCACAGCCCTGAGTACTTCAAAAGCAAATAACCTACATAATCCCTCAAGTGGGCCCTGCTAAATGGATTGAAAGGTCAGGACCAAGTAGCATTTCAGTATGAATTAATCAGTGTCAGAATCTGTGTTCCTGTCTTGGTTAGATACATGAATGAATATTTGAAGCCTATAAAGTTGTCTAGGAAGAAATACTAGTATTATTGGCATTGTTGCAAGGAAATTAAACTGAATATCCAGGGCTGGTATTATATAAGTCACGTGAGAAGCTTACCAATTTAGGACTCTCTTCATACTCGTATGACAATGCTGCAGCTGCCAAGGCATCCAAGCTGTTATGAACCGGCAAGTTACCCTGAACAATGTAATCATGCATTTCTAAATGAAAGGCAAAAGGTTATACAAACAACCAACAAACAAAGCAAAATATCCCCAAGAGATGCTAACCTTTACTGGCAATTTGGGTGGCTTATTTAGCACAATTATAGCAGAATCCTGAAATTGTAATAACATTGATCAATAAAGAAGCAAAGAGAAAAGTAACAACATAATAGTCCCATCATTCCCATCTACACGTGCAGAAGTAACTAGTTTGGATATATCTAACTGATAATAAAAGGTGGAAAGCATTAAGTGACAATAACCCCCTATCGCGCTGAAAAATAACCACTAGGAAATTTTACCCAATTTAGATAAAGATCTCCATGTAATACAAGTCGCAAGCAACATTAAGAGATCTAACTAAAGAAACACCTTGTATCTGACAAGCCTCTGCAAGTATGCTATCTCATCAGCATTCGGATACAGAGTTCCGCTAGGTATAGCGTCAAATCTCCTGGAGATTCTAGATTCTGCAACTGATACAGGAACATAAACTCTTGCCCCGATCTCCATGACCTCATTATGCTTAATCTGTAAATTAGCTGTAAAAGTGTTGGGTAATTAAAGCATATAAACAACAAAATAACAAACATCAACAGGTGCACTAGCAGCCAAAAGCACACATTGATAACATCAATAATCCGTCTTCAAAGTATTTCTGGGGCTGGCACTTGTGAAACTATACGAATTGTGGACTAAATTAGATTGCACAATTACCTTTCTCATGGCATTTTTTTGTCCTTCGCTCTGGACGGATGGTCCATTTGAATTCAGAAACTCCACTTGAACCTATAAGACGACGAAAGGGAATGACAATTTCTCACTTCCCAATTGTAAGGACAACAAACAAAACTGCTTTCGCAATCACCATTATTCAATTGCCGAATCTTAAGAAAAGATCAAATAGATCATCCCTAACTAACCCAGCATACACATGCTATAAATTCTCCAAGAAAACACATGATAATTGACCACTTAAGTATTTAGATAGCCAATGAAGATGAGAA
This sequence comes from Rhododendron griersonianum, assembly GCA_018127125.1. Classification (NCBI taxonomy): domain Eukaryota; kingdom Viridiplantae; phylum Streptophyta; class Magnoliopsida; order Ericales; family Ericaceae; genus Rhododendron; species Rhododendron griersonianum. Next base: position 44,949,432 of record CM030788.1, read on the forward strand.
AGCATTCAACTATACAAGCTTAGAGAAAACACTTATAACATGGTTGAAGGCATAACCTCAATACAAGCAGCTTATGATCTTCTCCCTCTCAGGATAAATTATTCGGTGCCCCTGGCAGTGCCCAAGATCCCTTCACCACCACACATTGTTGTGGGGTCCAAGACTAGGGGTATGGATCCCACAATAATGTGTGGTGGTGGAAAGACTTAGGGCACCCTGGGCCATTGAATAATCTCTACCCTTTCTGATAAGAGACGAAATAAAGACAAACGCAATGAAACTACCAATTCGTGTCATTCAATTTCTTGAAATGAATAAACCAATCCCTAGCCTTTTCATTTTTGTCTAACTAGTATGGGTTATTCAGCTCCTTTCCGGAGGGGTTTTCATGAGAAAGGAAAGGAAAGGATTATGGTTTTGTGAAATCACTCATTTGGATTGAATTTTGGTGAGAAACAGAGGGAAAAGTACAAAAATGAAAATTTTTGATTGGCCCTTCTCCTTTCTTACCCAATCTCACCATCCAAAGGGGCTGTTAATGTTCAAGAGAACGGGATTTTTATAAGCAATGATCCAAAGGCCGAGAACTAGCCATACACCAATAAATTCTTTTGCAAGAAAGAGGTAAAAAATGAGAAAGATAAAGAAAATTGTACTCACGAGGCCTTTATTGAAGAGGGATTGAATGACAGGATTGGGGACTCCATCGAAGTAGTACTTGACCCAGCTAATGGCAGTGATATGAGAGGGCTGCCCACAGGTAGCTGAGTCCTTTCCGGGCAAAGGATGGGCGGGAAACGGGGGCAAAGACAGAAGCTGCCGAGGTTTTGGGCCTTGTTTGGGAAGACCCAAATGGGATGTGTGGTTGGAAACTCGAATCACTGGCTCGACGCCGCAAGCAGGCGGCGGCGGCGATACTCTGGAGAAGTGTCTGACTGCTAAGAGCACATGTTGACGACAGCGGAGAACGTTGAACGACATGGCCGCGCATGCTAGACCAGGTATCAAACACCTGGTGCGCGCATCAAGAAAGGTGCGTGGGTTCGAACCGGCTCTGGGGTTCGTTTGGGTTTGGAGTCGCGACTCGCGAGTCGGGTCATGGGTGTTGGAGTGGGCCAGTGGGGTATGGCTTCCACTATCTCAGAGAGAGAGAGAGGTGACGAGTTCACTTCCAATGGAGCTCGCGACGACAAAGAATTCTTGGGACAAACGGGAGGAGAAATTAGATTCGGGTCGGGTGATCCGTCAAGGAGTCTCGAATGAACTGCCTTCGCTTCGCTGTATATACTCTCTCCGTTCCCATTTTTTGGGAAAATACGGTCAATGACGTGTTTTAATAATTAATGTCCGTCAAGAACATTCAGCATTAACATATGTTCTCAGCATATCTTTGGCAGATATTAATTATCAAAACACGTTATGGACCGCCATTTTCCCCATTCTTTAGAGCATCTCCAACCCATATCTGTTTGGGCACCAAAACTCCATTTTGGAGAATTCATACCTCCAACCCATCTCCATTTGAGGTCTCCATTTTGAAGACTCAATTCTCATTCTCCATATTTAAATGATCACCTCCCAAATGGAGACCTATCTCCATTTCTTTCCTTTACTAATATTCTATTTACTTTTTTGCTAGAATTTCGTCAATTACATATAACTTTTACGTTACGCATCTTTTTTCTACAAAATTGGTATTATTGGAAAGACAATAATAATACCTTCAAAACGAATCTAATATTAAGTATATGTAAATGCATTTTGAAATAACATCAAATGTAAATTCAAACTATTTGAACTCATAATATATATATTTTTCATTTACACTATCCCATCATTGTATTGATTTGAATAATGAGTTGAAATGGAAAAAAAAAACATGCGTCTAATGAAAGGAGGGAAAAAAACAATATCAAACAATAAATGAAGAAAGAATTGGGGGGAGTTTTAGAGGCGAAAAATGCAGAATTGGGTTAGAGTTGTTGATTGTCCAAAATTACTTTTTGAATAGAATATATATATTTTAAGTCTCCTAAAAGGAGAAAGAGTGAGAGATGCTCTCAGTCCCTTTCGGGGATTCTAACTATATAAGAGAACACAATCATTATACTTTTAAAAATTATTTTTCTCATTTTACCCTTCAATCATTACATTTTCTTACTTTTTTGTACTACAAAATTTTAAAATGGAAGGGTAAAAGAGGAAATCCATTATACATTACCCATTTAGTTTTGAAGTGAGACAATTTTTTTGGGACAAAAAAAATGCTAATTGTGACCAAAGAATGGGAACGGAGAGAGTAATAACCTTGAGTTGTCCAGGCAATAGCTTCAGTTATTTTTCCTATTACTGTAAGAAAAAATTAACAAAACTTTAGTAGTGGAGTATTAGTTTAGTATTACTTCTTCCGTCCCTTTTTTAGAGTTCAGTATTTTATTTTGGACTGTCCCTTAATAAATGTCCGTTTTGTAAAGTTAGTGGGTAAAAATTTGTACATTTTCTATTTTGCCCTTAAAAGTAGATTTTATTTTCGAAAATTAGTGAGTAAAAATGTAATGATGAGTCTCCGTAGAGGGTAATTAGAAAAAGTGGAGATAAAAATTGATGTGAAAAATATAATAATGATGTCTCGTTAATAAATTGAAATTACGAAGTTGAATACTTAAAAAGAAACGGAGGGAGTAGAATATTGTGGTTGTGTCAATGTATTAATATGTGTAATACGAATAAAAAGAGGTAACACTGTTTCTTTCTTTGTTTTACTACTGTATTTTTTTTCATAAAATAAGCTTTCATCTCCCTCATCCCTTGGCAGATTTGCCATGGCAAAAACGCATCGGTTGGAAAAATAACCTTATGCGTCTTTTCTTTTCTTTTTTTTTTGACATGTCACGTAGGATTACTTACCCTGGAACGAATTGGGAGATGGTGCTATGCAGTGGAGAGCGCAATACCATGTTGCGCACCTCCGAGCCGTCGGATCGTGCATCTGACAGCTCGGATCTCATCTCGACAATGAACGGCTCTCGATCGTTGATTGCCAAGATGAGATCCGAGCCGTCGGATGCACGATTCTATAGCTCGGAGGTGCGCAACACGGCACCTCACTGCACAACACCAAACAATGCATTTTAGGTTATTAATCCCATCATATATGGTCGGGTTATCAAAAGAGCCTTCAACTTATAGCTCTCTTTCTTTCGTTTTGTTTCTTTTTCTTCCATCATTTATGTTTTTATGTAGAAAGTACAATGGGAAAAAAATAGAATATACACATACGCTATAAATGTTAGTGAAGAGCAACTATTCATAGAAGCAACTAGAAGATCTCGAGGGATAAGTGAAAAAAAATACTAAAAATAAAAATCATCTATAGACAAAAATGGTATACCTTCAAATAATGGGGGAAAAAAAATTAACGAACATGTGTGATAATGACTCCAATTGAGGACAATTTCTAAAATGTACAAGAATACAATATTTCAAGACTTGAGTGGGTAATTAACCACTTGGCTCTCCCATGCTCATGTTCTTATCATCTCTTTAGTACCACTCCAAAGCCAAATGATCCATAAACCAAGCCTCAGGTTTCAATCCATTGAGGACAGCTACATGATTCTGTCGAGAGCATTGTGTTCCGTGATATCCAAAAAATTTAATGCTTTGTTTGGTTTGTGTTTTTAAAAGTTTTTTGAAAAATAGTAGGGGTAATAAGTGGAGAGAGATAGAGAGAGAAATGTTGGAAGTAGGGAGAATCTAGGGGGAATCTAGGAGGAATTTTTTGAAAAATTCTTTTTGAAAATGGAAGAGAACAAGGCAAAGTCTTTTCAAACTACCGCCGCCAAATCCAAAGGATCCATCCTCAAAAAATAGCACCATGGAAATTAGTCTTCAACATTCCAGGCATTGGGGGCAGCCACATGCTTTTGATTCATATTGAGGTCTATGTAACTAAAAAATGATTATTCAGCCACACGGACACGGGAAAAATTTACCCTACAGCTGGTTGAATAATCTCACCAGAAGAAGCACTGTTCACTTCTACCCAACTGCATCCCGGAGCTTTCTTTAAACGTCTTCCTTTCATGGCATCTCTCAAACTCGCAACATCGTTCCAATTTTCAGACACGGACGAAACACATGCAGCAAGTACATAGTTTGCTCCAAGGTCAGGCTCGATTTGAAGCAGAAGCTTCCTCAGATTTTCATCCAAACAAACGACTTCCCCGTGATTTTTAGATGCACCAATGAAGCTCCTGAGTATAACGGAGTTGGGTTCCATTGGCATGCTCTTGATTACTCTATAAGCTTCTTCAATCATCCCAGCTCTTCCAAGCATATCGATCATGCATCCATAATGCTCCATTGTCGGCTTTATACCATATGTGTTCACCATCTGATCAAAATACCTTTTGCCCTCCTCAACAAGGCCCAAATGGCTGCATGCACTAAGGATTCCAGAAAACGACAAGCTGTCAGGTTTTAGGCCATTTTCTTCCATTTGGGTAAACAAGGAAATAGCATCTTCCCCGCGGCCATGATCTGCAACGCCAGATATCATGATAGTCCAAGACTGCAAATTCTTTTCTTCCAAGGAACTGAAAACTCGTAAAGCTACCTCTATGCGTCCACATTTCGAGTACATCTCAAGAAGCGCTGTGCCCAAAGCAACGTCCAGCTTGATGTTATTAACAATGACATGCGAATGAATGGATGTCCCTATGCGGATGTTGAGCAGACGAGTACATGCAGAGAGTAAGCTAACCAGAGTGACGGAGTTTGGATTCTGATTTACCAACTTCATGCTTTGGAAAACCATTAAAGCATCAACTGGACAGTTACTGCAGACAACAAGGAATAGAATGGTAAGAAAAATGCTTGCTAACATGGAAAAAACACATAAAAGAGGTCACTATGTCCACTTTTTTCGAAGTGATTATCTAGGTTGACACCAATAACTAAGCTTTCACCCCGAGGAACCAATAGCATGTTCAAGACGGTTATTGTGGATTTCCCTCTAGGAAATCTCCTCCATATTGGATATCAGTAACATATAAACCAATTGAACTATCAAGTAACGCAGTTTTAAAGGAAAGGCTGGATGCTACTAAGCTGTAGAACCCAACTGACCAATCAAGTAACATATAGACCAATTTAAAAACCACATCGCGAATCTTTCTTTAAACCAAAATGAGGGACTAGCAAGCCAAAAACTTTAACAGCCCATTTGAATGAAGAGATTTTATAGGAAAAGAAAATAAAGGGGTAATGGTTTGTAGCCAAATCACTCATTTGGATGGAGCATTTTGGTGAGAAATGGAGAGAAAAGTACAAAATTGAAATTTCTTGATCTTCCACTTTCTTGCCCAATCTCATAAAAAATGGTGAGATTTGATGAGAAATTACTCCCTTTTTTATCTCACCCTTTCTCACCATCCCAAGGGGCTGTAAATGTAGAAACTCAAAAGGCATTATACCAAGCAACATAGCCAGCAATCATAGAGCTCCAAGACACCACATCTCTTTCACACATTTCATCGAACACCTGCCTCGCAAACCCAATCATGCCGCACCCAGAGTACATCCTCAACAGTGTATTCCCCACATACCGATCCGAATCAATACCCATTTTAACAACCAACGAATGCACAGCCCCACCAACTCCAATTACCGAACAACGGCCGCAGGACTTGAGAACAAAAGGGTACGTAAATTTGTCGGGTTTAAGGCCTACCCTTTGGAGCTGAGAGAACAGTTTCACCGATTCAAGTGGCGATGAGCTCTTTGAGTACTCCCTTATGATTGTGTTAAAAGCGAAGGTTGGTGGGGGTGGGTCGAGGGGTAATAAGCTGTCAAAGAACAATCTTGTGAACTCGATTGAAACAGAACAAGAGGATTGTATGAACTTGGATATGAAGTATTCGTCTCTATCTAGAGCGGTTTTAAGGATCAGAGACTGGAGTTGGAGGAGATGAGTGGTGGTGGTTGATTTTTGGAGGTGGCGGAGGGTTTGAAATTGCCGGGAAAGCATCACACGGTGGATAAATCGCAACACCTTAGCACATTTTTTTGATGGCCAATATACGTTACACTGTTACAGAATAGTACTGTAATTGTCAAGCTTAGAGCATCCGGAATAATCAAAAGTGGATAATCAAAAGTTGCCACATCATCTTTTAAAGGGGTTGCTGAGGTTAGCAATGTAGAGGTACAATCAAAATTGAATAACCAAAACTTGCCACATCACATTTTTAACTTATAAAAATTTGGAAATTGTGATATAGAAAATAAATTTTTTAAAATAGTTTTCAAACTAATAAAAACAGGTTATTAGAAAAAGAGAAATTGTTTTTTGAAAACTTTGATTTAAAAAAAAAAAGTTTTTGAAATTTTTTTTTTGTTCAAAAGAACAGATTTTGGGAAAAAAAATTATTAATAAAAAAACTGTTTTTGCAAAAAAATAAAAACTGTTTTTAAAAGTACTTTTCTTAAAAACATGTTGAAAATTGAAGAGATAGAAGGTTGTTGTGTAATGGTGATGTACTTGATTGAGGAAATGTGGAGACAACTAAATTTGATTATTGACAAAAGGTTGCTAATTTTGATTATCCAAGGGCCAAAATTTGATAAGTTGCTAAGTTTGGTTATTCTAATGTGGGCTCTTTTTTTAGCAAATATTGCTAACCTTAGCAATCTTTTAGTTTTGATTATACCACTGTGGATGCTCTAAGGAGTAAATATTTGAGTAGAAAATGAATTAATTGAATAATTTTAAAGTAACAATCCAAAATCGCAAGAATTTTTGAGTCTTTCAAATCTTTTAGTAAAAATTTAGGTAAAAATTACTCCAATTGTCTAAGTTTGAGTCAAGTGCTGGAATGAGTTTGAAAGAAGGGGTAGTGTAGTGGCGGAGCCAGAATTTAAATTGGATTTGTGTGTGGCGCCGCTCAACTTGTATTGTTGCATGTTGTCTCTAAAAGTGCGAATAGTAACGTTATGTGTATATAGATTTTGCCGTAAGATTTATTTATTTTTGTTAAATAAATAAAAGAGTGGTTCAACTCTCTTGTTATCTTCAAAAAATGAAATCATTGAGAAATTATTGTTACGATCCGACTAATTCATTTTTTAAAATATGATATTCACATTCTCCATATAAGATATTAAGACGGCGTTTGCACTGAAAATTTTGAACTACAAATTATTGCATTTTGTCATATTGTTCACACCAACCCACAATTTCTTCATCTTCATTTTGTTGCTCTATTTTTTCCTTTCACCCATCCATATACCAGCTCGAAGAGAAGAATCGGGAAAATAAAAAATTATGATATTTATACATATATTTTTGACATGTATTTTTGAAAATATTCAAAGAAAAATTCAAAAAGTCGGCTTTCAAGTGTTTTTTTTTTTTAATTTTTTATAGATATTTCCCAAAAATTAATTTCATCCTCAAATCACAAAACTTCTCTCATCTCTTCCATTTCCCCCGAATTTGGTAAAACGATCAAGAGACCTCAAGAAAATCACATGATTCATATTCCATTAAACTGTTGCTCAAAGTCCATACACAAGGAGAACAAAAAGAAAGAAGAAGAAGAAGAAGAAGACCTGAGGAAAACCTAACACCCCGAAAAAACTGGAACGAATCTCACAAGCTAAGGTTTTGATGAGAAGGGCTACGCTTAATCATGGGTTTATCAATGCCGTTGTTCTTGTTGTTCCTTCCCTCATTCTTTGAACCGCACACAATGGTGAACTCAAACCCATAAGCGAAGCAAGAGAACAACCCGGGCCCGCCATCGGAGTGCCGCCGCGAATGCCGCAAGCTGTCCAACTTCTCGAAACTCTGATCCGCCGCCGCAGGCAACTCCGCCGCCGCCCTCCTCGACTTGTACCCCTTCGCCCTCGCTTCTTCCACCGTCAAGTCCTCCAGTATCGAGCTCCCCCGCTCCTCCGACTCCGCCGCCAGGACCACCCCTTTCTGCTCCGCCGTCGCCGGCGGCGGCGGCGGGTAGAGCCCCTTGGCTATCGCCGCCGCCACGATCGACGCCGAGGGGCCCACGTCGGAGCAGAGCTCAGAGTCGTTGATGACCGAGCCGTTTACGATGGAGCCGGCGTTGCAGATGGAGCCGCCTTTGGGCGGGTAGAAGTCGTCGAAGTTGAGGTCGGATTTCTCGCTGCGGGATCGCCAGAGCTGGATTTTGGTGTTTACTTCATCGTGGCGGCTTCCGTCGGCGTTGGATTGCTTGTAAATGGGCATGCTCCGCATGGAGCTGTCGAGTAGGGAAACCGCCATGTTGAGAATCCCTTGGGGGCTACCCGAAGCACGGCGAACCTGTGATCATGCATGGGGTTACTATTTTAGTAGCCAATATTATTTGAAAACACAAATCTCAATCATTTGAATACTGTTGGAAAATTTCCAAATTCGTGAATGAAAAATGAGGCATTCAGAAGGTCTACCAAAGCAATCGAAAATCAAAAAATACCACTTATTCTGCATTCGTATCGCTACCAATCCATATAATATTACTAACAGAAAATGTATATAAATATATATAATTTGAATATTTCGATTTCATAGTGACTTTTCATTTCCTCTCCCTCTTCATTCTCCTCAAATTCCTTAAAAGTCTCAAGAGTCTTCTGTAGAAACTTAAAATCATTTATTGCATGGTTGTTAATTTGTTAAGCTTGCGCAGCCACCACGGCATTGTTAAAGTCTCACTCTCTCATCCCAAATTGTTGATTTGTCCTTTCTCCTCCTGCTGAAGTCAAAATTAACACGGGTTTGGTGGCATTGGTGCGGTTCAGATAAAAACCGATCCCTATATGGTTTGGTTATGGTGCACTAAAAATCATACCTGTCGGATTTGGATATAGATATGTACTTTCAGTTTGGGTATGGTAATCGCAAAAGCCCGGACAAAACCGACCCATTGCCATACCTAGAAGAGATTGAGCCAGAATGTTAAAAACTTTTTGTGAACCTTTTAAGCTTCAAAACCGTGTTATATTCATGTTTTAAATTTTTTATGCTGTGAACCTTTTGTGATCCTTTTCATATGGCGTGGCTACCATATATGTCCCCTTGGTTCCAATCTTTGATCATGGAGTGCTGACGGAGAAGAGCAGAAGTACCTGAAGCGCAACGAACCGGGTGCCGAAATTGTTATGAACCCTAGCAAACGGAGGGATAAGGTTGCTAATCAAAACCTTGACGTTTCCAACAAGGTTATCCCGAAACCACGAGACAGTGTAGATCTCGACCATGACGGCCGAGGTATCAGAATTCAGGAAATCCTCATCAATACGGAACACGAACTTGTCGTTCCAGGTGGGGTTGGCGTGGCCCCCGCGGTGGTCGACGCGGGTGGTCAGTTTCCGTTCCGGTTGGACCCACACCACCGCGTAGGTCCGCATCGATTTGGAGACTGGGGCGAGGTCTTGGGCGGATATGATGGTGATTTCGAGGAGATGGAAAGGAGACGGTGTCGCCGTTGTCGTTGACGATGATGAGGTGGTTGTGATGGTGGAGTTGGTGGAGGGGGTGAGGCTTCCCATCGCCATCGTCCAGAATTGGCCCCGACTTCGCTGGAGCTCAAAGCAAAAAAAACTAAAAACGAGGCCTTTTTGCTCTGGACTTTTATAAGGGTTTAAAATTAGAAGCGGCCCCTGAAATTCAAAAATGTTTGGAGGCGTAAAGCGGCCAAGACACAAGTTTCAGCTTAGGACCGCCTCTGCCGCCGTCCGCTGCAGGGACGACGGAGGTGGTAGGGGGAGAGAAAGAGAGAGAGATGGGGGGTGGATATGAGGTAGTGAGGATGCATGAGAATGGTGGTTTTCATTTAGTTGGGTGGTGGTGTTGTGTTTGTTGTGAGTGCGGGGTTTTAGGGGGAGGGAGTCATTTGTGGGGTGGTGGTTTTGGGAGCAAACCGAATTCTGTGGAGAATCCAGTAGAAGTTTCAATGGAAGAGGACCGGTGGTGGGTGGGTCATGGTGGACTTGGGCTTTGGTTAGAGAGAGTCAACCATTCTCTAAGAAAATTATACTTGCATAATATTTATTCATGAAAGAGAAAAGGCTAGCTCTTCTCTCCAATTTTTAGAGCTGATAAATTAGCCAAACGAGCCGGGTATGTGAAGGCTTATTAGTTTGAAGATTTAACGGGTTTTAATAATATTTAATCTAATTTATTAATGAGGTAAGTTGATGTCAAATAATCTTTAATCGAGTGGAGCTAGATGGATCTCGAGTTTAGCTTGAATTTTTTATACTTGAAATAAGCTGAACGAATTGAGTAGTAGTTTGTTGAAACTTAATTTAAAGGTTTAACGAGCTTAAAGAAATGTTAGATTATTTATGTAACAATCGAACGAACGCAAACTTGAACTCAAGTATCTTTGTTGGTTTAAAAACTTTAACTTAGTAGATTTTTTGGGTTCATTTAAAAATTCCCTTTTTTTTTATTAGGTGGTAATGATTTCCACATTCCCTTTTTTATAACAGAAAGTCTACGGCCACCGAAGGCAAAACGTGGTGGCCGGGCACCGCACGCCTTAAGGGCCCACTCCGGGATCCGTAAAGATGATCCGAACCGTTCAATAATTTAAAAAAAAAACCGAGTGGGTACGCGAAAAATCAGCTTGATCCGATATGTGTAGGTGCTCGGATCAAGGTTTTCATATTTGAAAAATCGGAAAACCAATCTTTCCATTTTTTCCGATTTTCCAAAAATTAGAAGTTTGATCCGAGCACTTACACAAATCGGATCAAGCTGATTTTTCACATACCCACTCGGTTTTGTTTTCTAAAATTATTGAACGGTTCGGATCATCCGTGCGGAGCCCGGAGTGGACCCCAAACGGCGTGCGGTGGCCGGCCACCGCATTTTTCCTTCGGTGGCTGTAGTCTTCCTCTTTTTATAAATGTACTCATTTTTCTTTCTTTTAGTGAAAAATACAAACAAAAAATCTATTCAAGATTCTCTTAGGGCAAGTACAAGAGACTCTTTTACTTTTTACTTTTTAGCTAAAGTAGATAGCCAAATCTCGAAAACATTGTCCACCAATCTAGGTACTAGCCTCTGTATTACAGTACACAATTTGCTACAGAACGTCGACAATTGTGGCGATGAACTCTTGCTGAAAGGTGAGGAAAAGTTGCTAGGTGAAACACAAAAAAAAGTAATTTGACCAGCCACCCGGGGATGCTGCTGAGCAGGTGCAGAACAACTGATACAGTCGTTTATCTCAGTACAGATGACTCCGATCGAATATAAGCGCATATAAATCGCATACAAATCTAAATCGTCCATTGATCGGTTAAGATTCAAGCCATTCCATTGCCAAGATGTGCGGCCGGATCTCTGCACCGCTCTACGGACATGCTTGACAGCATATCCCGTTGCCCATTTTTATCTATTATTGGTGTATGAACTGTAACTAAAAATTAGTAGTGTATCAGAGTACGTATGACTGACTGTACGGAGGTAGCTAGTGTCTTTTCCCACAAAGATGGTTTTTAAATCTCGATGCACAACGACGACACAAGTGGTACACTGGTCCCATTTCTACGCTACAGCAGTTTTTTGTTAGACAGGGCCCGTTTCTACGCCAGTACTCATTTTCGATATCATGAGAGAAGCAATAATACACAGCTAGCAGTCTTGGCTGGACCAACGCCACTCCTGTAGGGTAGCTCTTCATGTAGGTGCCATGGAGGAGTAATTATTCCGTTGTCTTGGAGCACCGTCACGTGGTGCCCCCAAACACGTTACACGCGTATCCGTCACACAATTTCGTCGCGTGGGGTTTGTACGCTTTGCTCCATTAATTCTTTTTAACTTCTTTGTCTAGTAGTACTACTTTTTTCGATGATTTTTACTTTTTGCAACTGTGTATTTAATTTTGAGTTGTAATTTTTGAGATTAATCATTTGTTTCGATGAGAAGAATCAGAAAAGTTTAGAAACGTGGATCGATGTTGAAAAAAATTCATATAAGATGTCACTTTAGAAAAAAAAAAATACAAATGTTTGGTATTTTAATTTTTTGTCTTTAGTGAAATTGTTTTTGGTGTTTGTCTTAATTTTTTACTTGTTAGACTCTTCTTGTCAAAACGGATGATTAATCCAAAAAAATATGACGTGAATTTATCAAAAATTCAGAAAAGACAAACAAAACATACAAAAACGCAAAAAATTAGGGAGGATGTAGCCATGGAAATATGGGGTGGATAAGAGTGTTGGGACACCACGCGACGGTGCCCCAAAACGATCAAATAAATTTTCCTGCTAGAGATCCACCGCAGTTAAGAGCATCTCCAACCCATTTTCTAAAACACAAAAATAGAGAATGGATGTGACGTATTGAGGGAAAATTTTATAATTTATTTCCTCTTTTTTCACTTTATGAGAGAATATTGGAAGGACCCATGGTACTTTTTAGAGATTTGGTCACCAAATTTACTTTTGGACAGGAGGAAACAGTCTCTTATTAGAATGGATCCGGCTCCTCTCCGGTCGTAATTTTGGACAATAGGGGACAGTCTACATCGCGACCGTTCATTGATATAATAAATGGTTTGGTTTTATTCGAAACTCTTCCATGAAAGAGTTCTTGAATAAATCTCAACCATTCAATATGTGGACTGTCCTCTCCCGCCCAAAAGTAGCACTAGAGAGAGGACCCATTTCCTACTCCCTCCGTTCCAAATTAATAGTCCATTTCGGTCTCCAATGCATTTTTTAGATTGTTAATATCTTTCAATCTATAATGAATTTTATGTGCAATATGGATCTCATATGATAGATCTCAATTAGTTCTATTATACAAAGTTTTTAAAAATTTTAAAGACATTGTAGATTGAAAGATAATAACATTTTAAAAGTTGTATTGGAGACCGAACCGGACTATTAATTTGGAACGGAGGGAGTATTAGATTTGTGGCCACTATATGCCTAGGGACACTCGGCCACTATAGAATGTGTGATCAAGAACAAGTCTTGCAGACGGTCAGGATAAAAACAAGTCTAGCATATTGGAGCGAATGTTGGCATAATTTCTGTCATGTTTTTATGTTTTCCTTGGAAATTTGTTTGAATGTCCCAAGATCATTGTCACGTGGTGCCCCAACTCATCTCTCAATCATTTTTTTGTCCCTCTTTTATCAATCACACTCTTGTGTTCCATGATCTTGAGGCACTACTTGACAATGCCCCTAGGACACTGAATAATCATTCTTTTCCTTGCGCCTATGTTCGGAACACCCAAATAATATTCCCCCTCTATGTACTGAGAAATAACTCAGTTATGTTTGTGCCCGAGATCCTCGTCATCCCACACGGATACGGAATTCATAAACTTGCTCTTAAAAAAGAAAATGTGTGATGAAAGAAGAATCTAAGACACCACGCATCAGTGCTTCGAAGTGACAGAGAGCATTCACACGGATTGCCTGTCTTTTGTGGAAGGGATAAACAAATCAGACAAAGCTAGTTCTTCCCTACAACATGTGCTTTTTGATTTTGCTAGGGCGGCCGTGCTTCAAAGTTGTAGTAAAAGTTATCAAGGTGTCTAGACTAGATGTAAATGCTGCATGCTCATGATGGTTGCTAGGGCGGCCGTACTCTGCCTTCAAATGGATGGGTGAACTAATTTTCGCCTAAAACTCTTGGTAAATCATTCAATTTTTTCTTATGGTCTAAAAAGCTTCAATTCACATCCCCTGTAACTATACATGTTACATCTATGCTGGACAAATATGATGCCTCTAAATGATAAATGTTATGCCTCTCAATGGTTTATGGTGCATACGGTATGCACCGTAATGCCTATTTGGTAAAATGTTACGCCTATTGGTAAAATATCACGCTAATGTTATGTCTCTTAATGGTAAATATTGCGTCTTTCAGTGGTAAATATTACGGGTGCACATCATACGCTAGTGTACACCGTATACGTTCCCTTTTACCTAACTTATCTTAGAAGAATCATGTAGACATGCATCTCTGAATTTTCTGAATTTTTAAAGGCTGGGGTATTTTTTCCTTTTGTCGGTTCGTCTGGACAAAAAGGTTTCAAATAATGCCTGGTCTCATCTTACTTTTGTCTTTTCAAAACTTTTTAACCATTTGGTCTTCGTAAAAATTTGTAACTTCACCTGTTGAGATGAAGTGGTAATTCTTAATTATTGACCAATTTATTTTAAAAAAAATACTAGAAACTAAAATAGATAATTACTAATTGCAAAAATCTTACTCCATCCTGAAGTCAGGCTGAATAATTAAACCTTTTCTTTATTGAAGCAGTAGGGGACAAGTCCAACATAACAGGCACAAAAAAGGACACCAAGCCACTTCATATATTGGAACAGAGTAAGAAGAATAGCATTCTCTCTCTCTCTCTCTCTCATGGCTTCACCCACCAGATCAAGCATGCTACCACAACAATGGTTCCTAATGGCAGCAGCGACACTCTTATGTGCACTCCTCGGCTACATAGTCTACGGCGCAGTAATGTCGACGGCGGCCGAGCTCCTGCAGCGCCTCCTCATGGTTTCTCCCCTGCTTCTGGTCATTGCAGTTCACTGGCTCTCCTCCAGCCACGGTCTCGACCTCCGCGTGCCAGGGACCGAGCCCGGTGCCATCCACCGTGCCGGGGGCTCCCCCTGGGGCATAGCCTTTGTCCTGCTTCTCCTCCTCTTCCTCATCTCTTTTCAGCCTTCCCAGCGCCTTCATGCATCTGTGTTTTTTTAGTCTGGAAAAACCCTAGTCCTGCAGGTATTTTCACAAGTGTGTGTAAGATGAATAATTTTGGAGTACTATAAGTAGTGTATTGGGTTTGTAGCATTAGTACTGAATGTTATTTTCCTTGTAGCTAATGTAGCCAGAGATATAAGATTGTAGTTGTAGAATGCAGCTGATAATTATTCTTCCTATTTTGGAAAATCATCATTTTTTTGTTGTGATTTTACAAAGGAATTGGATCCTCCCCGCTCTATATGTTATTTGGACTGGATCCGGTCCAAATCTAGCTAGATCATCCATTGTTATAATTAATTGTTAAGAAAATGACGGCTAATAACATGTTTTGATAATTATAAATACCCGTCAAGGACATTTTTAGTATTAACAAATATTTTTAGCTTGTTCTTGGTAGGTATTAATTATCAAAACATGTCATGGCCGTCATTTTTCCTTAATTGTTCATATTTGTTCAGAGACAATTACCGATAAATCCAAACCATTGATTATACCAATATATGGTCCAAGTTTAAACTGGATGGTCCAGTTCAAAACTTGCACCCGAGAGTAGAGAACCCAAAAAGTAATCATTTCTTATAGTTGTAATTTTTTGTTCACCAAAAATAAGAAGTACCTAACTGCAAAGCCCTAACTTTTTGTGCATAGCTTTCTGAACTATCTGTGGGGTTTTTTTTTTTTTCTTTTTTGGGTAATTAACTATCTGTGGTTTTTGAATGTACCGATCGAGTAACAAAAATGATACTCACATTCTTTTGGAGTTGGACGTTTTTATTTTATTTTATTTTTTTCTAATAGCGGGTTGTTAGTATATTAGTTCACATGAAGTTTCAGAGGTTATTCATAGCTTGAATCTTAAACGCCTACGACGGAACTTAAACCTTGGTCTTCCATATGGGGAGGACAGGAGTTACCAATGGGGAGTTTGGGACACGAGCCCATTATTTTCGGAGTTGCTGTTAGAAATTACTAACACCCAAGATAAAATACTATTACTACTAATTTTCAAGAAACATCACTTTTTGTTTGGTGTGAATCAAAGAAATTAAAGGTACACTAGTATATATATGAGTGGTCCTGTATCTCTAATCTTGGAAAACTCAAGAATCAAACCTATTGTTTGCGATGTTCAAAAAACAAAAGGCCTATTGTTTACGAATTTTCAGCTCATACATTCAAAAGATTCCTGAGATTTTGAGGATTTTCTTTTTTTGGGGGGATAATGTCGGAACTATTGTCAGAATATGTAACCTCAAAACACTACAACAGTACCATAATATAAAGGAGAAAATTAATAAATTACTTTCTATGCATGTAGGAAAAGCAAAGAGGTGAACAATACTACTATACTGGTAAGAAACCAAAGGGCAAGCACAATAAGTTATAAAATAATACTAAATACTAGTATAATATTTCTCTTTCCGGAATCATGAACATTGTGATTTATTGTATTTTTTAGGCTGCTGATTTTGCCACTCCCTTTTTTGTTAACGCCACTCTCCTGTAAGTGTATTTTTGTCCTGTAAGTGTATTTTTGTCCTGCAAAAATACACTTGCAGGGGAGTGGCGTTAACAAAAAATGGAGTGGTAAAATCATTTCCCATTTTTTATTAAATTCATCTACGTTAGAAAAATATCCTGTAATAGCCGAAAGAAATTTGTTGGAGGAGAAAAGAGATCTGGAGAATAATAGTCGTTATTTTGATTTTGTTATCTCAGCAAGAGAAAGGAGAGAGTCAATTTGCATCTACTTTTGAGAAAAAACAAGGGTAATTTTCAAAAAAAACCCCTCCATCTACCACCAAAAATCAAGGATCCCCCTCCATCTATCAATTGAAACAAGGACCCTCCTCCATCTTTTTTCAATTTGCAATGTCCCACATTTTAACAATTCTGTTAACAAAATTAATGGGAAAAGAATATTTCACATTTTAACTCCCTTAAATGCCCCTCTCCCCCATTATTCTTTTTTGGATAAAGGAAATATATATCTGTTCTCATATATCTACATATCACAGTCTTCTTCCTCTACATCTTCTTACTCCACGTCTCGTCTCTCCCCCTCCCCCACGTCTTCTAATGCAATCTGTTTCATTTCCAGACACGCTCGTCCGGGCCACGCCAACTCCAGTCCGAACCAGGTAAACCGAAAACAGAGTATGGGTTCGGTTGGATGGATTTTGATGCATAAGTCCAAAACCGAAAAAACACTCTACATGCAACTAAACTATAATAAAACACTCTACATGCAACTGTTTTCATGTCCAATCACGACCAAAACCGAAAAACAGAGGATAGCTACGGTAGTTTGGTTCTTGATGCATGGGGTTTGATTTTTTACTATTGTAAACATTAAACAACATACTAGGGACTAAATATACTTAGGGGATGGTAGGATAGGGATTATTCTACCATGAATTCGATCAGAAATTACGGTGAATGATTTAGGTAAATTTTCGGCAATCGGAGAAGACGACCGGAACGGGAGACTTCAGGGATGACTCGGGGTGAGTGGGAAACTGTTCCGAGATGCTCAAGGTCATGCTAGAAGGTTGGAGCTTCAATTCGGATGGTGAGGTAGTGTAGGTGAGAAACCCGTTTTCACTCTCTCTAGAAAACTCCATTGGAGGACCTTGGAGCTTCTCTTCTTTTTCTTTCTTTCCCATTGATTTTCCAGTGGGGGTGTTGGTGTATAAAAATTTTCGGATTGAAGAGGGGGTTGTATTACGAGAGTGGAGAGAAAGGAGGTGAATTGGAGAGGAAGTAATATAATGGAGGCACATGGCCAGCTAAGGGCATCCGCACCAAACTCCTTATATTTTGGACCAATTTACACCTTAAAAAGTCACTTTATTATTTTAGCTACCCACTTTTAAAATAACTACTGCATCAGGCTCTTTACTTTCACTCTCCTCTCAATAAATAATCAAACCCACCTCAATTAAATATTCTCCCTTGCCTCGGAGAGAGAACCAAAAGCAGGAAAAGTAAAAAAAACCAGTGAGAGAGAGAGAGATGGAGTACAGAGAGAGAGAGGTTGGGAAATAAAAAAAAAATGAGAAGCAAGTGAACAGTTGCTCGGTTGTCCAAACGAGCAACTGTAGCAATGTTAGAATTTTTTAAAGTAGAGAGGAAAGAAGAGAGACTGATGCAAGGAGTTTTGGCTGTTTTTTTTATTTTTGGCTCTTTAATTTAGTTTGAAGAGGGGAATAAAGAGAGAGAGATGTGGATGCTCTAACAAGAGTCAAGAGGGGTGTGGGAGCTGCAAAAATGGCAGAGGCCAGAGGGGGGAATTTTCCCGCCCAAGGATTTTAGGACCTTTTATGACCTCTTAGGGTTAATGAGGGTAATATGGACCTTTTACGTTTTCCGTTAACCAAATCTGTTAAAATGTGGGACATTGCAAATTGAAAAAAGATGGAGGAGGGTACTTGTTTCAATTGGTAGATGGAGGGGGGTCCTTGATTTTTGGTGGTAGATGGAGGGGTTTTTTGGAAAATTACCCAAAAAACAATTTGTTAGGCTTTGTTTGGAAAAGTTAATTTCCATATTTTTTGTTTTTGTTTTCGATATTTTTTGAAACAGGAACTATAAATATGTTTGTGTTATTGTTTTTGTTTACAAAATGCATAATCAATTTTACTAGTTTACGAAAATTCTAGAAACACAAAAATTGTGTTTTCATTTGTTTTAAAAACACTTTCGGTAGCCCAAAAAATAAATAAACAAAAAAATTATGGTCACCAAACACGTTTTTTGTTTTTATTTTTTTTATAAATAAACAAAAACTCATTTCTTGTTTTTTCATAAACGAAAAACAAAAAATTGACAACTTTACCAAACATAGTCTAAAGGGTAAATTAGAAAAGCCACCCTCGAGGTTTTTGACAGATACGAATTAGACCCCCATGTTCTGGAAATTACATGCATTGGTACGAGTCTATCTCTCTCTCTCTTCCCCGATCCAATTGCGGACTCATTCTCCATCTAGTCATGCCTATTGGTCCGTCACATATAGAAACGAGTCATATATATAACGGAGAGTAACTTTTTCAAAATGCCCTACATAGCATTTTTCATGTTTCAAAATCTCTTGTTTCTCTCCTAACAAGATTCTGTCATAAGGTCTAAATTGAAAAACTTGCTTTTCCAATACAACTTTTGGTTAATTACAAAAAACAAAAAGAATACTTTTTTTTTCTCATCCGGATGAAAAAATACTCATTTCTAAAAAGAAACACCATCCTCCTCCGCCCTGCCTTCTCTCATCCGCCGCCGCCGCCATTGCCTCCTCGCTACCTCCGCCTTCTCCTCGCCACCTCCTCTTCGCCTCCTCCTCTACCGCCCCCTCTGGTTCGGTGTTTTTCGGGATAGCTCTGACGGAGAGATGAAGTAGGGTGGCTCGGCTCCCTCTGGCAATAAGTCTCCAGCCTAATGGGTGGCATTTCGCTGGCGACAGCTCCATGGCTAAAGGTTCCTGTACCGGCTGTCTTTGGCTCAGTTTCTCCCGGCTGGTCTCCCCAATCCGATGACTGTACCGGTCTGGTTTTTCCCAGATCCGGTGGGCGTGGTTGGTGGGCGAATAATTTCAATCTGTTTAGGTTATTTTGTTCCGGTTTGATGTTGATTTCATCTGTGCTTATAGCTATGGTTTGAGCTGGGTGTCCCTTTGAGCTTTACTGCTAAAATCGGAGACGGGTTCGATGTCCTGCATTTATGTATGGTATGCTTTGGCAGTATGTGCTTTGTCTAGGTCTTGGTAGTTTTGGTTCATTCCAGTATTTTTTTGATGAAATCGTTGTAGCCTTCGGGCTTTTTACCTTCGAGTATTGTGAAATGAATTGATTGACTTCTCAAAAAAAAGAAACACCATCCGTCCATATGGGAATTTCAAAAATCCCCTCTCTCTCGTGGATCACAAGATCCTGCAGGGCGGATCCCTGTAGAGCGCCCTGCATGTAGGGTAAATCTTAGCTGTCCGTGAATGTTTTCAATGATCCGGATTCAAATGAAAGTTTCATTTGAATTCGGACCATTGAAAACACTCACCAACTGCTGCAATATGCAATACACGCCCTGTAGTGCACCCTGCACTACAGGGTTTCATTCATGATTTGGCCCAAACAAGTTTTGTGATTTGGATATTTTGCTGGTATGGTAAATCATAAAGGGAAAAAAAATCTAATAAGTATCCAATAATGTAGATTCTTGGTACTTAAGTCCTTAGCTTTGTCGTATTTATGTTCATAAAAGCGTTTTATGTGATATTACATGTAAGGTGTGTTTTTAGTGTTTTCAGATAATTCGTGTGAATAAGGCGCGTTTGAACGCCAAGGAATGCTCCGGGTGCAACCAAGTACTTAAGGCCATGTGCCACCCCGTTGTGGTGCCCAAAAAGTAATAAAGAGATGGTTTGGAAGTTACTCGGGTCGCTCAAGGGTCAAGGGAATTGAAGGAGATGTGAAGATTTTACCAAAGCTATTCATTTTCCTACCAGATGAGGGTAGAATTGTCATATCTTTTGATGTACAAATTATCTTGAATCCAAACCACTTGGGTTAGAAAGAAGACTGAACAAACTTTCCAATGGTCTAAAGAACACCCAAATCCAAGTTCGGGAGTGTCCGAAGCGAGCTCGCGAAGTTCAGCCAAACAAAATCTGCCTTAATGGCCTAGGTATTGATATTAGTTTTCATAGGTATCGATACCAATCACCTAAATCACTCAGAAACTGAACAGGCCCATAGGTATCGATACCTCAGTTTTTGCTGACTTTTTGCTACCAAAGCCCTTCGTCCAGATTTTTGCTGACTTTTTGCCACCCTTCCATTTATGGAAACTTTTCACTAGTAGTATGTTTTTGGGATATTTTGTAGAGAGAGAAGCAAATGTGTATATATAGCTCTCTCCTTCACAAATATCTATCGAGTCTTTTATACTTTAAGTCTTTTACTTTTTTAGAACTCCATAGCTAGCTTTCAAACTTTTGAGTTGTATTTCCTTCAAGAACTCATTAAGGTATTTGTCGTACATTATTTTTTCGTTTGTTAATGTTGTGGCCTAGGCTTAGATCTTTCTTAATATCAAGTTTATTTCAATTTTAATTTTATTGGTTAAATCTCATGGCTTACTTTCATACCATGCTTTGTTCTTCTATTATGTGTGAGTAGTCACTTAAGGTTGGGTCATGGGGTGATTTCGTCCCCATGACTTAGTGGTTTTAATGGTTTAACTATAACTCGATCATGGTTTAGTAAGAAAAAGACCCAAAAACTTACTTCTTGTCTTTTAAAAGTGCACTTGGTGGTAATGGTGCCTTCTCCTAATAGGTGAGGCCAAAAACTGTGTCTTCGGTATGTCATCTTTCCACCACCACTACCTCTACAACCACCGTTATCTCTTCATTACTTTCTATCGCTATAACTACCAATCTCTTCACTATCACGACTAATAAATCACCAATACTCGCTATTGCCATCACTAGCACCACTTTCGTCGTCGCCAGCCTTCGACCACCAACACCACTAATAAATCACCTGTATCTTTGCTATAACCACCACTCCACCGTCACCATTACCATCGACTGCATTGCAACTGTCTTTCCACTATAACCATTGTCCTCTCTCCATCATCTCCCCACCACCTTTCATCACTAAATCACCAGTACATTTGCTATAACCACCACTCCACCATCACCATTACCACCAACTACATTGTAGTTGTCTTTCCACTATAATCATTGTCCTCTCTCCATCATCTCCCCACCACCTTTTATCACTACAACCTCCACGACTACACCACCACTCATCATCGTCATATATTGTTGGAAAAATGAAATTTTAACCAAATAGAATTTGGTGGGACCCACACCGCACGAGGTGGGCCTAAGTGGGTTTTAGATACTCCTTGCTAAGGAGTTTAAACCGGTAAAAGAATGAACAAATTCCATTGAGAGATGAATGATAAATTGTCTCTCAAAGTGGGTTTCAGACCAACAACAGTGCACAGTTGGCTGGTCATAGATGGGTTGATTACCCAGAGTTATTACCCACGATTGTGTATTCAATTTCGGGAATAATAACTGTATCAGTTTTATTCCAGAATTGAATTGCGGAATCAATTCCCCTATTGATTGTATAGGCTCCTCCATGAATATTTGTATTCATTGTCGTATTGATGGCAGAGGCTCCTCCTTCAGCTATAAAAGGGGACCTCTACCTTTGGTTTCAAGCACACCGAAAATAATCCAAAGCATCTCTACTACTTCTGCAATACTATTGTTCTTTTCGAGAGAGAGAGTACAGACACAAGTTAGTTCGACAGGTAGTCTACGGCGGTGCTCCGGTGGCTGAGTGGTAACCGAGTCAACTCTGGGAGACGAACATCGACACAACCTCTAGCACCGGTGAGGCATCGAATTTGTCTTAAGGGCACCGTTGAATAAAACGGGTCTCGGTTTGGAATTGCTAATACTCTTTTACAGTTTATGTCTACATTTCATATTCTGTAATTTTGTAATTCATGTTCATGTTGTAATTCCCAGAAATTAGTAAAATCGTTTACTGTTTTTCCGCACTATTTTCCTACCATCTTAAGACAAATTCTTTTTGGGAAATTCAGTTTCGGTTTTACTTTGGAAAAACAAATTCTGGTTTTGACGTTACGAACAGACTTCAAGAGGAAAAGGAAAACAAGTATTTTTTCTACCCCACTGATTTCTCAACAGGTTTTGGTCTAGTAGAGTACTGTTCTGAAAAACTGTTTTGAACATTTCCTCAAACAGTAGCGTGGGTTTTACATAATCCCAGTAGTGGGTTTGTTTGACGTGCTTCTGTTTGATTAGTTCTTGCATGCTAATTGTATAATCTATTATAAAACAGAAGGGTGTGGGGACAAGTTGTTGGAACGGTTTAAATTCATTTGATCCAAAGGTTGTAGTGCATCCTCCCACTTCCCGGTTAAGTGCCCATGGTTTTCAACTAAATCACACAACTGTCATCCCCTTCCAATCGGAATGCGTAGTGCCGTAGGCATGAGCTAACACTAGTTGTTTATATATTCGTAACAGTAGAGTTGTGTTCTATTGGTTTGACTTTTCAAAGTATCCATATTCTTGAATTGGTCTTTCCTTGAAACCACATCAGTGACATCTTTGGAAAAGTATTGTATGCTTCTGTATCGCATGCTAGTTTTGCACAATTGTGACTCGTTTATATGTGTTTTGATCTTTTTCCAAAGTTCACAGTTTTTTGAATCGCTAATTTGTCCTCTACTGATCAGTGCATGGCTTTGATTTGTTTATAATTGGGTGATTCAATTTTTGTAAAGGAAAAAAATTGTTACGGTTTTTTCTTCAAAAATTAAGAGATTCGCTGTTATAAACCTTATTGGTGTGTTATACTTGTTTGACTTTTCAAACTTCAGAATTTTTTGTAACAGTATAGGATTTTTGCAATAAAGGTAAATTTTTTGGGTCAAGAGCATTTGTATCTTTAAAGCATTTGTTCTCATAACAGTCATTGTGGTGTAAAGTCAGTAATATCATTTCCTTCAGTCATTATTGCCAAGAACAACATTTTTATTGTGCTAGTTTTTTTATCCTAGTAAATGCTAGTCATTGGGTACATTCAGTAGAAGATATTCATAGGCAACTGTTATTGACCATTTTTATTTGGTGCTTTGAATACGTGGATCAGAAATCTTGATTTTCAAAATTCCTTCATAAACTCTAAGTTTTGTCCATTACTGTCAGTAAATTTTTTGACCTTTTATTGTGACTTTAATAATTGGTTTGACACATTTGACTGTGGACTAACTTGTTTTTGTTCCTTAGCACCGTATCATATTTCGGTACAGTAAAGCTACTGTTTGTTAAGCAGTGATCAAATTGTTGCAAGATTGTTTGTTACTCTCGGCATTTCCAATTCCAGTCATTATAGTTCAAGAGATTTGGCTATTTGTTCTATCATTTCCTATATTCAGATCTTGATACTAATTGACGTTTGATCTTAAATTTCAGAAAAGATGTCGACTGAAATTGGAAATGGAAATGGCAACGGGACCCCCAATGGCAACAATGGGCAAACTCCCGTGACTTTGGCTCAGAATCCTCCAATCCCAATGGCGGCGCGTGCGGTTCCTGTGAACCACGGGGAGAAACCCGATAAATTCACTGGTGTGGATTTCAAGAGGTGGCAGCAGAAGATGCTGTTTTACCTCATGACTCTAAGCCTTGCGAGGTTTTTGAGTAAGGATGCACCTGTCGTTGCTGAAGATGAGCAAGACGTGCAAGTCCTGATGGACCAAATCACTTAGAAAGAGAATGACTATTTGTGCAAGAACTATGTTCTGAATTGCTTGCACGATGCACTTTACAGCGTGTACTATGTGAAGAAGTCGGCTAGGGAACTGTGGGAGTCCCTAGACAGAAAGTACAAAATCGAGGATGCTGAATCAAAGAAATTTGTCGTCGGCCAGTTTCTGGACTACAAGATGGTGGACTCAAGAACTGTGATCAGTCAAGTCCAAGAACTCCAAGTGATCTTGCACGAAATCGCTACCGAAGGGATGCTGCTGTGTGATCCTTTCCAAGTGGCATGCATGATAGAAAAGCTGCCCCCTAGTTGAAAAGACTTCAAGTTGTACTTGAAGCACAAACGAAAGGCTATGACTATGGAGGATCTTATTGTTAGGCTTCGCATTGAGGAGGACAATAAGATGGCTGAAAGGAGGGTAGGGAGCACCTACGCCGCCAAGGCTAATGTTATGGAACATGGCCAGTCTTCGGGAACGAAGAAGCATCAGTTTGGAAAGCAGTCTGACAAGCAGAAAGGCAAAGAGGTCAAGCTGGGACCTAAAGGAGGCGTTGCCAAGAAAAAGTTTCAGTTTCAAGGCAAGTGCTTCAATTGTGACAAGGTTGGGCACCGTGCTTCAGAGTGCACTAAGCATCCGAATCTAAGGGCGTGCGCGCATTTGGCAGAACTGGAGGATGGCTCTGACGTCAACCTGTCAGCTATGGTCTCTGAGGTGAACTTGGTGGGGTCAAACCCTCAAGGGTAGTGGGTTGATACTGGAGCTACCCGCCACATTTGTTGTGACAAAAAGCTGTTCACCTCATTCAAGCCGGTTACAAACAGCGAGAAGTTGTTCATGGGGAACTTTGCAACCTCTGAGGTGGAGGGTCAAGGTAAGGTGATCTTGAAGATGACATCTGGCAAAGAGCTAACTCTCAACAATGTCCTGTTCGTGCCGGACATTCGCAAGAACCTGGTGTCCGGTTCTTTGCTGAGCAAGCATGGTTTCCGCATGGTATTTGAAGCAGATAGGGTGACTGTCACCAAGGCTTGGGTATATGTGGGAAAGGGTTATATGACCGGTGGTCTTTTTAAGCTCAATGTAATGACTGTAATTCCACGTATTAATAAAATGAAATCCCCAGTTGCTTACTTGCTTGAGTCTTCCAATTTGTGGCATGGTAGACTAGGTCATGTTAATTATTATATTTTGCGAAGGTTAATTAACTTAGACCACATTCTAGCTTTCCAAATTGATAAAAAAACACAAGTGTGAGACTTGTGTTGAAGCAAAATTGACTAGGTCTTCTTTTCAAACGGTTGAAAGAAGCACTGAGCCATTAGATTTAGTTCACACTGATGTGTGTGATCTAAAGTATGTCCAAACGCGAACTGGTGGAAAGTATTTTATTACTGTCATCGATGATAGCACCAGATATGGCTATGTATACTTGCTTAATAGCAAGGATGAAGTATTGGAGAAATTCATTCTTTATAAGAATGAAGTTGAGAATCAACTTAGCAAAAAGATTAAGGTGGTGAGAAGTGACCGAGGTGGTGAGTATGAATCACCGTTTGGAGAATTCTGTGCACAACACGGAATCATCTACCAAACCACTGCACCTTATTCCCCTCAGCAAAACGGAATTGCTGAACGAAAAAATTGTACCTTGAAAGAGATGATGAATGCTATGTTGATAAGTTCTAGGTTGCCACGGAACTTGTGGGGGGAAGCTATCCTCTTCGCAAATTACATACTTAATAAGGTACCTCACAAGAAAGTCAATAAGACTCCTTACGAGAAGTGGAAAGGTAGGAAGCCTACCTACAGTTACCTTCGAATGTGGGGGTGTCTCGTAAAGGTACGTAGCTGTACCTCCACCTAAAAAGGAGAAGATAGGGCCAAGGACTGTTGATTGTGTGTTTATTGGTTACGCACAAAATAGTACTGCCTATCGGTTTCTTGTGTATGAATCTGAGATTCTGGATATTCACAAGAACACTATCATGGAATCTAGGAATGTGGCGTTCTTTGAACACATATTTCCTTATAGATCCATAAAAGAGTCAAGTTCCGTGAAGCGGACTTTGGAGACTGCATATGAAAGCAGTCAAGATCAAGAGGAAGAAGTTGAGGTTGAGCCAAGATGTAGCAAACGGGCTAGAACATCAACATCATTTGGTCCAGACTTCCTAACATTTCTGTTAGAAAGTGAGCCTCGAACATTCAAGGAAGCTGTGAGCTCTCCTGAGGGTCCTTTGTGGAAAGAGGCTATTAAGAGTGAAATTGATTCCATTATGCAAAACCATACGTGGGAATTGGTGGATCTTCCTCCTGGTAGTAAGCCTTTGGGCTGCAAGTGGATTTTCAAGAGGAAGATGAATGCAGATGGATCAATAGATAAGTACAAAGCTAGGCTTGTCATTAAAGGATATAGACAAAAGGAAGGCCTAGACTACTTTGATACTTATTCTCCTGTCACCAGGATCACATCCATTCGAATGATAATCGCAATTGCAGCTCTGCGAAATCTTGAGATACATCAAATGGATGTGAAGACAGCTTTCCTAAATGGCGATTTAGATGAGGAAATCTACATGGAACAACCCGAGGGTTTTTCTGCGCCAGGTCAAGAAGAGAAAGTCTGCAGACTTTTTAGATCTTTGTATGGTCTAAAACAAGCACCGAAACGATGACATGAGAAATTTGACAATGCTATGATGTCAAGTGGTTTCATAATCAACGAGTGTGACAAATGTGTATATGTCAAAGACACAGACGAAGGGTACATCATTTTGTGTCTCTACGTTGATGACATGCTCATTGTTGGTAGTAACGATAATATTATCAAATCTACCAAGAAGATGTTGAACTCGAAGTTTGACATGAAAGATATGGGTCTTGCAGATGTAATACTAGGTGTTAAAATCACTAAAACATCTGATGGACTTGCATTATCTTAGTCTCATTATGTCGATAAGATTATTGAGAAGTTTAGCAAGTCTGATACGAGTATAGTAAGGACTCCTGTGGATGCGAATCGCCACTTATCCAAGAATGTGGGGGTAGGGGTATCCCAATTGGAGTATTCTCAGATAATTGGGAGTCTAATGTACCTGATGAGTTATACAAGGCCCAACATAGCCTATTCAGTTAGCAGACTGAGTAGATACACAAGTAATCCAGGGCATGACCACTGGAAGGCGATAGTGAGAGTACTACGCTATTTAAGGCATACTCGTGATTTGGGACTGCACTACACTAATGCAAACTGGATATCAGATATGAAAGACTCGAAATCCACGAGTGGATATGTCTTTACATTTGGTGGTGCAGCTGTCTCTTGAAAATTTTCAAAATAGACGTGTATAGCACATTCTACGATAGAATCTGAATTCATTGTTTTAGATAAAGCAACTGAAGAGGCGGAATGGCTACGCCATTTTTTAGAAGATATTCCAAGATGGTCGAAACCTGTGCCAGCAATTTACGTCCATTGCGATAGTCAATTAGCAATAGGAAAGGCACAAAGTAATATGTATAATGGTAAGTCTAGGCATATTCGTCGTAGACACAATACCATTAGACAATTACTCTCAACTGGGGTTGTTACTGTTGACTATGTGAAGTTAAAGGACAACATTGCGGATCCACTAACCAAAGGGTTAAACAAAGAGCTAGTTGAGAAAGTATCGAAGGGAATGGGACTAAAACCTACACGCTCGTATTACCGTGAAGGAAACCCAACCTAGCTGACTGGAGATCCCAAGATCTAGGTTCAATGGAACAACCTACTTGCGAGTAACGGAGAACGATCACTGTGGAGACATGCTCTCTTGCTCATTCCTATGGTGCGAAACAGTGATACCTGCAAATGGAAACATGTTAAGTATTGGCTTTTAATGACTCTTATGCGCTGGAATGCCAGGCGGGGTATGGCAGGATACTCTTTATAAGAAGGTCATCTATGTGAGTATGAAGTGGGGCCGCTTCTTTGAGAATTTAGGAAGGCGAAATTCTCGAGAAAATACTTGCAGAACCAAGAATGGGTGTCATGGCCAAAACGTGAGAACTAAACTGTGTTAGGAGGAGTTCCGTGTGATGCTTGTTGTCTCGGTTTACACAAACGACAGAACAGTTCAAGACAACATGTTCACTGGTCAGCCAGTAAATCCGATAGGTATTCACAAGGGAAGGTTTAAGGCCAAAATCTACCTATCCTATGCAGGAATTTTCCATTATACTCTCTCTCGTGTCAGCTTTGTCTCCTGAGTCGGATTCAGCCAATTTCATTCATGTGGGGGATTGTTGGAAAAATGAAATTTTAACCAAAGAGAATTTGGTGGGACCCACACCGCGCGAGGTGGGCCCAAGTGGGTTTTAGATACTCCTTGCTAAGGAGTTTAAACTGATAAAAGAATGAACAAATTCCATTGAGAGATGAATGAGAAATTGTCTCTCAAAGTGGGTTTCGGACCAACAACACTGCACAGTTGGCTGGTCATAGCTAGGTTGATTACCCAAAGTTATTACACACGATTGTGTATTCAATTTCGGGAATAATAACTGTATCAGTTTTATTCCATAATTGAATTGCGGAATCAATTCCCCTATTGATTGTATAGGCTCCTCCATGAATATTTGTATTCATTGTCGTATTGATGGCAGATGATCCTCCTTCAGCTATAAAAGGGTCCTCTACCTTTGGTTTCAAACACACTGAAAACAATCCAAAGCATCTCTATTACTTCTGCAATACTATTGTTCTTTTCGAGAGAGAGAGTACAGACACAAGTTGGTTTGATGGGCAATCTACGGCGGTGCTCCGGCGACTGAGTGGTAACCGAGTCAACCCTGGGAGATGAACACTGACACAACCTCCAACACCGGTGAGGCGGTGAATTTGTCTTAAGGGCACCGTTGAACAAACGGGTCTCAGTTTGGAATTGCTAATACTCTTTTACAGTTTATTTCTACATTTCATATTTTGTAATTTTGTAATTCATGTTCATGTTGTAATTTCCAGAAATTAGTAAAATTGTTTATTGTTTTTCCGCACTATTTTCCTACATATATTATCAACATCAGTCTCGTCACTGGCATCCATCCATGTCCATCATCCTTCCCCAACTGCCACTTGCCACAATCACCACTATATCTCCACCATAATACTACATGAAGTTACTACCTCTCCATCACTACCATCAGTATCACGACTGCCATCTCTCCACCATTGAGCCACATACAATCATCACATATCACATGTCTGCCCGACCCTAGTATCTCTCCACCACCACATCGCCATCTGTCGCCATGACCACCTCCCACCACTATGATCACCATCTCTTTACCACACCATCACATATGGTCAAACACTTCTCCACCATCACTCTACCACCACCAAATCACAGTAGAAACACATAATGTACGTTTAAAAAAAAAACAATTAAGAAAAATAATATAATCGAAATTCTTTCATTTTTGTCATCATATTATGTATTTTTAATTCAGCTCTTGATTTTTTTATCATTCATAACATTCAGGTTCAATTTTTAGCACTTAATTCTCAGCTTCCATCACTACATTTGGTCTTAGGACATGAAAAAAGAAAATTGAAAACAAGATTTCTTTTTAGGTGGGAATTTGGAATGTTATTTGGGAAAATAGGAACCCACGCGCACACGCGCTCAAACACCGTGTCTGCTTTACATAGATATTTTCGATCTCTCGCTCTCTTTTCTTTGTACGAACCCTACCGATCCAACTTCTAGCAAAATCCACCGCCCGTCGCCAGCATTTTCGTGCATATACGCGTGCACATCTTCTTCATTGTCCTGACCACATTTGACCCTCTCCAGTCCTCATCCGGTCATTAGGGTTTCAATCGGCTCGATTCCAAATCCAGGCGATGATTAGGGTTTCACAGCTCCGTTGAGGGGAAGTTATCGATAGATGATGGTCGGTTCGATCGAGTTTTGCATCTGTTGTATGGGTGTAGAATGCCGGAGTTGCGCAGCGGAGTACGCCGCGGCCGTGCTCCCGCAGTAGACAAGCGGCGGCGCAAGAGTCAGGCGGCGGAAAAGAAAGCGGAGCACTTGGTTGGGAATTTCGTGAAGACTAGGGCGGCAGCGGCGAAAGAGGCGGCCGAAGCGAAGGCAAAGGCTAAGGCGGCAGACGTAGCTCCGCGGAGGGGCCGGGGTGCTACGTTGTTGGTGGGGGCAGCTAAGAAGGGGAAGGGGAAAGAGGGGGAGGTGATTGTGGTGTCTGAGGGTACCAAGGTTGAAGGAGGAGAGAGAGGAGGAGAGAGAGAAGGTGGGTTTTTGCCTGAAGAGAAGGTTGAAGGAGGAGAAGATTTGATTGGGGGGAGAGAAAAAATCATGGGGGATGACAGTGGTGGTTTGAGTGCTAATAAAGTTACTGCGGAGGAAGAGGGCAGCACAGCCCCTTTCCCAGAGAAGGTATGATACTTCTCTCTGTCACTTGGTATATGTAGGAAAAATAATTCATGGTTTCTTGTGGTTATTGGTGAATGATTGCATGGGTTTTTTCGCAGGAGTTCATCTTAGGATATGGGAGAATTTTGATAGTTACATGTGTTGTATTGACACCAACTGATTATGTATAGACATAGATTCATGGTTTAATGTGATTGTTGGTGAATGATTGCGTATGTGTTGTATTGGGTGTGTCTGTGTATGATGGGTTTTCTGCAGGAGTACCGTACATACATTGGAAGGCAGGTTTTTATAGGATAATTCAATTGTTGCATATGTTCCATACTTTGGAATGCATGTTTGTATAGGATAATTTTATTAGTTGCATTTGTTGTATTGAGTGTTATGCCAACCCTTATGCAGGAATACATAGTTAGGAATGCTGCTGTGTATAGGAGTAGGAGTTTTGTTCTTTGGTTTGTTCTCTTTATGGCTTTATCCAGTAGGTTGACTATAAATGTTATGGTGAAACTCCACTTTGAGGACTACCACTAGTCTACCAGTGTAAATGTATCTTGCCATCACTTTTCCTTTGTTATTGGAATTCGGAAGTTGTTCTTGAGTGGTGATCATTTTTGTCTGCAAATGAATTCATTTCTTATCTTCGTTTATATGGTATCTTTTGTACAGATTTTTCAGCTTATTTTGGATTGCACATTTGTTGTTATATTTTAAACAATTTGTATTTTCCTGGGCGGCTGAATTATTTCTTTTTATGTCATAATGAACTTTTCAGAACATTTTGTGTCCGCCAACTTGGGATGAATTTATGAGAATTTTGTGCTTTCAATTTGTGGTAATTTTAGGTTCAAGTAGGAGGATCCCCAATGTATAAGATTGACAGGAAGTTAGGTAAAGGTGGCTTTGGCCAGGTCTTTGTGGGTCGCCGTGTTTCAGGTGGAAATGACCGCTCTACTGGTCCTGGGGCTACGGAGGTAATACTATGTTAAGTTATCAACGCAAGCGATTAAGT
Organism: Rhododendron griersonianum; assembly: GCA_018127125.1. Classification (NCBI taxonomy): domain Eukaryota; kingdom Viridiplantae; phylum Streptophyta; class Magnoliopsida; order Ericales; family Ericaceae; genus Rhododendron; species Rhododendron griersonianum. The sequence goes on from CM030788.1 coordinate 44,980,962, forward strand.
TTTGTGAAATATGGGACTACAAAAAGAAACAAGGTTCTTAATTTTAGTTGACTTGTGTGCTTGTGCTAGGTGGCTTTGAAATTTGAGCACAGAAATAGCAAAGGCTGTAATTATGGCCCTCCATATGAGTGGCAAGTGTACAAGTAAGGATAATTAATTCTTTGGTTTGGTACTAATTTTGTGATATTACTATTTTATATCTTTCTGTGGTTAACTTGTCATTTTCTGGGTGAACAGCACTCTTGGTGGCAGTCATGGAGTGCCTAGGGTGCACTACAAAGGAAAGCAAGGAGACTATTTCGTTATGGTATGTTAAACAACTTCGTGCAGGTTTAATGTTTAGTATATTTTTCAACTTGTAACTTGTAACATCATCCATGTTTTTGCAGGTTATGGACATGCTAGGGCCGAGTTTGTGGGATGTGTGGAATACTTCAGGACAATCGTGAGTATCCTATCTTGTCAATACGAGAGCTTTCATTTTATACGATGTGTCTACATGTCTTTCAATCGTTCACATCCCAAAAACACACGCACCCAATCTCAGAATGTGCTGATGACCAATGCATGGCTCCTTTTTTTGTTTCTAACCTATATCTGCACAGGATGTCTTCCGAAATGGTGGCATGTATTGCAGTCGAGTCTTTGTCAATCCTAGAGAAGATGCACTCAAGAGGGTATCATCCACAAACTTTCATATTCTTGTCCTCCAATTCATTTACCAATATTGTCCTGAGTTTCTTCCCTAAACTGATGGTTCTGATGGATTATTCCTCCGGCTATTCTGGTTTTGTTTCATCTTTTCATGTATGTTTCCCATTGTGACCAGTTATGTGCACGGAGATGTAAAGCCAGAAAACTTTTTACTTGGCCAGCCAAGTACACCACAAGAGAAGAAATTGTTTCTCGTGGACTTGGGCTTAGGTGGGTGAACACTTTTCGGGGCTCAACATAATTTTTTATTTTAGATGCTACTGCATTCTTTGCTAATGTTCTCTATTAAAACTTGAATTGCAGCGACAAAGTGGAGAGAGAGTTCTAATGGGCAGCATGTTGAGTATGATCAACGTCCCGATATGTTCAGGTGCCCTAGTTCTTGTGCTTTTGGGCTGTGCCAAAAACTCCTTTTCATTATCTTATAACTTGGTTAATATTGTTCAGAGGAACCGTACGATATGCTAGTGTTCATGCACACTTGGGAAGAACTGCCAGTAGAAGAGATGATCTAGAATCTCTTGCATATACACTCATTTTTCTTCACCGTGGCAGGCTTCCTTGGCAAGGGTATCAGGTGTTGTATAGCCTTTTGTTAATCGTTATTCTACATCTTTCCAGGCCCATGTAATTGTTGCTTGAGTTAGTTTGAAGATAAGAACACAATGTTTTCATCTTTTAGGGTGATAATAAGTCATTCCTAGTTTGCAAGAAAAAGATGTCAACATCCCCGGAGATGTTGTGCTGCTTCTGCCCTGCACCCCTTAAACAATTTCTCGAAATTGTGGTGAACATGAAATTTGAAGAAGAGCCTAACTATTCCAAGCTAATTTCTCTGTTTGAGGGATTGATTGGAGCAAATCCTGCAGGCAGGCCAATTAACACTGATGGTGCTCAAAAGGTAAATCACTGTAATCTTCTTGATTTGTAATACTGTCTTCTTTTCTTGGGTACTTTCTGGGTAGTAATTTGTCCTTTTTGTCAATCATTGGTAGATTATATATCAAGTAGGGCAAAAACGAAGCAGATTGAATGTTGAGGATGATGATGATGGCCTGCCTAAGAAGAAGGTCCGTTTAGGAGTCCCTGCCACACAGTGGGTTTCAATTTACAATGCCAGGATGCCTATGAAACAGAGGTAGGTTATGGTGTTTTTTTGGGTACTTCATGGATGCCTTCATCGATGAAGTTTTTATGTTTCATCAAGAAATATTGTTTGCTTTGCATTTGTTTGGTTTAAGACTTGTGGGAAAATGTACTGGAGTGCATTGTGGTGGGATTGGAGTTTACTTTCCTGCAAAAGTATGCGAAGCCCTAGCAGCTCTACCGCTGTTAATTTTTTTTGCTTGGGAATATATGTTAGTTTGTTTCAAATTCAGGATGGGAAGCATTTTGATTTAAATGCTACTGTGTGTGGGCTGGTGTTTTGTTGCTTTGATTAATGCAACTCACCTATGATGATGATACCTTATATCATATTTTGCATTTCTTCCATCATTCCGTTGCCTAACTTGGTGCTGTTGTTAGGTACCATTATAACGTGGCAGATGCAAGACTGGCTCAACATGTAGAGAAAGGAAATGCAGATGGTCTGCTCATCAGTTGTGTAGCGTCTTGTTCCAACTTATGGGCACTTATTATGGATGCTGGAACTGGCTTCACTAACCAAGTGTATCAGCTATCACCTTTCTTCTTACACAAGGTGAATTTCTTTGTGCCATATTTGTTTTCCGTGGATTTTCTTCTTTGTAGCATGTTTGAATATCTTCACAACGTGAATTTCTGTGTAGCATATTTGTTTTTCTGTGGATGTAACAGTTTAACCCAAGAAGTTGTGTAATTGATGCCCCAACAGGAATGGATCATGGAACAGTGGGAAAAGAACTATTACATCAGTTCTATTGCTGGTGCCAACAATGGAAGCTCTCTTGTGGTTATGTCCAAAGGTATGTTGGCTTTGTCTTGATGTTTTGGTTTATATGGATTGCTCAATTCCATTCGTACGGAAATATATGCAATTTCGTTTATAATTGTCGATTGTAATGTATTATTGCCTGCATGATTAGTTTGTACTTTGATGCCATGGATTGTTTCAAACCTGCACTTATTGTGAATAGAATAATGTGTAGAATAAATGTTGCTCATTTGTTTACATAGTGGAGGCCAGTTTTCAGGATAGGCTGGATTCAATTCACTTTCTTGTGGCCTGGACTCATCTATGGTTGATGATTGCATGCTTTAAACATGGACATCTAGTTTTTTCCCTGTTTAACTGGTTGTCTCGTAAAGTGTCGCGTTACTGGATGTTAAGAACCCATTATTTTCGAGAATAATGTAAGAATGAGTTTGGATGTGTCGTCGTTTAATGTACAAATCAGCCTAGCTTAGCTGAGTATATGGTGGCTCTAGGTTTTCGGATGAGAAGGTTGAGATTTGGCTTGATTTCTTAGTGTGCAATAGTGACACACTATGATACACGGACACGGGTACGACTTACGAGAATTGGGTGCGGGTACATATCTAAGGGTCGGACACCTCAAAACTGAAAATAGAGGATTCGGGGATATGTATCAGAATTTGGACACGGGTGCGGGGATCCGCTGAATATTTATATATATAGAATTTTTTATATTATTTATTGAAATATATAAAATTATTTTCCAAAATGTAACCATTTAATTTGAAATTTTATTCATTCCAACAAATACAAAAAAGATGTACTAAATAATAAAGGGTAAACCCATGTTTTTATGGTCCATTAATAAATGAGATGTCTTATGGCCAGCTATGTGAGAAATACAAGTCTTAGTTGAGCCAGCCCACTTAGGCCCAACCCAAACAAAGAAAGAGCCACTACATAGTAACAAAATTACAGAACCCTAAAACATAAATCTATACGCAGCAGCAGCCCAACCCTAGCAGCAGCTCTTCGACGTCCAGGTCTCTCTCTCTCTCTCTCCTTCGACGGCGATGATCCGCTCTTCCTTCGACGGCGATGATCTGCTCTGACGATCTTCTCCTCCGACCATAAGCCAGATCTACTTCTCTCTTCTTCCAAAGCAGGTACATTTGTACTCCATCCTTCTTCGACGATGACTCTTATTGTTCCAACGTGTCCGATTATTTTTTGACGAATCCCGTGCGGATCCCGCACCCGCACCCATGTCGTGTCGACACGGGTACTTCGCCCAAAAACGAGGATCCGTGTATCATAGGTGACACAAGAGTAGTGATGGAATTCTTTGCATGAAGGATTCAAATCGAGGCTTAACAGGGAAGAGTTTTTTGTACTTTAATGCATCTGCATGTGCATTTGTGGATTTATAGACCTGTTTGAATATATACTATTCCTAGAGTCTCAATCTCAATGTGAATAGGACTTGTTATCTATTGACTATTTGGCGGGCCAGATTGTATATTTTCCACCTGTAGCAGGTTCGGCGGGGGACAAGTGATGGCCCTCCCTACCTGAATCAACCTGAATTTGTTAAGTTGAGTACGTTAATGTTTTTATATGTATTACTCAAGCTATGAATAAGCAAAACCAAGCTTGTGGCACTTGATTCATTAACGGCTATGGTGGTGTCTCTGCTTAAGCACAATCATTTTATCCATGGAAGGGTTGACGTGGATAATACTATAGCACATTAGCACTGTGTGCTTTATCAGTTTTGATATTGCCGATTTTATTTGTTGATGATGGGACCTTATAATTGATTGTTGACTGCTGCATTAAGACCTTTATGTGCTAATTGATCTCGTGTGTTTATATGTATTGATTGTTGCGTCTACAGTTGAGGCCTGTATGTCTCTTTGTTCAGATGGTTCTGGTTCTTCTTCACACTCTAACCCCTTTAATTGGCTAAACTTCCTGTCTTGTGCATTAATTTGAAGTGGCTATTTGATTATTGATATAAATCTCTGCTTGGTTCAAGCCAATGGTTATGGAATTTCAGTTGTTACATGTTATTAAGAATCTTCAGCTGCTAGGCTTCCATAGTTTCATTAATGGTGCATCCATGATTAACTTTTGCAGGCACCCAATACAGTCAACAGTCCTATAAAGTTAGTGACTCCTTTCCCTTCAAGTGGATAAATAAGAAGTGGAGAGAAGGGTTTCATGTGACCTCCATGGCAACTGCTGGTACCCGATGGGCTGTTGTCATGTCTCGAAATGCTGGCTATAGTGATCAGGTTGAGCTTCTCTTCTTCAACTTTGTCTTTGTTTTCTCGTACATGTCATTCTTGAGCTTGACTTCTGAGTTGAGCCCTTTTGACTAATGCCTATTTACACAAAATATGAAGGGAGAGAGCTATCCATCCCACTCGGACTCAAGAATGGGTTCATCTTGCTGACAAAAAAAAACTCATTTTTCTCTTTCCATCAAAAATTTTCCCCGAGTGAAAACTTATTATCTTGGTACACATGGTTCTTTCAGATATTTTTATTAGGGCCAACTTCAATTGGTATACTTTCTGGCGGTACTGGGAAACTCCTGTTTAGGTTAAATGTGCAATTAGGTCTTGCATTGATATCATGAAGCTACCAGTGCACTTTTTCTTTAAACAAAAATACGTATCAGTTGATTGATTGTCTTCCTTTTCCTAACTGTCATTGGCTAAGTAGGTTGTTGAGCTTGATTTTCTTTATCCGAGCGAGGGCATCCACAAACGTTGGGATACTGGTTACCGTATTACATCAACAGCTGCTACTTGGGATCAAACGGCTCTTATCTTGAGCATACCAAGGCGCAAACCTGGTGATGAAACTCAAGAAACTTTGCGCACATCTCAGTTTCCAAGCACACATGTTAAGGTAAATAATACTTGTGGTTGCCATTCCTCTTGTGGTATATCCTTGAATATTTTTCAAAGTTGTTATGAGTATACGTTCCTGAACCTGGGGATGGATCTGATTATATGAGACTAAGAGTTCCTTCAACCACTATCTTTGTGATAGTGAACTCGGGTTTTATTCTGCTTCAAACACTGGGATGTGTTCCTTGAGGTAGAAATTCAACTGCAACACGAGTAAGCTGTCGAAGAGTTTTTTGTTCTTATTTTGGTTTGATCGGGCCTAAACTGCCCAAGCAGTGGAAGAAATTTAGTAATTAGCTTAGCCTAGTCCTGCTGATTTGGTTTGCTATAATTGTAGACGGTAGAGAAACTAGGTTTTTAACAGCTTAATGTCTGCCACTCCAGTACCGCTAATGCGGATATAGATGTATGTATTCTGTTTGTGACGTGGTTTGATTTTGATGACCCGGTTTTGCTTTCACGTGCAGGAAAAGTGGGCAAAAAATCTTTACCTTGCTTGCGTGTGCTATGGACGAACAGTGTCTTAATTCCTTTCTACATTGAAGCCACAAACCTGAAGCCGCTGTCTGTATTTCATCGTTTATTCACTTCTTTATTTGGTCCCAATAGGAATCGTGAAGAAGAATTGTTGTTAGGTGTGTGAATGCGCTGAAACATTGTGCCTCTGTATACCTAATCTAATACTTTTGTTTTTGTTTGTGTAATTGTAGTTGAAGATAATGAGCAGCTATTCGTGTTTTTTTGTTTGTTGTTTTTACATTGGGAGCTAATAAATACTTGCAATTCTTTTCAATAATTTCTCGACCTGTCGAAATACTAGTTGGAATAGTTGCTTTAGGAGAAATGGCATTCTGCCGAGGCGAGCCAAGATATTCAGAGGAATGGTCCCAGTTTTGAAATGGAGGTTCAACGTGCTCATTCCAGTTTCCAGAATCAATTTTTCAAATGTGTTACTGATGGACCCGCAAAAAAAGAGATTTGGTTGAAGGTTTTTGAAACAAGAAAATCTTTTTCACGGCTCCGCTGTGAATAGTTGTTTACGGCACTACTCGCGGGAAGTGGGGGGCTGCGCCTATCTCAGCCGTCTGTCTGTGTTTTGGACGGTCCAGATTTAAATAAAAAAAATTTCCGCAGAATTTTTTATTTAAATCTGGACCGTCCAAAATACCAACGGGTGGGCGAGATTGCGCACAGCACCTGCTGTGCAGTACGCTGCACGACAGCCCCCCGTTTTTCGAATTGCGGCCATTCAAAAGTGTTTTGGACGATTGCGATTGATTGCTGTTGTAAAGAACTTTTTTGCGGCTGAGTCATGAATAAGTTTCTTCCGTTTGAAACTTGTACGCTTGATAGCTTAATTTTTTACAAGATATTATAAAGAAATCTTCAAATGTCGACACCCGTTTCCACAAAAGAAGTTGAATTTACATGAAATGCTGAAAAAATGTTCTTATTTTCAGAAACGATCTGGAAAACATTCTACAATCTCTGGACCGCGAGAATTATTTGTTTCGATCTCTATTTTTTTACCGGTAATAGGTATTGGTAGCTAAGACCTCAACATTTGAAAGAACAATCAGGCCCTTTCTTTCTGACGAGATTCCTTCTTTCCTTTGATTTGAGGAAAACTCTTCTTCTTTTATGAACCTGGAAATGGTAATTCTGCATCTGAGATGAGTTAGGTCAGGAAAGGTGGCAAGAGCCTATTCTATTATACGATACCACCAAGAGATCGAATTCCTCCTTGCAGTTGATTAACTATAATTGGACAAACAAAAAGTAGGATGGTAATGGAAGCGTGCGAGAGCACCTTCTTTTTCTATCGAAGTTGTTCATAGGGATCAGGGAGCGTTGTATCGGCAGTATCGGAAGATAAGTCAGCGCCTTTTGCAAAAATCTCAGTCTTCAGTAGCTTTGCCTTTGCTACAATTTCCTGCGTGAGAAGATATTAGATCTATTTCAATTCAGCAGCTGCGACGAAGAACCTAACGGAACTTTTTGAATCTCAGCGGAATTTTGGAAGTGCCGCTTTCTTGTTCATCAAGAATATTATTGTGGATCTACTTATAAGCCTCCGAGAAACCTGATGAGCTCCGAAGGAAAGAAAAATATCTCTAACAATAGGATGGTTCCCCTTGCCTCCTGGATCCACTGAGCGAGGGGAAGACATTGAGACGGGCTTCACATCCGGCTTTGAGGTTTGAAACTTGGTTGCACTCCTCTGAAGATTCCTGGAAAAAAAGAACGTCTTGAGACGGAGGATTGTACCTGGAAATAGAAGCTCTGTCCCCCTCACACTATATTTTGAATTAGGGGCCTTATCATATTCATTACTGAATATCCCCCACTTCTTTCTAGTGAGAGTTCCCTCGAGGATAGAGATAGGTTCTTGCTTTACTGTTCGATCGAGACCTGCTTTAGCTTGTAAAGCGCGAACCAAGACCTGTGATACGAAAACCAAAATTAGAATGAGGAAGAAAAAGATATCGTGATGTAAGTCTATGATTCCTTGCATCATAGGTGTTGCTGCGTCTTGAGATCCTAATTGCCGTGGTTCTGCTGCATCACAAGGAACAATTGGGAGGAATAGCCATTTTCGAATTAGAACAATCATTTGGTTTTGTTCATTCTTTGACAGTTCTGCTTCCCGCCTTTTTTTTACCCTTCTGGGGGGCCGTCTAAAGCTGCAAGTTCGATTCTTTTATTTTGACAGAAGTATCTGGCTGCTCCTTGTAGGATTCCGATTGAAATGAACAGTCTCAAAGCGAAGTGCTTGCTTTGATCAACTGAGGATTTTGACAATTGTTTGTAAGATCATGTTAGTTGCGGTAAGATTCATCAATGCAAATAGCAAAAATTTTGGATACCCGTCAGTAGAGTTTAAGACAAGGCTCCCAACATCGGAATGAAATAAATAAATAAACCAAAAATATCAAACCGGCAGCGAAAATCCTTACATCTGAGAATCTAAAATTTTTTCTCGTACATTAGGAAATCAAGTCACCAGAGGAGAACACGATGCGAAGACAGGTCGAGCACAAAGTACGATCAGCTTGGTCAAATGCATAACTGGTGTAGCAGGAAAGGGACTACCAGAGCACCAAAAGAGGGCATCAATGTTTGCATGTTCGGGTAATCAATCTGACAATTCGATTTCATGTTACCGCTCTTCCAGGCCATTCGAACAAACGAAGCCTCACCCAAATACTTCTGCACAAGGAGAACCCCGCTAATCATTACTTCCACGCCACAAAACCGTTGCTGAATTTTCCTTGTTCTAAGAAAAGATCTGTATCATGGGTGAACTTATTAAGAAATTGTCTTCAGTCTATCACCTCATCTTAGGTCCCGATCACTCGTAGTCAGCCACTTCAGCAGAACCGAAACCAAGGGTTGTGCCAACTTGGGACCAACGTTACTCTGGAAGGTAAAAATATGGGATGTCAGATCCCACTTTAACTGATGTGGGAGTGAGTTATTGGGGCCAAAGCTGCTTCAGCTTTCAAGGGACTCCGCTTCTGCTTCTTTCCACTTTGGCGTTTCAACTTGTTTGAAGTTTGATCAGCTTTGGAGACAATTTTCGAGACCGTAAACCCTGCGACTTCAAAACTCCTCGCTCTATCGGGAATCAGAGAATTGCGTAGAATAACATCAATTCCATCATAAGTCCAAACTCCTAGAGAAGCCTCTCCTTTAAGCCCAATAGCAAACCAACCAAGACCTGCAGCAGCAATGTCTACAGAACTTGAGTCCCAAGAATTGCCAGAGACTCGGAATTCTTTCCTAACCCATTGCCCAAGCTCCTCAGACCGTTTTTCCCCAATTGGTGGCTGGATCAAGGAAAAGCACGTAAGAAAACTACAATAGACATTTTAAAAACGCATGCTAACAAGAACATTTATACAAGGAGCATATCTAAAACCTCAAACCATCCATTTTCAGACCTGAATTTCAGAACCCACAATAGTTTAACCCTCCATTTTCACTAGTTTGGACATCTAAACCATCATCTATATTTTCCTCTCTCTTTTTTTTTTTTTTTTGAGATCTTTGGATTGATGGAATAAATTTCCAATTTTACTCAAGAAAAATGTCAGTCGATGACAAGATTACAAGGCACGACAGGACAAACCAATGGGACCAGAGAAGTGTATTTTCGGATTGGAAGTATCGGACGATTTGCTTAATTGGAGTTCAAAACTTGATAAAAAAACGACGTAAAAGAAGGAACTGAAAAAAATAAGAATTATTTGAAGGAGAATGGTGGCAAATGAAGTGAGGTCCCAATTAGGCAGCTCAACCTGAGATCTCATTCGTGTATAACCACTTGTGGTCTCCAAAAGATTATTGCAGCAGCGATAATTGGAAAACGGGAACTCTCAAGCAAGGTAAATAAAAACTACAGTTGTTAAGTTAAAAGCATACCTGTAATTGACGACCAAAATGATCTTCCAGCATTTTTTGTATATTCTCAGTCTTCCCCATGTGTAATGGAAGGTAAGGAGATGCCCACACGGTGATATAAATAGAATCTGTTGACAATTCTTCTATATCTAACCTCATCAGTCCACCAATATGAACTGAATGCCCTGCCTGTAACAATAGATGTTACATAAGCAAGCTAGAAGTATATGATGCAAAGCAATTCCTCTAGTAAGTTGCTTTTTCTACCAACTATTCTTGATTCAAAACTTCAAGTTGGTCATCTAAGATATGGAAAATCGCACCCCAACGCGTTTGGTTGTGAGCTATCCTGCCTATCCAATATAATACATTAGCTGGTCTTCTGTTTTGACAATAACAGGCAAAAGGAATTTATGTATACAGCTTCACATAGAGTGGTTTTCACAACTTCTCAAAACATTCATAAATCATCAAAAGAGCTGATGTAATAAAGCATCACACTCCTAGTGTGGGCCAAATTTAGTGATGCCTGAAACACACCTAGATACTTGCAGTAAATGGAGTATGCAGTGCTGACTAAGCTTTGGCAATATTGCTAATCAATTCCATAATGAGTACAAAAAATAATTGGTACATCCATTGGTCCACGTTGAAAAATAATTTTCCTCAGAAACCAATACGCCTTGACATTGTATGTTCGGAAGGTACAAAGTGGAAGAATATTTTGTTCACCAAGCAAACAAATTGAGAGAGCAAATTATCCACTTCACTATCATTAAAATTGGGCTCCTTTTGGAATGACATTATGCAAGTGATATAAGGAAAGAACTTATCGATGTTTCTCACCAAATCTCACCACTTTTGGTGAGACATGGAAAGGAATTTTTATGCGTGTATCATTTGTCTTCATTCCTCACCACTTCTCACAATCCAAACAAGTGACAGGTTTCCTTCTGTCCATTTTTATCGTTTCTCACAAAATCCCTAAAACCAAATGGCTATTCGAGACGAAAAGCAGTAACTTACAAAGTAGACTATGTAGCCTGCTCTTTCGCTGTTTTTTTTTATTTTTATGATCAGTACTACCCTCTGCTCAATACATCATTTTGGTCTATAATAAGAAACGTAACAGTCTATTAAAGCATTGGCAACATCCAAATCACAATCTCGTCTTGAATCAATCAACAAAGAAAGTTAGCATGCTTACTAACCTTGATTCTATACGTCCTGGGTTTCAACTCCTTGCTAATCTGCACAAGTTTCTGCTCTTCCCTAGTCAACCTCGTCGAAATCTGATGAGGGTGCAAAAGTCCTGGCGTATCAAACAACTTCGCCTGACTCGGAAGTACCCCCTCAACCCTAACAATCCCCAATGTAGTACCCGGCACTGGCGCCTCAGTCAAATGCACAATCTTCCCCCCAACATGTTTCCCTATCGAATTGATCAACGTTGACTTCCCCGCATTCTGTGCCCCAATAGCCCACACATTCCCTCTAGGCCCTGCCAATCCCACCACATCATCAAACAGATTCTTTAACCCCCAATCCCTCACTGCACTCACCAAATGCACACTTGTTATCTTACTAGCCCCTCCCTCTCTTGCTCGGGTTCGAACCCAATGCTCCAACCGAGTCGGAGACAATGAACTCGGCAAAAGATCAATCTTTGTCACCACCAACACAACCCTAGGCACATTTCCCGACTTGCCCTCCTTCCACGCGGCGTAATTCTCATCGATGGCGGCGGACACCAACTTGGCCACCTTCTTGGGGAAGGACCCGTCGAAATCTGCCGCGTCCACCACCACCAGAACCACCGTCCTTGCCCCCGCCGTCGAATTCAACTTCCTCCCAACCGTGTGATCGAAATCAAAATCCGGTAACAAATTCTCCACCGTCGGATCCCTCACCCTCCCGTAGTGCCTCAGGCAGTGGCACCTGGCGCAAACCACGGGCTTCCCGAGTAAACTAGGTTTAGGGTTTTGGTCGTCGTCATTTTCGGGTTCTATGAGCTCGTTGAGCATGCCCCTTTTGAGGGAATTGGATATCTCGGGTTCCTCTGCAACTGGGTTTCGATCGATGGGAGATTTGTAGTTAGGGTTTTTGGGGATTGGGTTGATGGAAAACCCAGGTTGTTTAGGGTCAGAGTATTGCATAGGGACGCCACAACCGGGGCAAATGGGGAAGGGGGAGGAGGAGGTGGGTTTTTTTTCGTCGTAATTTCCATCTCTGTTGAGGGGTAAAGTGGTAGTTGGGATTTTAGGGGGGTTGGGTTGGGAGGAGAAGGGTCTGAGGAGGAAGAAGGGTTGTGAGGGGTTTAGTAATAATAGGGTTTTGGTAGGGTTTTGGGGGTAAAAGATTAATGGAAGAGATGGGGCAGATGCAGGTGGTGCTGTGGTGTGTGTATGGGTGAAGTGAGAGAACGGAATGAGGTGTTTGAGCTTTGATGGAGAGAGCGCTCGGACTATCATCCTCTCTCTCTAAAACTTGATAAAAAATGTCAAACTAAAAAAAGGAGAAAGAGGTGTTTTTCTCTCTGGCTTGATTCCTTTGCTTTGCTTTGCTTGCTGGTATGGATCTGGTTGGTTTTCCTGACTCCTCCTCTTCCTACTCTGCCATATACAGAACAAGGACGACATTTCAAACAACAAAACATAGTAATTTCAAACAGGAGAAATTCTTCACAAACAATACTTGATTGTGATGCATAATAGTAAAATGGTGTCAGAATATGATGGGAGTAGTTTTCTTGTATGCAAGACTGCAAAATCTTTTCAACTCATCCTATAGCATTTTTCTAGCAAATTTTTAAAAAACAGGAGAACAATGGCGGCAAGTGAACAATATCAGTTTAACTCAAAGGAAATCAGCAAGCTAACCTTGTACGCAATTTTCAGGCTCACTTATCTACCCTTGGTCTCTAAAAGAGGATTGGCTTGATTAGGATGTGTAAGCCACCATTTTAATGTTCTTCCCAAAACACCCTGTTGTGCCTTGTTTTTGAGGCACTACCTTGCGGTTGAATAGGGGTGTTGTGTCAATCCATAGGTTCTGCGCCTACTCTGTGCAAGCGATTTTCCAAATTACTTTGGTGGGTTTTTGGACTTTTATTGTTTCCCCTGTGTCCCAAATTTCCTTCTTCTTCTCCTGGTTTTCCGTCCCTTAGTGTAGGGATATTTGGGTAAAATCAGCTGTGGCGGCAGTCCTACCTAAGATTCCATGGGGTGTGTGTAGAAATCATGGGGGAGATATTAATATTTAGGAAAAAATTGAATGCTACAGTTGTAAAAACTCACATGAGAAGGAGTCGGTTGGACGGCGGCAACGGTGGAGGTCAGCCAGGCACCGGTTTCGTGGGGGTGGGTGTCATTTGGGGTGGGGGTGGGTGTCGGTGGGTGAGAGGAAGAGACCTTGGTGGTGCTGTTCCGGCGTTGGTATTGGTGGCGGTGGCGGTGGCTGTGGTGGTGGAGAGAGAGAGAGAGAGAATGGGTGTTGTATTTTGAAGGAGATGGGGTTGCAGATGGGGGGTGAGAGTAAAGTTCGAGAGAGAGGGGAAGACTGACTGCAAAAATGCTACTCACATAACAACTCACACAACCGCTGATGTCAGCGCAAAATGACGTCGTTTTGTTAAAAAAAAAAAAGCAGTTCGCGAACAACAGGGGCGCTTTCCCCTTCTCGTTCCCTCCACATTGTCGCTCAAAATTTTCAGAGAAGAGAGAGAGGGCGCGACTGCCACAACCACCAATTTCGACCACGGGTACTCCTCCCACCACCACCGGCGACCACCACAACCCAATCCCGGAGCTCCCCCACCTCCGGCAACTGCCACCACCACCAATTTCTGAGTACTTAACCCCACCACGAAGGTCTCTCTCTGTGTGGTGTGTGTAATTGGTTGGAGTGCTGGAGGAACTACTGGGGTTATGACTTGTAGGCAGCTTTATCTCCAGTGAGAAAGGTGTTTGAGTTTTCAGTACCGGAATTGAATTTACCATTGTGCCCAATAGGTTATTGCTTAGTTGCTGAGAAGCCACCACAGTTAGATTGGAAGTAATACTTGAATTCGTATTCATGCGGGTTAAAAATACATACACCCACACAACATTGTGAGGCTTTGGTTGGTAAATTACTTTTCGATCATTTGTGTTACTTTCTTCTTCTTTGCTATGGTCACAGGGCAATTTTAGTATAGGAACTAGCTTTATCTATTGTCATGTCGGCAGTAATGCTTGATCCAGGGGATTATATTATACCACAATAAGTTACTTGTGTCACTTTCTTCTTCTTTACTGTAGCAGCCCCTGATAACAACTTGCGCGCATGTCAAATGGTTCTAGCATCTTGAAGTTGATGATTGGACAAATTTTAGAGTGACCCCAAGTTTTATTTAAAACTGAATGTTTACTTTTTTTTTAAATTCGAAGGGGTGATAAAAGAGTTTCGAATCTGTATTTGTTTGAGGATTCCCTGCAATTTTGAAATATTAAAATTTCTTTTAACCTTCTATTTAACCTTCTTGTATCTTATTGTTCTTCACTCTATTCATTGCATTGTCAGTTGATTATATCTCTGTATAATTGTCTCCTTTTTTTAACCAATAGATGATGTCGCCGGATTTTTTTAACCATCAGCTGCATTCTCCTGCTTAGCTTGCTCACCTCGCCCTCATTTAGTTGACAATTGTTTAGCGACTCTTCCAGCAGCAGCGTTTAAATAGAAAAGATTTTGAGGTTGCTTCTCCCGTGAAACAAGCTTCTAGAATTTTAGATTACAGCTTATAAAGAACATGGAGGTAATTTCTTGCTTTCCTTGTGGAGTAAGTGTTAAACTGTTAATGTGCGTCTACTGGTATCCTCGTATCACTTATGAGAGCCATTGATTATGCTAGGATGATTCCAAAACAAGTTGATAAGAGGATTTTCCATTTGCATGCCACCAATATTGTGTTTTCCACTATACCAAAATCATCAATAACGGTCTTCAACCATATCTCGATATTGAAACTCTTTCACTATCAGAAAAAATGAAACTTTAATTTTCGAATTGAAGCCCTAATTTTCGAATTAGGGTTTTTTTTCAGCAACTCAATTTAGGGTTTTTTTTTTTCACCAACTCAGCAACTCAATTAAGGATACTAATTGAAACAAGGTAAGAGAGAGACCTTCGTGGTGGGGCAACGTCGGACTGCCCAGAAGCCGGTGGTGGTGGCGTTCGCCGGCGGTGGGGAGCGCTGGCGTTGGGTTCTGGTGGTGGAGGTGGGAAGCGTCGTCGCCGGTGGTGGTGGTGTAGCCCCCTCTCTCTCGATTCTCTTCTCTAATCGTGAAAGTGGAGGGAACAAGAAGGGGAAAGGGGAAGGGAAAGCTAGCGCTGTTCGGGACCCCTTTTTAAAAAAAAAAAAATCAAAACGACGTTGTTTTTTTAAGAGTGGTTTGGGGTTTGTTTGTGTGTGTGTGTGTGTGCGCGCGTGGAAAATAAAAAAAAGGGTGAAAAAAAGGAATTTCACTCACATTTCATTTCTAACTGTTATTGAGCTTATCACCAGTTTATTCTTTCATAAAGTTTCATACGAATTCGAATGGGTTTGGATTAAAAAGTAGGGAGTGATTTTTTTTCATCTCTATTAGTTTTTTTTTTTTTTTTGCATTTTGTGTTTTGCGTCAATGTTTTGTGACTTATTGGTTTGTCCCAAGGAGAGAAACCGAAAAAGTATGAATTTTTTATCGAAACCCATAATTTTTTTGAAAAGACAAAAAATAAGACAACAACTGTTCTTTTTACTTATTTTTTGTCTTTTTAAAATAAATATGAGTTTCGATTAATAAGTTACAAAAGTTTGACGCAAAACTAACAAATGTGGAAAAAAATTGAATAAAGACAAAATAAAAAAAGTCACTCCCCTACTTTTTAATCCAAACCCACCCGAAGTGCAAAATCCTTTTCACTCTGCACAATGAAAAAAATTGAGAAATTCACAATAAGCGATGTAAAATGAGAAATTCACTTTTGCACGGTGAACATAGAATTGTAACTCCTATTTATTGAGAAAACTACGAAGTTCCCATTGCATACAAACCAAAAGAAAAAACAAAGATTCCTTATATGAAGAAAAAAAGAAAAGAAAAAAGCTCGCATTTACTACTTTTCATTTAGTGAACTCAGGTTAGATGTTGACTAAACAGCCGCCTCTCTTAGGGTTTTGAGAGCTCTAAGAAGATTTTGAGAAGCCACAGCCGCCTTGCTTTTCTACCTGGGGGGAGGTGTCCCTCTCCCTCCTCCCCCAGGCTCCTCCTCCTCTATCCGCTCTCCTCTTTCTTCCCCCTCTTTCCTATAGTTTTTTTCTTTTCGTTTTCTCCTCCCTCAGATCTACCGGAGTCGTTTGTCTGCATGTAATCCGTCGTCGGAGCCCTTGTGGCAACAGTGGTGGAGGCAGTGAGGGTTGCGATCCGTTCGGCGATTTTTTGGCGGCTGGATTTAGAGCAAGATTTGGAGGAGTTTTGTCTCTCCATGTGGGAGTTTTGTCTTTCCTTGTGAGAGTAATAAAATTCGCCTTTGGGCGATTTGTTTACTGTTTGGGCTCAAAAAGATTAATATGCATCTTTTGGTGGTTTGCTAGAAATTCATTAGTGTGCTCATTTCTGGTCGAAGTTCATCTGATCGTTTGGGTTCTTGTTATCTTTTTTTCTTGGCTAGCAATGTATCTCTTTTTGAGACTGCTATAGGATATATGAATTTTCCGCTCAGCAGAAGGTGCGTCAGGCCATGCCTGGGCTAAGGATGAAAGACATCAATCGCCTCGTTCTTTCTCGTTTTGTATCAGTTAGATGATTAGTTTGGCTTTGTCCAAGTTATTTGTAATGAATTTTGTTGTGTAAGTGCCGTTGGGCTTTATCAATACAATACCTCTCACTTTTGTCAAAAAAAAAAAAACTCGGGTTAGATACGAATGGTCAAAAAAAAAAAAAAAGACAAAATTACTTTGAAGCTTGTTATAACATAATTATAGAATTTATGTTAACCCACAACAGTTTAACCCTCCATTTTCACTACTTTGGACATCTAAAACATCATCTATATTTTTCTCTCTTTTTGAGATCTTTGGCTTGATGAAATAAATTGCAAATTTTACTCAAGAAAAATGTCAGTCGATGACAAGATTACAAAGCACGACAGGACAAACAAATGGGCAAGAGAAGTGTATTTTCGGATTGGAAGTATCGGACAATTTGCTTAATTGGAGTCCAAAAGTTGCTAAAAACGAAGTAAAAGAAAGAACTGAAAAAAATAAGAAATTGTTTGAAGGAGAATAGAATCTGTTTGACAATTCTCAGTTTTCCCCATGTGTAATGGAAGGTAAGGAGATGCCCACACGGTGATATAAATAGAATCTGTTGACAATTCCTCCATATCTAACCTCATCAATCCACCAATGTGAACTGATCTTGGTTTTGAGCTATCCTGCCTATCCAATATAATACATTAACTGGTCTTCTGTTTTGAAAATAACAGGCAAAAGGAATTTATGTATACAGCTTCACATAGAGTGGTTTTCACAACTTCTCAAAACATTCATAAAGGGAAATGAAATTGGCACTCCAAAAATTGATGCAGGTACTCCAAAATCAGTGTAACTCCAAAGCCACTTTCTTTTATTTTTTGGAGTGCCAGCATCAATTTTTGAAGTGCTAATATCATTTCCCTTCATAAATCATCAAAAGAGCCGATGTAATAAAGCATCACACTCCTAGTGTGGGCCAAATTTAGTGATGCCTGAAACCTACCTAGATACTTGCAGCAAATGGAGTATGCAGTCCTGACTAAGCTTTGGCAATATTGCTAATCAATTCCATAATGAGTACTAAAAATAATAATTGGTACATTCATTGAAAAATAATTTTTCTCGGAAACCAATACGCCTTGACATTGTATGTTCGGAAGGTACAAAGTGGAAGAATATTTTATCCACCAAGCAAACAAATTGAGAGAGAGCAAATTATCCACTTCACTATCATTAAAATTGGGCTCCTTTTGGAATGAAATTATGCAAGTGATATAAGGAAAGAACTTATCGGTGTTTCTCACCATGGTGAGACATGGAAGGGAATTTTTATGCGTGTATCATTTCTCTTCATTCCTCACCACTTCTCACAATCCAAACAAGTGGTAGGTTTCCTTCTGTCCGTTTTTATCAATTCTCACCAAATCCCTAAAACCAAATGGGCTATTCGAGACGAAAAGCAGTAACTTACAAAGTAGACTATGTAGCCTGCCCTTGCGCTAGTTTTTTTTATTTATGATCAGTACTACCCTTTGCTCAATACATCATTCTGGTCTATAATAAGAAGGGAAAATTACCCACAGGCGGTGTGGACCGGAAATAATGACCACGCCATGGTCTGAACTCTCAAAATCACCACGGGAATGACATGAGAGGAAATATTCACCAAAACATGGTAGGCCTGGTTGAATTGACAATTATACCCTCCCATATATTATCTGTAAAATGCCCTAATAGTCATTCCCTCCCAAATCCATCGCTTTCTTCATTCAAGCCTCTCCTCCGCTCAGCTCTGGACCCTCTCTCTCCAGGTAGTTCTCTCTCTCTCTCTCTCTGCTGCGTGTGTGTGCTGTGTGTTCTCTGAAAACTGAACAAAACCTCACTCCAAACCCCCCCCTCTCTCTCTCTCTCGCTCTCTCTGCTGCTCTCTCTCTGTCCTCGTCTATATCTCACAGTCCAACCCCCCTCTCTCTCTCTCGCTCTCTTTCTGCTGCGTGTGTGCTGTGTGTGTTCTTTGAAAATCGAACAAAACCTCATTCTAAACCCCCCCTCTCTCTGTCACACACACTGACTCGTAGTATCCGGACATTGAGTCAAATTTTTGGTTGTTTTATGCAGATTTTGGCCCACATTGTTGTGTGAACCTTGATTGAAGGTTTGACAGAAACTACTTTGGTCGAGTTGGTGAGTTTGATGTATTATGTCCATATTTAGGTCACTGTGTTTCAGTTTGTTATTTTGTACTCTCTGTTTAGTTCATCTTGTTGTTTAGCATGTGGGTTTGTTTACAAATATGTGATAACCACCTGATCTGAACAGAGTTTATGGTTTCCATGGTTGGTATAGAGTTTTGATCTTTATGATTAGGTGATTTTGTCCTTACAGAATATGTATGTGGTCCATATTCACATTTCACCTGCAACCAAAAAACCTCCTGATCTGAACAGAGTTTATGGTTTCCATGGTTGGCATATAGTTTTGATCTGTATGATTATGCGATTTTGTCTGTACACAACATGTATGTGGTCCATATTCACATAAGACCTACAACCCAAAAACCTCCTGATCTGAACAGAGTTTATGGTTTCCATGGTTGGTATATAGTTTTGATCTTTATGTTTAGGTGATTTTGTTTGTACAGAACATGTATGTGTTCCATATTCACATTTGACCTGTAACCAAAAAACTCTGGTAGGTATTTGATTAAGTTTGGGAAAAGGACACTGCAATCTGTAGTTTAGAAGAAATTAGGGCATGTTGAGCGTGTTCCCATTATGAAAAGGTAAAATTCTTGTTGTCCAGTTGGGTAAAAAAAAATCCTGCTGAAGCTTAAATCATGATAGTTTTATTCAGCTTTAGTGAGTGACATCATTTGATTTGACATGTGTTTTATTGAACTGAAACAGATTTTGGGTTTTGATTGATGACTGAGTTTGGTCTTACTCTTCTATTGTAATGTATGCAAACATTTAGAAATTGGTGTGCAATTGGAAAAATTAGGATGGACATTGGAACAAATAGGGATGAAATTGAGTGTAGAGTTTGGAAATGTATAATTTCCCTCCCCTCTGTTTGAATCTCCTGAACATGCATTTTCACAAATACGTTGTAGGCAAAAGCATGCCTTCTCAGCTAGGTATGAACCGTGAACAAAAGCAGAGAGGGAAGATGGCCAAAAGGGCCATATATCAGTCGCAAATGAGTTGCGGTTAGGGCCTCTACGAACTGGTGGTGGTGATAGAGGAGAATGGACTGACAAGTTGGTGGTCGGAGATCCCAAGAGCACTTCCCTTTTTCCCTCACAATGCACAATGCCTCTTGCTAAGTTGTATTGAAATGAAAATTATCCAAACCTTTTTTCCTATTTTGCTAACCTGCATTGAAATCATCACTGAATAGTTTTTTGGTAAGTTGCATCGAAACAGAAAACTCATATCCAACCATTGAAACCCGAAAAAACTTGACTTTTGAAAAGGGGGGAAAAGTGGTGGTACGTCACTGTACAGTGACTGATATCGGAAGGGAGAGTACACTGTTTGTGAGAGAAAAAAAGGCTGTCTGTAGGATTTGGGGCCCAAATTGGGGGACTTGGATTTAATGCCAGTTTTGTAATTAAGTTTCAAACTATGGCCACTTTAATGAAAAGAGGACAAAGCTTATCAACTCTTGGATCAAATGAATGTCAGTCATTGTAACAAATTGTGTTTGCATCGGGTCCACACCATCATGTTTTATTAGGTAGATATTTAGATTATACTGGTACTCCACTGAAGGAAGAAGCCATGTTTATTGACTTTACTTGCATAGTTTTACTCTTATAATAATATTATTACTTTAGTTGGAATATTGTTTGGAACTCCAATAATTAGATTATTCTTATGCCTAGTCATTTTTGTAATGGTAGGGGAGTCATGGCGTCTAGTTCAAGTAGTGGTACTCCAAGTCCTTTGAGGATACGACTTTGCAACCATGGCAAGGAAGCGGTAGTGCACACCTCGTGGACTAATAAAAATCCGGGTAGGAGGTTCTTTGGCTGCCCTTTCTGGGTTCCTGGTGCACCAAAGAGGAATGGTCCACACTGCAACTACTTCGATTGGTTGGATGGTGAGATAGGTGACGATGAGAAAGTGGATCGCCGAGTTGAAAGGGACACAAGATCACTCAACAAACGTATTGAGGAATATGAGAGAATGATGGTGGAATATGATAGCAACATGGAAATAAGTGAATTTAAGTGTAAGGAACAAGAGATGAAATGTAAGGAGTATGAGAGAAAGATGGAAGAATTTGAGAAAAAGATTAATGATTTGGAGGCGAAGGTGTGGAAAACCACGGGAATGATGTGGGTAGCGTGGGTTGCATGTTCCATTTTGGTTGTCATCATTGTTGCTATTATCTCAACTGGACGTGGGTTTGAGAAAAAGTACATGGGATGGCGTCGTTGAACGAAGGGTCGTATGCTTTGGTTTTGGAAGCTTGGAAAGCGGGACTAGTAGGTGGTTCCTTTTTGTAAGTAGAACATGTTATAAAATGTGATTGTGGAGACAATTAAGATGGTTGTTATATGTAATAGGGATGTAATATGTGAAGAAAATATGAAGTAGTGAATTTCTGTATTATATATATTTTCTTTTGGTGGCATTTCAATTTGTCCTCCCCTTTGCATTAGAATGAAGTGTAGGCATTAAATATATTGCTTAGATAAAACCTTGTTTCTTGTACCATTCAAGTAATGGTACAAACATTTATGTGAAAAGGTTATAAAAAATGGGTAGTCCTCTGTGCAGTGGGATGTACATGTACTGTCTACACAAAGACTAATGCTATTGTAGTCTTTGGAAAATAAAAAGATATGAGGACACACACTAGTTGGTGACCATCATCTACATTTTGAAGTACCAGCTGGTGAAATGAAAGAAACTTGATATTTGTTTAACTAATCATGGGTGGCATACGTATTAGCATGGTTGAATCCTCCTGGTTCTCTGCAACTGAGTATAGGCACTTGGATGCATTATACCCTATGCTATAATCAGGTTGAATAATCCAATTCTGTGTTGGGTTTATGGGAGGGAATGTTTGTCAACTGCAATATGTTCATCACAGGTTTCCGGATGGTTTAAGCTATATAGCCTTAAATTTGCTTTGGTGGATCCGTATCTTACTTCGTCAAATGCCTGAAAAGTATTAATGCTTGGTTGATGAATAGTTCAACTATATTATTCGCGGTGTGCATGACTATTGTCGTTGCTTTAGCAAATAAACCTGATGTAGCCTCATCCATGAACATTATGGATGGATTGAAAACAAGGTCGACTGCAATTATTAGTCTCTTGCGTAGCTCAATTGAAAGACTACTATGCCCAGAAATTCCAACTAAAGAATCTTGGTTGCCTTCAAGGTCAATTACTTCAATAACGATTGATACAAATTTAAGAAGGGTTGGAAAAGTGGGGAAATAGACCGCCTCAATTTGTTGGCTTAATTGTAAACAGAATTTCTTTGCATGTGCTCTATATAGTATTCAAGAGTAGGAGTACTCAGTTGCTCACTTTTGACATGGTTTATGTGAACATGTATTAGCAACACAAGGCTAAGTTATTGGGTTCATTTCTTGTAATTCAATTGTGTGAAACCCTACCGGATTTGCTAGAGTTGACTGTAGGTCCAGTTGTCTGAATGTGAAGCTTTACTTGGGAATTATAGTCTACTCTTCCTAGGTTCCTATGCCACGTAATTTTTGCCAGAGTTTACTGCAGCTCTAGTGGTAGTACTATATTAAGTACTGAGTTTATGTATTAAGTACCAAATTTATGTCAAATTAACATTCCATCCATAAAAAACCTTCTATCATTTCATTGACTATCAATTGTGTAGTACTTGTATAAAGAAACCGGAATATGGTTGTGCAGCCATGTCGACGACTCCTCATAAGAAGTTGATGTGCTTTTGTTATTCCGGTGGTGAGCGCATGGTGAATGCAGATGGTGTGTTAGGAAAATATTCGGGTGGTGTTTCTGAAGCCACAGTCATCGAAGAGGGCATATCATTTGACGAGTTAGTTACAAAAGTTTGCTCCCGAATGGATATTAGCCACGATGGGAAGACTTTATTTTATAGTACTTCTAGGGACAAGTCAAAGCATTTGCGTATTAGGGATGAAGATGGTGTTGCTATGTTGTTCCATCTAAATGATGATGAGGTTGACATTTATGTAGAAGAAGAGACTGTTATCCATTTGCCTGGCAACATAAGCAGCAGGTATGTACGCTACAAATGATTTCTTCAATGTTGTGATATAGTAAGATTTTCACATGTTTATTATTGTCTTCCATTGAGGTTTTTTCTTTGATTTCCTTCTGTAGGGAGTCGAACTTGTTAAGTACCAGCCCCTCCACAGCTATTGGAGGAACTTGTTCGCGTAGTGAAGGTAGCCTGGCTATGTGCCATGAAATGGGTTTGGTGCCATACTCGCAAAAACGAGGTGAAGACATCCTAACTGGGGACGGCCAACTGTTTGACAACCCCAGCCTCTTTAAGAAGGCTGTTATTCTATTTTCTGCGTTGAACAAGTTCACATTCAAGTATTTGGACAATAGTCGTGCATATTATAGGTTGGTTTGCGTCATTGATGGTTGTCCATGGAAGCTAACGGCTAGGGCGCAAGGCAAGTCTGAACTTATTAGAGTGATCAAGCTGAACAACGAACATTTGCACACTGCACACGACACGGCTTCATTCAAACCAAATTTCAGGGCAAAAGAGATGGGTATGATTTTCAAGGACAAACTACTTGTGCAGCCTGACCTCCTCCTGAGGAGCATTTGCAAGGACTTTGAGTTAGCATTCCATAGTCCCCTAACATACTCGCAGGGATGGAGGACTAAGGAACGCGCCCGTAAATTGATAAGTGGGCCAATACCGATGACGTATCACTTAGTGCCGTGGATGTGTGAACGACTTATACAATCGATTCCAAACACTAGGGCAGTGTGGACTTCGAATGTGGATGGCAAGTTCTGCCAACTTTTTGTCACTTATGGTTGTAGCATTACAGGCTTCTTGTCAGGATGTCGACCCATGTTGTTTATTGATGCTTGTTTCTTGACTGGTCCTTATCGAGGTAGTTGCTTGTCTGCAGTAGCTTATGATGCGAATGATCAGTTGTTCCCCCTTGCATATACTGTTGTATCATCTGAGAATTATGAGGATTGGCTATGGTTCATGCAGAATTTGAAGGAAACTGTTGGCGATAAACCAATTGTCTTAGTCACCGACCGTAACATTTCATTGTTAAGGGCAGTGAAGGAGGTGTTTGGCGAGGAATTTAATGCATGGTGTGTTCGCCACGTGAAGGAGAATTTTAGTAAGTTTGCCACCGGGAAAGGATTGAAGGGGAACCCAAAGAGTTCCGCATTGGACCTTTTCACAAAAATTGCGTATGCAAGAGATCATCGACTGTATGGGGTGTACATGACCAAATTATTTGGTCTGTCACCTGAGTTGGCAAAGTGGGTTGAAGTCAATGGTCCACAACACTGGTCAAATGCCTTCTTTCCGCACCGGAGGTGGAACAAATTGTATACCAATATCGCGGAAAGCTTCAACAATTGGATATTAGAACTAAGAGATTTGGACATCATTCAATTCATGAAGGGGCACGTCACCATAACTTCTGGCATCTTATTTAGGAGGAAGATGGAGGTCACAAAATGGCATCCCTTGCCGGTTGGTGGTAACATTGACAAAAAGATTAAGGAAATTCAGGTAAAATCTCATGGTTTCACTAGCCGGCAAACTTCTCCTACGGAGTTCCTTGTGTACAACGGTGATTGGAAATCTCATGCAGTGAACCTCCAGGCTGGATTTTGCAGCTGCTTGTTATGGCAGATGAAAGGAATCCCTTGCAAGCACGTGGTGCGCGTGATACAGGGTACCCCATACAATATATATAACCTAGTGGACCCTTTGTTTAGGGTGGAGGCACAACTAATTATATACACGACTGTCATGTCTCCTGTTCCTCTACATGACATGCTCTCTTCTAGTGATATAGTTCCACACGTTTACGAGATTCAGTCTGGTTGCGATCTACTTGATATAGCTACATCTTCTTCGACACCCATGCCAGCATTGTTGCCCCCCGTTGCAAAGCGACCAGCCGGCCGGCCGAAGAAAAAGAGGATTGAGTCCCAATTCCAAGACAAGCAAACAATTTTTTGTGGACTTTGCCACGAGCCTGGACACAATCGAACCACGTGCAAGTCTCCTTTGCTGGAATGATCGTTGGAGCAATAGCTTGTTCAAACTTGAAGTGTTATTCTGTTTTTATGATCTATATGGTCTTTTTATGTAATGTTCCCATGGTCTATGTGTGAGAACTTTAAAGGAGGGACAGGCCAAATGACTTGGACATTAATGGGAACATATAATCTGGTTGATGCTTTTGTTATTATCCACGTTGGTTTTAGTAGTGTTAGAATTGTTTATTTCAGAACCAAAGTGTGCTGTTTTGTGGTTGGATTAGTAGCTGTGTAGTGTTCTTTTGGTGGTCATGTTGCTTGCTTGGATGTGTTGAAGGTATACATTCACTTGCTTTTAGTAGTGTTAGCAGGCGGCCATCTTTAGACTCGTGCACAGCTGTGGTTTAGGCTTTCCTAGGGGGCATGTCCCTACCCATGTTTTGATTCCCTTTTCTGCTGCTAGGTAGATGATGTTACTGCTGGATACCGATTGCTGCTTCTGCCGTATGTAAGCTGTGTTTTTATTTGCTTATCTGTGATTGCTATTGATTGCTGATGCTGCTGTTCATTGCGGCTGCTCATCAGGTACCTGGTGCATCAAGTTGTGCTCTGGCAAGTGTAAATGTCTAGTTATTAGAATTGGACCAACAAAGACAATCCCGTGGTGGTGTCCAGTTGAAGTGCAAATGTCTAGTGCTACTGTGCTACGTCCACCCATTCTGCTCATGGTTCGATATGACAATTATGGTTAGTTTTGAATGTACCACTTGGAAATGTGTATCTGATGTCTTATAGAAGTGAGCATATAAGGGTTGAAGCTGTAGCTCTTTGTTTCTTGGTGTACTTGACAACAACATAAAGGAGAACGTAGTCTGTTCGTGCTACAGAGCTTTACATATACCAGTTTACCTTTGTTGATAGTTTTCCACCAGTAATGGGGAAAGAGAAAGAGAAATCAACCCATCATCTGATCTGGTAATCTGCATATTTAAATTTTCACCCTTATGGGTTACACTAATGCCTGTTCGGATTCACGAGTTTCTTCTATAATGCGATTGTCTGATAAGCAATATGGAGATGTTCTTTCGAATGGCCACATTCTATGTAATGTTGAGATGCTGTAACTTTTGCTAAATCAAATAGTGTAATATTCTTAATGGTTTGTGATGCAATAACAAAATCGCGTTTGAATGTGCCATAGGGAGGGGTAGATTGCCCAAAGTGCAGTCAGGTTCATGGACCTGCTACATTTTGAAGCTTATATTGGCGTATGAATGTGAAAGTTCTGAAGGTGCATGAAGTTCTGTTACCGTAAGTTGGCGTGCATTTATAATGGTCCTTTAGTTGGACTATTTTCATGCACCTTCAGAAATCCACCCCCTTTTTATACAATATGACTACGAACACTTTACAGAATAAGCATATGGTCCACAGAGACATAGTGTAGATGTCATTTGGCAATATGGACTTCGTCTTGGTCTTGCAGTAAAACTCCATCACCTAACTTTTCACCCTTACCAATTGCCCAAAAAATATAACGTGATCTTTACACAATAACCATGTGGTCCGCAGAGACATATAGTGTAGTCATTTGGCAATATGGACTTGGTCTTGGTTTTGCAAGAACCACCACCTACCTTTTCACCCTTACCAGTTGCCCAAAATACAGGACGTGCTCTTGACACAATAACCACGTGGTCTTCAGAGACATTTGATGTTGTCATTTGGCAATATGGACTTTGTCTTGGTCTTGAGGTAAAAAGCCATGCTCTAACTTGTGACCCTTACCAGGTGCCCAAAAATAGAACGTGCTCTTTTTTTGTAGGCAAGATGAATTTTATTAAGAAACGGGGAAAGGGGAAGGGGATCCAACGCAAACTTGGAAGAAACACCGCAAGGGCAAAGCCCAGACCGCTCAAGGGTTAACAAGGATCCAAAACAAATAAACAATAAACATGTGTTCCACACAAACATATACTGTAGTCATTATTTTCCCATATGGACTTGGTCTTCGTTTTGCAAGAACCACCACCTACCTTTTCACCCTTTCCACTTGGCCAAAAAATAAGACGTGCTCCTTACAGAATAAACATATGGTCCACAGAGAAATATAATGTAGGCATTTGAAAATATGGACTTCGTCCTGGTCTTCAATAAACCACCACCTAACTTTTTACACTTTCCACTTACGAAAGACATGTATTGTACTCCCTCCGTCCCTTTTTAAAATATTTGCAATGAAGTTATTTTGAAATATTTGTATTTATCGAAAATTACGTGAACCCTATTTTTATGGGGACATTTTTTTTTTCAAATTTTAACTTTTCCCCCTCTCTATCTCTCCCTTATTTTTTTATTAGAATCGACTCCACACCACCAATTAAGCCCACAACCAACCGCGATACTTTTTTTATTATAATTTCTGCAAATAGAGCTAGAGCTTTGGCAGTTGATTGTGGCATTGATTGTGGTGTGGGGTTAAAGTTCTAAAACAAATAAGAGGGAGAGAGAGAATGGGAAAGGTAAATATGAATGTAACAAAAAATATGGTGGTGAAAGTTGTTTTTTGTAAACAAAATACATAAGTTAACGCCTTCCGTTAGCTCCATCCGTTAGGACTAAACGGAATTGGACGACATAGGCCTAATTGTGAACGAAATACTAAGTTAGATGTTTTTTTTGAATAGTGAAAGTCTAGATGTTTTTTTCTTGCAAGTTGTCAGACAGGTTAGAGGATTTTTTGTTTGAAATTTTCCCCAACTGAAATTGACAACTGGTAAGGTTCGAACTCCTAATGACAGAACATGAGTAAACATGAGTAATATTAGCTATTCAAAATAGGACTGAACATGAGTAACATTCAATTGAGAAGCACGACGGTTAAGAGGTACAACAAGGTACAACAATTTAACATAACCTCCACATAACTACACATGAGTCTGTCCAAACAAGTTAAGTTGTTTTGAACCTAAGATAGCACTTGGGTGATGAACCAGTCGTACCGCGTGTGACTGATAACAGCATCGAACCCATTGCCATCATGCCAATCAGGCTCCATTTCAAAGCTGTAGCTCTTGTATGCGACCAAAACATCTCCATTGCTTCCGCCGCCCATGGAGTGAACGTTGGTAAATCGCATGTGACTTGAGGGACCAAATTTCTTGTGGCGCTGTTCAACGTTCGGGGCCCCTACAAGCACAACAATGTCTGGGTCGTGAACACATACAAATGCACAAACTGTGCGAATGATTTCCTTTTCTGTGCACCCACAACAATCCCATACCATTATTTGCATACTAGGATTGTCTGGAATGTGAGGCAAGTTGCCATCATTTTCCCACTGGAGCATCGACCGGACATCAGCATCGGCTTGCTCCTTTGATTTGCAGGTCTCCACTTTCATCGTATGCCACCTGCCTCCGTTCCATTCCGGTGCAATTTGTAGCACCATGTATAGCTCCTTGAAAGTGTAATTCGAGGTAATAAGGTGCGCATCATTGACCCCTGGAATTAGGTCGAACTGTAATGGCGCATTTGTAGTAATGTCGTGGTGGGTGATTGGGGGATTTCCTTGTCTAGGCATTGCTTTGTTTGATGAGTTATGAGGTAGGTGTGATGAATTTATAGGTGAAGACAATAGGGGGAAAAGAAATTGTCTGCTTGGTTTTGATGACTTATCCTTTATTAGGGTTAATGTTGGTAGAAAGCAATGGACCATTCCACCAATCTACCATGAATATGGTTGGAATATCATTAATATGGGATGTCCTGTCTGCAATGCATTCATTCCCATTGGACTGACCATTAATATAGGACAAGGGGTAGGAAAATGTCCAGTCGCCACGTACGACTTGGTCTTTCCCTATTAACATGATGCTCTTGTTCAATGTAATATAAGCTCTTTTACGTTATTTCACTTGGTCTTTCCATGGACCAAAAAAAGTTAGTTGAGGTTGAAATGGGAGATGGGTCCCATGTGGGAGACACACGGCCAGCTATCATTATCAGATAGGGCGAACTACCATGGGACCAACTACCATTCTTTTTTCAACTTCAACTTTCTCAAGCTGGTAGGTTATAGGACATAGTCATCACAATAAAAGGACATAAAACACTTATTGTCTTATTCATTGGTATATTGCACTTATTATATGAAAACAATTAAATTTATTTAGACATATACATAGACAATTTAAAATATACATGTAATCAGGTTCGGATCGGGTTAAATCGGGGCGGTACATCGTAGTTTTGGTATATAAGTTACGGGTAACCCTAGTTTAGTTTCATTAGTTAATTTCTTTTCCAGTTTTCATAATTTTCATTCCTTCTTCTAGTCACGGCCGCACCGTTCTTACTTGTTCGTCTCTTCCTCGTCCTCCTCTTGTCTCTCTCTGTTTCTTCAAAGTAAACAAGTACTTTTCAATGGCCGGTGTTAAACTTAATTATTTTGGACGTCATCTTCTTTGTTTTTAGTATGAGATATAAAGTTGAATTTCATTTTTACTAACATCCGTGGACAAAACCGTAACCGATCCGTGAGTCATGGATTGGATTTGAACCGAATCGTAGGACAACCTGGTCCGGACCCGGATTTGATTTCGTTAAAACCGTGAACAGCAGTTTGGTCCTCGGATTCCTAGAAATCCCAACCGAACCGGACCGCGAGCACCCGTAACCACTACAACTGTTTGTTTATAAATGCAGGTTCAGTACGAGATGGTTTACCTAACTTTTTGCACTTACGTCCTTGCCCAACGTAAGAACGTGCTCTTTACACAATAAACATGTGGTCTTTAGAGAAATATAATGTTGTCTTCTTGCAATATGGACTTCGTCTTGGTCTTCAAAGAACCAGCACCTAACTTTTCACCCTTATCACTAAACTAAGACGTGCTCTTTACACAATACAAATGTGGTCCTCAGAAACATAAAATGTTGTCTTTTTGCAATATAGACTTCGTCTTTGTCTTGAAAGAACCAGCACCTAACTTGTCATCCTTATCACTAAACTAAGACGTGCTCTTTACACAATATAAATGTGGTCCTCAGAAACATAAAATGTTGTCTTTGTGCAATATGGACTTCGTCTTTGTCTTGAAAGAACCAGCACCTAACTTGTCATCCTTATCACTAAACTAAGACGTGCTCTTTACACAATGCAAATGAGGTCCTTAGAGACATATAGTGTTGTCTTTGTGCAATATGGACTTCGTCTTGGTCTTCAAAGAACCAGCACCTAACTGTTCACCCTTATCACTAAACTAAGACGTGCTCTTTACACAATACAAATGAGGTCCTTAGAGACATATAGTGTTGTCTTTTTGCAATATAGACTTCGTCTTTGTCTTGAAAGAACCAGCACCTAACTTGTCATCCTTATCACTAAACTAAGATGTGGTCTTTACACAATACAAATGAGGTCCTTAGAGACATATAGTGCTGTCTTTGTGCAATATGGACTTCGTCTTTGTCTTGAAAGAACCAGCACCTAACTTGTCATCCTTATCACTAAACTAAGATGTGGTCTTTACACAATACAAATGAGGTCCTTAGAGACATATAGTGTTGTCTTTGTGCAATATGGACTTCGTCTTTGTCTTGAAAGAACCAGCACCTAACTTGTCATCCTTATCACTAAACTAAGACGTGGTCTTTACACAATACAAATGAGGTCCTTAGAGACATATAGTGTTGTCTTTTTGCAATATAGACTTCGTCTTTGTCTTGAAAGAACCAGCACCTAACTTGTCATCCTTATCACTAAACTAAGATGTGGTCTTTACACAATACAAATGAGGTCCTTAGAGACATATAGTGTTGTCTTTGTGCAATATGGACTTCGTCTTTGTCTTGAAAGAACCATCACCTAACTTTTCATTAGGGGTGTCCACGGTCCGGATCGGATCGGATTCATCCGGACCGGATTCGTATGAATCCAATCCTAATCCGTATCTCACGGTTTTTAGAAAATACAATCCAATCCTAATCCAAAAGTCGTATGGTTCGGTTTGGATTTTGAACCGTGAGTCACGGTTCGGTTCCGGTTTTATCCACGGATTTCCTTCCATAAACATTAAACTCAACAAAACGAAAAATTACTTCAACTACTGTATTTCCAAATTTCTAGTTCAAAATTCAGTCCAGCTTTCATCAGCCATTGTTACATCCACGGAGCAGCAGGAGGTTCTATTTACACAGTGGTAGTAGCTGACTACAAGTTATAAATCTGAGGGGGAAGGCAGGTGAAGTACAAGTAAGTTGAGGTTCATATAAGGAGCAGTTTTCCTTCGGTCATTGTTATGAACTTCAAATTGTTAAAAAAAATTCATAACAAGTAGTAGAATTATAATTATTTATAAATATTACACACACACACACACACATATATATATTTTTTAATTTTGTAAATATCTCACGGTTCGGTTCGGTTAATCCACGGATTTGGCGATAAACCAATCCTAATCCGTATGTCACGGTTTTTAAATTTTCAAATCCGTGTCCGGACCATTACTCCACGGACAAAATCCAAAAGGCACGGATCGGTTCGGTCCGGACCGGTTTCACGGTTCTCGGTTTTTCCTGGACAGCCCTATTTTTCACCCTTATCACCACACTAATACGTGCTCTTTACACAATGCAAATGTGGGCCGTAGAAACATGCATTGTTGTCTTTACGCAGTATAGACTTCGTCTTGATCTTGAAAGCACCAGCACCTAACTTCTCACCCTTATGACTAAACTAAGACGTGCTCTTTAGACAATAAAAATGTGGTCCATAGAGACATACAATGTTGTCTTTACGCAATATGGACTTTGTCTTGTTCTTGAAATAACCAGCACCTAACTTTTCACCCTTATCACTACACTTAGACGTGCTATTTACACAAAAACAATGACGTCCTTATAGACATATAATGTTATCTTTATGCAAGATAGACTTCGTCTTGGTCTTGAAAGAACCAGCACCTAAATTTTCACCCTTATGACTAAACTAAGACGTGCTCTTTACACAATACAAATGTGGTCCGTAGAGACATACAATGTTGTCTTTACGCAATATAGACGTGCTCTTGATCTTCAATGAACCAGCACCTAACTTCTCACCCTTATGACTAAACTAAGACGTGCTCTTTAGACAATACAAATGTGGTCCGTAGAGACATACAATGTTGTCTTTACGCAATATGGACTTCGTCTTCGTCTTGAAATAACCGGCGTCTAACTTTTCACCCTTATTACTTGCCCGAAACTAGGACGTGGTCTTCAGACAATAATAATGCAGTAGACAAACACATCAAATGTAGTCTTCATGCAATATGGACTTCATTGTAGTAGCCCTTTTTGGCCCAAAAAAATTGGTTGAGGTAGAATGGAGGATATGTCCCATTGGGGAGACGTAAAAGACCGACAAAAGACATAAGCCGTACATAATAATTGAAACCGAATAGTCCAACGAACCTCCAGTCTGGTACATAATCCCTACTTCATTGCCTATATTCGTCATCAGAATAATATGACAGTTGGGGTCTTGGTGCTGGTGGGCCTGTACGAGAACTATCTCCAATTTCAAGTCTTCTACAAAATGGAGAACAGGTCACAGCAGCAGAGCAGGCAAGCTTCAGAACTAATACAGTTCTGATGGAGCTTCAGAACTGATGCAGCTTGGGATACTTTGCTTGGAAGCTCCCAAAAGGGTTGAAACAAAGTGCAGACAGCAGAAATCAGAACCTGCTGGACCACTAGCAGGATAGCAGAAATCAGAACAGAAGGCTGCAACAGCAGAAACCTGCTGGACTTCCATCTTGGACACAGGATCTGGTTCACCACTATACTACACAGTCCAGCAGCTCTACCCTCCTCACCACTATACTACACAGTTCAGCAGCTCTACACAGTCTAGCAGCAGCAGTTTGCTGCCACACATGCAGAAAACAGAACAGCAGCAGCAACAGTCCAACAAATG
Source organism: Rhododendron griersonianum (assembly GCA_018127125.1). NCBI lineage: Eukaryota > Viridiplantae > Streptophyta > Magnoliopsida > Ericales > Ericaceae > Rhododendron > Rhododendron griersonianum. Next base: position 45,013,885 of record CM030788.1, read on the forward strand.
TGAGGACACAGCCCACTATAACATCTTGGACTAGCAACATCAAAGGACTTCCATCTTGGACACAGCCCACCATGCACATCAACATTAGACACTAGCAACTATATACATGCAAAGGACTTCCCCCTCTGTGTACGTGACAAACATAACATAATTAGAAAGTTTGGATCCATGTTTTTTGTACGTATTCCACCTCTGTGTACTCTGTCTACTATTTTGATTGGTCCATTCATTATTGGACCGGCCATTAAAATGTTCGCCCCTAATTAGAAAGTTCAAGGACCATACAAGCACCTACATGTGTACCAAAGAAAAGAATTTTGTGATTCAGGTACACATCTAAATTGAAGACCAATAAATGGAGCTATATGTACCTTCTCCCCGTCACGAAGTCCCTATTACAAATGCAAAGCATTTACTAGATGTCATACAGTCAGAACATCATCATCAGCCTTAACAGTCAGCTATATGCAGCAACATAGACAGCAACCAAAACATAATATTTGAAAACCAATAGCCAAGGCATAATACAAATGGCACAACATCAATAGCCGTAACAAATGATTTCCACAGCAGCTACAGAGCAGTAACAGGCTGAAGCAATAGCAGTAACGGAGGAATGTAAGGCAGCCAATTTAAAGAGCATCTACACAACAACTTGAAATAAAAGGAGTAAGCAACAACTATGGAGAGGCCCCCCACAAAAGCTTAAACATTCCAAGGAACAACCCTCCAAGGCTGTTGTATCAATACAAAAATTATACGTACTATAAACGGAATACCAATGTAAGCCATCTACAAGAAAACCAATTACACAACATGCAACCCAAAGGTGATCAGCAATCAAAGCAAACCAAAAGAACTGAACTAAAACAGTAACTATTGTCAGTAGATGTGTCCAGAAATTAAACACCACAACCACCAGAATTCATCGACGCCACCGAGTAACCAACCCCACAACCACCCACAATTTCTCACTAATGTCATTATCTGTGTCCATTCTCTCTGACTACTCTATAACCTCTCTTCAATAACACTTCACTGTACCCAAAAACCTGCATGTCCTACCATCTGGATTAAACACTCACTACCTGTCTGACTATAGTTCAAATTCAGAGACCAAGTTACTGGACAAAACAGTGTACATAGTTATCAACAAAAAGTGCATACGAAATCGTGTCATCTGCTCTTGCAATGCCATTTCACAACCAGTTCTGCTTCCGTTTGGCCATCTTGAACTTGCAATTGCCCTTTTTCAATTATAACCACTTCAATTACTCTTCATCTGCACCAGAAATGCAAATTAACCAACTATATGAAATTCATAACTGTAACTTCATAACTTGAAGTGAATGGTACTACAGGTTGTGTGCGACGTGAATGCATTCCCATGATCTGCAGTTAATGGTACTACAAGTTATGAAATGAAGTACTCAGTTTGGAAAAACCATTCCCAACCTTCATGACGAATGCAAGGGTACCCGATAAGGTTTATCTGCACAGCTGCAGTACATCATCTCGGCATTTGTTGTGCGGGGATAATATAAACCGTACGAGTAGCCTATTTTGCATATCAATATCCTTGTGACCCTGTAAAATCCAACAATTGTAAATCTCTTAGACAAACTTGGAAATATAGTTGACGAATCACTGATACGGTAGTATTTACCTCTAGTTCGCGTGTATTCATCCTTCCCCCAGTCCAATGCTCCATAAACCTTAACGTATAAAACCCACAATCGAATCTGCACCCACATATGTGTGTCCCATTCATAATCATGCAAACAAGCTATGGAAAATGGATACGATGTAGGCACTCACATGTTAATTTGCTGTGGGACTGATGGGTGGTGGATAATCCAATTATTCTGCTGGTAATCAATTGGCCTTGTCCGCTTCAAAATAGTAAACAGCGCCGATACCTAACCCCAACGAATAAATTCCAGTACGAAGTCACACGTAAACTGAAATGTCTCGACAAAGGATAAAACCATTGCATGACAAACGAACAATGGAAATGTGCTTACCACATCCGCAATAGCTGAGGTCTTTTCATCACTTTTTAGCTTCATCGAATCAAGGACATCAATACGCTTCTCAACCAGATTTATAACAACACAATACCAATGCTCACTTGTGGCCAACAAGATCGGCAGAAACAGCTGCATACACAATTCTTTTGAAATCATTAAAAGGCCTCAACCATAGAAAATAACATTACAAAGTTATGAACATAAATTAAAAAATTGTAAGACTTGCCAAATTGCACATCGCGACATCATATCCCAGAATGTTTGGATCAACTTTGTCAGTCAACACACTCTGATTGTTTATTTTTGTTATATTTCACAAATTTTCCTACAATGGATGGAAACATTGTATGAGTTGCCACAAAACTAAGTCAATAAAGAAGTTCAGAACTTCTATCTAACGTATCAATTTAAAAATACCACAAATGTGCTTGAAAACATGTGCCGTGTTGGAATGGCGACTCCGTGTTTGTTTGGAGACTTCTCTTTTTCCTCTTTCATCAACCAAACAATCATGCTATCCATGACCTGATAAACAATGGGCACAAATCGAGAATGGGACATGAATACATGTAATGAAGATTAAATGTGTACAAAAACTACAGGTTAACAGCATTGGTGAGCTGGAAATGCCCCACTTACGAATTTATCTGGTCAACTACTAGGAGCTCATGTAGGCCATGCCGGCATAATTTTATTTTGGGGTGGAGCGATGACCTTATTTCAAGTGTCTCAATTTCTAGCCAATAAGCCATTGTATGAACAATGGATAATTTTACTTCCGCACCTACCTACTGTAACGGATGGGTGGTAGGTCATGGTGGAAAAGTTATAGACACCTTTGCATTTGAAGTAAACAAAGTTACAAGTACTATATTACTTACCAAATTCGACATCCAACCCCTTTCTTTGAAGACATTCCGTAAATCAGTCCGCGATGGTTTGAACGTCATGCCATCCATACTAACAAGAGCCGCCCTGCAAGTATCAAAATACACCTAATTAGTTACTTATACGTTGACGACAGAATAGAAAAACACAAGAGACTACTATTACAATGTACAGGTTAGTAGTCATACATATCTTCCTTTTTTCCGAGATGGTTTCATAACATATTCAAGCAATTGACTTTCTTGTTTTGTGAACTTGGAATCTTTCACCTCCGGTTCTGCCACATACGGGGTCCTTGTAGCTTTACTTGCTTTGACTGTCCTATTACCCCGTTTGTTTGATGGTCGGGTAAAAGCTCGTTCTTGTACAACTCGTTCATCCACTTGTACTTGAAGTTGTTCACCTTGTACGTCAACTTCCCCTTGGTTTTCCACCACGAATTGCTCTTCCACTTGTACTTCTTCCTCCATGTTCAGGTTCTGTTTGTCAATTGTGAGACCCGTGTGACTTCCACATTTTGCTGCCATGGAGGTGTGTACAACATCCTCCATCGTGTTCTCTGGCGTGTTCTCCACCATGTCACGGGCATTCATAACATTTCCAAAATCTGTTATCCTGTCCTCATCAATTTCATCCGTGCCAACGCCTTCCATCGCCTTGTTCGGAGTAGAAGTGGAAGTTGAGGGAAATTGGTGACAAGCATCAGCATCAAAAGCATCAAAAGGACTATCCATCTCCCTGACATCCTTTGTTTTTGAACGATTTTGTTGGGTTGTTGTTTCAGAAGCAAGACCCATCATGGCAGCATCCATGATGATGATACTTTCTAGTTGTTCAATAAATGATTTCTTCAACAGATGAAAAGCCTTTTGCGCCTCCTATGAACATAAGGTCAAGTTATTCGTACGAATTAAATTAAGTAAATGGTTCCATTGGACAAAACAATAAAAGGTTTTCTCACCGGATGCAGTAAACGAGGCTCGGGAAATTGGGCAGAAATGGGATCTACCAAGTCCAAATTCTCCTCCTTGGCAATTCGTTCCAGTACAAGCCTCGTCGTCCAAGACTCAATCAATGGAACACCAGCCCTTCCAACATTCATTCCCATATCCTCTTTGTCAAAGTATATAAGCTGCAAGGCAGAAATTACATTTCAATAAGAACATATTTTACAAAGCACCTAACAATTTCTTTGAATAAGAAAATACCAAGTACATTACCATTAAGAGCAACACACAACTAGACACGCCGGGGGCATCCTTCTTCTTATCAACGTCCTTCACATCTCTATTCTTAAACTTCAGAATTTCCTTGACCAACCAATCCAACACATATTGTGGCCATGCGTATGAAGAAATCTTCGTTAAATCATACACGGCTGGGTAAAACTTTGTGGAGGCCACATCCTTTGTGGTTGGACACAATAACGAAGACAGCAAAAATAGGACATACGAAGTCTGGAACTTCGCATCTGCTACCCCCGACGTAAAAACATCCCGCATCATTGCAAAGGTTACCCCTCTCTTCAATTGTTCATCCTTTTCCGCAAACATGGCCCGAATGTGTTCATAGTGGAACTGTTCACACTGAGTTAGAACTGGTACAGTTCCAACGGGTAGCCCTAATGCCCTTCCAACATCATCTAGCGAGATTGAATAGACTTTCATCCTTCCAAATGCCAAGGTCTTGTTCATAGGGTTGAAGTGGTGAACCAATTTGGATATGAATCCACGTTTAAGAATTTCACATTGTACTTTCAGCAATGAACCAAAACCAAGTCTGTCAACAGCAGCTCTTTGATTTATGTTTAAGGATGCATTTTCTTTAACCAATGCCTTGGGTGAACACCTACTCCGAAATACCGGCTGCACATGCAAATAATAAAACCATACATAAAGGGTTGGATATGGTCGTAAGGGTTGGATATTTAATACGACCATGATTATGACACATATAAGAGATTCAACATAATAATGAACTATATGAACAACCACAAGTGCAAAGCCATACCAACGCAGACGTCTTTTTCTTCTTGGGGACATTCTTCTTAGTGCGGGCCTTTCTTTCATTGGCCACCTCCAAGAATGGTGCTCTCTCAGCATCAGACATATTCTTCCATGCTTCAGCTGCTACTGAGCTATGCTGCATAGTTCACATATAATCTGATTGAGACCCAAAACATGAAATACGTAGTCGAAATTAAATAATATGAACCACTAAACTTTAAATATCATACAGTTTACGAGTTACAACCGCAATAACTCTAACCTTCGATACAAAAAACCGCGGACCAGTCTCTGCCGTTCTTGCTTTTTTTAAGTAGTCGTCACTGCATTTGAAATAATACAAAATGTTGTTCAGTTGAATAGAAGGTGGAATTGAACACATTTCCCACTTAACTACTTCGGCCGTAAACATACGTACAGGAATAATAGATAAGGATTGTTGTTGGTACTTTCCATTGGTGCCTTCGTCCCACTACTACTCCCTTTTTCATTTTGCGCTCGCTTTTGTCCTCTTTTCATCCTTCTTTTACAAAAATAAACAATGTAACTTTAACCGATCAAATGAAGCAGTAGTGGCAATAAATTAGAAAGCCTTACAAAATAGTAACAAAAAAGAAAGAGAAAGAGAGAGAGATAAAGAAGATAAGTAACTCAATTAAATAACTCGCATAGTATTTAACTAGAATCACAAGAGGACCCATATATGAACCTCAGTGCTAATGGATCTCATAAGGACATTGGAGTAGAGGAATAACATATTATCTTTCAAACAATAGCAGTAGCACTAAACGCTCTGGAAAAAATATTAGTACCATACTAATATGTAAGATTCCTAATCTGCTTCTGTTGAAGCCCCTATGCAAACAATGTACAGAGCTATGCAGAATGCTTATGGATGGTATGTGGTTGATGGATCATACAGCTTTTATTATGAAAACTTTTATTATTGCTTTTAATATGTTGTAAGTTGTTTTCCTGGTGCATATATCATCTTTTATTAACTGTACTTCATACCAAAAGGTAATTGACCAAATGGCGAGGGCCACTCTATTTGACTGCAGTTAATTGACCAAAATAATTTCTATGCTGCTATGGTTGAGTACTAGCAGGTAGGGAAACGACCCTCTGAATGTTCTTCGTACCTAACTCCGCTGTCATGATAATTAACCCGTAAAGGTGTTAACGTAATGGTGATATATGCACTAGGAAAACACAACCAACATAGACACTCGGCAATTTACAGCTTCCAAAGCTATGTGCAAACTTATGCAAGGCAGAGTCCCAGAATAATATGATTAACAAGAAAAAAAAGAGGCCCAAAATAATGATGCAACAAGCATCAGTATAATACAACAGAATAATTTTGCCGCTGCTATGCAAAATCCATTAAATTTACATAATCAAAAGGCCACAACGAGAGGGAAACCAGAACTCAATAATTTAACTAATTCCACAAGTCACGAGTTTGGTCCCCTACCTCACAAAGTAGCTTGATGGCCAAACCGCTCCCATGGTAGAAGAATGCAATATGCATCTATCTCGAGTTGCTCCCTTGAGCAATTCGTCGTAGGGTCAAGCCAACTTGCTATTGTTAAACTATGAACTATCATGGTGGAAGAACCATGCCGATACTACTCTTATTGCCTGGACTCTTGCTTAAAGGGGCCCCCTTTTCTTTCTTCTATTCTAAGTCACTCAAGCAAAGTGCGAGAGATATCCGGGTCACATTTCGTATTCTTTGAAAAATGGGAGCCGAGGATTAACTCAAAAATCATCGATACACACCAAATGTGCTGAAAATCTGAGTGAACATCCTCATTTCCCATTATCTGTACTTTCGTGCAACTCCTTCCTATCCAAATGTAAACTCGTTTGAGGATATACTGATCATGCACTAGCAACCCACAACAATAAAAATAGGCATCCAAACAAGATATGTATACAATTCCCATATATACTACCACTTCAAGTGTTGAAGAAAAAAACAACCAACCAAAAGCTATACTCCGTATAATTTAATTGGTGTCCAAAAGGCATGCCAAAAATGCTTGGTATCTAGGTATATCAGTGTCTGCATCCTTTTTCTTTTACCCTGCCATTTGGCAATATGAAGCATGAATTCACATTAACTTGCGCACTTCACATAATTTGGTAATTCATCTTCGATTATGAAAGAATAGCCATCCTAGCAAAACATAGTCATCTTCCCCAATACCATTGCATTTGAGGTCCATTTAATATCATTGCTTAACAGATATATTTTAACATTTTCTGACCTACTTAATGTCGTTCTTTGCCTTAAGATTTTCCCATAAATCCTACCAAAGAAGTTGAAATATGGGATCCCTTGAAATATCCTAGTTAATGACATTAATCTTTTTCTTTTCTTTTTTTATAACCAGGTATCCGGCTTCATTTGCGCACAACCCAACTAATTCATTCCGGGCTCCTACAATTAACGGCCGGACAAATTCTCCACTGGCTTCCAAGTTAGGAATGTTTTGGCTTCAGTGGGATTACAACATGCAACTACATAAACACAAAATACTTAAATTCAATAAAAGTTAGAATTCAAATTTTTCCAAGTTCGGTTTGCATACAAGACTTCCCTTCCACATTCAATCACACGTTTCTCACCTAAAAAGCAACACAAAACCCAATAACACAACTACATACACCCAAAAGCACACACATCTCACTACAAATCGATTAAACTTAAACTAGGGAACTAAACTGATGAAGTGGCGATGGCAATGGCAATGTTCGAAGATTGGATGATTCAACTAACGATGGCGATGGCGATGGCGACTGACGATTGAAGCTTCGATGTCGACTGTTGAATGGGAGAGAGCAGGGACAAGTCGTCACAGGCTATGGAGCACAGAAGAGATAAAGCCGGACCAAGCCCTATAGAGAGAGTCGTATCTCAGAAGAATGGAGAAGAGAAGTTAAAGAGAATAGGAAAAAGGGGAAGATTGGGACGAAGGAGACAAACGGTGTCGTTTTTTGTCAAAGGGCAATTTTGTCCAATCTCATCATGTTCATTACCACATACCATGTATTGGTAATAACGTTTGCTGATGCCATGTCTGAGTAATTTGGAATCTTCACACCATCAAACTGGTAATTTTCCTCACCCCACACCGCCTGTGGGTAATTTTCCCTAATAAGAAACGTAACAGTCTATTAAAGCATTGGCAACATCCAGGTGATTACACCTTACTTTTGATATTGGCTCCTCTAGAGGCCTTCTAGATGGTGTTACTTATTATCCAACGGCCCCCCGGGGGAAGGCATGAGTAGGGGACGAGAGCCGCCCGCCATCTCCTGTTCACAATCTCTTCTTGAATCAATCAACAAAGAAAGTTAGCATAGGGTCAGAGTAGGGGTTTTGGGGATTGGGTTGATGACAAACCTAGGTTGTTTAGGGTCAGAGTATTGCATAGGAACGCCACAACCAGGGCAAATGGGGAAGGGGATGGGGAGGAGGTGGGTTTTTCATCGTAATTTCCATCTCTGTTGAGGGGTAAAGTGGTGGTTAGGGTTTTAGAGGGGTTGTCGGGTTGGGAGGAGAAGGGTCTGAGGAGGAAGGGTTGTGAGGGGTTTAGTAATAGGGTTTTGGGGGTTGGGATTTGTCTGGGGGTCAAAGATTAATGGAAGAGATGCAGATGCATGTGGTTTTGTGGTGTGTGTATAGGTGAAGTGAGAGAATGGAAAGAGGTGTTTGAGCTTCGATGGAGAGAGCGCTCGGACTATCATCCCCTCTCTCTCTCTCCTATAAATACCCTCCAAAACCCACTCCCAAATTCACAATTCTTTCTGCAACTTCAGTCTTCTCTCTCTAGAAACCTAATACACTCTCTCTATCTCTCGATCTCCAAATAAGAGATGGCAAGGACAAAGCAAATCGCAAGGAAATCGACCGGAGGGAAGGCCCCACGGAAGCAACTGGCGACAAAGGCGGCTCGGAAGTCGACCCCAGCGACAGGAGGGGTGAAGAAGCTGCATAGGTTCAGGCCGGGGATGGTGGCGCTAAGGGGGAGTACCAGAAGAGCACGGAGCTCCTCATCAGGAAGCTCCCTTTCTAGAGGCCCATTAGGGAAATCGCGCAGGACTTCAAAACCGATCTCCAGTTCCAGAGCTCTGTCGTGGCCGCGCTGCAAGAGGCGGCAGAGGTGTACCTAGTGGTACTATTCGAGGACACGAACCTGTGCGCAATTCATGCCAAAAGGGTCACGATCATGCCCAAGGAAATTCAGCTTGCGAGGAGGATCCGCAGGGTCTGGGTTTAGTTAGGGTTTGCTGATTTGGGGGTTTAGGCTTTGTTTGGTTTTTAGGGGAAGTGATGGAAAATGAGGGAAAGAAAATGACAGGGAAATTGGGGGAAAATTGGAGAGAAATTCTATTATTCACAAAACTTAAATTCTTTTATTTTCTCTCTTCTTTCTCTCCAATCCAAACAATTGGAGGAAATTTTTTAAATTTCCTTTCTTTTCTCTCACTTTCTCTTAGTTCCAAATAGAGTTAATGGTATATCTTTCTCTCTCTTAGGCCCCGTTTGATAAACATCTTGGAGGTTGGGATTGGATTGCTAAGGTGAGGGTATTAGTAATACTTTGTTCGGTTTTCAAAATTGGTCCGGATTGGTAGTTCCATGGGATGAACAAGTCGGCCCATAGGGGGTATTAGCAATACCCCTTAGGACTTGGTATAGTCCAATCCCAACCCCTTCTCATTACCAATTTCTTCTATCAATCCAATCCCATTATCTAATTTCATCTCAAACAAACATGATATTAATAACCCCATCATCTAATCTCATTCCAAACAAACATATTCATTATCAATCCATTCTCATTACCAATCATAATCCTAATCTCATCCATCTATCATTGTTATCAAACGGGGCCTTAGTAAAAAAATGTTCGACTGTATTCTTCTGCATGTCCCCCAAAAAAAAAAAAAAAAAAGAGTCCATATTTTGAACACCCGACTTAGGGCTGCAAATGAGCTGAGGCAAGCTTTGTTGAGCCCGAGCTCGGCTCGTTTACTAAATAAGTAAAAAACTTGGGCTCATTCTCAGCTCGAGTCTTAATGAGCCGAGTTTAGTGATTTATTAAACAAAGCTTCTTTAATCGAGTTGAGTCTCCTTTAACGAACTGAGCTTTTTTTCAAATCAGTTGAGCTCCACTCGGCTCATTTAGTAAATGAGTCGAAAACTCAAGCTCAAGCTGAGCGTTAACGAGCCGAGTTCACGAGCTGCTTGGTTCATTTGTAGCCTTCCATCCCTATTTTTTTTTAATTTCAGTTAGAACTTTTTACTGTTTCAAAAATATTGTCCCACTCCACAACCAAAAGGACAATAGTTAATAAAATTCTAGTGCAATTTTGTTCACCCTCCTTAAAAAAGGGAGGTGTAGGTCTCACCCCTGCAATACACTTTTTGGTAAGTATGACATCACTTTTGTAGACACCTCCCAAACGGGGCATCGCCATACAGATTGATCACATTTGTTTGCTCGATTGGTTGCTCGTTTCATAAACCAAAATCATGGACATTCCCATGGCTAGGAACATCGCCACATGATAACGGTTATCATCAAATAGAGTCGCCACCCAGTTTATTAAAACTGGGAAAACAGATAGAGATTCTGGATACGGGAGCCAAAAGTACAATAAGGGGAAGGTGTTAGGCACCCCTCTTTGCCCAGTCGTGAGACTGGCCCATAATCGTTCAACATAAGACGTATAGATGCTTTCTTTAATTCTAACACATAGTCTGTTTAATTAATCCTTTAAACAGTAAGTAAAGTGAGCCAGAACTGTAATTGAAGCATGCATCAGAAAGCAGGAAACAAACAAAGCTGTCCCAGGGTAATGGATCCCGCGGCCGGTGAATGGATGTCACGGCCGAGGGATCCTCCTGGTTTGATATATCGGCCGAGGGATCGAAGCCCCGGTCGATGTTCTTCCTCACACCAGACAGAAACGTTAGTAGATGATCAAAACACTACAGTTAGTCATAAATACAGTAAATAAAACAAACCAGAGGCCGTTGGGCCTCACCACCTTGATCCCTCAGTTGCTTGATTGCTTCGGATTGCTTGTGATTTGACTGATTGCTTGATTAAGAACCCTAGGGTTAGGGTTTGAACTTCGGGGTTTGATCGCCGGATTGACGGCTGCCTTCGGAAGGTTAGGGCTTTTGGAGTATCGGATTGAGGGAGTATTTGTGCAGAGCTTCGAGGTTTGAGAGAGTGTGTAAGTATCTCAATTTCTGTGTGTTAAATTCGGAACCCAAAGGCCCCTTTATATAGGCATAGGGATGACTCACTCCGGCCAATCAAATCACGAGATGGCAATTGCAATTGCAATGCATCTCTAACTCTACGTCGTGATCTCCGAACGAGCCCTAACGCATCGGAAAGGTAGTGTAGTTGGATCAAACCAAACGTCGGACAGAACGCCGAGTCTGGAAAAAGGTCGATCCGGCGGCCGAGGAAAGGATGTCGCGGCCGTGGAATGGATGTCTCGGCCAAGGATAGATCTTGCGGCGAAGGATTGATCTCTCGGGGAGATTTTGCTAACAGGTTGCTCGGGTGAGGATTGATATTGTGGCCGTGGGATCGATGTTACGGCCGCGGATGGATTCTCCTAGGCTTCCGTATTTTCGAAAGGCTGTATGGCTTTGAATTGGGTCCTCTAAGTGGTCAAAGTTCTCACCGAAAGTCCTAAGGTCCTCAAGGAAGCAATCAGCAATCATTGTATCCATTTCATCATCGGGATTGTCCCAAGGTGGGACTTGAAATAATCGTTAGGCCAAATTGGGGTGTCTACAGATGCCCCTCTTTGACTGAACTCAGACGGATCGCGAGACATGTTTGAGTAAGAGTCAAAGCTGTAAAAAGCAACTCAATTTGGTCCAACCACTATTCCAAGGGGTTTTCGAAAAAGGTTTTGTTATGGTCGGGCCGGGAGGCTGCCTACGTATTCCACAAGGGAAATTCAGACCAATCGTAGTTCGGGCAATAAAGAAAAGTAAAAAGTTTGGAGGGTTAGGGACAGAAGACGTACCTTAGGGCTTTAAAAGCCGTAGTGTGACGTACCTAGACTGAGCCAGGGTTTTGGCGGAAGATAGTTGAAGGAGCGCGGGGCTACCTGGGGAGTTTTTGCGGAGAGCTTCCTTAGTTATTTTGGGGTAGATCAGTACACTGCAGGTGCGTTTGCTTTTCTTGATCATCCTTACTTTGACTGAAAGGAGCTCGGTAGAGTAGCCTATCCTTGCGAATGAGCTGGAAGGAATTGATGTAGTAGGGTGGAATCCAAATCATCTGCTGGGGATGAGTTGGATGCCGGTTTGTTTTTGAGATGTAGGGGAGGCGCAGGGCCAGTAGCTGGAGCACGGAGCTTTGGAGATGAGGGGACCGAGGCACGGAGCCGGTTGTAGTCATGAGGCGAGAGCCTGGGGAGTGATGGAGTCGAGGCGTGGAGCCTGTTGCAATCTTAAGGCGAAGGCCTGAGGGTATTGGATTGATAAGACCGAAGCATGGAGCTGGTGCTGATCATAAGGCGAGAGCCTGAAGTGATTAAATTTGAGGCGTGGAGCCTGCTGTGGTTTATGAGGCGGAGGCCTGAGGTAAGCTTAGAGCTTGATGGAACCGAAGCACGGAGCTGGCATAAGGCAAGGGCCTGAGGTGAAGGAATTGAGGCATGGAGCCTGAAGTGATTGAGGCGTGGACCTGAGTTGTCGGAGCTTAGAGCTTGACGTGATATGAACCGAAGCATAGAGCTGGTTGTATTCTGATGGTCTGTGCACGGAGCTTTCTCATCATAGGTGTTGACGCGGAGCCAATGGATCGAGGCGTTGGGCCGATCAAAAAAACCGAGGCATAGAGCCGGTTGATTGCAGGGTTGACCTGTTTCATGAGAGATATGCAGAGTGTATATGTGCAATGCTTTGTTAGATGTGAACAAATATGATGCAGACTCGATGTGAAAATGTTGATGCAAATGTGCACGGGCCCGTGCGTGTGTGTTTGTTTTAAGCTTAGAGCTTCTATCAAGTTCCGGACTTGAGCATTCAGAGCGTAGAGCTCGAGCATTCGGACGGCAGAATCCGAGCATTCAAAGTACAGGCTTTGAGCGTCCAGTACGCAGTGGTTGGGCATCCAAGCGTAGAGCTTGAGCATTCAAGTGTATAACTTGAGCATCCAGTACACAGTGGTTGGGCATCCAAGCGTGGAGCTTGAGCATTCAAAAATGTTAGATTTTTGAGCATTCAGGCGTAGAGTCTGAGAATAGATATCTTGATTGTTGGGGCGGCTTAGAGCCTGTTGCTTGTTTACGGCTTCGAGCCAGTTGAGATAGTGGGCTTAGAGCCGCTGAGTTGTGACAGCGAGCGTAGAGCTGCTGAATGAGTGTATATGGGCGTAGAGCCATGTCGATAATGGGCATCGAGCCGCTGAGATTACTTGTTCATGGCTTTGAGCCGCTGGGTGATAGTAGGCTTTGAGCCGCTTGAGTTTGTGATAACAGGCGTAGAGCCTGTTGCCGTGATATTGAGCACAGAGCTGCTGAGATAAAGGGCTTCGAGCCGCTGGGTGATAGTAGACGTAGGCTTCGAGCCTGTTGAGGTAATGGGCTTTGAGTCGCTGAGTAAAAAGGCGTAGAGCCGCTTTGGTGAGATGATGGGCGTAGAGCCGTGACAGCGGGCATAGAGCTGCTAAGTCGAGGGCCTGGAGCCATTGAGATGGTAGGCATAGGTTTTGAGCCTGTGGAAGTAATTGGCTTCGAGCCGCTGAGTTGATAAATATAGGCTTCGAGCCTGTTGAGATAATGAGTGTAGAGCCGTTGAAGGCGTAGAGCCGCTGAGTGAGTTGATATGGGCGTAGAGCCTGCCAATAATGGGCTTGGAGCCGTTGAAGTTTTAAGCTCAGGGCTGCTGAGTGTCTTGTTTTGCTAGCCAATAGTTTGTGGAGAGAGATTTTCGATGCTTGGGCATGCCCCCAAGGCTGGTTTTGATCATGTTGTACTGGCTTGGGGATGCCCCCAAGGCTTTTGAGGACTCAGAAGTCATGGTGGCTTGAATTGGTGCACTGAGCATGATCTGTCGCTGCTGAGGGAAATTGATTAAGGGGCCAGGAGATCGATCTCTCGGCCGAAGAATTGATGTCTCGGCCGAAGGATTCATATCTCGGCCGTGAGAACTCTAAAAGCCAGGAAATCGATTTAAGTTCAGTTAAATCGATCTCACTGCCCAATTAATCTTTTCCTCTCCTCCTCCCTTATTCTCCCCCGTTCCTCTCGTCCGACGACCGTCGTACATCGCCGCCCTCCACTACCGTCGGCCACCATCATCTCCGGCGACCATCTTTTCCGGCTACCGCTGCTGTTGCCGTTGCTGCTGGCTTTGGTTTCATTGAAACCGTTGGTTTTCTTTCTTTCTTGGCCTGGACGTGATGGCCACGCCATCTTCGGGTGTTGCAGGTTCATCTTCGCACCCTCAATGTAGGTGCGAGCATTCGTCTTCCGATGAGGAGGCGATTGAGGAGCCCGGTTTGTTTGATCCTGCTACTTATGCTCTTCCTTCGCGTAGGCTGGGTTATGGCGGTTTCCTACAGTACCATCCTCCAGTTGGTGACCCAGGGGCCGAGATAGTTCGCAGAGAGCCTGAGCATCATCTGAGCGTTCTGAATGTACCGGTGAGTTTCCTGAAAAAGTAAAAAGTTTACTTTAGTTCAGAGTTTCGGAAATCCTTGTATTTAGAATAAGATTTTTTTTGCTTGCGGGACGAAAAATCCCTTTTGGCTAGGAGCGTGAACGTGAGGAACCCATGTTCGGGTTGAATTTATTTTTGTTTAAGGAAACTAAAATAACTATGCCCCCTGTTTAGGCAATGCATGCTTTTAAATGTTAATTTGACGCCCCTTGGCATTTTCTTTGTTTGTGCAATCATGAGATTAACTCCCTTTTGTCTTTGGCAGAGGAATAGGAGGCTGGAAGCTCGCGGTGTAGGCAAAGAGGTGCACAGATGGTTCTTGAAGCTGCCAGAGTAGGCTCGGGAATTAGTACGTGCTGCAGCCTTCGAGGCTTCATTCTGGGCCTCGATCTTCCGAAGATGGATTGGTCACTGATGACCTCGCTGGTTGAGAGGTGGTGGGATACCACCAATACCTTCCACTTCCCTGCTGCTGGTGAGATGACTATCACTCCGGGTGACTTCTCCTTGCTGACTGGCCTACAGATAGGCGAGATTGTTCTTCGAGTTGACCCTCGGCTTTGGGAGCGAGACGGTGCTTTGAGGTGGTTTCTGGGCAAGGTGCCCCCTGTTCGTTCTCGGGGTCACGTTGATCTTGCTTGGCTAAGCAAGACTTTCGCGGTGACTGATATTCTGACCCAGGTGAGCGTTGAGCAGTTGACACGGGCCTTCCTCCTTTACCTCCTTGGGCAAACGTTGTTTGCAAACAAGGATGGTTCAGTACACACGCAGTTTTTGGCTCCTCTGCAGCACCTGGGAGCTACTAGGGAGTTTGACTGGGGCTCGTCTGCTTTGGCCACTTTGTACGGTGGTCTTGGAGCTTGCTCGCGGGACAAGAGTCCCATTCTCTGCGGCCACTTTCGAGTGCTTGAGGTACGTATCATTCCTTTGTACTTCTGTTTTGGCTTTTTCCTAGTTCTGAATTTGCTTTGTTGATCCTGCTTTTCAGCTCTGGGCTTTTGAGCACCTTCTCCAGTTTCCCCCTGAGACCAGGCATGGTGATGTGAACTGTACACCTCGTTATGAGCGATGGTTGATGGGGCAACGGAGGCCACGGTCACCAGTTTTGAGCCTTCCCGAGTGGCGGCGAGTTTTGGACCGACTGACGGTCGATCAGGTACCTTTCCTTTTGTTCCTTTAAGCTTCCATATTCTTGTATCGAGACTGATTTGTCCTTGCCCTTACAGGTACGGTTTGACCCTTGGGGTGGTGTACCAGAGGACGCCCCTCTTGCTCGTTGTAGAGTCCTAGATCGGACTCGTAGCTTGCTCGAAGGTCCATTTTGCCGAGCCTGGTACTTAGGTGATCGAGTGGCCAGCCAGTGGCGATCACGTGCTGAGGCTCTTCAGCTTGTTCCTCCTTCTCCTCCAGTATCCATGAGGTCCACTTCCTTGATGTCGAAGGAAGACCTAAAGAATGCCCGGATCAGAGATTGGGCGGGTTTACTCCTCCGGACAGGTGACTATACGGAGTACTGCCGTCTTTTCTTGACTCCCTCTGTTGAGGCTCCTCCCGTCGCTCCTGTCTGGCCACAGGCTCCTTCGTTTGTCTCCTTTCACTCAGACGATGGGGAGGAGGAGCGCCTGACGCTGACTCCTTGCACGACCCTACTCTATACTTTGCCAGTCGGGGCTTCACAGGTATTTTTAGCTTCCTATGTTAGCTTTCATTACTTCACATTGTATCCTTGCTTTAGCTGTTTGTAATGCTTGATTGTTCCACAGGTGCCTGCCGAGATAGTGCAGGAATGGCTTCGCGCCTATCAGAGTACAGAGGTTTTGGTTCGGAGACAGCGTCGTAGGATCCTCGAGGTATGGCTTTCTTCATGAGCTTTTATCTGCTATGCATCATCCCTTGAGTCTGAATGCTTATATCTTCCTTGGCTGCAGCTTGAGGCTGAGAGAGTACCGGCTGCTGAGGGAAATGTGGGGACCAGCGAGCAGCCTTTGCCTTCTTCTCAGAGATCGCCTAGTTTTTAGGGCTTTTCTTTTCCCTGTTCATAGTTAGTAGACGATAGGCAGAAACTATATTTTGTATAGTAGAAGCAATCACAGCAATGGTTTTGTAAACAAGTTTTTGTTTGAGAAATGAGAAATGCCTTTCCTGCCCCTAAATGTTTTGAGTTTGCATGTGATAGTCAGAACATGGCTTTTTGAGCGAGTTTTTGCTGATAGACAGTTATTTTGTGTGAAAAATATTTGGCCGAAGAATCGATCACTCGGCCGAAGGATTATTGTTGCGGCCGAGGTATCGATTGTCCGGCCGTTACATCTATTTTCCCAAGGAAGATAGGTTTTGCTTTAGCCAAGTGGCATCCTGTTTCATATCCTTTCCTATGCTTAGTCCTCGATTTGCTGTTTCTTGCTTTTGCCATGCTTCAGCCTGATTGCCAAACTTTAAGAGTCTTCCGAAGGATCATACCCATTGCGTTTGATGACTTTTGGGTTAGAAGAGATGAACTGTAATCCTTATGTGTCTTTGTTTTTGCCAATTCCTTGGAAAATGACTAACTCATCTTTTGTGAGCTCAATACGCAGGTTTAGCTATGCCTATCATTGAGTACAAACATGTTGATGTTTTCCTTTCTTCAAATGTTTGGGCCGTATCTCGATGTGAGACTGCCTACGTATCCCAATCAGGGAATCAGGCCTTTTACGTAGTTCCAAGATCACCACCTTTAGGGGTTGGGTTTTCACTCTTGGTTTTTCTTTCTCTCATGCTCTAAGTTTTGCCTAGGTTACCTGATAGAGGTTGAGTCCCTAGCGAGCTTTTCCTTCAAATGCCTTAACTTTTGCCTAGGCTGCGTTTCTTGTCCTAGCAGGCTCTGCTCTTACTTTTGCTTGGGTGTATGGGTTGCCCAACGAGCATTTTTCTCTCAAGAGGTTTTGTGTTTTGGAGAGGAATCTGATGGAGATGTTTTTCATGAATCTCCTGTTGCGTTTGTACTTTCACAATGGGCAAGCTAACCCTAAGTGTTCTCACGGAGATAGCGTCTTCTTCCTAAGTTTTGATAAAAACCTAGTTTTAAGTAATTTAGAGTTTATCCTTTCCTTCCCTTTTGTCGAAGACACGACGATTTTGATCCTTTCAAATTCTTCCCTTGTTTTGGCAATGAGAGCATAGTGCATGGCAATTGCAATTTAGAAATTTGAATTTAGATAAGCATAATCTGGAAGATGAAAAAGGAATTCTCTTAGCAGAAATAAAATGCCCAAACAGGGGCCCAAAACTCGTTCTAGTTTGTTTAAAGCAAAAATAATGTTTTAACGTTTCTTATTTGCCATGTTGTGACTTCTCAGCTACTGTAGCATGTCGGGGTCTTTTCCCTTGTCTTTTGCAACTTTGTACTCTTTCCCACCCTCTTCCTTGCCAAATAGAGCCTTTGAACCGGGTTCATCTTTTGCGCGATGGCTACCTCCTTGAGCCATGAGTAATCCCCAGATGGATGTGTTGGCAGGAAACTCCCTTTCTCTTTCCTCATTGATTGCGTGGTCATCAGCTATTTCCTCCTGATTGAATAGTGATACTAAGGAGGTTTCATCGAGCGGATCATTGCACTCTTCTTCCATTTCATCAAAGTCGCTTTCCCCCGTTTTGTAGGGTTCTGTGCACATGAAATCTAGATCTTCTCTTTCCTCTATCCATTGACTATAGTCGCACTCATCATAAGGGTTGACCCATGGTTGCATTTGAAACTCCTCTACTTTCTCAATGAGATTGATTGTCTCCCAAACAATGGGCGGTGTTGGAATTTTGGGACGGTTGATGCGTACCACTATTTGGGCGGGCTCGAAGCGAGCGTGCCTTCTCATCATGATGACCCTTTCTTTTTCCTTCTTCCTATTCTCAAACCAGATACGAAGCCATTTGTCACCTTCTACAAATGGAATGTCTGGATCCTCCAAATTGTGTTTCGCCCAAGAGTGTTCCTTCCACTTCCTTAGCTTTTCCTCTTCTGCCTGATCTCCGCTGCTTATATCGGACATATCAATGTCGATTACTTCTGACCGATTAGAATCATTATCCTCCTCCTCTTCCATCATGAAACACTCGTCCTCCTCGGGGAAGGTTATGGTAGGTTTGGTTTGGTTGTCTTGGACAATGTATTGGCTGGGATTGTACGTGGGGTTGTGAGATAGATTTATGAGATTGATATTTCGAGGTGGCGGCTCAGCATTGTGAGTAGGGAGTGGGTTGGTTTGCCCATCAGGTTTTGGTGGCTTTATGGTTCGACTATCAATAAGGTCTTGAATGTCGTGACGAAGACGCATGCAATTGTCTGTTTCATGCCCAGGATGTTGGTGATAGGCACATTGCTTGTTTGGATCATGGTTTGGACCGTAGGGTGGCGGGGGAAGTGGCTTGTTTAGAGGTTTGAGATGCCCTTGGCGGCTGAGAATGGTTAAGGCTTGGGATAAGGTCATATAGAGAGGATCAAAGTTGCGACGAGGTCGATTTGAGCTTCGGGATGAGCTAGTTTGGAAAGGGTCTTGAGACAAGGAGCCAAGGGCATTTACGGAGGCGTGAGGTGTACGGCTAGAGAAGGTTTTCTTAGGTGGAGGAGTGGCCTCTTCTTTCCCAATGAGTCCTAGCTTGATTCCGTCTTCGATTTGCAACCCAGTGGCATGCAAGCGCTTGAAATCGGTGATAGCCTGTGTGTAAATATGCCTGAGATATTTGGGTTGCAAATTTTTGACAACTATCCTCACTTGGTCTTCCTCGGAGGGACGGTTCTTCATCTTGGCAGCTTTTTCCCTCCACCTTGCCACAAAGGTGGCAAAGTCCTCATTGGAATCCTGTTTGGTCATTTCCAAGTCTCGAGTTGTTAGTTCAATTTGGACGTTGTACGCATACTGCTTGACGAAAGCATTGGCAATTTCTGGCCAAGTTTGATAATGTACAAACTCCAAAGTGAGGAACCAGTCGAGGGCACTTCCGGTGAGAGTTCGTTGGAACAACTGGGCGATGAGCTCGTCATTCAAGCCCATCGGCTTCAGGGTGTTAATAACATGGCGAACATGACTGGTAGGGTTGCCAGTTCCATTGAACTTCTCAATGTTGGGCATCTTGAAATTCTCAGGTAGCTTGGATTCTGGGAAGAGGCAAAGTCCTTCGAAATCCAGAATTTGGTCCCCTTGTGAACGAGCTAAAGCCTGTTTGATTTTCTTGACTTGCTTGGTTAACTCAGGACTTTCTGCCAATACCACTTTATGGGGGTTCTCGTCTTCCATTGATTTTTCCTCATCTTCAGCATCTCTAGCTGCCTTTTCTGCTAGTAGTGTAGCGATTTGAGCTTGGAGGTTGGCAATAGTGGCGTCATTGTCTGCCATGAAGGTAGAAGGATTGCTTGACGAAGCTTGAGATTTAGTGAATGACGGGGTCCGTTGAGGGGACGACCGGGAAGTTTCTGAGAGCGGTCGGAACTGTTGTGGTCAGGGTGTTTTGTCAAATGAGGACGATAGACGGGAAGGTTGCAGAGACCTTTGTTTGGCGTAGCTTCGGGTGTTATAAGAGTACAAAGTTGGTTGTGGTTGCTTCTTTGATTTACCTATTGTGCCTGCTTTAAAAAGTAGAATACCTGGAAGTCAGTACTTTGCCTGTTTAGGGTTGGGATTTGGGCTGAGAATCCCAACCCTTCTGCACAGAAAGAGTTAATTACAACAACAGATAGTACAAGGTGTGAGGAAGAATTTTTGCAAGTAGAATGCAAGTAGGTTCCTAGCCTGTAGGTTCCTGCCTTAGTTTGATAAGTTCTATGGCTTTCTAAAGCATGCAAGGTTTTGGTAGTTTCAGGGTGCTCCGTTGTCAAAGGGCACCAGTCCTTTCACCAGCCCATCATAGGCGGCGATTGGGTGATTTCCTTTTTAATATACCACTAGGTACGAGTGACTGTGGAGTTTGCTGGAACCCCCAACATAGCCCGTGTCATGCCGGGATATCAGGTGAACTCAACGGGTTGCCCGCTCGATGCATATGATAAATGAATTAGACAAGGCATGTATTAGTCTTATGTTGAACTTTCTGGTTATGGCTCTCATATTCCCCAGCAGAGTCGCCAAAAACTGTAGACACCTCCCAAACGGGGCATCGCCATACAGATTGATCACATTTGTTTGCTCGATTGGTTGCTCGTTTCATAAACCAAAATCATGGACATTCCCATGGCTAGGAACATCGCCACATGATAACGGTTATCATCAAATAGAGTCGCCACCCAGTATATCAAAACTGGGAAAACAGATAGAGATTCTGGATACGGGAGCCAAAAGTACAATAAGGGGAAGGTGTTAGGCACCCCTCTTTGCCCAGTCGTGAGACTGGCCCATAATCGTTCAACATAAGACGTATAGATGCTTTCTTTAATTCTAACACATAGTCTGTTTAATTAATCCTTTAAACAGTAAGTAAGGTGAGCCAAGACAATAATTGAAGCATGCATCGAAAATAAGTAGAAAACAAACAGGCCCAGGGTAATGGATCCCGCGGCCGGTGAATGGATGTCACGGCCGAGGGATCCTCCTGGTTTGATATATCGGCCGAGGGATCGAAGCCCCGGTCGATGTTCTTCCTCACACCAGACAGAAACGTTAGTAAATAATCAAAACGCTAAAATCATGATTATTGACAGGAAATAAAACAAACCAGAGGCCGTTGGGCCTCACCACCTTGATCCCTCAGTTGCTTGATTGCTTCGGATTGCTTGTGATTTGACTGATTGCTTGATTAAGAACCCTAGGGTTAGGGTTTGAACTTCGGGGTTTGATCGCCGGATTGACGGCTGCCTTCGGAAGGTTAGGGCTTTTGGAGTATCGGATTGAGGGAGTATTTGTGCAGAGCTTCGAGGTTTGAGAGAGTGTGTAAGTATCTCAATTTCTGTGTGTTAAATTCGGAACCCAAAGGCCCCTTTATATAGGCATAGGGATGACTCACTCCGGCCAATCAAATCACGAGATGGCAATTGCAATTGCAATGCATCTCTAACTCTACGTCGTGATCTCCGAACGTAGCCCGAACGCATCGGAAAGGTAGTGTAGTTGGATCAAACCAAACGTCTGACAGAACGTTCCAGAGTCTGGAAAAAGGTCGATCTGGCGGCCGAGGAAAGGATGTCGCGGTCGTGGAATGGATGTCTCGGCCGAAGGATAAATCTTGCGGCCGAGGGATTGATCTCTCAGGGAGATTTTGCTGGCAACAGGTTGCTCGGGTGAGGGATTGATATTGTGGCCGTGGGATCGATGTTACGGCCGACAGATGGATTCTCCTAGGCTTCTTTTTTCTCTGTCTGAAAGGCTGTATGGCTTTGAATTGGGTCCTCTAAGTGGTCAAAGTTCTCACCGAAAGTCCTAAGGTCCTCAAGGAAGCAATCAGCAATCATTGTATCCATTTCATCATCGGGATTGTCCCAAGGTGGGACTTGAAATAATCGTTAGGCCAAATTGGGGTGTCTACAACTTTGTGGTGGGATTCACACAATTTCAACCAATAGAAAGAGGATAATGTTTACTCTCTTAAGTGGAGGATGAACAAAACTCAACTCATGAAATTCTTATTTTACCTTTCTATATTACTCCATCAATACCATTAACAAAAATTAAAAAATGCAATTGGACAAATAGTACATTCAATGATTGAAGAGTAAAATAAAAAAAGGGAGCTGATTTTGGGCTCCCTTTTTTGATGCAAGCACTCCAAAATTTAATGAAGTTACAACACTACCATTTTCAAGATACAAAATTACTGGAGGCACTCCACCCCCAAATTATCTCCTCATTTACTGAGGCACTCCAAAGGGAAATCTGGACACAAAACCAAACAGAAAATAAAATAGCCAGAATTCTCTCCTGTTCTTGCTCTCCTGTGAAAATAAATACAATAGCTAGAACATTTCTGCATTAGCCATGCCTATTTCTGTTTGGTTTTGTGGAGTTCCACAAAACAAGATCTTCAACCAAGCAAACGCCATTAACATATAAATACTACTCATTCCGTCCCTTTTTAAGTTTCCCACTTTGTAACTCCAACTTATTAAGAAAATATGATCATTACACATTTCACATCAACTTTTACCTTCATTTTTCCTACTTACCCTCTATGGAGACATCATCATTACACTTTTACTCACTAATTTTTCAAAATGGAATCTACTTTTAGGGGCAAAATGTAAAATGTACCAACTTTAACCCACTAACTTAACAAAATAGACACTTATTAAGAGACAACCCAAAATGGTATACTAGACTTTAAAAAAGGGACACAGGGAGTATTAGATAAGATAGTTCAACACCAATTGGTGTGTCAACAAAAAACCAGTTTGAACAAAACGAAATTTTAAAGTTGCAAGCATTCCATCCCCCAAAAGAACAAACACCACAATCTTAAATATTGTAAACACCATCAGCAACAACTACCCATCCACTAAAACTAATAACAGCAATATATAACACTAAGCATTAGAAAACCCCAAAACAGTGATACACCACCATCAACCACCAGAACCACCTTTGTGCCCTCCCTTCTTAAGCACGCTCACCCCTGATCCTCCTAGCCAACTGGATGTCCTTAGGCATGATGGTCACACGCTTGGCATATAAACAGCCAAATCTTCATAACATTTTTTCCTCAAAATCTTCATAACGGCTGCAAATCTACAGTGTATAAACAACCAAATCTACTTCAAATTCATGAGTTTTCACACAATGACTCCATCAAAATGTACATTTACATTAAACAGGGGGTTATCAACTAAAATAGCAGCACTAACTACATCCAGTAAGAGCAAAATAGTTGAACCAAAACATACAACATACCTCTTTCCAGTAACTACGTACATCAAGTAAGAACACCTCAATCAACCAAACTTTTCATTGCTAAAAATAGTTGGGAGCAAATATCAATAAAAAAGAATAGTTGGAACCATAAATGTACAGTGAGAAAAAATTGTTACTACAAAAATATCTTACATCGTTGGCAAGTGCTTCTATTATGTCCAACGTGGTGGCAAACACTACATTTTTGTGTCTTTTCCGCAATCTCAAAAGCTGAAGGATCGCGGGTGGTAGAGCTATCTCCCTTTCTTTTTTTGGAACCCGATGGTCGGCCTTTGTGGGGTTGAATGGTTGGTTCAAGAATCAATGGAATTTCGGCATCGATAAGTTCAGCAATTTGCTTGTGGCTATCTTCTCTTTGACCAAGAGGCATACACTTGTATTTATCATGAAATTTCTTGAGAAGACTTTCAATGTCACTTCCATTTGTACTCACTCCACCGTCCATATTGAATGACCTTATATTAATTCTCCATTGTGGATGGATATCGCTAAGTAACAAGGGTTCACCTCTCATTGTTTGCATAAAGTGTGCACAAGGTAGACCCATTGTGTTTGAAAATTGACTTCTACAAGGATCCAATAAAGAAGATGTCGCCAACTCATATTGTTTCAAAAGCTCACTAAGTGCGAAGATGGAAACGTGAGTAACAAGTTCCTTGAACATGGGAATTCGAAAGTTATGAATAACTCGAAGCTTTTCAGAAGCAATCTTCGTCTTAATCTCATTGTATTGATTCTCAATCGCAAGACAAATCTTTTCTCTCACCTCATGGAAATTTCCCGTGGAAACGGTAAGGTATCTCTTGAGCATTGCATGTGCACCTTTAGCCCTAGAAGTGACACGATTCCCAAAGTGTAGATGATTTCCAGTCCATGCCTTCACAAATTTCTCTTTGAAAGGGAGCCAAGTATTCTTAATGTAATTACAAACATATTCTTTTTCCTCGTAATCAACTTGAAGACACTGCCAAGCTTCATTAAAGCAACTCTCATCCAAAGATTCAACCAAATTAGTCCAATCCGATAAAAAAAAGTCTCCCAATCTTGTTCCATTTCAAATTTAGGCTTACATTTTGAGAGAACATTTTTCTCAATGTGCCACACACATAAGATGTTTGTTGTTCCCAGAAAAACAACTTCAATGGCATTCATCAATGCTAATTCCCTATCCGATAAAATCACGGAAGGTTGTTGGTCAGGGCCTAAAATTGTTTTGAATCTTTCCAATGCCCACACATAGTCTCCTTCTTCCTCTTTTTGCATGAAAGCAAAACAAGAATAAAATGATCCATTGAAACTCCCACTATATCAAGCAATGGCATCTTATATTTGTTCGTCTTATAAGTACAATCCATCACAAAGACATATGGATAACTTTTGGTTAACGCAATAGAAGAAGGATGTGCAAAGAACAAATGAGTCAAATGGCCATTTCCATCCCGTTTTATATCAAAAGTGAAGTCCCCTCGACCTAATTCATCAAATAATGCTTGAATCATTGTACGACCCGCTAACACTTTTTTTTAATGGCAGCCTTTGCATTATAAACTGTCCTTGCTATTGCTTTGCAATTAGAATTACTTTGCCGCAATGAAGTAAGAATCTGTCGAGGTGGTATACCGGCCATGGTCATTTGCTTAATACTTAGTACCTCTTCTTTTGAAAAATGATGGCAAAAAGGATGTCCGAACATATCACTTGACGGTTCATGATTATGAGAGACATCTTTTATTTCCACTTCCCAAGGCTTACCAACTTTCTTTTTCCCCAACATCTGAAAAGGACAATTCACAAGGCGAGATCCCGACATCCTTTTCCTTTCACTCAATGGAACACTGGTGCCTCGATATTTCCCACCTCTATCGCAACCAATAATCACATAACAGCCCGGTTTTGATTTTTTAATTGTGGTGACATAACCTTCTTTCAATGCCATGTTACGAATCCTATCGAGTTGAAAAATTTTCCTCTAACAATGATGCACATTTAGCATCATTAAGCATTTTTTTCTCTACACTACCTGTTATGTATCAACCCACAAAATGATTACTGCATATTAATTGTTTTACTTTACCAATAATAATAAATAATAAAAAAGAACCTAGATTTACAATCCCAAGCATGTGAGGAAGGAAGCTTACCAGAATCTCTAGCATTGTCAGCATAATTCACGCCCTCACTTGATTCGTAGAACTCTGATATTTCTTCAAAGTTACTTGTGGCTGCAAGATTTATTATGGCATTTATCTCTACAAAATCTTCATCTGTAAAGTCCGGTTCGAAGCATCAACATCTTGAGTCTCACCCTCCATCAAAGCCTGCCAAAATGGAGCTATTTGTTTAATGGCAGCTAACCCTAATTTCAAAGTAAGTTCCATTTGTTTAATCCATGAAAGAGATTATAGGTTATAGTTGTTTAATCCAAATTCGTTAGTATTTTACTGCAGTGATTGACAAAATCCACTAACTGGCACACGTAGCAAGTCTGATTTTGTTCTCTTCACATATGTGAATTGGTTTTCGAATTGGGAAAGAGCCCACTAAAAGTGGTGAATCGCAGTACAGAACAAATCACATATGAGGGCCTAAACAAAATTATCTCCTCCCATAACACATGTGACGAGTGAGTTCCCACAGTTTCGACGACTGTTCTCTATTTTCGACGACCGTTCTCCCATCGCAGTACAGAATAAACCACTCCTCTATTTGTCTTTCAACGACCGTTCTCATGTAATGACACTCGATTCCTAGCTAAAATCGCGCCATTGAAACTCTGATATATTTCTTAGGGACTTATCGAGAAAATATGTGCACTCTGAAAGGGTGTTTACAGAGAAATAATGGGGTGTCGAGGCCCCTTCAACCCCACTACTTTTGCACCCCTGGACTTCAGGCATAGTTTGGTTATATAGCATTGTGTATTGGTTTAATTCGACAAGCATATAATTGAGATTGAATTGTTAGATCCAGTAACAAAAACAAAAACAAAGCCAAGCAAAAATACCTCAAATAGAGAATGAAGGGAGCAGCAAAACGGCGATGAAAAGGAGCAGCTACTGGTGACGATCGGGAACAGAGCAAACCCAAAACTCAGGGAGCAGCAAACGGCTAGGGTTTGGTGTACCGTCTTCCTCTTTTTTCTTCCGTTAATGAGGAGGCAGAGGAGAAGAGTAAAGTAATTCTTAGAGCGCCAGAAGTAATTCTTGTAACTTGCAAAAGGGTAGTTTTGGAAAAACATTGTAGCTTGGAGCGCCTGAAGTAATTCTTAGAGCACAAATATCAATTCCCTAAAAAAAAGGTGCTCATTAAACATGCATGATTATGTTTCCTTATTTAATTGGAATCCCTAATAGTCCTTTTGGATGATTATGTTCTCTTATTTAATAAAAAGGATCATTTCTCACCAAATCTCACCATTTTTTTGTGAGATTCAGAGAGAAATGAGAAGGGCCAATTAATTTTATATTTTGTACTTTTCTCTCTATTTCTCACCGAATTGCTCAATCCAAATGAGTGATTTCACAAGAAACATAACCCTTTCCTTTCTTATCTCATAAAACCTTTCCATCCTATTCTAAGGTTGTAAAAGAGACTTAAAAATAGGGATGGAGGGAGTATTTTTTGATAATGATTTCTTCCCTTTCGTTTTTATAAATACATTTAATTTCTTGTCTTTTTAAGTAAAAGTTTACAAGTACAGAAGAAATTTGCTAGAAAACATAAAATATAATGTATTCAACAAGATGTCAAGTTTGTGCAAGAGTGTTGCTATGGGTTTAGAATGAAGGGGATTAGGATGAGTACACAAATTAATGAAGCTTTTAGATTTGTCTTCTCTAATCTTTTTCAATTTCAATTTGGGAGCGTGATTTCGCTAGTTGCGTAATAAAAATTTTAAACCCACTTTGTACATATATTGTCAAAACTAAGATATATCTATTCGTCCCGGCATATTCCTATCAATTTTGTTTTTACATGAGTTTTGTTACTGTTAGCTCATATATCAAGTTTGAAACTTGTGCTATCAGGTTTTGGATTAGTATACTAATTGGTATATACTCCTTTGCTTGTTTAAGATAGATCCACAGCTAATAAATGTCTCTTAGAAACTAATTGAGATGTGCATAAACACATTGGACACCTGATTATATAGAAAGTTTGCATACCTATTCTATTTGGGACTTCTAAAAAAATTGGCTCTCTTTTAATTTATAGTAATATTTTTTATATCAAATATGAATCTTGTTTGATATATCTCAAATAATTTTACTAACCAAAGTTTTTGAAATTGTAAAAAATATTATAGACAATTGTTTGAATAACATAAAAAGTGAAACATGACCAAGAATATGGGACAGAGGGGGTAGAATTGGAACTTTAAGGCTTGATTTGGTTTGGAGGTGAAATACATTTCATTTTTGGGTTAAATATATACTTGCCCCCTAAACTATTCCGAAATTTTTTACTTCCCCCTTCAACTACCAATTGAACACTCTTACCCCTTCAACTAAAAAAATGTTATAGAGTCAGGACAATCTCTCCATTCTGTCCAAAATATGGACGGAAAACTTAACACTCAACCCAACCCTTCTTATTTTGGCGCCAACAGAAGGGTACATTAGTCATTTACTCCCAAACCTACTCAACCCTAATTCCTCAACTACGACTGGATTACTCCTGAACCACAGAGAGAGAGAGAGAGAGAGAGAGAGAGAGAGCTCCATTGTGCACGACTGGAATGGCATGGATCTTGAGAGCACCAAATGAATTCAAACCGAAATGTAAGTCTATTTTCTTTTATTGAATCTGAGTATTTTATTGCAACTGATCCACTTTGTATATAATAATAATCTACTTGCTATATACTAATCCTAGCCTTTACAGATTAAAATATGGGTTTGCAAAGTGATAACCGTGGTTTGTTGCTGTCAAAGGGGCAAGTATACCCTTCCGGTTTTGGCGTTTTTCATTTTTTAAAGTATAAAGTGGTCCTATTTTGTATGTTTCTTATGTCAATTTTGTTTGGTGAATACAAGACCAATTTTTTTTTAATACTTACCCCTTCAACTATCCAATTTCTTTGTTTGGTTAACACAAACTGGTTGTTTATTTCTTTTTTGTTTTGTTTATGACATAATTTTGCAGATTCCAGTCCTGAGTATTTTACTATTAAGTTGAATCATGATGGAAATTTAGATAAGGAAGATATGCTGGAGTATAATGTAGGTGGTACTGTGAACTAATTTGACTTTTGTGATAACGATATAATTTCTAGAACTGAGTTGCGAGCAATGTGTAAGGAAGTTGGTTATGTGGAAGAAGTGTCTTTGTACTACAGGTTTGTCATTTAGATGGGAAATGAGTTTTTAACATTATCCAAACAGATAGTGATGTTACAAACATGGTTCAATCCCTTAATAATAACTTGTTGGAATTGTACTTGGTTAATAGTCATTTGGAGGGGTCCACTAGTGTTGAACACAATAAATATGTGGATGGGGAGGATGGCCTACTAGATATTGACATCACCAGTTGGGAATGGGATTGTGGCACATTTTCCCAGGATAATTATACTTGTCTGGATTTGTCAACTCACATACCTTCTACTAGACAAAACCCACCACCCACCAAAGAACCACCTCCCACCAATGAACCACTACCCACCTCAAGACAAAACCAACCAACCACCACTAGAAGAAGAAGAAGACATATTTACCATGACTCTAATTCAGAATCTGATTCTAATTTTGATGTCTTTATAGACAGTGATTATGACCTCAGTGAAGATGATGATGCCTTGTTTGATGCCAATGTGGATAAAGAAGTAGAATGGACTGGTGTGAGGCAGAAAAGGGTTGTTAGAGGTGATATCCTCCATTATTGTTTGTCTGAAACAGAGTCTGAGGAGGGGGATTCCTCAGATGGTTTCATGAGTTTTTAAATATCTTTAAATGTTGATGTCAATTGCAATCTCCCTTGAGAAAAATCAACGGTCAGCAAAGAGCTCTAGATTCCAGAATACATAATTTTTTGTTCTTGCAATTTTCTCTCTCTGTGAAATTCCAGCTTTTGAGATTGTTGAATATCTAATCAAGTTTAGGTCAGTTTACCAAAGGTGAAGATCTTAATCCTTAAAAACTGAAAAATCGTCTCTACAAGTGGTGGGACTGGCATTTTTAATCTCACATTCCAGTGCTCATGAAAGGACAATATTGAAAAGCCTGTTGTTGTAATGAAAAATTGACAGGAGAAAAGTCTAATAGCAAAATACGTAAAAAATGACAAAATGAGACGTGTAAAAAAATGGCTAATGCATTGTCCTTCAGATTCATTCATTGGAAAATGTATCTGAATAGTCTTGAT
Organism: Rhododendron griersonianum; assembly: GCA_018127125.1. Classification (NCBI taxonomy): domain Eukaryota; kingdom Viridiplantae; phylum Streptophyta; class Magnoliopsida; order Ericales; family Ericaceae; genus Rhododendron; species Rhododendron griersonianum. The sequence continues at coordinate 45,043,757 of CM030788.1, forward strand.
AGGAAAACCATTCACCAATCAAGGGATTGTGCCAAAACCAATCCCGTGTTCTCTTCTTTCAATATTGTGCACATTATCCCTCAAATACTCATTACTTGTTGCTTCAGTATTGTCATTCCAAGTGTCAATAGAGTAATAGTACAGGTTAATTGCCCCAAGCTTGTGGTCGTGCCTTTTTATGAGACTATTTCACACTTAGTTACTGAGTAATCCATTCCAATTTTGCATACCATGTCTTATTTACAGTTTAAGTTAGCTGGTCCCAAAATGATTAGCGGTACATTGCATCTTAATGCGCGAATCCAAACTTGTTTATGCAATTTTGTGGTCGACATGGTCGTTCATAATTTTCTGGTCATACAAGCTTCTTTTAAGTGCAATACAGAATGAACTGTTCAAACTTGGATGGATCATTGTAAGAGACATTCGCTCTCCATATGTATTCTGCTTGCTTCCAAAATCATTAAGATAATTATTAAAAAGGGTTGTTAGAGGTGATATCCTCCATTATTGTTTGTCTGAAACAGAGTCTGAGGAGGGGGATTCCTCAGATGGTTTCATGAGTTTTGACTCAGCTTCTTCTGATGAAGACGGGAAAAAAAGCCAAAGTTTAGGAAATACAGGCCTGTACCGGGGAAGGTACAACCTATTATAGTGGAAAAAATGATTTTTAAGAATATGGCTCAATGTGTAGAAGCAATCAGGCAACATGCAATTGTCAATGAAAAAGAAAATCACATTTGAAAAGAATGTCACGGACAGAGTTGGAGCTCATTGTGCTACTAATTGCCCATGGAAGATACTAGCCTCAAGCATCACAACTGATAGGATAACCCTGCAGGTTAAGACATATAACCCCAACCATGATTGTGGTTGGATGTGGACTAACAAGCTACTAAATTCAAATTGGTTGGCAAACACTTATTTTAAGGAGTTCAAGATCAAGCCCTCATGGCCTCTCACTGAAATTGTGGAACAAGTAATGGGGGATTTTAATGTGAAAATATCATCAGGGATGGCATTCAATGCTAGGAGGAAGGCAACAAAGAAAATGGAGGGTTCTTATGTTGAGCAATATGGGAAGTTATGGGATTATTGTGGAGAGATGGTTAGAACAAATCCAGGGACCTCTGTATACCTACATTTTAAGAAAGATATGGATGGAATAACCACTTATAAGTTTGAAAGGATGTACATTTGCTGGGCTACATTAAAGAAGGGGTTTATTGAGGGTTGTAGGCCTATCATTGGAGTAGATGGTTGTCATTTGAAAGGCCCCCATGGTGGGCAATTGTTGGTAGCAGTTGCCATAGATGGGAATAACCAGATATATCCAGTGGCTTATGCAATGGTTGAGGTTGAAGATGAGGCAAGTTGGAGTTGGTTCTTGGAGCATTTGAAGAATGATCTTGAGATACCAAATGAACCAACATTCACAATCATTTCAGAGAAACAAATGGTAAATTTCAGTTCCAATATTTCAGTTACTCTAATTTCCATTAGTATTCAATCTTTCTATTCTCTTATTGCTTTTATGCTGCTGTAAATGGATCTTACTCTGTTTCTTGCAAAGGCTGATCAATGCAATCAGTAACTTGTTGCCTTGTGTGGAACACAGACATTGTGTTAGGCATCTACACAGCAATATGAAGAGAGCTGGATATACCGGTCAAGCAGTTAAAGATAGGTTGTGGAGTCTTGCTAGAGCTACCTGTATGGGGAGGTTTAAAAGCCTAATGGAAGAGTTCAAGAAAGAGGATGGGGCAGCATTCAAGTGGCCTGCTAAGCATGATGCCCACCACTGGTCTAGGTCTCATTTCAGTGAGGCTCCCAATTGTGACATGCTCTTGAATAACCTATGTGAGTCTTTTAATGCTGCCATACTAGATGCTAGGGATAAGCCAATACTAACCATGCTAGAGAGGATTAGGATTTATTTAATAAGGCATTTAGTGAGGAGGAGGGCTTCTGTTGAACAATGGACTGGTCAGATAGGTCCAAAGATAGTGAAGGTATTGGACAAGAACATTGCACTGTGCCAAGAGTACATTATTGTCTTAATTGGGGACAACCAATTTGAAGCTAGGAGTTTTTCTGGGAACTACCAGTTCTGCATTGACATGAATGCCCAAACATGCTCTTGTAGAAGATGGGGAGTTGACAGGTATTCTTTTTCCATTTTAAGTTACATTTTAAGTTACAATTATTCATGCTCTTCTAATCAAACTCATTACATGTTTGACAGGCATCCCTTGTGCACATGCACTTGTTGTCTTTAGGGAATCAAAACAGAAAGTTCAAGGCATTGTGCATGACTACTACCAGAAGCAAGCATACATCAACACCTACAAGCATGTGATATACCCCATGAATGGAATGGACATGTGGGAGAAGACAGATAAACCGCCAATTCAGCCACCACATTACACTAGAAAGTCTGGGAGACCCAAGAAATGCAAGTTGAGGGAAGAAGATGAGCCACCTGCTCAAAGTGAAGATGGAACCAAGAACATGAGGAAGTATCTTAAAAAATTGAGCTATAAAAGATGTGGGGAAAAAGGGCACAATGTGAGGACTTGCCCATCTGGTAAAAAGGGAGGTGGAACCAAAGAAAAGCAATGTGAAGATAGAACCAAAGAAAAGCAATGCAGTCAGGTTATTACACAACCAACATTTAGTCAGCCATCACAGCCCACACCCACAATCACAAGAGCTCCGAAGGCCCCAACTAAAAGGGGAGGTGCAGCTAAAAGGGAAGGTGTCCCTTAAGTTTCTATCTTTAAATGTCTTTATCTAAGTTTTTAAGACCAAATTTTATCTACTGTTATGGTGTTTTGTATTGCCCTGGCTTTTGGTGCCTTGTTTGGCATGGCTATTGATGCTTCTTCTGATTTTGTGATGGCTATTGATGCCTTTTTTGGCTTGTGCACTGTTAGGGCTGAACCTAAGGAAAGACCTTGTTCTGTTAATGGAGACATTTGTTGGTACTGTTATGCCTTGTTCTGCTTTTGTGGTTGTTGCTACTGGTAATGCCTTCTTCTTTTTTTTTTTTGCGATTGGAGAGAAGAATGCATGCTTGTGATTGTGCTGCATTTTTCCATTTTCAGATGCTATGATTGTTGTGACCAAAGAAAAGAATGCATTTGCTATGATTGTCATTGTATCTGTACAAGGGGAGGAAATTGAGGAAGAAATCCTCACTGCTCTCTGCCTTTCATTACCCCGTGCGCGCCGGCGCGCTTGTGTGTGAGAGAGAGAGATGAATCAGAGGGAGTGAGTTGGAGAGAGAGAGAGAGAGAGAGAGGGGGGGAGAGAACAGAGTCAAAGTTATGGTAGACCAGATTGTGAGATAGAGGAAGAAGAGGATAGATACATATACATATATGATAGGCAAAAAGACATTTATATCTTTCAACTAACCCACTTAGGGAGAGGGGGTTAAGTTTTCCGTCCAAAAGGAAGAGATTGTCCTGACTGTAGTTGACGGGGGAAGTAAAAATTTTTGGAATAATTTAGGGGGCAAGTATATATGGATTGTGATTTTGGCACTCCAAAAATTGATGGAGGGGCTCCAAAACTGAACTATGTTGATACACAAAACGACGTCGTTTTGGAGTCCCTCCATCAATTTTTGGAGTGCTAAAATCAATTTCCGTATATATTTAACCCTTTCATTTTTCCACACTCCTTAAACAAGAGAAAACAAAGAAGAGAAATCTACACTTACGTACTTCCACCTTGGATATATTATTGTTTTTATTTTCTACAACAATTGTCAAACTGGGGATGTAGCTCAGATGGTAGAGCGCTCGCTTAGCATGCGAGAGGCACGGGGATCGATACCCCGCATCTCCAATAATTCGCAGATTCTCGCTTTTTTTTTTTTATTCCGTTTTCCCAGCACTCACCACTCCGGTCAGTGAATCTAGATCGTCCATCACACTTTTCCAAATACTTTTGTGTTTAATTTTCATGAACTTTACCAAACCTCGTAAAAGCTTCAAACAGCTGTAACAAGGTGTTATGCCCAGATTCGGTGACTGTGTTCGGCGACTAGAAAACAACACAGCAAACATAATTTATCTTCCAATCTAGTCACATTTCGCCAGTACCCACCTGGCCATCTCACAAAGATAAGGGATTCTTTGCTCCGTTGGAAAGATAGATCTATTCATCAGTGAGTGGATTCAATCCCCTGGTCAAGAATCATAAAAACTCAGAACAGAAAATCCCAAGTTTCTTTTTTTCCTTTGTCTTTCTGGGTCTTGTTTTTTTTTTATCATAGGAGAGGGCAAGGAGATGAGTTCATCTAAGACAGTGAGGAAGCTCCAAGTGGTTTCTCCAGTTCCAGCTGATATAGACATAGCAAATTCTGTTGAGCCTCTCCACATCTCTGAAATCGCCCAAGAACTGAATCTCAGTCCCAATCACTACGATCTCTATGGCAAGTACAAAGCCAAGGTAAAATATCACACTACACTCATGCGTGTAATGACATGTTGTGTAGTTTTGCTTTCTGGGTATTGTATGCCGAGGTGATATGCATCTTGGGTTTGACTCGATTTGTTTGTTTGTGGGTTTTTTTTTCTTCCTTTTATTGCGGTGGGTTTGGAATCTAATCAATCTATTGATTTTTGGGTATGTGGGTATTTGTTGTAGGTGCTGTTATCTGTAGTTGATGAACTGGAAGGAAGTGGGGACGGGTACTATGTGGTGGTTGGAGGAATTACTCCAACACCTTTGGGAGAAGGCAAATCCACAACTACTGTTGGTATCTGTCAGGCTTTGGGAGCTTTTCTTGATAAAAAGGTAGTTTTTGTATTTGCAATTTATTGTCTCATTCTAACGTATGTTGCTCTTGATGTCCATTTGAATGCCACATTTCCACTTCCTATTATGACAATAACAAATTCAAGAACCCTATTCGGTTTCCTGTTCGAGTAATTGTTTATTAGTTTACGGTCCAGATTTGATTGCTTGAGAACTGAGCGAGTAATACATTGGAGTTCCTTGATATTTATGACCATATGCTTGGGTTACTGAGAATGTTGGGTTAGTTATTGATATATCTATTTTTGCATCTTCAGATAGTGATGGCTTATGTGTGAACATTTGTGGAACTTAATCGAGAAATGTTTCTCTACATTGGTATCGCCTGGTAAATATAACAGATTCGATAATCATTGGCGCTTGACGGAGAACTAGTCATCTTAAAGTATAAAAATATTTTTTTGCTCTTTATCTGAAAAGTAAGACTTTATATTGCTCTTTGTTATTCCCAATAGTAAAGAACAATTCAGCATATATTCTTTTGGTTAGTCTGTTTGCTTGAGGGTCGTACCTTTCTATGTTAGAAAATGAATTGGATTGTTGAATTGTTGACTACTAACTCATTTGAGAGCTTAAGCTAGTAGCCTAGTAGTGAGAGGTGTAACTTCTGTCACCATCCCATGTCCCAACGCCCCTCCTCGTGCCGTCGTGCGTGGCCAAATTCTCATCTGTGAGTGGACCAAACACGTTCAAATATTTAATTAGCAACTAGATGGTGAGGTTTGGACACGTGATCAAATGTGAATGATGAAGTTAAGATTTAGTGTAAAAGTTGTTCTTATGTTTCAACTCTCAACTTACAGAACGAGCTCTTCTCCATGACACTATTATTGTATCACCCTATATGATATGCTGACTTTCTTGCTATAAACTGGATTTCGGTTTATTGGTTAAAAGTTGGATGCGATTGTGACACTGAGTTATATATTCCAAAAATGGTAACTTGAACTTTTCAGTGGTAACTTCCCAGTAAGTTATGCGGCAGATGGAAAAAATTTCGTGTGGTTTCCTGCCAGTGAGATTTTGTATCCAGAGTTTAGATCCTTACACTTCAATCTATGTGGAAAACTTAAATATGGTGAGAGCTATGTCGAGTTGATTGAGAGGCCATTGTGGCAAGTGAGGTTTTAAATGTTGATGTCAATTGCAATCTCCCTTGAGAAATCAAAGGTCAGCAAAGAGCTCCAGATTCCAGAATACATAATTTTTTGTTCTTGTAATTTTCTCTCTCTGTGAAATTCCAGCTTTTGAGATTGCCGAATATCTAATCAAGTTCAGGTCAGTTTACCAAAGGTGAAGATCTTAATCCTTAAAAACTGAAAAATCGTCTCTACAAGTGGTGGGACTGGCATTTTTCATCTCACTTTCCAGTGCTCATGAAAGGACAATATTGAAAAGCCTGTTGTTGTAATGAAAAATTGACAGGAGAAAAGTCTAATAGCGAAATACGTAAAAAAAGACAAAATGAGACGTGTAAAAAAAAGGCTAATGCATTGTCCTTCAGATTCATTCATTGGAAAATGTATCTGAATAGTCTTGATAGGAAAACCATTCACCAATCAAGGGATTGTGCCAAAACCAATCCCGTGTTCTCTTCTTTCAATATTGTGCACATTATCCCTCAAATACTCATTACTTGTTGCTTCAGTATTGTCATTCCAAGTGTCAATGGAGTTATAGTACAGGTTAGTTGCCCCAAGCTTGTGGTCGTGCCTTTTTATGAGACTATTTCACACTTAAAGTTACTGAGTAATCCATTCCAATATTGCATACCATGTCTTATTTACAGTTTAAGTTAGCTGGTCCCAAAATGATTAGCAGTACATTGCATCTTAATGCGCGAGTCCAAACTTGTTTCTGCAATTTTGTGGTCGACATGGTCGTTCATAATTTTCTGATCATACAAGCTTCTTTTAAGTGCACTACAGAATGAACTGTTCAAACTTGGATGGATCATTGTAAGAGACATTCGCTCTCCATATGTATTCTGCTTGCTTCCAAAATCATTAAGACAATTATTGAACCTCTACTTGGATATTGTAAGTTGTCCTATGAACTGTCTGATGATGGAGAACACAAACCCCCCTCCCCCAACAACAACAAAAAAAAAAAGCACTTGTATCCGAATAAAGTGAAGTAGGGTACATGAATCATTTTTCATTGAATAAATTCATACACTTTTTTTTTTTTTACCAAAACATCCCATGTTAATTTCTTCTCCTTCCCCCTAGCATTTCTATTAGCGGTGATTCTGTTGCTTCTCTTAACTGTCACATCTACTGGCCGCTGTTGTTTGGAAAACATACAGAAGTGGAATATCTGCTTATCTTTGTTTTCTTGCTTCAATTTCTGCTAAGGATAAAAGTAAAACCACTGGCTAAATTTTTCTGGAATAACATTAGGTTGTCACCTGCATTCGACAACCTTCGCAAGGACCAACTTTTGGAATCAAAGGGGGTGCAGCAGGTGGTGGTTACAGCCAAGTGATTCCGATGGATGAGTTCAACCTTCATCTGACGGGTGATATCCATGCCATCACAGCTGCAAATAATCTTCTAGCCGCAGCCATAGACACACGAATTTTCCATGAATCTACCCAAAGTGACAAGGCTCTTCTCAACCGGTTATGCCCTCCAAACAAAGAAGGTAAACGAAGTTTCAGCGACATAATGTTTAGGCGTCTTAAAAAACTCGGCATTTCCAAGACCAAGCCCGAGGATCTTACCTCACAAGAAGTCAAGAAGTTTGCTAGACTTGATATAGACCCCGATTCCATCACGTGGAGGAGGGTTATGGATATCAATGACCGGTTCTTGAGGAAGATTACTATTGGTCAGGGTCCTGAGGAAAAAGGGATGGTGAGAGAAACCGCATTCGATATCTCAGTTGCTAGTGAGATAATGGCGGTTTTGGCCCTCACGATTTCTCTAGCCGATATGAGGGAGAGGCTTGGGAACATGGTGATTGGAAATAGTAAATCTGGAGAGCCCATTACCGCCGATGATCTTGGCGTTGGAGGTGCTTTAACTGTGCTCATGAAAGACGCTATTAACCCCACTTTGATGCAGACTCTAGAGGGCACCCCCGTTCTTGTCCACGCTGGTCCCTTTGCCAATATTGCTCATGGGAATTCCTCTATTGTGGCCGACAAGATTGCAGTAAAGCTGGTGGGACCGGGTGGTTTCGTGGTTACAGAAGCTGGATTTGGTGCTGATATTGGTACCGAAAAGTTTATGAACATAAAGTGCAGATATAGTGGCTTAACACCTCAATGTGCTGTAATTGTTGCGACAATAAGGGCTCTGAAGATGCATGGGGGAGGACCTGAAGTTGTGGCGGGGAAGCCTCTTGACCGCACTTACATAACTGAGAATGTTGGTCTTGTTGAAGCCGGCTGTGTGAATCTGGCTCGGCACGTGTCAAACACAAAGGCTTATGGTGTCAATGTTGTGGTTGCTGTTAATATGTTCGCTACAGATTCAGAGGCAGAACTGAATGCAGTTAGAAATGCTGCATTGGCTGCTGGGGCCTTTGATGCTGTGATTTGTACTCATCATGCACACGGTGGAAAAGGAGCGGTTAGTAATTCATTCCTACTACAATTTCATTTCTTTTTGAAATATATAAGGAAATTGCCACAAAATCGGATATCTGAATAGTTGAATTATCTGCTTCTCTAGCATGAAGTTTATATTCTGGGCTTGGGCAACATCTGTTTCCCTTGCTGTATTTTGATGGTCCAATAGAATAATATGAGGTGGCTTTTACTACCTTAACATTCTTTGAGAAATTGATTCTGTTGTATCTACCATTACTCTCATGGAGATTTTCAGAGAGAGGTAGGGAGGGATGGAAAGAGATGGCTGGTCTGGTTCAAAAGGAATGAACTTCTCCGTGTCCTTTGGTGTATCTTCGAAAACTAACCTACTGTAATCACAACCCACTTCCCTTTTCTGAGAAAGTCCCGTCTCTGAAACAGTTATATTACATCTCCCTTAAGAAATGATTGTGTGACAAAGGCAATGATTGTGAATGATTCATTTTCAATAAAAATGCCCAGAACATTTCCATTTACGGCCAAAATCTCCCACAAGTATATTGTACTAGCACCTTTAACAAGAAATAGAAAATGTATGGTTGCCACTGTTGAACGAATTTCTCAATGTTTATTCTTCTCCCATTGGAGGTCAATTTATAATACAAGCTACCTATCAACTAAGGAAACAAAATCATGAAATAAGGAAATACACATAATCAAATATACAAATTCCTAAACTAGCTACCTAAATTATTTTCCTTCCTAATTTAAATATATACAGCCAACACTCCCCCTCAAGCTGGAGAGTATATATCATGTACACCCAGCTTGCAACATATAGAATCAATGGTAGCTTTGGGAAGAGCTTTGGTGAAAATATCTGCGAGTTGAGACCCCGAAGGAACGAAAGGAGTAGTAATCTCCTTAGACTCCACTTTTGATCGAATGAAGTGACAGTCAACCTCGATGTGTTTAGTTCGCTCATGAAATACTGGGTTGTTAGCTATATGAATAGCAGCTTGATTATCACAATAGAGAGGAGTAGGATCATGTACTGGAATCCCGAATTCACGTATAAGAGTGCGTAGCCAAGTGAGTTCACATGTTGTTTGCGCCATAGCTCGATACTCAGCCTCAGCACTAGAACGAGCAACAACTGACTGCTTTTTACTTTTCCAAGTAACGAGGTTACCACCAATAAAAGTGCAAAAGCCGGTGGTGGATCGACGGTCTGCAGGAGATCCTGCCCAATCAGCATCGGTATATCCCTCGATGCGAAGATGACCAAATGATCGATAAAGAAGTCCACGTCCTGAAGCATTTTTAAGATACTTCAGGATACGAATGGCTGCCTCCATATGAGGAACCCGAGGACAAGTCATGAATTGACTAACCACACTGACTGCATAAGAAATATCAGGTCGAGTAATAGTAAGGTAGATAAGTCTACCTATAAGTCTCCGATAAGCTTCAGGATCATCAATCAACTCACCATCGTCAGGAAGTAACTTTAAATTAGTATCCATAGGAGTGGCGACAGGTTTGGAACCAAGATAACCTGTATCTCTCAAAAGATCAAGAGTGTACTTCCTTTGAGACAAACTGATGCCTGCTTTGGATCGAGCCACCTCAATACCAAGAAAGTACCGAAGCTTGCCCAGATCTTTAGTAAGAAAACTAGAGCAGAGGTGATGAATCAAGCTTTGAATTCCAATACTATCACTGCCAGTGATGACAATATCATCCACATAAACAACCAGAATCACAATCCCACGATCGGTCCTTTTAAAGAACACAGAGTGATCAGCCTTACTTCAAATCATGCCATGAGCAACAACAGAATTGCTGAACTTATCAAACCAAGCACGGGGAGACTGTTTGAGGCCATATATAGATTTACGAAGTTGACAGACACTCTCCCCCTTGGACTCAAACCCGGGCGGTTGAGCCATATAAACAGTCTCAGACAAATCCCCATGTAAAAACGCATTCTTGACATCCAGTTGATGAAGTGGCCAATCACGATTAGCCGCGAGAGATATAATAACACGAATAGAGTTGAGTTTAGCCACTGGAGAGAATGTCTCGGTATAATCAATGCCATAGGTCTGAGTAAAACCTTTGGCCACGAGGCGAGCTTTAAGACGATCAACGGTGCCATCGGGATTATGTTTGATGGTAAAAACCCATCGGCAACCAACAATATGAGCCCCAGAAGGCGGGGAAACCAAATCCCAAGTATGATTCAAATCCAGAGCACGCATCTCTTCTTGCATTGCCAAATTCCAACCAGGATGAGAAAGAGCTTCCTGATACGACTTGGGAATACTAACAGAAGAGAGTGATACAGAAAAAGCTTGAAACGAGGAGGATAAACGATTATACGAAACAAAGTTAGAAATAGGATGAGAGGTACAAGTACGCGTACCCTTTCGCACTGCAATGGGTAGGTCAAGAGAAGAAACTGAAGGTGGATCTGTAGACGGCGGAGGAGGCGGTGGGGGAGAATGAGGAGAATCCACTGGAGCAGTAGCCGAAGGGCGACGAACATAGACCTGGGTAACCGGGGGTCTAGCAATATCAGGAAGTACCGGTGGAAGAACTGGAGTATTGATGAGGGGATCCTGTAAGTGAGTGCTCTCTTGAGAATAATAGGGAACCGTCTCAAAAAAGGTGACATCGGCACTAACAAAATGCTTACGTAGTGTAGGACTACAACACCTGTACCCCTTTTGTGTTCGTGAGTAACCAAGAAAGATACATTTATGAGAGCGAGGATCAAGTTTGGAACGATCAGGGTGCAAGTTGTGAACAAATGCAACACAGCCAAAAACTTTTGGGGGAAGAGGAAAGGGATTCTTATCAGGAAACATGACTTGAAAAGGTGATTTACCCCGTAAAACACGAGTCGGCATTCTATTTAAAAGGTACCCAGCAGTAAGAACTGCATCTCCCCAAAAATATTTTGGTACATGCATGTGGATCATGAGAGCACGAGCAATGGCCAGGACAGGACCATTTTTTCGTTCAGCAATACCATTTTGTTGTGGGGTACTGACACAAGTTGTTTGATGAATAATGCCTTTAGAGTTGTGAAATTGTTGAAAAGGTTTAGCCAGATACTCTTGAGCATTATCGGTACGAAAAACCTTTAAGTTGGCATTAAATTGATTTAGGACTTCAGCATAAAAAGATTGAAACACAGTAAAGATTTGCGATCGAGCTGTAAGTACATAAATCCAAGTTAAACGAGAAAAATCATCAATAAATGTAACAAAATACCGAGATCCACATAAACCAGTGATCCGAGAGGGTCCCCAAATATCAGAGTGAACAAGAGCAAACGGGTGCAAACTAGGTGAATCAATGCGAGGAGAAAAAGTAACTCTCCGATGTTTACTAAGTTCACAAGTTTCACAATTAAAAGTAGAAAAATTAGGTAAAGATGGAATTAAAGATCTAAGGTTAACAGATGACGGGTGCCCTAGACGACAGTGCCACTGATATGGTGTTGTGGTAGAATGAAGAGCAGATGCATCCGAGGAACCAGACGACTGGAAATAGTAAAGGCCATTCTTCTCATATCCCCCACCAATCATCCTCTGCATCTTGAGATCCTGAAATTCACAATGAGAGGAATAGAAGGTTACTGAACATTGGAAACTGTGGGTGAGTTTTTGAATGGATAGCAAGTTAAAAGGAAAGCCGGGTAAATAGAAAACAGAAGTAAACGTGAGACCAGAAGTACGATATGTGCCAATGCCGTGTACTTGAGTTTTTGTTCCATTAGCAACAGTAACATAGGAAGGAGCAGAAGGAGAAATAACATCAGATAAGAGGGACAAATTACCAGTCATATGATCAGTGGCTCCAGAATCGAGAACCCAAGGTGCATGGGAGGAGGAATGAAGACATGTGTTACCTGAATAGACAACATTGGCAGTGGAGGAAGAAGATGCATGTGCTCGTTGGATCATAGAATCATACTCGGACTTAGAAATGGTGATTTGATCTAATAGTCTCATATGTCTCCCCCTCAATCATAGCTCAAAGGGCAAGTTTGCCATGAAGTTTCCAACAGAAGTCAACAGTATGATTAGTGCGATTACAGTGAGTGCACTTCTTAGTACCCCGACCACCGCGACGGCCACCACGGTCAGAAGAACCAGTATGACCACGGTTAGAACTCCCAGAGTTCCCAGAGGATGGGACATAGTGAGCACTAGGAGCAACAAGAGCTGAGCGAGGAGTACTCTCTGAAGTAGAATGATGAGTGGCTGCCCTACGAACACGAGCAAAGGCTTCACCAATAGAAGGAATATCCTGGCCAGATAATATATTGGAGCTAACTGGAGCAAGATCGGATTTGAGACCAGAGAGAAACTTAGCAACCTGAAACTCATTCCTGTATTTTTGCTGAGTCGCCAGATCTATGGTTAAGGGTTGATAGATGTTTAACTCATCCCACATACCTTTCAATTTTGAAAAATATTCCTCCACCGGGCCTTCTCCTTGTTGAAGGGAGAAAATGTTCTGATAAATCTGATAAATACGAGAGAGATTCTGATCGGAGGAATATAATATGCGAAGAGTATCCCAAATGGCTTTGGAAGTCTCTAAGCAAGCCACATTATTAAAAATATCAGGTTCCAGGCTGTTCCATAATAAAGTCATAATATGGGCATCGTGTGTGCCCCAAGCGGGATCAGAAGATGGTGGATCTGTAATAAAAGAGGTCTCCTCACTCACGCGGAGAGAAACAGATACAGCCCGAGACCATGGGAGATAGTTCGATCCATTTAGTTTAATAGTAGTGAGAGCCCGATTATAAAAATTATGCCGAATAGCATCCTTTATGTCTGATGATCCTCCTGATTTATCCTTGTTTTTATCACCCATGATGTAAAAAAGAAGACAATCAAAGATAAATAGGATTAGAGATACCTCAAAGGTATAGAATCAGAGAGATGGGGTTCCGAACAGCCTCAAATATTCTGACCCAGTAAGTTCCGAGTCAACTCAGTAGATTTCAAGTCAAACGGAGAAGATCCAGTAGGTTTCAGATGCAAACAGAGAGCAGTAGCTGCAAACGAATCACAGATCTGCGTCAAAAACAGATCTACGGTCCTGCAAGTGTCCGGCGAGGGTCGTCGGAGGTAGACGAGGCTCCGCCGAGGTCGTGGAATGTTGTCGGAGATGAAGAGATACAGTAACAGCGAGAGAGACAACGACTGCGAGAGACAGCGAGCGAGAGACAGTCGTGAGCCGAGAGATACCCCAACAGTGGCTAGGGTTCTGTTTAGGGTTGGAACAGAAGCAGATTCAGAGAAACGAAAGAAAGGTATGAGGGTTTTCTGCTTTCTGATATGAGAGGGACGAGAAAAAGAAAAAAAAATATTAGGGTTTCTTAACCCGCTCTGATACCATGTTGAACGAATTTCTCAATGTTTATTCTTCTCCCATTGGAGGTCAATTTATAATACAAGCTACCTATCAACTAAGGAAACAAAATCATGAAATAAGGAAATACACATAATCAAATATACAAATTCCTAAACTAGCTACCTAAATTATTTTCCTTCCTAATTTAAATATATACAGCCAACGAAGCGAAGTCCCACATCGCCTAGGTACAAAAATAGTATGAAATATAGAAGCATGACGACTGACTTCAATAGCTAACTTTTGGGTTTGAGTTCAAGACCGTGTAACATGGTAAGCTAGGTACCAGCCGAGTGAGCACGCTGCGGGTGAGGGAGGGTGTGAAGCAAGGTCCCACATTGCTTGGGTACGTGAGGGCACCCTCACTTCAATAGCTAGCTTTTGGGGTTGAGTTCTAACCAAGATCGTGTAACAGCCACATTGGCACTTATTGTTTTTTACTTCTATCACTTAATGGTTGCTGCAATGTGAGAATTTTGCTGTGGTTGGTTTTCTTTGAAATCTAAAGCTTAAAAGGTAATTGTTATCCTTTGGCTTTTGAGGTTGTTAAGTTAGGTTACGCAGCAGAAAGCTTTATTGTGAATGAAATATATGCAGGAGGTTAGGTTCTTTGGTTTGTCCATTTTGAAAAGGGCAAACTTCACTTTGATCCCTTGTGGTTTGGTACTTGGCCAAACAGAACAACTTTGGTGCTAAAGGGTTCAGATCATATTATGCATTGTTGGCTTGTTGCACTATGGGAATAAATGAAAGCGAAGAGATCTACAATGTTTATGTTACACTTGTGGTAGCACCAACTATTGGGTTTGCTATGGTGATCAGCTAATGAACTTGAGATTTTCAGGTGGACCTTGGCATTGCAGTTCAGAAAGCATGTGAGAATGTTACACAGCCGTTGAAATTTCTATATCCTTTGGATATTAGCATCAAAGAGAAGATAGAGGCAATCGCAAAGTCCTATGGTGCCAGTGGGGTTGAGTACTCGGATCAGGTAACCCTTTACTTCTTTTCTTTGCGAACTAATTTATGTTTGAATTGCTGTATCTGATTCCAAAGGTTTTAAGTTTTGCTTTGATGTAATGTATTCAGTGAAAAGGAAGCATATTTACAGATAAAAGCTATTTTCTTCCCCCTCTTTGCTTGAAGTTCCAAATATTCTTTAAAGGGGTAGTCAAGATTTTCCAGACATTTAATAAAAATTGCAGAAATAGGTTTCCTGTCATTTTGGAAGCCGGTAGGTTCATATATGCTCATTTTTTTTTTATAACTGAATAGCTATGCACGTGTATACCAGTTGATATTGTAGAGATTGGCATGCTAAATACATAGTCAAGAAAGTCACTTTCTACTTTCCAAAGCTGACTGGCTGTCCTGTCATGAACCACGTATCTGATTTTTGTGTGTCAAGTGAAAGAACTTCCACAATGTCAATTTTTGAGCACCATTTTCAAATGTCCCAGAGCTATTTCACGGGACTCGTTTACATGTTCCGCATACGGTGTCTCTCAAGTGTTAGACTCATATAATTCTCATGTCAAGGACACCTGCAAAATACTCGCAACTTCTAATAGTATTTCTTTTATACATTATATAAAAATTGTGTTTACAAAGTGCTATAGATCACTTGTACATACAACGGCTAATGCATAGTTCTATCATGAATTTGAACACCAAATATGTTTCCTGTGCGAATGACTAACTAAAAATGTCTGAATCTCGTACCCTAGTCCCTTATTCAATTGCTGAGAATCCGACAAGGGTACTTCATGCATTTCAAGAAGTCCATGTGACATAGGTCTGGAGCTATGAAATTCCGAACTTTGCTCTTTTTTGGTAAGCGATTAGTTTCGTTACCGAAAACATAAATAGAACAGTGAAGCTCAAACTCACATGGGTCACAAATCACGGCTAGAAAAGGCTATGACCCACACCAGAACATATCTAGCCCAAAGGAACCTTGTCACTACCAGAGAGGAAACATGCTAAAGACTTTTTGTTCAACTTAGCCTTCAACTAATTTTCTCGAACAGCTTACTTTCTCCCCTAGTGGAGGAAGGATTCTTCTTCTTCTCAACCATACAACTTTGTCATTGACATAAGTTCCTTGTACAAATGGATGATTACCAGGCTGAGAAGCAGATAGAGATGTACAGCAAGCAAGGGTTCTCTACTCTACCAATCTGCATGGCAAAAACACAGTATTCATTCTCCCACATTCCTTCTGAGAAAGGAGCCCCAAGCGGTTTTGTCTTACCAATCAGGGATGTAAGAGCGAGCATTGGAGCTGGATTTATTTTTCCCTTGGTTGGGGCGATGAGCACGATGCCTGGGCTTCCCACAAGGCCTTGCTTCTACGATATCGATATTGATACCACCACTGGGAGGGTTATTGGTCTTTCTTGAAGCTCATTTATCCGGACAATGTTCATTTTGTTTTTTTTGTGTATATTTGTAATAGGTACACCAACTTAGTGTATCTGTTTCCTTTCACGAACATGTTAGAGCCCCAGAGCCGCTTCTTGTGTGGGCTCCCCATGTTTCGTGAGAGAAACAAGTACACTGTGCCTGTTACATGAAATACCACCTCCATGCATCCATGAAATCCTACTGGGGTTCTGTCTTTGGCAAATTCATTGAATAAAGCTGAGTTTCAAGTCATTTGCATTCGTGATTTTCCTTTTGGGGTACTATTCGTGGTGAGATTGCACATTCTGTAGAAATGAAGACTGTTTCAGAGATTGAAGTTTCACCTCTGTTCTTGATTCGTGTTTTGGTTTGAAACAGTTGCAGAATGTACAAAACTTTCACGCGGGACAGGTCATATAGTATTACTCAAAGTCCAGGAAAGTAACCATCTGCCTCCACATGTATGTATTCACTGTAAATCACTATACCAACTTAATTTCAGCTGCAAAAGAACAGTGCTGTTTGTCGTAGTAATATTTTATCGTCCATGAAATCCATCCCAAATAGTTTCCGATAATTTCCACAACAGCTAACGTAATTTCCACAACAGCTAACGTTAGGCCTTGCATCGGGCATTCAAGCAGAAGTAGATTACTAGCAAAACAAATTTCAATTAGCACACTAACTGGATGCCTGAAATCTAAAACTGAAATCCAATTCATTCTACAAGTGAAATCTAAAACTTGAAACACGTGCGCGCACACAGAGAGAGAGGGAGAGAGAGAGAGAGGTACGTCCAAGGTTCAAACTCAATGTCATCCCCCTTGTAAACCTCTGTAATGGCACAAGAGTCATTGTATAATAGCTTTTATAGCAGTAAATATTACGACAAGCTCCTCCTCCATCTTATCCTCTCGTTCAGTCACCTCCTCTACATTATGAGGGATGCAACCTCTCCTCTATCTCAACTCAGTAAAGGAATCTTCAAGGTGAAATCATCCAAATGTTAATTCAGTTAACTTCTCCTCAGAATGTCAATCGCCACACCATAACTGGAGATTATAGTTACGTAAAAACAACAGAGTACAAAATAATCTACCTTTTGGCCACCTTAATTGAAAAGAGAGAATTCTATCCTAAAATGTCTACAATCTAGAAAAATTCCAGGTTACTTTCAAGACGACTTTCCATCTGTCAATCAAGGCTTCCAACTACCAACCAAGGTTAAACCCAAAATACTAGGTTTTTAAAGAAGATCATCAGACTAATATATTTCAAGCCTCCTAAAACCTTGTAGTCAAGATGACCACACAATCTTGTGAGTCAGCTAAAAAAGATCAATGAGAGGCACAAATAGTTATTGCTAGAAAACAATTTTGACAGGAAGTATCCCTTTGCAAACGAAACATGGAAGAAGGAGAGCATTCAGTGATTAAATCACAGAGCCTATCCAACATTCACATTCATCGACGTGTGACTTGTGTACTTTACTCATATCCACAACCAGCTAATAGCTCAAAGTTGAAGAAAACGTAAAATGATGCATGCTTTCATCCAACTAAAACTTTCTGAGCTGAATGTGCTCCACAAAGGACCCAACAGCCAAAGTTTGGAGTGATAAATGGAATGGAACAAGACAATATATAATAACATAGCTAATAACCAGGAATCTAGAACCGAGTAGAAACTTCTTCCTTACTCAAGACATAAATCAAGATAATACATTTACAAGCATTACAAAAGCTTTATGCATGTAAGCTGGCCATTCAAGACAAAACAAAACAGCACAATTTGGAAATAGATGGGGGAAGCACTTGTACATAAAGCAACTAGGAATAAGGTTTCAATTCAGAGGTATATTGAACAATGCAAAGATTACAAATTCATGTGATTAACAAAAGAACCCTCCAGCTGCAACAACACAGCATCCCCACCCCACCCAATAAGGAAAAGAAAGGGAAACGAATATAATGGAGAAAGAAATGATCAAATCCCATATTATTAGGGAAACTGATTTACCAACTGGATGATAACAATGGGGAAGTAAACCAGTCCTCTTCTTTCTCATTAGATCAACAAAAAAAGAAAAGAAAAGGAAAATCAAACAGGTTAATCTACTTAGAGCACATATATGGAGCTATGCACATATGGGTGGCTCCAAGGTGTAATCTACCTAGTTCAAGATTATATCCGTTCAGGGGAGAGACTCACATAAACGCGGGACAATCAGTCAAGTCACCGTCGTCAATGCTCTTCCCTGAGCAACCACATTTCCCAATTTTCCATCCTTCTAATTGTTCTTCAAAATCACTTAATGTTCTACACGTACAGATTCCTCCATATAATCATCCCTAGCAAACTCATTCTCTCTCATCTCCTCATTATTTACCTTTTTCAAATCAAACTCCCTGCCCTCTTCACTATTCTCTTCCACCTCCTCATTATCATTTTTCTCCTCTCTCGAACTGATATCCTGTTTCCCCTCACTTTCATTTTCAGAAGCATTATCAACCACTCCCTCATTAATTTCTCCAACTTGGTTCTGCCTCTCAAGACACACCAACCTCCTCCTCAAGTCACCCAACTCCCTCCATTAAGAAAACCCTCTCCTTCAAAATCAAGTTCTCCTCTTCCAATTGACCTATATGGGTATCCTAATCTTCCACCCTACTCTCCAACACATTGTTATAATCCACACCGTAATTCGGACAAACCATCTCGAACCGGCTCAAATCATGATCCAATCTCCTCTCCACCTCCACATGCTCTTCCACATCACTCTCGCTCGACCCTCCTCCTCCTTCCTCTTCTTCTTCTTCCTCCTCTTCGTGCCCATCCCCCTCATTACCGGGCGATGATCGAAGCCTAATCAA
Source organism: Rhododendron griersonianum (assembly GCA_018127125.1). Taxonomy (NCBI): domain Eukaryota; kingdom Viridiplantae; phylum Streptophyta; class Magnoliopsida; order Ericales; family Ericaceae; genus Rhododendron; species Rhododendron griersonianum. The sequence goes on from CM030788.1 coordinate 45,062,846, forward strand.
CCCCTTCATTGACCCGTACCCGTCCACTCCCCACTCCTCCTTCGCCATGTCCCCCAAGACCTCTCTCGACGGCGAAAAATTCGGCGTCGGTAGTACTGCCGGAGTTACGGGGCTAGGCGAAACGAATGCCGCAATCCCACCGGACTTCTTGGCCCTAATTATAAACGAGGTGGTGTTAAGTGGAGCATAAGGGGCAAATCTGTCCTTCTTCTTCTTGTTGTTGTTATTATTAGGGTAAAACCTCCTAGCCTTCAAACGGTTCATGTACTGCAACTCATTAACCGTTGGAGGCTTGGAACCGCCGCCACCGACACCGGTTACGGTCGCCGGCTTTTCCTTCCTCCTACCGTCTTTCCTCGCGTCGTTTCTTCCCTTTTTACCCTTCCAATTGCGCTGTTTCGATACGAAGCCTTGCTTCTTGTTATTAGGCTTTGGAAACCTCATCGTGTCCATCGAGGCGTGCGGAGGAGGAGGAGGCGGCGGCGTCGGGGGCCACATCCCGTAGCAGCTCCGACTCATCATCAACTGAGACCGACTCAAAGGATGTTGTTGGTTCATGAGTTGAGACGGTTGAGGCTGACTCAAAGGATGTTGTTGGTTCATCATCATCATCATCATCGTCATCATCTGATCGTTCATGTTCTTGAAACCGCGCACGAATGACCGGATTGAAAAACGCGTAAGATCGGGTTCCAATTTCTAAAAATTTTGAAACAAATTTCCAAATGGAGCGCGAACAAGTAACGGCTCTATGTAACGATAAAAATCGAAAGCCCAGGAAAATCTGGGGAAGATTTTGATTAGATCGCCGAAGGAACAATCGATTGTCGGTTCAAAGCTCAACGGCAAGGACGATGCGATTTGCCGATCATTTCTGTTGGGAATGCCTTGTATTCTTTAGTCCCACATTGGTTAATTATGTTGTTCTGCCAGAAATTTCAGTGGAGTTTCTCAATGCACTATACAAAGATGTCACATATCCATCTGTTGATTGTTTGGGAATTTGTGATGCTAAATTGCACGTTGGTTAGTGAATCCTCTCTCTCCTCGCCCGTGGACGTAACCACGTATATCTTGTGTCTTTGTGATTTCTTGTTTAGTATTCAATTTCTCGTTCTTAGTTTGCATTCATAGCGTTCGTTACAACAAACTGGTATCAGAGCCTTAGGTTGCAAAAACTAGGGTTTCGTTTCCGATTGTGGCTATGGCGGCTAAATTCGAGATTGCGAAGTTTGATGGGCAGAGCAGCAGTTTCAGTTTTTGGAGAGTAAAGATGAAGGCTCTGTTAACCCAACAAGGATTGCACAAGGCTTTGTCAGGCAAGACTAGTTCTGGAATCAAAGAGGAAGATTGGGATGATACGGATGCCAAAGCTCTGAGTTCTATTCAGTTGAGTCTGGCAGATGATGTTCTTCGCGAGGTGGAAGAAGAAACTTCAGCAGTAGGAATTTGGCTGAAGTTGGAAGGCATATATATGACGAAGTCGCTCACCAACAGGTTATATCTCAAACAACGTCTTTATACGTTTCGTATGCGAGAAGGTATACCTGTTAAGGATCATTTAGACGAGTTCAATCGTATTATTATGGATCTGAAAAATATTGATAGTAAAATTGAGGATGAGGACCAAGCCCTAATTTTGCTATGTTCTTTACCACTTTCGTATGAGCACTTTGTTACAACCCTATTGTATGGCAAAGACACGATATCCATGGAGGATGTTAAGGCCAGCCTTTATTCGAAAGAATTAAGGAAAAAAGTGTCAGGTGAGGGTGATGCACATGCGGAGGGTTTGTTTGTTAGGGGAAGAACAACAGAAAGGGAGGAGTCGAGTAATAGGGGAAGATCCAGATCATCAGGTAAGAAGAAAGGAAAGTGCAATTATTGCAAGAAATTCGGGCACTGGAAAAAAGACTGTTTAAAACTCAAGGAGAAAGAAAAAGAAGACCAGAAAGGGGGTAAAGTAATTGCTGGAATTGCTGAAAGTTCAGATGAGTCAGATAATGTGTTATCAGTTACAGAGGGCGATTCTCGCTCTAATACCGAGTGGATTATGGATTATGGATGTTCATACCACATGTGTCCGCATAGAGAGTGGTTTTCTACTTATGAGGCGGTCAATGGTGGTACAGTTTTGATGGGTAACGACATGGCCTGTAAGACTGTTGGTTCAGGAACGATTCAGCTTAGGATGCATGACGGTATTGTTAGGACTTTATCTGAGGTTCGACATGTTCCAGATTTGAAGAAAAATCTTATATCCCTGGGTGCTCTTGATTCTCATGGTTGCAAATTCCTCGGTGAAGGTGGAGTTTTGAAAGTCTTGAGGGGTGCATTGGTACTGATGAAGGGTCAGAAGCGTGGTAACCTCTATACACTCCAGGGCAGTACAGTTCTAGGTGCTGCAGCAACGGTTGCTTCATCCAAGGTTTCAGATTCAGACTTGACTCGTTTGTGGCATATGCGCCTTGGGCATATGAGCGAGAGGGGGATGACAGTTTTGAGCAAACAGGTTTGCTATGTGGCCAGAAAACTGAGAAGCTGGATTTCTGTGAGCATTGTGTCTACGGCAAGCAGTGCAGGGTGAAATTCAGTACAGCTGTTCATCGCACCAAAGGCACTATGGATTATTTTCACTCAGATCTTTGGGGTCCCGCAGAGGTAACTTCTAAAGGTGGTTTTCGCTATTTTATGAGTATTATCGATGATTTCTCTCGTAAGGTTTGGGTGTATATGTTGAAACATAAAAGTGACGCCTTTAATACATTCAAACAGTTTAAAACTTTGATTGAGAATCAGACTGGTAAGAAAATAAAACGTTTGAGAACTGACAATGGTATGGAGTTTTGTCTTGGCGAGTTTGATAGGTTCTGCAGTGATGAGGGCATTGTGAGGCATCACACAGTGAGAAAAACCCCTCAGCAGAATGGTGTGGCTGAACGAATGAACAGGACTCTTTTGGAGAAGGCACGTTGTATGTTGTCCAATTCGGATTGGGCAAAGAATTTTGGGCTGAAGCCGTTTCCACGACATGCTATTTGGTGAACAGGTCTCCGTCGACCGCTATTGAGTGTAAGACTCCGTTTGAGGTATGGTCAGGTCATCCAGCTGATTATTCCGTGTTGCGTGTTTTTGGGTGTCCAGCTTACGCTCATGTGAATGAGGGTAAATTGGAGCCACGGGCCAAGAAGTGTATTTTCTTGGGTTATGCAGTAGGTGTCAAAGGGTACAGGTTATGGTTGATGATTCGAAGCTTTTGATTAGCAAGGATGTGACTTTTGATGAAAATTATTTGATTAAGGGGTCTAAGCAGGTTGATGATACAGTTCAGGAACAGAGTGTTCCAAAGCAAGTGGAGTTTTTGAGTGAATCTTCCGACTCAGGGAAGAAGCACATTGAGAAGCCAATTGAAGAGGAGTTCAAGAGTTCAGACACAGAGGTTGATGCGTTAGTTGAGCAACCACGCACTATTGCTAAAGATAGGCCAAGGAGGGAGATTCGGCCTCCTGAAAGGTATTCGGCTTATTCTGAGATGGTGGCCTATGCTTTATCAGTTGCTGAGACAGTTGAGTATGAGGAGCCTTCCAGCTATACGGAAGCTGTTTCGAGCACTGAGTCTGCACAGTGGTTTGTTGCTATGAATGAGGAGATTGAGTCTCTTCAGAAGAATCAGACATGGGAGTTAGTAGAACCGCTGAAAGGGAAGAGGATTGTTGGGTGCAAGTGGGTCTTCAAGCGCAAACCAGGTATTCCAGGGGTAGAAGACGCTCGGTTCAAAGCTCGGCTAGTGGCGAAAGGATACAGCCAAAAAGAGGGTGTTGACTACAATGAGGTATTTTCACCTGTTGTAAAACATAGTTCCATTCGCACTTTACTTGCTATTGTTGCTTGTTATGATCTTGAGTTAGAGCAACTTGATGTCAAAACTGCGTTTTTGCATGGCGAGCTTGAGGAACAGATTTATATGCGTCAGCCTGAGGGATTTGTTGTTTCTGGTAAGGAGGATCACGTTTGTTTACTTCGTAAATCTTTGTATGGCCTCAAACAATCCCCAAGGCAGTGGTATAAGCGGTTTGATACTTTTATGATAAGCCAGTCATATTCTAGGAGTGAGTATGACAGTTGTGTGTATTTTCGAAAACTTCCAGATGGTTCATTTGTTTATCTACTGTTGTATGTTGATGATATGCTTATTGCTGCCAAGAGTGTATCAGAAATCAACAGAATGAAACAACATTTAGGTGGTGAATTTGAGATGAAAGATTTGGGTGCGGCAAAACGTATTTTGGGTATGGAGATTTGCAGAGATCGAGTAGCTGGCAAATTATTTTTGAATCAGAAGTCTTATGTACTTAAAGTGCTTGAGCGCTTTGCCATGCAGAACTCGAAGCCAGTCAGTACCCCTTTGGCAGCACACTTTCGACTTTCAGCTGAGTTGTCACCACAATCGGAGGATGAGGAGAAGTATATGTCTCAGGTTCCATATTCGTGCGCAGTTGGGAGCCTTATGTACGCCATGGTATGTACTCGTCCTGATATTTCACATGCAGTTAGTGTCGTTAGTCGTTATATTGGGCTTACAGTAAAGGCACATTGGGAGGCTGTGAAATGGATACTACGGTATTTGTGCGGAACTGCAAGTGTTGGTCTATTGTTTGGGGTTGCCAATTCTGGTGATCATGCTGTTGGTTATGTTGATTCGGATTTTGCCGGTGACCACGATAAGAGGAGGTCTCTGACAGGTTATGTCTTTACTCTGTCCGGAAGTGCCATTAGTTGGAAAGCTACTTTACAGGCTACAGTCGCGCTGTCTACAACAGAAGAGGAGTATATGGCCATTGCTGAAGCTGTGAAGGAGGCATTATGGATGAGAGGTTTGCTTTGTGAGCTTGGTCTTGCACAAGGTGTGAGTTCATTATTTTGTGATTCGCAGAGTGCTATACATTTGACTAAAAATCTGATGTATCATGAGAGGACCAAGCATATCGATGTCAGGTATCACTTCGTTCGGGATATCATCTCACATAAGCAAGTTGAGGTGAAGAAAGTGGGTACGGCAGATAACCCAGCAGATATGTTGACTAAACCGGTTCCGGTTGCCAAGTTCAAGCATTGCTTGGGCTTGCTTGGTATTTGCAGTTGATCGCCCATCGGGGGCATTTGGCGAGTGAGAGGTTAAAAGGGGAGAGCTATATTTGGTGATTTGGTTCAGTGGAATTCAAGTCAAGGTGGAGAATTGTTGGGAATGCCTTGTATTCTTTAGTCCCACATTGGTTAATTATGTTGTTCCCGTTTTTGTAGCCTATTATAAATAAGGCTTTTGGGGAACTTCTAAAGTATCTTTTGGGCTCTCATATTGTGGCCTTTCTAGAGTTACGGATTACAGCCGGCTCTTTGTATCTCTTCTTCACGTTGGTTAGTGAATCCTCTCTCTCCTCGCCCGTGGACGTACCCATCTTGGGGAACCACGTATATCTTGTGTCTTTGTGATTTCTTGTTTAGTATTCAATTTCTCGTTCTTAGTTTGCATTCATAGCGTTCGTTACAACAATTTCAAATTCTCGAATTCTGATTTTAAACGAATCTGGATTGCGTGGTGAGATAAAAAAAAATGAAGCATTGGTTTGGTGGCCTACTTATAGAAGATGATGATGATGATGATGATGATGATGATGATGATAGAGTGGACCGTTGGATCTTAAAGTTGGCAATGTACGGGTGAGATTTCAAATACGTGTCCGTTTACACGCGTCGTTGAGTCGGTCGTGTATAAATACTGCGAAAAGTATCTGAGTACATACACATAGGTACATACATCACGTACATACGCGTTTTGGACCCATATCGGATTCAAAAAAATGATCTGAGCCGCTTGTTTTATTCAAAATGGTTTGTTTAGGGTTTCTGTAAAAAAAAAAAAAAAAACTCAATCCAATATCGGCAAAATTGTTTATAAAATATCTACCTTTGCTTCATAATCCAGGTTTAGTTTAAGAAGGTTTCTAGAACGGGTTGTTAAACAAATGAAGTTAATGTCCAATTTGGGCTTATTAATCTTTTTGGTCTCCGAAGTATTGAGAAAATCTCAAATTTGTCCCCAATCTAAAAATTGGAGATATTTTGTCCCTATGGTATCAATTTTGTACCAATCAAATCTCCAAGCCTAACGCTGTTAACTTCATCCATCAAAATAAAGGACATTCTTGTCATTTAAAGTCCAACACTCCTATTATCATTTGTAACGACCACTTGGATCAGGGCGGGGCTCTGATACCATTTGTAACGATAGTAATAGATAAAGAGTGGTGGACTATGCAACGGGTCTATGGTGGCATAGCACATCCTACCCACCACTTGGACCAAGGTGGGGCTCTGATACCATTTGTAACGATCCGACTGACCATGGACCCCCTTTCACTCCAACCCTTGGCCTGAAAAGGTATACCTAAGAAGGTACCATGTAGCCCTAGGTGGGTGTTAATATACCACATGAGGCTTTAGTTGCCAACTAATGTGCGACTAAACGCTTTCAAACCCCCAAATCTGGGGTATTACAATGTCAAATCTTGCAGATGGATATTTGTATCCGATATATTGAATAAGTTAAGTGTAATTTCATAGATGTTGATTAAATATATTTATCGGTAATGTAATGTAATCAACAAGTATTTGTAATCTTAATATGGGGAGATTAATAAATATTTAATTGCTTGGAGCTCAAAATATAATTGAGATAAGGATGATAGTGCAATTATATTTTTTTAGTGGTGTGAATTATAATTTGTGAAATAAAAAAAAATAGTCTTACTAGGATTAAGATTTCTTCTTGGCACAAGGAGCCCAAATTCATATCTCAAATCGTTATACTCTCTAGGTCTTACAAGTTTTTCATAACTCAGAAGGTGGGGCTATAAGAGAGAGAACATAGAGGTCACGTAGGAGTTCGCACTCTGGTACGTGATCGAAATATAAGGGAAAATTATTTTCGATTGACCAAAAAAAGAAAGAAAGAAATATAAGGGAATACGACAGAAGATCTTGTGAGGTACAGTCAAGCAGAGTTCGTAACGTACAACAATAGGTATGCTTTAGCAGTTGAGTCTGTCAAGTTACACGAGCATCGCCAACAGGAGATGTCAAAGCTGAGGTGACATCTCCAATAGTTACTTTTGGCATAAATGGACAATCCAACAGATATACATTCACTCATGTCAAGGCTGAGGTGGCTTTGACATCTCCCTAGGGGCGGAGCTAGTATGTGGGGGAGGTGGCACGTGCCACCCCCATTTTAAAAATGCAATATATATATATATATATATATATATATAGCCGGATCCTCCCACACAAAACTTGACACTCCATCTCAGCCATTAAAACCAAGGGCTGAGATTAAAACTTAAACACCCCCTCTCTCTCCTCCCACTAACGTGGTTCCTTCTCCTGGTTAAAGAAAATAACGCCGTTCTCCCTCCTCCTCAACCCTCATGCATGTTCTCTCTCTCTCTCCCTCCCTCACGCCTTTTCATCTTCGTCAAGCCACACCGCCACCGCCGTACAACGACTCCCTCACATAATCAACACAAAAGCTCCACTCCAGTACATTCAACAGGTATTCTTAAACATCCGTGTACATAACTCTCTCCCTCTCTCTCTGTGTACATGTACAGTTTATGTGCATAGCACTGTAACAGAGACAAATAGTTCCAGCCGAGTAAAGATATTTGATTTATGCGTAGGGTTTAAATGATTGGGTCTTGGATTTTTGTTAAGGGTTTAAACAATTTTGGGTTTTGCATCAAACACATTGCCATGCATACCGGTCTTTGTTCACGTCGATTTTGTCGAACATTTGAACTACCTGACGTAACTCCCCTGTTTCCAACTCTTATTTATCCTAAACCCCTAAAAAAAAAAATCAAGAGTTCTGTACAGAAAGCATTGGTTTGATTAGCATTATTATAAAACGAATTGGATTGATTCGGTGTGATTTATGAGTTTTCATCGTTTTTTCAATCATTGATTCATTGCACTGCACACAAATCAATAATCTAATTTATTGATGTAAGCTGTAGTTTATTGGGATTGCATTGCATTGCTATCAATAATCTAGTTAGCGAATAAAAAAAATCTAGTTAATTGGGATTACATAGAAAGCAATAATTTATACCTCTGGGGTGTCTTAGTTTGAATTATTTTTTAAAGTTTTTACCCTATATGTATTGTATATTGAATAATTTGTTTTGGGCTGAAATTTCACTATAATAAATGTTTGTCCCTTGTCAGGGTGAGCAATGGAAGAACATTTTGATTTAGATGATTTCGAAGTAGAAGATTTTCAGACTCCAAATAACGATGTGGAAGTGTTAGAATCACCGTCAAGTGAGATGTCTTTTGCGACAATTGATGAAGCACGAAAGTATTATGAAGATTATGGTCGACAAAATGGTTTTTGGATTCGTACTCGAACTTCATCCAAAGGACAAAACCAGTCAAATGAAGTGACTAGTATACTATTTGTTTGTGCAAAAGAAGGAAAATATTGTGCCAGGCCTAAGAACGATGGTGTCGTGGAGGGGGATGAAAAGAGAGAGGAAGATGAGGAAGTGAAAACGAAGAAAAGATTTAGAAATCGTTCAACTGTTAGATGTGATTGCAAGGCTCATTTGCGGATTAGATATGACAAATGGAGTAGCAAGTGGAAAGTAACAGTTTTCAATGACAGTCACAATCACCAGTTAGTAACTCCATCTAAGAGGATGAAAATGAGGCCAAATCGATACATGCCAAAACCAATTAAGGATTTGACCGAAGTATTTCAAAAAGAAAATTTGGAAGTTTCTAAAGTTGCTTCAATTTTCGGTGGCGAATACATGGGCTTTGATAATAGAGATTGCTATAACCACTTGAGGAATGTAAGGCATAGAGAGCTAGATGGCGGGGATGCACAATCAGTCCTCACCTACTTCAAGAACAAACAAGCACAGAATCCACAATTTTTCTATGCAATTCAATGTGATGAAAGTGGAAGAGCAGTGAATTTTTTTTGGGTGGACTCTCGATCTCGCATGGCATACCAATATTTTGGGGATGTAGTCACATTTGACACAACATATCGAACCAACAAATATGATATGCCTTTCGCACCATTTACTGGAGTAAACCACCACATGCAGTCAATACAGTTTGGATGCGCACTTTTACAAGACGAGACTGAGGTAACGTTTATATGGTTGTTTCAGACATGGCTTGAAGCTATGGGAGGACGTCCTCCAACTTCTATCATCACGGACCAAGACTTGGCAATGAAAGGAGCGATCGCCCAAGTCTTTCCAAATACCCGTCATCGTCTATGCCTTTGGCACATTAAGAAGAAATTTGTTGAGAAGTTGTCACAAGTGTACTATAAGAAATCAAAATTCAAGAAAGATGTGAAAAAATGTATTTGGTTGACATATAAGAAAGAGGATTTTGAAGAGAGATGGATAGCATTGATGAAGGAAAATGGGTTAGAAGACAATGAATGGCTTCAACAATTGTACGAAATTCGTGATTCATGGGTACCCGTTTACAATCGTGGGACATTCTTTGCCGGTATGAATACTACCGGACGTAGTGAGGGCGTCAATTCATTTTTTGATGCTTTTGTTACTTCGACAACAAATCTTAAAGAATTTGTTGTCAAGTATGACCAAGCCTTGAAGAGGATTGTGAAAAGGGAAACTGATGAAGATTTTGAGTCTGAGCATAAGTTTCGAATTGTGAAGGACAATGAATTTTTGTTGAAGCATGGGGCAAAAGTTTATACTAGAAACATCTTCAACAAGTTCAAGGATGAAATTAGTGAAGCCTTTAATTACAAAGTTGAAGAGATGACAAATGCCGATGGATTTCAATCGTTTGTGGTAAAGTCCAAAGTTAATGAACTTCAAAAGTTCACTGTGACGTTGGATTCGCAAACCTACGAAGGTACGTGTGAATGCCAAAACTTTGAATTTGTTGGTATATTGTGTAGACACATTTTGAAAGTGTTTGTCCGACTAGACATTGATGCAATACCACATCATTTTATTCTTCCACGGTGGAGGCAAAAGGCCAACAAATTTAGAATAATAGATTCTGAAGGTTTGGTGCATGATGATGGGAAAGAAGAATCCGAGGCGTTACGACTTAGTCATATGTGCCAAGAATCTACCAAATTGGCTTGTTTGGCTGCCCCATCATATGAGAGTTACAAAATTTACATTGAAGCTATGAATGATCTATCCGAGAAGCTCCTAAAAATTTCATCTTATGTGCCTCCTCCGGTCAATGTTTGCCATGAAATAGATGATTTACATTCCACCGAGCGAACTGAAGTATTGCTTTTGGATCCGAACATCTCAAAAACTAAAGGTAGGAAAAAAAATGTGAAGGGAAAAGATTCTACTATACACTCCGGAAGATTGAAAAGCGGTATAGAGTTGGCATTAAACAAGAAGAAAAGAAAGTGTAACTTGTGCAAAGGGATCGGACATGATAAGAGAACTTGTCCTGAGAATCCGATGAGTAAAGCTAACAAAGGTAAGTGAATTACAAATTTTCTTGTGTAAAATGTTCTTATTTACTTGTCATAAATATCCTTACTTATTCCTTATTCGCAATTTGCTTCCACAGCCTTAGAAGCGGAAGCACAATCGTCTGATAGTGACCAAGAGATGACATAATGAGAATATGGTAATCGAAAACTTGCTTAACCTTCTTGATGTTTTCGCTAATTATGTTCCATGCACAATCTTTACTTAATTAAAGTAACTTTGTGTTTTGTACAGGGCAAAATATCTTGATGCCAAAGGATTGCTTTGAATGATCGCGAAGTCTTTTTGGATGTTTGCTAATGGAGTATATGTACCTTTTTTTTAATATAATGATGGAAAACTCGACTTTTAGGAACTTTTGGACGTTATTTTTGTGTAGTAAGGGTTCACCAATGCCCTTGCCAGAGCTCCATGGAGAAAACGGATGCATGTAGACGCTCCAATTGATTGGGGATTAAGGCTTGGTTTCTTTGGTTTGGTTTGTTAGGAGGGGCATTTACTGTAGTTGTACACATAGAGAAAGAGTACTTTAGTGGTATTATGTGTCATGGTTTCGAGGAATTTGAAATCCAGAAAACTCTCTTTGTATAGCTTATGAACTTTCCCCAAGTGGTACTAAATCTCTACTGTACCTATTGCTTTTTGTTTCAAGGATACAGCTGTGTTTTTGTCTTAGTTTATATCTTCCACTTCAATATTATACCTGGTAAATTTTTTTTTTTTTGGGATTCTTTGATAGATTCTATGCAACGGCCCTGGAACTTGTTTACCTCTATGTGTGATTGCATTCTTTTTCAAGGTTAAGACACTTCGATTTCTGCTAGCTTTATACATCAACTTGATTTTTGATTTCTGTAAATTGGCGATTAAGTTTATTGATCGAGAAACTTTTGAATGTTGTTGACAGGTTGTGGGTATTAGATGGTCATCTACCTAATTATTGAGAAATTATTTTCTTGCTTAACCAGCATTCTTTGAAGTATAGTCTTCTTGGTTTTTACGTTCTTTCTTTTCTCAGCATGTCCAAGTGCAACATTCTGACTAATTCTTTAGTGAACCCAGTCCATCATGTTTGTGTGGTTGACACAATTGTTGTATTCCGTCTCAAACTGAGGTCTTTAGCATGTTTTGCTCTCCTGCCTTGTGCACAATGTCTATGGCTGTTAAGTGGATTTAGTCTTCATTTTATTTGGACAACCCAAACAAGGATAGACCATCAGCAAATATTAAGTTGAAAAAGAAGCAGCAGCTACAAAGGTCAAAACACCACAAAGAAGCAACAGCTAAAAAAGTCAAAATACCACAAAAATAGGTCTGTTAAATGAACATTCATTGAACTCATCTTGGACAACTCTCACTTGTCCCATACAAGAAATAATAGTCTCCGATCAACAGATCCGTAGAAAGCAAAAAAATTCACTAAGTTCATATCGGCAGCAAAGAACTTGCATTAATCCCAAAAGCATCAAAAGAGGCTTTACATCAGGAAAAAAAAACAAGAAAAGAGGCTCCTGTTTGAAGCTCGTTACAGTTTCAAACCAAGCCCACTCCTCAGTCCTCAGCCAACTGACCAACAACCTCCACCGCCACAAACACCGCCGCCGCCACCGCCATGACTATCCTAACACTGTTTCTGTTGCCAATTTATCCAATCCACAAAGACCCTAACAGCAGAAACACCTTTGGGGAATTATATCAAACACTTGGTGTCCATATGCATCCATCTTATGAATCCAAAAACTAGCTGAAACAAATTCACCGAAAACACCCTAAATAAATTCACTATGCGTCAATATCAACTAAATACTAACACAAATGATTAAACATTTCTAATTCAGGAAAAAAAACTGGAGTAATTCTTTTTCTTTCAAGAAATTGCTACCCAAATCCGAGACTGGTTCTCTAAGATTTCGTGACCATCGAAAGGGCTCATCGGAACCCATTTTTTTCCAGAGAAGAAGGTCCCTAACTCCGGCGGACGAAGGCAAGACCGACAAGTTGTTCGGCGGGGCAGCGACGTGCGCGAGGCATGGGAGGGCGAGTACGGAGAAGGAAGCCCTCTTCGGAGAAGCAAATACCTCGTCGAAGGCGGCGGCGGAGGGCGACGGTCAGGCTCGACGGCGTGAGGGAACAGGCGACGGTACGTGACAAGCGTGAGGGAGGGAGAGAACAGAGGTGAGGGTTGAGACTGAAGAGAACAACGACACGTTGCTTTTGGGTCGAGATTAGGTGCGGGAGTTGTTGGACGGCGATGGCTGTGTGGCTTGATGAAGATGAACAGGCAAGAGAGAGAGAAGGTGTCTAGAAGCAGAACGAATGAGAACAGAAGTCTGGAACGGCGTTATTTTCTTTAACCAGGAGAAGGAACCACGTTAGTGGGAGGAGAGAGAGGGGGTGTTTAAGTTTTAATCTCAGCCCTTGGTTTTAATGGCTGAGATGGAGTGTCAAGTTTTGTGTTAAGTTTTGTGTGGGAGGATCCGGCCCCATATATATATATGTATATCACTCCCCTTCTAGTGAGGACGCCCTCATTTTTGTAAAATGCGGACTTTTGACGTCAGCCGTTGGATCTCATCCAACAGCTGTGATAAAAGGGAGAAGCTCGCGGGTAAAACAAGGGGAGGGTCGGGTAAAATAGTGGCCGGGTCATAACAATCCCCACACGCGGATCTTTTTCCCCAGTCACTGTACGCTTCCTCAGTACGCTTCCTCTCTCTCTCTCAGAAGACGAGTGAGAAGACGAATCGAAGACGCCTGGAGAAGAACAAGATCGACTTCGAACAAGGTTTCTCTCTCTCTCTCTCTCTCTCTCTGCCTCGTTCTCCGGCTCGTTGATATCTCAGAATTTAGGGGGGGGTTTTTCAGATCGAAGAACAAGACTTAGACGAAGGTCACAGCGACGAAGAAGAGGACGACGAAGAAGAGAACGACGAAAGGTATTTTCTCTCTCTCTCTATCTCTCTCCCTGGTTTTTTCAGATCGAAGATTGGCTGTTGTGAGACATGTGAATTTTATGTTGTGGGACATTTTATATGTTGGGTTCCGATTGTGGCTTCGTTTCACCAGAAAATGGCACAAAATTAGTTCGAGTTAAACAAAATGTATAGTTAGGGTTTCTTTGAGTTAGGACTTGTTCTGTATCTGTAAAAAGAAAAGGCTTTTTTTTTTCGAGTTAGTGAATAATGCAGTCCGAAAGTCCAAAGTCCGAATTTTTGAAATATGTAATCTCTGGTTCGATGAACATAGAAACTAGGGTTATTATCTCTCTTCGAATCTTGTTTTGTTCGAGTTAGGGCTAAGACCATTCCAGATCTGTAATTGATTACCTAAACATGAAAAATTATATTGTTAGTGCCCAGAATGTTAGCTTGGTTGATTCCAATAGTTCAAGAAAAGAGGGTGCATAAGTAGCATTCTTTTACTCACTGTTTGTATTTGTGGTTTGAAGTTAGTTTCTATCTTTGGCAGATACATATGTAGCATTCTTTTACATTTGTGATGAGAGAAAATGGAAACTGTGAACCATCTGTTTGTGGAAATCTTAGTTGATTCTTAAACAAACATGTTAGCAACTCTAGGAAGTAATAGGTTTCCCAAGATTCCCCAACATAGTAGTAAACATGTTTGTCATTTGATGGTGAACAATTTTTCAGGGAACATGGGTCCTGCACCATTTTGTGAATTATTTCCAGCGGTTTGTGGAAGGACCATTCTGTTTGGGTGCAATGATTTAATTTGGGAGCTTTAGTGACAATGCATCTTTTTGGTAATTTAAGGTGGAAACTTTAAGCTGCGAAACAGAATGCACAACGGGAAGCTCCCAAAATGTCTTCAAGCACAACGGGATACTCTTCTAATGGCCATGGCAGCTATAATGAAGTCTTAAGATGCGGATCATAATAGCTCTTCCTCGGTGTTGTATTATGTTTGTTGATTTGGCAAGTTCAAGCAGACCTTTTTCAAACTATGCAAGCAGACTTGGTTCTTCAAACATTGCACAGGGGAAGTGAAAATCAGCTATGGGAGCAATTTTTGGGTGAACATCAAGCAAAGACAGTTTTTATTTTTTTGTAAAGCTGAAGTGGTCCAAATGTTGATGTAGTAATCTGTGTTCTTAATGCTACTATTTGGAAAACATTTGGTGAAAATTTAAGACTTATATTTGGTAGTTGGAATTTGTTTTGGTTGTTCAATAGAAGTGAATTGCACATTTGGCAGTTTTTAATGGCAGTTGGACTATGTAATGGCATGACAATGGGTTCTTGTTAATGGTAGTAATGGTTAATGACAGATTATGCATGTGTTCAATGGTTGGTAATGGCCTCTTTTTCTGATTTGCATGAATTCTTTTTGGGTGATGATGGAACAGATTCTCATGCACGCGCAGAACTCACTTGTGATAAAGAGAGTGTAATAGAAGCTTGTTTTGTAAATCCAAGTGGAATTTGAAAAGCATTAAGCACAGAATGGCTGGGGTGGAGGTGAAATTTCGTACGAAAAAAGAACCATGATGCCACTCTAACACATGTGCATCTGCTGCTTTAAAAAACACCTTTGTCTCATTTGCATCTGCTGCTTTAAAAAACATGTGTCTATACTAGTAGATAAGATGCGTTCTGTGACCAGCCTTGGTGGGGATGCCAATCCAAAACTTGTTTCTGTACAAATCAGCACGGAAAGATCCATTAAACTTCAGAACGAAAAAGGTTGGATTGAAGACTACAATATCACTGATTTCCATGACTATGTACACATATCTGCCAAACTACAATATAGCTAATTGATCTGGATAGGAGAAGCTTAATCAATAAACCAAGTAAGAACCCAAGTTTATTTGTTCACACTATATAAGCATACAACTCATCTCCTCCACATATTCCACGTGATCTTCATCTCCATGCAAAGCCTAGAACAATTCCATTGCAACAATTGGCAGTCAAGTTCCAACAGCTAATTGGTAATACCCCTCATATATGTCCCTATTACTTTTCAATACAAAAAGCCCATGTGCTTATGGCTATACTGCACAAAAAGTAAAAAGACACAAAAGGATTTCCTTTCAGCTAGGATGAGTAAGCAGAGGACTAGACAGGGATAAATTTAAAGCAACAATTTAGGCTCACCCACCAAAAAGTATTGTAAGTTCTTCAACAGTTTCACATAGCTAGATAAATTGAAATCCAAACTTTCCACAAGAAGAGTGGTTGAGTGCAAAATAACAATCGTTTGACAATAAGGAAACCGGACGGTTTAGAATCAGTGAAAGAGAGAATAATAAGTGGAAACGTTGCCCATGTAATCCACTTTCGAAGATGTTCTGCGAGACATATTAGACAAATCAAGCAAAAAAAAACAGCAGCAGGTAAGAGAGCCACTTGAAGCTCCACTCCAGAATCAGCATATCCTTGCAACTAGCAGTCTCACAATCAGCAGTAGGTAACTCACTTAGAGTTGGGTGTCAAACTTGGGGAGTGTAAAGTAGTTGTGAAGATTTCGCAGATGATTCACACCGCATACTACAATCCAAAAGAAAAAACAATATGGACATTGTTAGCATACTACAATCCTAATTTTTTTAACCCGAGGAGGGAGGGAGAGAGAGAGACAGACCTTGGTTGTTGGATAGTCGGTGGTGGCATAACACTTTCTTCTTGTCGATCGGTCTCCATATCTGGTCGGGAAAAAAATAGACATGAACAGATTTTCAAATTAGTTCGAAAATTCTGATTTTTTCAAACAAACCAGTGAACAGATTGTGTGACCCTATAGTTACCACTTAAACGTTTATTTCTAAATCAAAAAGATCTTGCCATTGCCCTAAGCCCCAGTTTAGCACCAGTTAACAAGCTAGTGACAGATAGCAACAACAATTATCAGTAAGACTTCATCTCAATAACTAAGCTTTATGTTTATAAGTAAGACTCAATAAAAAAGAACAGAAAACTGCAAGCAATTTTAACCTATACTTGAATCGATTAAAAATAAAGGCAGAACAAGATCAGAAAAAGTAAGACTCCATCCCAGCTTTTTTTTTTATTTCTCTCCCTAGTTCACATTCTATTTTAATCAAATAAAGACACCTTTCGTCGTTCTCTTCTTCACAATTTTAACCTATACCCATTTAACTTGAACAAAATCAACAGATTTTAAATTCCAAAAAAAAAAAAACAGATTCAAAGCCAGGGAGAGAGATAGAGAGAGAGAAATACCTTTCGTCGTTCTCTTCTTTGTCGTCCTCTTCTTCGTCGCTGTGACCTTCGTCTAAGTCTTGTTCTTCGATCTGAAAAACCCCCCCCTAAATTCTGAGATATCAACGAGCCGGAGAACGAGAGAGAGAGAGAGAGAGAGAGAGAGAGAGAGAGAGAGAGAGAGAGAGAGAGAGAGAGAGAGAGAGAGAAACCTTGTTCGAAGTCGATCTTGTTCTTCTCCAGGCGTCTTCGATTCCTCTTCTCACTCGTCTTCTGAGAGCATCTCCAATCCAACACCCTCCAAATCTCTATTTGAGAGGATCAAATTAATCTATTTTATTTGAAAAGTAGATTTAGAGTATTGTACTATTTATCTCAACTTCAACCCAACACTCTATTTCTCAACTCCAACACATATTTGGAGGAGATCCTCTGTTTTTTCCTTCATCCTCTATATTTAGAGGATCAAAGTTCATCTTCCCAAATGGAGGAGAGTTTTAGAGGATGGGTTGGAGAATGTTTTTCCTCCAAAATGAAGAAATGGAGTATGGGTAGGAGATGCTCTGAGAGAGAGAGGAAGCGTACTGAGGAAGCGTACAGTGACTGGGGAAAAAGATCCGCGTGTGGGGATTGTTATGACCCGGCCACTATTTTACCCGACCCTCCCCTTGTTTTACCCGCGAGCTTCTCCCTTTTATCACAGCCGTTGGATGAGATCCAACGGCTGACGTCAAAAGTCCGCATTTTACAAAAATGAGGGCGTCCTCACTAGAAGGGGAGTGATATGTGTGTGTATATATATATATATACACACACAAGGTGATTCCGTAGACAACTAATTAAACATCTAAAAAAACACCCCAAATTTCAATCTCATAGGGGGTTGTTTTATCTTTTGCATAGAGTTCAAATCTCGGGGGCACCATTTTGATTTTTCCTCTTTTCAACACACACACACACACTCTCTCTCTCTCTCTCATTTTAAGTTTTTGCATAAATTTCCACATGGTTTGGATTTGTTTTCACTAATTGGAGAGAAACTTAACACATTTGGACATTAATTTTTTTCCCACAAGTTCAGTATTTTTACTGCATGTTTCTTTTTGTATAAATTTTCACATAGTTTGTATTTTTTTCTACTAATTGGAGAGGAACATAACACATTTGGACATTTTCTCCACAAGTTTATTATGTTTCTTGCATGTTTCTTTACGGATTATTGTGAATTGTATTCACATAAAAATAGAATTCACAAACATGTCGATTTACATACTTGTACAAATAAATTACGATGCCACCCCCGTATCCAAATCCTGGCTCCACCCCTGCATCTCCCACTCCCATGCCAATTTTGACATCTACCTCTCCATATGCTAATTTTCAATAACTTACCTTTGCAAGTTCAAAAACTTACCGTTGAAGTTCAAAAAGGAATTCTTCCGTTTAAGTTTTTTTTTTCCCCCAAGTTTAAGCTCTATTTTTTTGACTCAAGGATTGAAGAGGGAGAGCTTGATGTCAAATTAAAGATGTCAAAGTGTCACATAAGCTTTCAAAAAAAAATTAACATCACCAATTTGACATCTCCTGTTGGAGATACTCTAAGACTCTCAAATGCCATTCCAAAAAAAAAAAATTTGACTTCTTTTTCAAAAATAAAGACCATCCATGGTTGAATAAGCGTTGCTCTCGAGAAGGGAAGGATCAAGCAAATAAAATAGAACTTCTTTCTTATGTTAGCAACTTCACATTATTATCATTCCTTTTTGTTTCCTATTCTCTTTTGATTTTTTAACATAGTGAAGGCTTATCTGTACGACGGAAGGTACTGAAAAGAAAGTGCCATTTAAATCGATGCAGGAAAATTTCAGTGGGGTAAAGCTAAGTAAAATAAAAGGGAATATATTTTCAATTTTCATTTATTCATTTGATAAAAAATATTGTTACGAAGTTATTAGTTGCGTATAAAATAAATTCAAAAACATGATTTTTGCAAAACCTCGTGTTATTTTTGTAGGACAGGTTTTAGGGGTAAACTAATCTTAGCGAAAAAAATTAGAAATGTGAATCCCTCAATTTTCTTGAGTCATTGCATCGTTAGGGCTTCCCTTTAGAAATTGGCTGCAGTAAGCCGATGTTCAGCATACCATCACAAGCATGAATGCGAAACATTGACATTGAAAATTTGTACTGGCCTAGTCTACAGCCATTGATGTTCTAGTAATTCACAACCTCCCTCTCACAAATATAGTGCCCACTGTGCAGTCAAATCACTTGCAAAATTTGAGATACATAAACTGTAATAATATCATATTTTTGCATTCACAGTGGAATAGGGAGATTCAACTTTAGTAGATGGATTATGAACCCTTCATAAATGAAATCAGAGAGAAAGCAAATTACTGCCCTAGAATCTAGAGGCCTAGACATACTCTCTGATTCCAAAATCTCTTTCGGGAAGCGACTAATAAACTGAGAAAAATCTCATTTTCAGCTCGGCTTTCCTTCGTTTGGCTTTGGAATTTTCTTGTACTCGTAATTGTTAATGTCAACCTTCTCTTGCAAGGCCTGTAAAAGAGAGCAATGTCATGATAAGATACAAAAACTAATCTATGTTGCTGATATAACATGCACAAGAAAGAAATTGCTTTACCTTAAGCTCCTCTTCCAATGATATCTTCTTCGGCTTATATGCCTCAACCGGCCCTGTTCTTGAAAGTGCTTTTCTTGTCTCAATGATCTCCCATTCCTGATCATCCTTTACCTTGGCAATATCCTTGCTGCAAACGGAATTTTCCCACATTCACAAAGAAGAAGAACAAGAAAAATATAATAATAAAAACATGTTACACACATCATAACAACTCCATTTGTTGCCATCCATAATGCATGAGCAATGCCACAAGAATAAGAAATTTTACAAAGTTAACTGCAGATTTCTCCTTATCTATTTTTTTTCCCTTTCTTTTTCAACAACTGATCACCACAAAAACCACAACCCAAGATGATAACAAACAGAAACACCATCCCTTATCACATCTGTAAGGGCTCACAGATGGCAATGAACCATAAAAGTGCAGACCTTCTACTAAAAGAACTACCTGTACATCCAGTGTGTAAACACCCTCCGTGTACCCAGTTCTACAGGTGAATAACACCTAAACAAGCTTTAGAGGCCTACATCAACCTCCAAATTTTCCTTCAATACATGTGGTATACTGGTATTAGCACTCAGTATCTGCATTCCAGCTCAAACAATCTACCAAGTAAACATCTACAAACGTCCCCATGAAGTGATCCATTTGTCAGAGTTTCTCCAAAGAGAGAGAATCTTGCCGAACCCTCTATTAGAAACTTTGACAGGTAACTTTGTTTTCAAATGGGTGAGACACACAGCCAACAGAGCGGCAGATGGTGTTGCTGCTCTTGCTTTGAGGGGTTTATTGTCTACTGCTTGGATTTCTAGACCCCCTCCTTGTCTTCTTTGTTAGCTTTAGGTGTTCCTTCTGTGTAGCCTTCGGGCATTGTTTCCCGTTCATTATAAAAAAAATAAAAAAATTGACAGGTAACTACTGTTTCAAAATATGAGCAGGCATTGGAAGCTAAAAGATGCATCACAAGAATGGAAGCAGTATCTCCAAAAATAAAACCAATCCAATCATCCAATTTCCATACATGGTGTTCTAAAACTCGGTCTACGTGGCCAAATAGTCGGCACCTAGGTTAAAATCGGCCTAAGTGCTGACTAATCCGCCTCTAGGTGCCCCTCTCTGCCCAACCAGCGCCTGACGACTTTTAGAACACTATTTATACAACCTAATCATCATCGACATAGATTCACAATCATATGCACATATTTAGCCGGTTATCACATAATTGTACAGTGTCCACAAACAGAACTCATCTCAAAGTAGAAATCCAGAGTTTTATATTTCTACAGTTTTGTTACAACTACTACAGATCAATATTCTAGAGACTACACACATCAAAAAAGAAGGAAATATATGCTAGATTGCTAAAACAAAACCGATACCATCAAGTACCTCTACAACCTAGTCATCATAGACAAATTTGAGCATTTATCACATCAAATCAACAAACTGAACTCAAATAAAACTAGAAATCAGTACCTACCTTATTAAACCAAACCAAACCGAGCCTTATGTCCCAATCAATTGGGGTTGGCTACATGAATCTTTTTTCTCTATTGAGCTCTGTCAACGGCCACTTGTTCACTCAAACCCATTAGACTCATATCTTTGCGCACAAAAGCATCTAATGTCAATTTAGGTCAACCCCTCCCTGTAGCATTGCTATCCAAAGCTATCATATCCGCTCTCTTAACTACTGCATCTATAGGTTTACGGTAGACATGCCCAAATCATCTTAGCCTATTTTCTCTCAACTTCTCCTCTATAGGTGCTACACCTACCATCTCACGAACCATTTCATTTCTAATCCTGTCTCATCTAGACTTACCACATATCCACCTCAACATTCTCATTTCCACTACACTCATCTTGCTCACCTATTGTTTCTTAATAGATCAACATTCTATCCCGTAAAGCATCGCTGATCTTATGGTAGTTCTATAGAATTTTTCCTGCAATTTTGTGGGTACCCTCTTGTCACATATTACACCAGTAGCGCTCCTCCACTTGAGCTACCCCACTCGGATCCTATGGGTCACATCATCGGTAATCTCTCCATTTTTACTAATAATTGAGCCTAAATACCTAAAATGGTCCCTCTTTGGTATCTCCTGATCTTGGACCATCACTTTTTCTTCATGCGCACTACTAGTACCACTAAACTTGCACACCATATACTCAGTTTTGCTCCTACTTATCCAAAAACCCTTGGACTCTAATGCTTCCCTCCAAACTTCTAATTTCGTACTAACGCCTCTCGCGGTTTCATCTACGAGGACAATATCATCTGCAAACATCATACACCATGGGAAATCCTCTTGAAACTGTTTAGTCAATTCATCCATAACTAAGGCAAAGAGGTACGGGCTCAAGGCTGACCCTTGATGCAATCCTACTGTGATTGAAAATTCACTTGTTTCCCCTTATTAGCATCTTAAATAAGCACTAAGCAAGACCATCATAAATCAAAAGACCTAGTTCCAAATAAAACTGACCTGCCTTGCAAGAGATGGCCGAGGCCAAGGGCTCCAAGCACTATGAGCGAAATCATGGGAAGCCCATATCTGATGAATGGAGATTTCCTGCCCCATCGCTTGAACCCAGAAGCCGAATTCTGAAACCTAGTGTTCCCAACATTATTATCAATTTTCTTTGGCTGATCTACGGCTGTGTTGATGGTTGTCATGTCCACAAACCCAGAAAACAAAAACCTGCATATGATTGATATTCCAATTAAACTATTGAGTAGGCAGACCATATGAGAAGTCAAATAGCACTACCCGATTCAATCCATAAGTAACTAGCGAATTACTCGTGCCTACGTAAAATGATCCAAACCAATAATATCTTGTTACATGATTATGATCTAAATTCAACAGCAAATGCGTCGACTATGTTGTTCCACGGGAAATGTCATTGAAAATTTGAGAACCAGAGTTGATGACTGCATACCTGTTAGGGTCGTTGCCCTGTGTTAGCTATTGTTCACCCTTTCACAATAAGGGGTCGTTTGGATGCAGTAGATAGAAAGGGGATAAGTAATACCCCCTCAATAGCACCTGGGGCCCATCTCTATCCCCCGTTTGGGAAGGCAAAGTGCAGGGGTATTCCATAATCCTCCTCCTTCGGTAAGACCGGAGAAGAGGGGATTCGGCGGTCTTATTTTCGGAGAGGGTCTGAGGTCTCCATAATTTATCCCCCCAATCCGTCTTGAAATTTGACGATTTCACCCCTCCTAATCCCCCTTCCCCCAGCCACATCTTCCCATACGCATTTCTGATTTTGTTCAACAAGCAGAGAGGGTTTTGTGGCGATTTGGTGAGTGCAAGCAATTTGGAGGTTCGATTAACTCAGGTATGAGTTCGGATGACGTTGTACGATGATTTTTGTTAGTTTTCGAGTACATTGATGTGTGGGTTTAAGTGTACCTGCGATTTTGTGTGTTTAACTCCATGAATCTGTGGTTTTGGACATGTAACACTGATTTTCTAGTGTAGAAACCTCTCTCTCATTCTCCCCATTGTTCTGATTGAACCCAGATTAGGGTTGTGGCTGGCCGAAGACAGAACAAACCTAGATTAGGGTGTTTTTTGGTTTTTGTTTCAGTTTTGATTTGATGAACAAACCCAGTAGAATATGAATTTGTATCTCATGCAAGTGAGAACAAACCCAGATTTGGGTGTTTACTGTACGTGCGATTTCGGTTTTTTTGGTTTGTTGAACCCACCGAAATGATTAGGTTAGGGGATGGTTTGGCCATTTTGGGGGATTTCATGTACAAACTAAAGCAATTTCAGCTGTCTTCTAGTGGATTGTGTAACCAGTTCTCTCACTTATTTTATTTTGAAAGATGCTTGTACATTTCCTCTACCAAGGTACAATTCATTAGCTTTATGCAGTAGCCTCGAATAGTTGATATAGTTATCATTTTGTTGATATCATTTAGCAATTCAACAGTTCAACTTATTAGTTTACTTGATTTGTGAATCATTCTAGTAATAGATATTTGGATTTATAATTTGGCAAGTAAATCAATAACGGGGGTCATGAAGGGTGACTGAATAGTTGGAAATTATTGGTAATATAATCTCTCGTGGATATCTTGAGGTGTATGATATGTATTGGGTAAATTTGTGGATACCTTGAAATTTTTGATCTAGTATTGATTGAAATGATGATTCTGACTTTAGGATCACAATATCTTTTTGTATTCGACTTTAAGCAGAGAGTTTCTGCTTACCATATGAATTTCTATTTGTTCAATGGCTTCTTGTTTTTTCTGTATTGCCTCTTGGTTAACAATTGCCATGTTTGCCAAGAACAAAAGAAAGAAACATGCTTGTAGAGTAGGAATGTGAGAATTGTCCTAATGTTTCTCTGAATCTTCTTAAATCTGCTTCTATAGACATTGTTTTCAAGTACGAGTCATGCAGCACCAACCCTATCTGTTTCTTTCTCCATTTCCTTCCACTTAATTCTTTAATCAAACCCAAGTAGATGAACAATGGTGGATGATCATATGTGTAGGCCTTGTATGCCTTGTATTGCTACATTTGATGCACTTTTTGGTAAATGTGGAAAGTAATATGAAAAAGCTTTGCATGACAGGTTTCAGCAACTAACGTGTGTCATACTAGGGCAATGATGAATCAATTAAATTATTAATTAAGGTAGATACTTTGGCGGGGTAACATTAGTTGCAACCAAGAGTACCCTTATGATTCCATAAATATTGACTGAGCCCAATCTAGTTTTCAGTTGTGCTAGATATTACTATGCATGCCCATATTCTAGTTTTCAGCTATGGTTATGTTAATATATGGAGCAGCTGCTGTGTGTGTGGGAGGTGCAGTTTGGCTGTGGTGTTTGGTGGTATAAAAAATCAGAAATTAGTGGAAATGCAGTCCACTTTTCAGCTCTGTGCAGGTGTGTGGACTGCCAAACTGCAGTTTTCTATGGAATTTGCAGAAAACATATATATGGCCATGCAGTTTGTTGGTTTCTTTCTGTTATGGAAAATTTGGAAAAACTGTAGTTGTTTTCAGCAGTTTGTGTGTGAAGAGATTGTTGGGAGCAAGCTGTTTTTCTGGGTTGGGACCCCTGTTTATGGGTTTAGGATGCTATTTTTTGCATTTTTTTTGGGTTTACCATGCTGTTTTTGGGTCGGAAGCATGTTGTTTTTTGCTGTTTTCTGGGTAGTGTGCTGTTTTTCTACAGTTTTTTGGATTTATCATGCTATTTATGTTCATATGTGGAGGAGGTGCAGTGTGTGTGGGGGGGGGATGTGCAGATGCTGTATGCAGCTTTTATCATGCTATTTATGTTCATATGTGGAGGAGGTCCAAAACTGTGAGCAACTGTTGCTGTGTGTGTTTGTGTGGGTCCAAACTGCAGTTTTAATGAAGATTGGAGGCTGTTTTAGTGCAATTTTTTTGTGTGTTACTGCTGTGTGTGTTTGTGTGGATCCAAGCACGCCATCAAGTCCCACAAAAAAAAGAAGCAAAGGAAGACCAAGAAGATGAAGAGCATTGTAATTTTTTTGTAGGTTTCGTATGTTGTATTTTGTTGACACATTTATTCGATTCGGAATGAAATTGTAAGTATAATTTCGAGAATTTGGAAATTAAGATTGTATTATGTAGACCAAAATATACCAAAAGCTTATGAAAGCAAAGCATGTTTTGTTCACCATACCAAATTACTTATTATCAATGTTCTGTGCTCCGGTGTACTTTTTAAATAAAGTTAAGAAGGTGGTATCCAGTTTTTTTTGGATGGTTTGGCAGAGTTGGAAAATTTGTTGTGGGACAGTTAGGGTTGCGTGATCTAGCTTGTCTAAATCAGGCTTTGCTTGCTAAAATGGCATGGAGGATTTTTAAAAATCCTAGTAGTCTGTTGGTATCAGGGAGAAGAAGTTGATGATCGTAGAAGTTGATGATTAAAGGTTTAAAAAAAAGACATCAAACGTACTACATTTATCAAAACACATAGAATATATATGAAAAAAATACATCATAGAAAATAGGTTCCTTAAACAAAGGAGTTTGCTCAATGTAGTTTAAAAATAATAATAACTGAATTTTTTATTTTTTCACATTATTAAATTAGTTAATTTGTTAGTAAAAATAAATATTACGGCTTAAATTGTGAAAGATTAATTATATTTGCAATTATATATATAACGTAATACATAATACAGTTTAGGACTGTACAAGGGCAAAACGGTCATTTGACAGCTTTTTACATCATCCACCCTTCCTTATACCCCCTATTAATCCTCCATCCAAACGAAGTACTATTTAATCCCCCTTCTCTAATACCTCATCCAAACAACTTACTATTTAATCCCCCCTCCATAAACATCACATCAATGTGGGTCATCCCTTATTAACTAATACCCCCTACTATCTTATCCCCCCTTATTAACTAATACCCCCAATTCTTTCCCCGCATCCAAACGGGCCCTAAAGATCATAAAGTTGGGTCTGGATCCTCTCCCCATTTTTCTCTCTACACATCGTGTGGAGCTTTTGTTCTCAGACTGCCACCGCATTCATGAGGGGTGGCATTCATGAGGTAATCGGTCGGTTGTGAAGATGCCACCTCATTAATGTCCAAATGCTGCTTCAGAACGTCGTCGTTTGGAATTTCCCCAAACTCGAAATGATGTTAACGCTAACAGAGTCCACTCGTCTTCTCCCATCATTTTCTCTCTCTTCCCTCTCTGTTCTCTCTCATTTCGATTCCTCTGTTTCAACCTTGAACTCAACCCAAGGTTGAACCTAAGAAGAACTGCCCCGTAATATATGCAGTTGCCGTCAAGTAAGATTTCATTTTTCCGATTTCAGTAGAATGAAATGTACCGAATTCCATTCCATACTTTAGCTTTCTTTTTGCAATACACAAACAGGTCCCATTTTTTGGGCTTAATTGATTCTTGGTTCATGACTCATGAGCATCAAGGAACTTGGTTCTTAAACCAAATTTATTAGGTCTCTCTATCAATGGGTTTACATAACTCTCTCTCACACCAAACTATATATCCAAGGCCCAAATCCAACATGAATCCTTCAATTCCTCATGTTTTAATCCAGGCACAGCATAAAATAAAATAAACAAGAAAATAGCAGCCAAGAAGATAGGCAAGGGGAAGGAGAAATGCAGATATGGGTTTATACTTTATACCCTCTCCTGATAGAGAAGATAGGCAAGGGGATGAGGGAGAGAGAAAGAGAGGGCCATCAAACTAAAGAAAAAGGGACGGCGTTAGGTCCTGTTAAATCAAGGGCCGGACTATTTGCAACCATAAATTTTCTGAACGTAGCCTGTATATACTATGGTACACACCTGTTTATAATATGGTACACAGACTACGTTCAGAAAATTTGTGGTTGCGAATAGCATGGCCCTAAATCAAAGCATCTCAACTTTTAGGGGAAATCACAAAACGGAGTCGTTCCGTTGTCAAGGTCTGCTCATTAATGATGTGGCATCTTCAAAACCGACCGATTACCTCATTAATACGGTGGCAGTCTGAGAACAAAAGCTCCACACAATGTGTAGAGAGAAAAAATGGGGAGAGGATCCAGACCCATAACATTCAACGTACCTAGGGGTGGGCAAATGCGAGAGAGTCATGATAGTGTAGGATTATTTACCATCAATGGTTCCCCCAACAGGTAGTGTGTGGCACACTCATTCCAAATATGAAATCAGCTTCATAATTTTACGTTGGAATTGAAGTGCCAAAAATACATGAAACCTATTGAAGAAGATTATATCAAACATCTAAATTAAGCTAACGTTGGAATTGAGGTTCTGTGGATGCAAACCCAATCACGTATTCTCTAAGCAATTGCAAACCAGCATAGCTAGCATAGAATTGTGCATGCCTTTAAAAGCATGACCAATACATGACCAAACAACACTGTACTAAGCATATCAAGCATCATCACACTACAGAATTTAAATCAGTTAGTCTCAAGGAAAATTAAAACCAACAGGAAAATTTGCTTTGACATGTCAAGAATCTTAAGCCATTATAAAGTAACTACTAACCAAGTTATTCACATGTTAAGAGGATGAAGATGAGAGACAAATACTGGTTTGTTTGAAGAGAAAAATCAAGGAAAGAAATATAAAACCCATCGAAAAAGGGACTTTATTTGCAAAAGCTACCAAAGAGGAAGGAAAAAGATAAGCTGCATTAGACGCTTCAACTCCATCAAGAGTCACCCCTTTGGGGATAGAATTTTCTTTTTCGAAAAAGGATCCACAAGAGCTTCCAAACTAAAAAAGAAGAAACTGCAAATGAAATTAATAGTTCGCCGAAAGCGACCCTTAAGTTTTTTAGAGAAAGGTATATTCGTTATTATGCAAGACTTACCTTTATGAAAACGAAACACAATCAACAAATTGCCTTTTCGTTTTGGGCTTCAACCAAATATGGCCTTAGGGATGTCTTTTAATTAAAACTTGTCCTTTGGCTCCCTTGTTTAGATACTTGCATTGGAAATGCTCTGAAGCAAATTTACCCCCCACGAAAAATACATTCTGAAATGCAAATTTGAGACGGCAATGATCACCAAAGTTCCTCTACCACAGTTGTTGACTTCAAATGGTGACAAAAAGACCTGAAATCGCCCCAAAATCATAACTTAACACCGAGCAAAAAAATATCTAGATTGCTCTTCCTGTTTTCTTTTGAATCAATCAACAAGTAACAACAAATGATTGCATCTCAGAATCAAGTTAGCCATTATTGCTTCATTAGCACAAACATCAAAAGTAGTGCATGCAGTCAAGAAACAAATGTATATTTTATTTATCAACGACAAATGGGTGTTTAGAAAACAACCAAATCAGATGCTCGCCATTTTGTAGAGTCATTTTTCTTGGGAAATAGCACTAATTTGCAATAATGCTTTAAAATAAGTAGGGGTGTAAACGAGCCGAATCGAACCGAACCTTGTGATATTTGGGATCAGTTCGATAAGGTGTAGGTCAGGCTCGAGTTCGGCTCAGGCTCGATTCGAGCACTATGTAGTTCGAGTTCGGCTCGTTAAAAAATTTCAAAGCTCGGATTCGGCTTGCTAGGGCTCGTTAAACTTAAACGAGCCGAACCGAGCCAAATTCAGGCTCGAATACAGTTCAGGCTCGAAGCTCAAATTCAGGCTCGTGAAAGTTTTTTACCTGTTCCAAATCACAAATCACGCATATGCGAGAAAAAATTGGGAAAAAACAACAAAATTTCCCAGTTCCAAATCACAAATCATGCATATATGACAAAAAATTGAGAAAAAACAACAAAATCATGACTGTTACAGAATCACAGGTAAACTTTCTATCTCCAACGGTTACAGAATTCTCGGACCTTCGTAACCAACCGATCCCCTTCTCTTTCTTGACCATTAGCCGGTCTAATCCTCACCACAACCCAACCAATTCAAAACATCAAATTCGAAATAATTTGAAGTAGCCTTACCTTGAGAGTTGGATCTGCTGGAGTTGATACAACTTCTGTATGGGCAACAGATCTGGTGATTTCTTGAGTGAGAGAGAGAGAGAGAGTGAATTGTAATGGAGAGAAAAGAGTGCTTGATTATTTTGGAGAGAGAAGGAGGTGGCGGAGAGAGGCTATGGAGGAGGCGGTGGTTGTAACCCAATTTTTTAGTGTCGTTTGTATCCACGATTCGACAGTACACTGGAGTAAAAAAAGAAAAAAAATTCACGTAAACAACTGCCCTTTCACATAAATCACACATAAACACCTTATCTTTCTTAAATTTCATATAAACACTCGAGTTTTCTATCAATTCAACACCTGACCTTTCTTAAATTTCATATGAACACCTGAGCTTTCTAAAAACTCATCAATTCAACACCTGCCGTCACCCCTCCATCTAAAACCAAACGGAATGGCTGAGGTGCTCCAAGCAAAAAAGGTTAAGTGCTCCAATTTTTAATTTGTTTGAACTAATGCGAAGATCTGATTTTTTCTGATCATTTTATTTTAAAGAACCATAATTAATTTTTTACTCTAAAGTTCTCGTTAGTCAGCTCTAAGAAAGTCGTAAAATCAAATATCTCTTACGGCTAACTAACGATAGTCTTAGAGTCAAAAATTAATTATGACCCTTTAAAATAAAATGATCAGAGAAATAATATCTTCGCACCGGTTTAAACGGATTGAAAATTGGAGCACTTATTTTTTTAACCATACTTTTTAATATATAAACGGTCTATACATGGTTGAAAAATTAATTGCTCCAATTTTCAATTCGTTTGAACCGATGTGAAGATCTTATTTCTCTGATCATTTTATTCTAAAGGGTCATAATTAATTTTTGACTCTAAGGTTATCGTTAGTTAGTCCTAAGAGATATTTGATTCTACGACTTTGGTTTAAACGGATTGATTGGAGCACTTAATTTTTTAACCATTTTTTTAAATATATAACGGTCTATACATGGTTGAAAAATTAATTGCTCCAATTTTTAATTCGTTTGAACCGATGTGAAGATCTTATTTATTTGATCATTTTATTCTAAAGGGTCATAATTAATTTTTGACTCTAAGGCTATCGTTAGTTAGACCTAAGAGATATTTGATTCTACAACTTTCTTAGGGCTGACTAACGAGAGCTTTAGAGTAAAAATAATAATTATGATTCTTTAGGATAAAATAATCAGAAAAAATAAGATCTAAGCACTAGTTCAAACAAATTAAAAATTGGACCACTTAACTTTTTTTGCTTGAAGCACCTCAGTCATTCCGTTTGGTTTTAGATGGAGGGGTGACGGCAGGTGTTGAATTGATGAGTTTTTAGAAAGCTCAGGTGTTTATATGAAATTTAAGAAAGATCAGGTGTTTATGTATGATTTGTGTGAAAGATCAAGTGGCTACGTGAAATTTTCACTAAAAAAAATTAGGGACGACTATTCGCAGCCCCGTTTTTTCTCCCTTAACCCCTTACTCCATGTAGTCCCTTCCCAATTTTTTAAAAAAGAAAATTTCCTCCAGGGAACCCATTAAATGTACCTAATCTTCCCATAGCCTATTGAAAGGTGGATCTAATGTATATCCAACTTCACCGACGCGGGCTGATGAAGCGCTGGTTATACCCTTCCTCTCAAAAATTACACTTTTACCCACCCACCCATCCAATTAGAAACCCTAAGCCCCCTCCCCCCATTTACGTCTCCAGCGCCATTTCCATCTCCCACCACCTCCACCTCCATAGCCACCACCGCAGCACCGCCACTCCTGTCGCCGCACCACCGCCTCTCTTCAAGGTGCCGTTCTCTCTCTCTCTCACACTCTGTTCATCAGTCTCTCTCTCTCTCTCTCTCTCTCTCTCTCTCTCTCTCTCTCTCTCTCTCTCTCTCTCACTCTGTTCGTCAGTCTCTCTCTCACTACAAGAAAAAAGACAATTCCCGGGACTTGTTTCCGGCATTTTTTTTAAACCCCGTTTATAATCTCTTTTTTAAACCCCGTTTACAATTCCCGAGACAATTCCCTGAAGCTCTTCTGTTGCCGCCGTTGCTGGACAACCTCTTCTGTTGCCGTCGTTGCTGGAGTTGTTAGACAGCATGAAGTACATAGTGTTCGAGTGAAAACCCAGAAGTAATGAAACCGATCCATCCGTGGTTTATACGAGTCCTCGAAGCCGGTGTGAGCCATAGACTGAACAGGTAGAAATCTAAACAAAAACCCCCAAATTGGTTCTTCGAATAAGAGCATAATCTGGTAAGTATTGTCAATTTCTCTTGTGTGGGCTTAATTAGGGCTTCTTCTTTCTTTAATTTTCCTTGATACGATTTCCAGGTTAACAAGATGTTGATTAAGTTTTTTCTAGGTTAACTAGTGGATGAATGTTCTTAAATCTCTTATGCTGCAGTTAGAATGTTCTTAAATTTTTGGGAGCCTAAATGATGGAGATCCTTTCAGTTTTTTTGGCCATATGAAATTTTCTGCAGGCCATCTTCACCAGTTAAACATCTTTCTTTTTTTTTTGATTGGCAACAGTTACACCTCGTTCACAATCATCCCGGAATGATTGTTGAGCGAGCTACGATATGGCACAATCAACCTTACCAGTATCCTCATTGAGTGAAAGGTTGATCATTTATATACCTCAATATTCTGTCACGCATCACAGGACAACTTTACCTGTCAGTTGTCCTTAATTGGAGTAGTTTAGCTAGTTTAGTTCATTCAGTTTGCATGTTTAGTTCTAGTTTTTGTTCTAGTTTTCGTTTAAATCATGGAAGTCTAGGTTCTCTAAGCTAATTTCAGTCTGCATGATTAGTTCTAGTTTTTG
The DNA here is from genome assembly GCA_018127125.1 of Rhododendron griersonianum. Classification (NCBI taxonomy): domain Eukaryota; kingdom Viridiplantae; phylum Streptophyta; class Magnoliopsida; order Ericales; family Ericaceae; genus Rhododendron; species Rhododendron griersonianum. The sequence goes on from CM030788.1 coordinate 45,094,578, forward strand.
TTCTAGTATTGCCACAATGCATGTAAAATCGTTTGTTTGGGTTGATGTTCATGGACCTCCTCATAAGTTGCAAGGTATGCTATTTTTGAATATCATATAATTTGTTGGTATATTAACTGTATCTATGGTTTCTCAAAAGAATCAGTAAATTTAGTTTGTAGATAGAAGTTGTTCCACCATGTCTTTTTGCAGAGAGTGAAATTAAAATGAAGTCTTTTGATATAGTGAATGTTTGAACAAGAGTAAGTCTTTCATAGGCCGATAAAAAAAAAAAGTCTTCCATAGTTTTGATTTGGTTCAATTCTGAAGTGTGTTTGTCTTATACATGTTTCCAGATTATATTGCTTAATTAACATATTTCAATGGATTATATTGTTTAGTTGACATATGCCATGTATTTGCCTTACATCCAAAATCTTATACTCCATACCGATGTTAAGCCATGATGATCGAGGCTTCTTGAACATCCAAGAACCGCGACATAATTAATACAACTACTACTTCCGTCCTAATTTAATTGTCCTTTTTAAGAGTTCGTGCCACTTTTCAATTGACGTGTTCACTACTTTCCCTTGTCCTACCTCAAAACGTTCAGGAGAAAGAAAGAAGGCGCAAAGAGAGGGAACGGGGAAGAGAGGATTAGTGCTAACAGAAGTTCTAATCTCAGTCGGTAACTCTTAGCTCCTTTTGCATATTGATCAGTTAACATATCTTGTTATTGAATTGAGTTATTTTGGGATTTTGAGAATCAATTGGGTTCTAAGTATCCCTAACTTGGGCTATTCTTAGTTTTCTTCTCTGCTCGTATTAATAGATGTGATTGCAAGTATTCTTAGTCTCACTCTTTATTGATTATGAAAGATTTGATGAAAGGATGAATTATGATTAATTTGGTTAAGGAGGAGGAGGATTAGGGGAAAAAGGAAAAGAAAAAAAAGAAAACGAATTGGGGCAATGTAGTTGCCGTTGTTTGTTGTTGCTGTTAATGGTTGTAAATGACTACTTTTGGAAAAAAAATTATCCAGTGTGAGGGAGTCATTAGTTTATCTTGCACCTAGGTTGTAACATCTCTAATGGGGTCTTGTAAAGCAAGTGACTTTTACTTATGTTCCTGGACACGTCAAACCTGATCTTGAGGTTGGTCTGAACTGATTTTTATTGCAGGAATTACTTGTCATGTGCTGAAATTTGATTCTATGTGCTGCTAATGTCAACCTAGTTGCAGGAAATGTGTACTTTTGGTGCTAAAATTGTGTATAGCTGCTGGAAATTAGAATTTGGATGCTAAAACTGGATTTCTAGATGTAGGAATTATGTGCTAGATGCTGAATTGCAACTTAAACTGTCAGAACTTGTATCGGAGAAGCGGAAATCTATTTTGCTACTTAGTTAAGAGGAGAGTATAGAGGAAATGGTTGCTGGTGTTTAATTTTTTGGGCATCTCTATACTAATACTCACATGTATGGATTTATGTGTTGTACGCCAGGTTCGGAGATAGCGACGAGCACCGTGACTCCACGTAGGGAGTAAGCTCGTGTTGATAGCTCACACCCCCACAGTGTTTTCTTTTCAGGTGCGTGACGGCACGTGGGTCCACTGCAGAGTCTAGACAGGAGTTGTGTATATAGTAGTCTAGCTTTTTGACTCTTTTGGATTTGTGCATATTTTTGGAGCTTGTATATGTTGTAAATACCTGTGGGTACGTCTTGTATGACAGTTATTTTCCGTATATATGCAAGTTAAGTTTTTATGTGTTGAACACCTGGATGGTGTTTTTATTTACTGTTTGATCAGGGCCAGGCGTGTGTTCATTCCATTTGAAAAATTATTTATCGCGGTGTTTTCCGGGATGGGGTGTGACAGTTGAATAACACGTTTCTTAGCCTTTGGCTGCTAGTTCTTTGTTGTAGTACCAAAGAGTGATAGATTGGCATGAACCTAAAGGAAAGGCTCAGCAAAGCTATCTGTCCATTGTAGTGGACTAATGTTGGAACCCCACAAAAAGAATCAAATAGAAGAATGGAAAAACTATTCGGTAACAAAAATAAATCCATCGAATGGTCGGAATAATAAACTACCATGATAGCAGTACAAAAATTGAACATAGTTGGATTACATAAACTTAGCAACCACGATTACATAGAATGAAACTTAAGATTGAATTGCAAATGGAAAAACAACATTCGGCCATTAAGGGGCCTGAACCAACCATTGATAGAATAGGAGAATTGGCCGTGTTCATTTATCAATCACGCACTGAAGGTTTGCGCTAGTGATATTCAAACATGTAGTCTTATGAGGTCGGAACAAAACGATGTTTCTTAGCACGAGACAAACACCCGTGTGAACTGCCGTGCGCACTCACATTCTCCATCGTAAACTCCCCGTGTGAAATCATTTAGGGTCATTGGACCTATGTGGCTGTCGTGCGTTGAAGCATCACCCTGAAGAAAATATCAAAAATTCAAAAGTCCATTAAAACAAGTTTTCGGCCTCTCTGGAATTCAGAATATAACTGTTGAACATAAGTATCACTTTCGGTAACAACATGTCGAAAATATGTACAAAATTTGATAACCAACTGCCGAACTATGTATAAGAAAATCATACATAACATTTCGGTAAATAGCTATTGAAAACAATATTATATTTCGGTAACTACACGTCGAAAATATGATCAGACTTCAGTAACAAACTGCCGAACCACTATTTTCGGTAAATAGTTGTTGAAACAATAATTATATTTCGGTAACTACACGTCGAAAATATCTTCAAATTTCGGTAAACGACTGCCGAACTACTATATACAAAAATCAAAAATCATATACATTTCGGTAAATAGCTGTTGAAACAATAATTATATTTCGGTAACTACACGTCGAAAATATGTTCAAACTTCGGTAAACAACTGCTGAACCAATATATACAAAAATCATATATACATTTCGGTAAATAGCTGTTGAAAACAATATTATATTTCGGTAACTACACATCGAAAATATGTTCAGACTTTGGTAAACAACTGCCGAACCACTATTTTCGGTAAATAGCTATTGAAACAATAATTATATTTTAGTAACTACACGTCGAAAATATGTTCAAATTTCGGTAAACAACTGTCGAACTATCTATATATAGGGAAAATCATACATATATTTCGGTAAATAGCTGTTGAATACAATATTATATTTCGGTAATTGAATGCTGAAAATGTATCAACATTTCGGTAACTATCTGTCGAGTATGGTAATATTTTACAGTGGTTAGCTACCGAAATTACAGCGGTCATTCTATTCGAACCAGAAACATTGAAAACTCTTGAAAAACTAGGTTTTGTAAACCCAGACGCCACAACAACAAAGCAGAGGCCATTGTAAACGGAAAAACTTACCTCCTCACGCGGCTTCCAAGATACAATGTCCATCACAGTATCTTTCTTCTCCTCTGCCATCATATGGTTGCCAATAGAATTTGATTCAATTTCAAAATCTAAATCTACAAGTGGGTCAAAAAATGGATCAATGGAAGGATTTGAACCTTTCATTGATACAATATTTGGCCCTTGCTCCTCCTCCATTGGAAAATTTGAGAGAGAGGAGAAAAGAAAATGATGATTTAGAGAGAAGAGAAGAAGATGAACAGTAGACAGACAGAAGATGAAGAACAGGTAGGTCTGTGTGTTTTTTTCTTTCAAAACGTGACTGATGATTTTGAGGGGAAGGGGGAAGTGGATAATTTAGGGGTTTTGGTCATAAGGGCATATAGGTCATTTCACGTATAAGTATAAGGGTAAGTAAGTCATTTTGTATTAGGGGGTCATGTTGTAATTAGTTGAAAATTTTTAATGGGCTAAGGGAGAAAAAACGAGGCTGCGAATAGTCGCCCCAAAAAATAATACTTAAATTATACATATACCCCTAAAATATAAAATGTTAATAGATAGACCCCAAGTATTATTAATTATATTCACTTTGTTTGGTTGAGCTTTTAGAAGGTTATTTTTAAGAGTTAAGTGGTAATGAGTGGAGAGAGATAGAGAGAAAGATTTATTGAAAACTGTGCCGAGAGTTGAAAGTTACTCTAAAAAATGGGAACCAAACACAGCGATTTTAACCTCAAATTCGCGAGCTTGACCAAGCCGAATACTATTAGGCTCAAGTTCAGCTCATTTATGGAACGAGCCTAAAATTGAGGTTTGGGTTTAGTTCATTTAGTAGACGAGTCAAATTCAAATTCGAACGAGCGATTACCGAGCCGAGTCTCGAACAGTTTGCGAACGGCTCAGTTTATTTACAGCTCTAAAAATAAGTATGAAAATTTGAAGGTAATGTCATACAGTATAATAATCCTTATGTGCAATGGTGATTCAATCGACTATCATCGTTGCTGCAGATTACCGTATAACAAATAAGGCCTGAAAATGGGTCAGCGGAGAAAAACTTAACTATTCTTCTACATATGGAATGATCATATTGTTACTGGATTAGTGCGAGATGGGCGTAAGTCTGTCGATACAGACAAAAGGTGCACAGATCGTGCACAGATTCTAATGTGGAATCCATTACGGATCCCACACAAAAAATTCGAGCCGTTCATTAAATTTAAAACATTTTTTCAAAGGCTCCCGTGAAAAATCAGTTCAATCCGATACCTATAAGTACTTGATCTAATCATATAAGTTTTCATTCAGGTTCAAAGTTGAATGAAAAGTTAGATGATTAGATCAAGTACTTTTAGGTATCGGATTGAGTTGATTTTTTGCGAGAACTCTTTAAAAAATGTTTTAAATTTAATGAACGGCTCAGATCATTTGTGTGGGACCCGTAGTGGACCCCACATTGAGATCTGTACATGATCTGTGCATCCTTTGTCTGTGTGAATAGCACCTCTCGTGAGATGGGGTTATTTTGTGTTTAGCTAGTCCTTTTAGAACAAGAGAATCCTCTATTGCCATCTAAAAGTAGATGAGAACGGATTGCATGGCCAGACTTTTAAGAACTAATATAATATGACCACTAATAAAGAAATCTACCTTACTACCGTCCACGGTAAAAACTAAGAAACAGAAGCAAAAAAAAAAAGTTCATGCATCCATCCTATGAAATAAAACAACACATGATACCTATAAAGTAGGGGTGGCAAATGAGCGGGTTTAGGTCAAATTGGGCAAGTTGTAAGTGGATTGGGTCTTTAATGGGTCATTGACCCATTTAAACCCATTAACTATGAGACTAATTACCCATACCCAACCCGACCTATTTATTAAAAAGCAAACCCGACCCGTCCATTAGCCCAATTAAATACTACATACTAAAATTTAAAATGACTAAAATACCAATGTACACTAAAATTACCATACTATCCCTCTACTAGTAAAATGACCAAATTACCCCTATACACTTAATTACCATATTACCATCGTTTTTTTCTGTTCTGTACTTCCTTTGCAAAACTATAATCTCGTTCGGCTAAATAAGCCAACTGGGTTATTTTTTTGTCCTTATTCAATTTTTTTTCGTATTTGTTAGTTTTTCATCAATTTTTTTGGGGATTATTGCATTGTCATGACAAGAGAAATCTAAAAAGTAAAAACTTACGATCGAAACCTAATTTTTTTGAATAAAGACAAAAATAAGTCAATAAGCCAATTTTTTCGTCTTTATTCAAAAAAAATTGGATTTCGATCATAATTTTATACTTTTTAGATTCCTCTCGTCATGACGATGCAATAATCCTCCAAAAACTGACGAAAAACTAACAAATATAAAAAAATTTAAATAAAGACAAAAAAAAAATATGAACGCTTATTTTCGACTTTATTCACTTTCCTTTGTTTTCCGAAATCGAAGTCAAATTCTTACTCCTCCATTTGTAAACAAATTTATTAAAAAATCTGAAGCTCTACAAAATAAGATAACGTTGACCTTAAATGGTCCCACGAAAACACACAAGAAGATTCAACTCGAGCTCCTATTAGATTGTAACAAAAAAAAGAGAGGCTCCTATTAGATGAATGGCAGAGTTGATGAGATTTTCAATGAGTTAAATCCAAAGAATTAGGCTTCGTTGCAGTCCATATGTGGACTACAGGGGTGCGATCAAAATCTGCGTTTTTTAACTTACATCAATTGCCAGGAGGATCAAGCCCAAGATTCGTTTGGTTTTCAAAGATTCGTTGAGTAAGTTAAAAAACGCAGATTTTGATCAGAACTCGGTTTGCATTCTCTCTCTTCATTTTATGTTTGTTTTATACACTATGGAGTGCTAAAATCAGTCTTAACCTACTGGGCAACAACCAATATACTGGGCCCGAACATTTAATTAGTTTTTCACAGCGATTTAAGGTTCCAATTCCAAGCTTTTTCGAAGGTTTACGGTTCGGCTTGGGTTTCTTGTTATCGCAACGGAACTTCAAACGTACAGCACCAGAACATTGATAGTATTACATAGCAACATATAAATATACGTAGGGAGGTGAGTTCGGACTACCTCTCGTCCAGCAAAACGAGTTTTGGAGAGATTTTGGCGACGGTTCGGAACGACGACGGAGCTCGGTCGGATGGTGATGGTGTTCGGCTGTGGAGGTGTGGCAGTGGTGTATGGTAGTGGAAATGGTGGTGCTCGGTGGCGGCTGGCGGTGATCCGGTTGGAGGAGGAGAAGGTGGTGATGGCGAGCACGGTTGTAAGGAGGTGGGAGGAGCAAAGTTGTGAAATCCGTTCCGTACCGGAGCTTAAACGGAACACAAAGACTAGAGATCCGTTCCGGTTGAAATACCGGCCTGTTCCGGCCAATACCGGATGTACCGGACGATACCGGTCTGTTTCGGACATTTTCCGGTGTTCCGTTCCGGTAATTTTATTTTTTTTTAAACTTGTGGGCTCTAAACTAATATATATGGTAGATATATAATAAATATATATAAAATATTAATTGCGGTAAATCCGGAACGGTATCGAGATACAGTCCGGTACCGGTACGTACCATTCCAGAAGTGAAAACGGTACGCTGGCCGGTACGGGATTGACAACTTTGGGGAGGAGAGTATTGACTGATAAATGGAGTTTTTTTTGTTGGATTATACTCATGACTTATTGGGTCATTTAAGTTGACCCAATTAAAACCCAATTAAGCCCAATTAATAAGTGGGTTAGATGGGTTAGACCCATTCTGACCCAGCTAATAAATGGGTTGGGTCTATTTTTTAATAGATGGGTTTGGGTTTCTTAATGGGTCTGGGTTCAATTTGCCACCCCTACTATAAAGGAACCTATCCCGTGAAAACCATGTTGGTAAAAAACAGAATTAGAGGAATCTTTATATAGAAGGAAATGCAAATTGCACCAAGAGATTTTAAAACCCTTAAAATCTGCCTGGTAAAAAAAATGGAATTATAGGGATAAGTATATGAAAGGAAATGTAAATTGCACATATATCCTTCCTAATTTCCGAATTTTATGATAAACCTACACATATCCTTTCAGAAGTTATTATTTATGATGCTTTAGTATGAATACAACTTTAAAATTGGTTTGAAATATTGTAGCTTTCATCTTGTATCTCAACTATTTCCTAATTCCTAATACAACTTTAAAATTGCTTTCAAAAGAATTATCCAAACTCATGCACCCAAAGATTTTTCCCCAATTCGTTAGAAGTCTCACACAACCCGAACTACAATCACACGAACTAAAAATTAATAATTCCAATAATGAATTGGGGGCCAAAAGGCAGCTCTCCCATGCTGATAAAAAAAATTATAAAAAATTCCTTACCATAGCTTGGCCATCGAACTTAAATTGGTGTCATAAATCACAACAAAAATCGCCAAATTATTGAACTTTGAGTCTTCTCCACTACAATTCGGCTAAACTAAAATACTCCTTCACATTTCTATACCAAAAAAGCTCACAAATTATGTACCACTATTCCACTACAATATGGCTAAGCTAAAATACTCCTTCACACTTGTAGACCAAAAAAGATCACAACAAATCATGCATCATCACTGCCAACAGTCGAACCCCATCACTATACAAACCGGGCCAGTGTGTGACAATTTGTGGTCTATACCATAACTTAAAATGAGGCCCCGGTATATATAAGTAGTCAATATGCTCTTCAGTCTTCTCAAATTCAAAAATAGTTAACTAAGTTTTAATGAATCCATGTCAACATATAAGTACGAATAATCCAATTAATCATCCTTATGGCATAGGAAATCTTAATCTTTCTCGGCCGAGAGTGGGTTTCTTTTAGACACAGGAAAAATCATTTATGAAGAAAAATAGGACATGTACCTTATAAAGTTTTGAATTCATCATCAAATCCTAATTTTTTTTTGTAGCTACATGGATGTGGCCATGGCTGTGGCAGCAATCTTATACTGCAGAAGCCTGCTAACACTATCGACGACGAGCTTTCACAATTCCAATTAGGAAAACAATGATCAAAATTTGATCTAAACAGAGAACTCTAATACTATCTTATTCGATTAAAACTCAATCTATACAAATGGAATCAATATACACACTCTTATGCAGGACGTTCAAATTCTATTTGATCCAGAATAACCACAAAAAGACCCCCTTAAACTTCAAATAACGACTAAAGAGAGCAATCAGTATGTAAGTACCTTGAAAGTTGAAACCGATTCAAATTGGAGTTGGACGAGACCCAACCAAAACCCCTGGTACCTAGGGTTATTCACCAGTGAGGTAGTCTCGTGCGTGCGTGAGAGAGAGGAGTCCGGCTCCTCTCTAATCTCGGCTCCGAAAAAACTTTTTCAATCACACTTGAATGATCGGGACCGTTCATAATTTTTAATTCACTAAGAGCACATACCAAAAATCAGTTTGATCAATTATCGTTTAATATGATTTTAAAACATATTTATATTGCAAAGAATTTAGAAAGGGGTTTTGTTCCAGTGTTGCAGTCTTATATTTTGCAAGATAATGTGTTCCAAAATCATATCTAATGATGTCCAATAAACTTGATTTTTGGCATCTTTCATGCTCTCAACGGGCAAAACAAAATGAACTATTTCAATCAATATTTTTTTTGGAACGGCAAAAATTTATTACGAGCGTCAATGACCTCTTACGAGCGTCAATGACCTCTGGTGAAAACTAGTGTGGCTTCAAAGTGCCCTATTTGACTCTATCGTGCTCGATTCAACTTGTCGGCAACCAGAGACCATCACCGATCACTCTACGGGCTTCAGACTCACCGACCTCCGGCGACCACTATTTTCAGTCCAATCAGGTTCGATTTGTACCGTGGAGCTCCGATCTGAATGCGATCGGTTTGTATTTCTGACACTTGTTTTGGTTTTGGGTGCTTCAATCTACGAAACCCATTACATGGTTGTTGTATAGAATTCTAGTGAAATTCACAAGCTCAATCTCGTGAAATTCACTAGCTGTTTATGGTTTTTGTGAAAGAGCTGATTCGTTGTGTTGAGATCCAGTGAAATACACAAATTCTAAAACTAGTGAAATTCACGAGCATATAGCTAGTGAAATTCATGATCGTATACTAGGTGGTTCTGATGTTGCTTTGAAACAACTAATTGTGTTTTGAGATCAAGTGAAATTCACAAATTCTTTGTGTTTTCATGGAATTTTTAAAAAAAATTAAAAGTTCAATTTATTTTCTTACAAAATCAATTCTATTTTCTTTTTGCATCAAACAAGTTGTTTTACAAAATCAGTTTTTTTCCCTTACGGGGTCCTTTGCTACTTATTTTGCAGATATCTAGTGAAAAATTAGTGAAATTTTGATTTAGTGAAAAATTCACGAGTTCGAAAAACTAGTGAAATTCACGAGTTTAAAAGCTAGTGAAATTCACTAGATAAAATAAAATCTACACCTAGTGAAATTTGAAATCCAGCAAAAATTTGTGAAATTTGAGAACCAATAAAATTTGAAATTAGTGAAATTTGAAATTAGGTGAAATTTGAGAAGTAGTGAATTTCACTAATTTTCGAAGTAGTGAAATTTTGTCGGAAAAAGTCACCGGCCGGAGTGGTCGCCGATCGGAAGTGGTTGTGGGGTGGAGGTGGGAGGGGGTGATTAAAATTTCGAAAAGATAATAAAGTGTGAAATTATATTTAGTTAAGGGTAAAAGGGTAATCTTCGTATGAGGTTGTCCTTAGAGGTAAATAAAATTGAGTTCATCCTTAATGGGAATTAAGACTTGGTTTTATAGACCCATAGGTAATTAATTTGCTGATATGAAAATACAGCTCACACCAAAGCGGGCCAGGCCCAGCCCAAAAAAGCCCGGCCCAGACCATCCCAAAACTAACCTTAACCAGTCCAGCCACCAATCACCGCACAAAACCGTCACCGCAACCACAAATAAAAGGGCCTAACTGTTTCAATCATTGACTTGAGATTATATAAAAATTACAGGCCGGGATTGGAAAGAGTGTTCTCTCATTGGAGAGGAGCCAGACTCCCTGCAAGTAGGGATGATATCAGTTCGGTTCGTTCGATTTTTCGTCGTATTTTGCACCAAACCGAACCAATCGGTTTGTGAGAAAGAGGAACCGACACCGATCGGTGGACGAAGAAAACCGTTCGGTTTGGTGGTGATGGAAGCGATTCGGTTCGGTCGATTTGTCGATTAGGAATGTTATAGACAACAACGACAAGAAGATCGAACATGAACTTGACTGCCAAACTTGGAAAAATACCAGATTTTGCATACAAAACATGGGAGGATGGTAAACAAATCCTATTGGAGAGAGTGTATTGACAAACCTTTTCGATTATTTTGAATTTCGAACTTGCTACCTTCGTGTAGTAGACTGGACTTAATATTTCGGACCCCCAGTCCAACAAGTACGGACCGAGGCCGTGCTCTCGAGTCCCAAGTTCGGCGACAACCGAAGCTGAGGAAGGTCCCTACCACTTACCCGACGTCTCAGCCGAGGAAAGACCTCTCCGGTTTGACTATTAGCAAGATCCCTGACATCGTCGCTTCCTCCCCCCTTCGAGTCACCTGCCATCGGGCTCGACCGAGGGTGGGGCTCGACCAACCGTAACACCACGTGCCACCTTACGCGCTGAAGCCGTTATGCCAAAAGAAAATGACGGGCGCACATGGGGGTGCCAGCTCATACTAAAAACGGTTACAAGATCTTATCGGTGACATCATAGTGACGTCAGCCGACCTGTGCAAGGCACTGTAGACACCTCCCAAACGGGGCATCGCCATACAGATTGATCACGTTGTGTTTAATCGATTGGTTGCTCACTTCATAAACCAAAATCATGGACATTCCCATGGCTAGGAACATCGCCACACGATAACGGTTATCATCAAATAGAGTCGCCACCCAGTTTATTAAAACTGGGAAAATAGATAGAGATTCTGGATACGGGAGCCAAAAGTACAATAAAGGGAAGGTGTTAGGCACCCCTCTTTGCCCAGTCGTGAGACTGGCCCATAATCGTTCAACATAAGACGTATAGATGCTTTGTTTAGTTCTAACACATAGTCTGTTTAGTTATTCCTTTAAACAGTAAGCAAAGTGAGCCAGTGCGATAAACGAGCATGCATCAGAAAGCAGAAAAACAAACAAATGTCCCAGGGAGATGGATCTCGCGGCCAGTGAATAGATGTCACGGCCGAGAGATCCTCCTGGTTTGATGTACCGGCCGAGGGATCGAAGCCCCGGTCGGTGTTCTTCCTCACACCAGACAGAAAGATTAATGAATAATCAAAACGCTATAGTTAATCAGAAAAGCAATAAATTAAGACAAACCAGAGGCCGTTGGGCCTCACCACCTTGATCCCTCAGTTGCTTGATTGCTTTGGATTGAGTGTGATTGACTGATTGCTTGATCGAGAACCCTAGAGTTAGGGTTTGAACTTCGGGGTTTGATCGCCGGATTGACGGCTGCCTTCGGAAGGTTAGGGCTTTTGGAGTATGGGATTGAGGGAGTATTTGTGCAGAGTTTCGAGGTTTGATTGAGTGTGTAGGTATCTCAATTTCTGTGTGTTAAATTCGGAGCCCAAAGGCCCCTTTATATAGGCATAGGGATGACTCACTCCGGCCAATCAAATCACAAGATGGCAATTGCAATCGCAATGCATCTCTAACTCTACGTCGTGATCTCCGAACGTAGCCCGAACGCATCGGAAAGGTAGTGTAGTTGGATCAAACCAAACGTCTGACAAAACGTTCCAGAGTCTGGAAAAAGGTCGATCTGGCGGCCGAGGAAAGGATGTCGCGGCCGTGGAATGGATGTCTCGGCCGAAGGATGGATCTTGTGGCCGAGATATTGATCTCTCAGGGAGATTTTGCTGGCAATAGGTTGCTCGGGTGAGGGATTGATGTTGTGGCCGTTAGATCGATGTCACGGCCGTCAGATGAATTCTTCTGTATTTCTGTTTGAAAGGCTGTATGGCTTTGAATTGGGTCCTCTAAGTGGTCAAAGTTCTCACCGAAAGTCCTAAGGTCCTCAAGGAAGCAATCAGCAATCATTGTATCCATTTCATCATCGGGATTGTCCCAAGGTGGGACTTGAAATAATCGTTAGGCCAAATTGGGGTGTCTACAGATGCCCCTCTTTGACTGAACTCAGACAGATCGCGAGACATGTTTGAGTAAGAGTCAAAGCTGTAAAAAGCAACTCAATTTGGTCCAACCACTATTCCAAGGGGTTTTCGAAAAAGGTTTTGTTATGGTCGGGCCGGGAGGCTGCCTACGTATTCCACAAGGGAAATTCAGACCAATCGTAGTTCGGGCAATAAAGAAAAGTAAAAGTTTGGAGGGTTAGAGACAGAAGACGTACCTTAGGGCTTAAAAAGCCGTAGTGTGACGTACCTAGACCGAGCCGTGGTTTTGGCGAAGAGTAGTTGAAGGACCGCGGGGCTACCCGGGGAGTTTCTTTGCGGAGAGCTTCCTTAGTATTTTGGGGTAGATCGGTACCGGCAGTGCGTTTGCTTTTCTTGATCGTCCTTACTTTGACCGAAAGGAGCTCGGTAGAGTATCCTATCCTTGCGAATGAGCCGGATGGGATTGATGTAATGGGGTGGAATCCAAACCATCTCTGGGATGAGTTGGACGCCGGTTTGTTTTTGAGATGTAGGGAGGCGCAGGGCCAGCTGGAGCACGGAGCTTTGGCGATGAGGGACCGAGGCACGGAGCCGGTTGTAGTCATGAGGCGAGAGCCCGGAGAGTGATTGATAGGACCGAAGCGCGGCGGGTGTTGATCATGAGGCGAGAGCTGAGGTGATTGATAGGACCGAAGCGCGGAGCCGGTGTTGATCATAAGGCGAGAGCTTGAGGTGATTATAGGACCGAAGCGCGGAGCCGGTGTTGATCATAAGGCGAGAGCCCGAGGTGATTGATAGGACCGAAGCCGGAGGTGGTATTGATCAGGATGAGAGCTTGTGGTGTCCGAGCTTTGAGCTTGACGTGATGAACCGAAGCGCGGAGCTGGTATAAGGCAAGGGCTGAGGTGAAGGAACCGAGGCATGGAGCCCGAAGTGATTGAGGCGTGGAGCCGGCTGCAGTCTTGAGGCGAGGGCCTGAGTTTGTCGGAGCTTAGAGCTTGACGTGATATGAACCGAAGCGTAGAGCTGGTTGTATTCTGATGGTCTGTGCACGGAGCTTTCTCATCATAAATGTTGACGTGGAGCCAAAGGATCGAGGCGTTGGGCCGATCAAATAAAACCGAGGCATAGAGCCGGTTGATAGCAGGGTTGACCTATTTCATGAGAGATATGCAGAGTGTACATGTGTGATGATGGTTGTTAGATGTGAACAGATATGATGCAGACTCGATGTGAAAATGTTGATGCAAATGTGCACGGGCCCGTGCGTGTGTGTTTGTTTTAAGCTTAGAGCTTCTATCAAGTTCCGGACTTGAGCATTCAGAGCGTAGAGCTCGAGCATTCGGACGGCAGAATCCGAGCATTCAAAGTACAGGCTTTGAGCATCTAGTACGCAGTGGTTGGGCATCCAAGCGTAGAGCTTGAGCATTCAAGTGTATAACTTGAGCATCCAGTACACAGTGGTTGGGCATCCAAGCGTAGAGCTTGAGCATTCAAAAATGTTAGATTTTTGAGCATCCAGGCGTAGAGCCTGAGAATAGATGTCTTGATTGTTGGGGTGGCTTAGAACCTGTTGCTTGTTTACGGCTTCGAGTCAGTTGAGATGTTTGGGCTTTGAGCCGCTGAGTTTATGGCTTGAGCCATTTCGGATGGTAGATACGAGCTTTGAGCCTATTGAGATAGCGGTCTTGGAGCCGCTGAAGTGATAGACACAGGCTTCGAGCCTGTTAAGAGCTTGATTGTGTACGGCTTCGAGCCAGTTGAGACAATGGGCTTAGAGCCGCTGGGTTGGTTGTTACGGCTTTGAGCCAGTTGAGATAGCGGTCTTGGAGCCGCTGAGTTGTGATAGCGAGCGTAGAGCTGCTGAATGAGTGTATACAGGCGTAGAGTCTGTCGATAATGGGCTTCGAGCCGGCTTTGAACCAGTTGATTGTTACGGCTTCGAGCCAGTTGAGTCAGTGGGCTTAGAGCCACTGAGTGAGTGAGAACGAGCGTAGAGCTGCCGGGTCAAGGGCTTGGAACCGCTGAGTTGACTGTTATAGGCGTAGAGCCTGCCAATAATGGACTTGGAGCTGCTAAAGTTTTGAACTCGGGGCTGCTGAATGTCTTGTTTTGCTGGCCAGCAGTTTGTGGAGAGATTTTCCTTAGTTTTGATTATGCTGCATTGGCTTGGGGATGCCCCCAAGGCTACTTGGTTGGTTGAGGACCTAGAATCCATGACGACTTGAATTGATGCACTGAGCATGATCTGATGTTGCTGAGGAAAATTGATTGGAGGGCCAGGAGATCGATCTCTCGGCCGAATGACTGATGTCTCGGCCGAGGAATCGAACACTCGGCCGTTTAATTGGTTTGTTTCCAGGGGCCTATAAAAGACCACGGCGTCAGCCGTTTCATTTTACCTTCCACTCTTCCTATTCCTCTCCTCGTTCCGAGAGCTCCATATCCGAAGATCCCTTTTACTTCCCCTCATTCCTAACAGCTCCGGGCCATGGGTGATGTACTGACATGGCTAGCGTGCGCGGAGGGAGACCGCGTTTCCTTTCGGTCCCGTCTTGATGCTTGATTTGGGACCCTCGCATGGGTATGTTTGATTAGGGGCCCTCGCATGGGTGGCTCGCTTCCGTGACGCGGAGCTCCTGGTGTGGCGGTGGTACGCGGTATGGTGATTTTTCTGGGCCATGTGGTGATTCTTTTGAGCCATGTGGTGTCCCTTCTGCACCGTAGTACTCCTTTGGTATACATCGCCCCAAGGGCGTCCTCTTCTTTTTTGTAGCTGGTCTCTTTTGTTCGGACTACCAGAGGGTTCGAAATCCTCTTCTGCTTCCTTTTTATTTCTTTCTTTGTTTTTCTTCCTGCAAAGGTTAGTTCGACAGGAAATCGATGTATAGTTTGTTTAGGAAATGTGGGATGATCCACCTTGTGATGTAAAAGCTTTCGATATATGAAACAAAAATCTTTTGCTCTGCTATTGTGATTGTACATGTTGTTTCTACGTTGTTTGTGTGTGATATTCTCGTTAATCCAACGAAACGAACTGAACCGCGGGAACAGTCTGTAAAATAGCCGTTCTGGCGGCCGACCAAATGATTACGCGGTCGAAACTTCGATCTGGCGGCCGAAGGATCGTTTTGTTTGCCTGGGTTTGACTTGCAGGTCAACCCTATTATCTACGGGCCGATGGATTGATCCCACGGCCGCCTTATCGAAATGCCGGCCGAGAGTTCGACTAAATTTCCGAGGATTAAGAATCCGATTCCGATTCGAACTAAGACTCGACCTAGCCCTATAAGTACGTGTTCTACGAACCCGATAGCATTGTCAGCAGCAATTTCTTTGCATATGGCACAACCAATCCTTGATCAGTGGTTGGATTCATTTAATGGCCTTGACCGTCTGCACTTTAAGTCCTTTGGCATGGACTTCCTCTTTTCCCTTCGTCACGTTCCTGTGAATTTTGCCTTCCTTAGGGCAGCCGCTAGTTTGTGGGACCCTGATTTTCACGTCTTTCGATTTAAGAGGGAGGAGTTGTGTCCTACTATCGAGGAATTTGCAACCATCATGGGTCATTCGGATATAGAGGGTTTCATTGTCCCTAATCCTTTGTTCAACCGTGGTGATCTCCTGAAGGATTTACTCCAAGTTCAGAAACATGAAGTTAAGTTCTTCCTAGTGAAAGGGAGGCTGGAGATTCTGCAACTTATTCAGCGTTTTGGTACAGCTGAGGCTCATCGCCAAGTTTCCCTACAGAAATCATGCTTTCATGCATTGTGCACTTGTCTCCTTCATTACTACTTGCTTGGCCCTTCCTCTGGTCATGCTGATCCTATATTGCTTAACCTTGCTCAACAAATTGGAAACCGTGTGGGTTTTGCTGGTTTAGTGTTGGCAGAGACCTTGATGGGCCTAGATGTGATGAAGAGTAGTCCTACAGCTCAGTTCTCAGGCAGTCCCTTGCTATTGCAGGTTCGCTCTTTTATTTGTTTCATTTGTCAAGTTTATCTTTTCACTCATCACTCTTTTGTTTTGACTCACATGTTCTCTCAGCTCACAATTTTCCCTTTTTCTCTAGGTATGGTTGTTTGAGAAGTTAAAAGTGTGGGATGCGCCAGAGCGACTTCCTTACAATCCAGACCAGTGTACGGAGCGTCACATGGTTAAACAGTTCCCAACTGAGGCTGCTTGGGAAGCGTGGATGAAGACTTGCAGAGGTGATTGGATTCAATGGGTTTGCCCCTGGTATGGTATCGAGAGTATGACTGTGAGTACTATGAACCACTTTGGTGTGGCAGTGATTGGCATTACTCGAGTCGTTTTCTACTTCCCTGCTCGCTTTCAAAGGCAGTTTGGGGCTGAACAAGCCGCAATCTTGGGTGACCCTGAGTACACCGTCTCTAAGATCCATGATGCCAACTTCCGTCGCAATATGCTGCGTCTCTGGCCAAATAGAGTGATGCAGGAGGTTGCTGAGAACTTTGTTGCCAAGCTATCGGGTTCTTACAAACGCTGGTTGAAGAAAAACCTTTTGGAGGATAGTAGTGCAAAGAGAAGGAAGACCTAGAGATCGGCGCTTTGCTTATGTTTTTCAAAAGATATTTGTTTGATTCTAGCTTTCATGGATTAAGAATTGTTTAGGTTTGCTTTAACCTTTCTCTTTGGAAATAATAAAACATTTGGTCGTTTTATTTGAAGATGTTATTGCCATGATTTGATAGCGAACATGCTTTAGGATAGACCTAGAAATCTTGGAAGTGATGATGATAGCAGTGGCCGAATCTCAAACTTAGAGATTGCCTACGTATCCCATGGAGGGAATCAGGCCATAAACGTAGTTCCAACAAAGGGGATTTGTTTTAGTTAGGGTCCACTCGGATATTTTCCTCTCCTTTTGTGCTCTAAATTTTGCCTGAGAACCGCCCTTGCGGGTTTTCGGTCTAGCGAGCGTTTTATTTATGCCTTAGTTTTTGCCTAAGCCGCCCTTGCGGGTTTTCGACCTAGCAGGCTGCTCTAATTTTTGCTTGGATCCGCCCACCCTTGTGGTTTTCGGTCCAACGAGCATCTCTCATGGGTAATACTTCCTCAATTTATCGATGTTGACTGGTGTTGCGAATTCCATTCCATCCAAGTCTGCAATGTATGCTGCTCCTCCAGAAAGTATGCGTTTGATAAGGTAGGGGCCTCCCCAGTTTGGTCTAAACTTGCCCCTTGGGTCTGAGACGTGGCGACGAATTGCTTTGAGCACCATGTCTCCTACCTTGACGTCCCTAGGTTTCACCTTTTTGTTGAATGCTCGTGCAATGCGGCGTTGATACCCTTGTACATGGTATAAAGCCCTCAGTCTCCTTTCGTCTAGTAGTGCCAACTCGTCGTAGCGGTTTTGAACCCAGTCTTCCTCGATCATCCCAGTCTCAGCTAGAACCCTCAACGAAGGTAATTCCAATTCGATAGGCAAGACAGCTTCCATTCCATAGACCAGAGAGTAGGGAGTGGCCCCAGTTGAAGTCCTTTCAGTTGTTCGATATCCCCATAGTGCCAGAGGTAGCATTTTTGGCCAGTCCGTGTAAGTGTCGGTAGTCTTCCGCAGAATCCTCTTGACATTCTTGTTTGCAGCTTCAACTGCTCCATTAGTTTGAGGTCGGTAAGTAGATGACCGATGATTTTGTATCCCAAATTCGGCGAAAAGCTTCTTTGTCGCCCCCTTGAAGTGCGATCCATTATCACAGACAAACTCATGAGGTACACCATATCGATAGATGATATTAGTGCGGATGAATTTGGCCACATGAGTGGCTTTGAGAGTAGCATAGGAAGCCGCTTCTACCCATTTGGTGAAGTAGTCGATAGCCACTAGGATGAACTGATGTTTGTATTTTCCCTTTGGATTTATACTTCCAATGACGTCTATCCCCCAAGTGGAGAATGGCCAGGGGGATGTCATGCTGTACAATTCCGTAGGGGAATACGCATACGATCAGCGTGAGTTTGGCATTTGTAACATCGACGGACATAATCAGCGCAATCGGCCTCCATTGTAGTCCAATAATATCCCTGACGTAGGATCTTCTTTGCCATCGTTGCCCCATTCATGTATGGCCCACAAATTCCTTCATGTATTTCCTCCATTACCTGCGGCCGTCCTCTGTCGTGACGCAAAGTTGACTTGGACCCAAGTGTGCCCTTCGGTATATTGCTCCTCCACAGATTACAAACCGGGCAGCAAACTTCCGTAGAGCTGTTTTGTCCTTCGAGGTGGCCTCGGATGGGTATTCCCCTTTTTCCAGGAATTCTTTCACGTCTTCGTACCATGGCTTGCCATAGTCTTCACCTTCCTCGGTAAAGGTACACTCACATGCTGGTTTAACCTTTTGTTCGATCATGAGAGGCCGCATTGTGAATCCCAGGGGTATTTCGACCATAGACGCCAATGTCGCCAGTGCATCTGCAAATCTATTGCTCACTCGAGGAGTGTGTGTAAAGATAACAGAATCGAATTGTGGAATTAGATCTTCCAGCACAGAGTGATATAGCTTCAGTGTATCCTCCTTGACCTTCCAGTCTCCTCTTGCTTGAGATACCACCAGGTTTGAATCCCCAGTGACTTCTACCCTTTTTGCTCCTAGCTCCAGGGCTGCCTCCATTTCAGCAATACAAGCCTCATTTCAACTTGGTTGTTAGTGACTTCAAACCTTAGCTTATATGACAAAGGGATGTGAGAGTCGTTTGGGGAAACTAGCAATACCCCTATGCCATATCCACATTGGTTTGATGCTCCATCAAAGTAAAGTTGCCAGGTGTCGTCTAAGAGACATAAGATATCCTCGTCGGGGAACATGAAGTCCTCTGCCTCGGCCTCTGTCACAGGGTGATCTGCCAAGAATTCTGCCACAGCTCTTCCTTTTACCGATTTCCTTGTCATGTATTTGAGGTCGAACTCCGCTAGCAGCAATAACCACCTAGCTAGCTTTCCGATAAGTGCTGGCTTTTCGAAAAGATACTTGATTGGGTCTAAACGAGAGACCAGCACCACCGGATGTGCTAACAGGTAATGCCTCAGTTTCTTTGTGGCCCATACTAGCCCCCAACAGGTTTTCTCAAGGGGAGTGTACCTTGTCTCATAATCCATCATTTTCTTACTGAGGTAGTATATGGCGCACTCTACTTTGGCGTCGTTTTCTTGTGCTAGCATACATCCCATGGACATGTCTGTTACTGAGAGATACAGAATCAATGGCTTCCCAGGGATGGGTGGCGATAGTACAGGTGGATTCTGAAGGTATTCCTTGATTGCCTCGAATGCTTGCTGACAGTCTTGGCTCCATTCAAAATCCGTACCTTTCTTCAGTAGTTTGAAAAGAGGTTCACAGGTGGTTGTGAGCTTGGAAATGAACCTGCTGATGAACTGTACCTTCCCTAAGAAGCTCCTTACTTCCTTTTCTGTCCTAGGTGGTGATATCTCCATGATAGCCTGTATCTTGGAAGGATCTACCTCGATTCCTCTTTGAGTGATGAGGAAACCTAACATCTTTCCAGCTGTTACCCCAAAAGTGCATTTTTGAGGGTTAAGACGCAACTTATAATTCCTAATCCTCTCAAAGAACTTTTGGAGTGCTCCATAGTGTCCTTCCCTTTCCTTTGATTTGACTATCATATCGTCGACATACACCTCGACCTCTTTGTGCATCATGTCGTGCAGCAGTGTTGTGGCCATCCTCTGGTAAGTGGCTCCAGCATTCTTCAACCCAAACGGCATTACTCGGTAGCAGTAAGTTCCCCAAGGCGTAGTGAAGGTGGTTTTCTCTCTATCCTCAGGAGACATAAGGATTTGGTTATACCCAGAAAATCCATCCATGAAGGATAGTAATGCATGGCCTGCGGTGTTATCTATTAGTTCGTCTATGTGAGGTAATGGGAAGTCATCTTTCGGACTGGCTTTGTTGAGATCTCGGAAATCTACGTAGACCCTGATTCTTCCAGTTTTCTTTGGTACGGGAACGATGTTTGCTACCCATTGTGGATATTCGGTGACTATGAGAAAACCGGCGTTGATTTGCTTAGTGACTTCTTCTTTTATCTTTAGGACCCAATCAGGGCGCATTCGTCTCAGCTTTTGCTTAACCGGTTTTGCGTCAGGATGGAGGGAAATTTTGTGCTGAACAATTTAGTGGTCTATTCCAGGCATGTCCTCGTAAGACCAGGCAAAAACATCTTTGTATTCTTTTAGCAAAAAGATTAGTTTTTCACTTTCTTGAGGGGATAGTGCGGCACCAATTTTAACCATTTTGGGCTCGTTTTCAAAGCCTATGTTTGCTGTGATTATCTCCTCAGAAAAAGGTTTAGCGTGCCTTTCCTCTTCTCTCTCGATGAATTCTAGAATTTCTTTTGGAATTTCTTCCTCAAAATTTGGTTTGTCGGAATCCACACAATTGATCATAGGCAAAGTGAAATACTCTAAATCTTCCTTCTCATTGCTAAATTTATCAAAAGACATTTCAGAGTCGAATTCAAAGTAAATGCTATGCCTTGGTACTTTAACCAAGTTTTCCTCACTAGACTTAGTAGTTTCAAAGGATGAAAAGCTTGACTCGGACTGAGTCGACTCGGAGTCGGAATCGAAATCAGAACTAAAATCAGAATTAGCGCTTTTCATTTTGTATTTTAGAGTGTGTTCCACGGTCCAGTTAGGGTAAGCCCCTTTTTCAGCATCCACAATCAGCTCAGAGCAGTCTTTTTCATCACCAAGGTCGATCATCAATACTTCACTGTCACCTTGATTCGCACTTTCATTATTGTCACCTTGCAAGTCTTGGAGGGCCATTTGATTTGCTATTGCTGTTATTCCTCCAATTGAGCTTCAATTTCGGCTTCGTCACTGTTGTCGACCCGTCGTGTGCCAACAAAGCCCCACCAATTACCAAAGCTGTCTATGATGGGGTGGATCACCCTTATTTCATTGTTGGTGACCCCCTCATCAAAGAGTAGGTTTAGTGATATTTCGTCCAGTGGGTCATTGTCGACAGCCTCTTCTTCCTTTGCCTCTACAATCTCGAGGTTGTTGACCTCGTCTATTGGCCAATAATCATCGGTAGGTGCATAGGGGGTCATAAAAGTAGATTGGAACCCTGCGAAGCCCTTCTTCTTCAATCAGGTCTTCTACCTCTTCCTCATAAACTGTTCCAGCGAACATGACATGGTTGTCTTCAATGATAGCCACCATAGGCTTTGGTTGATTTACTGGAGTGATGTATTCAGAGGGGTTGAAATCTTCAACGGCAGAGTGGAGCGGCCAGACAACTTGGTGACAACTTGAAAGTGCGAATCGGACATGAACAGTGATGCGGTCATTTTTCCTGAAAAAGTTTTTATGCTTTAGTTAGATTGATTAATCTTACCTCGCTTATTTGACTTAGAGAGAATCCTAAGGTTTAACCTGCAAAAGAGAAACTTTACAACATACACATATACAGTGGGTGTGAGGAAGAACTTGGAAGTAAAAATGCAAGTAGGTTCCTAGCCTGTAGGTTCCTGTCTTAGTTTGATAAGTTCTATAGCTTTCTAAAGCATGCAAGGTTTTGGTAGTCTCAGGGTGCTCCGTTGTCAAAGGGCACCAATCCTCTCACCAGCCCATTATAGGCGGCGATTGGGTGATTTCCTTTTTGATATACCACTAGGTACGAGTGACTATGGAGTTTGCTGGAACCCCCAACATAGCCCGTGTCATGCCGGGATATTAGGTGAACTCAACGGGTTGCCCGCTCGATGCATATGATAAATGAATTGGACAAGGCATGTATTAGTCTTATGTTGAACTTTCTGGTTATGGCTCTCATATTCCCCAGCGGAGTCGCTAAAGGTGTAGACACCTCCCAAACGGGGCATCGCCATACAGATTGATCACGTTGTGTTTAATCGATTGGTTGCTCACTTCATAAACCAAAATCATGGATATTCCCATGGCTAGGAACATCGCCACACGATAACGGTTATCATCAAATAGAGTCGCCACCCAGTTTATTAAAACTGGGAAAATAGATAGAGATTCTGGATACGGGAGCCAAAAGTACAATAAAGGGAAGGTGTTAGGCACCTCTTTCTGCCCAGCGTGAGACTGCCCATAATCGTTCAACATAAGACGTATAGATGCTTTGTTTAATTCTAACACATAGTCTGTTTAGTTATTCCTTTAAACAAGAAGCAAAGTGAGCCGTGCGATAAACGAGCATGCATCAAAAGCAGAAAAACAAACAAATGTCCCGGGAGATGGATCTCGCGGCCGGTGAATAGATGTCACGGCCGAGAGATCCTCCTGGTGTAGGAGGGATCGAAGCGCCGGTCGGTGTTCTTCCTCACACCGACAGATAAAGATTAATGAATAATCAAAACGCTATAGTTAATCGAAAAGCAATAAATTAAGACAAACCAGAGGCCGTTGGGCCTCACCACCTTGATCCTCGGTTGCTTGATTGCTTTGGATTGAGTGTGATTGATGATTGCTTGATCGAGAACCCAGAGTTAGGGTTTGAACTTGGGGTTTGATCGCCGGATTGGCGACCGCCTTCGGAAGGTTAGGGCTTTTGGAGTCTGGGATTGAGGGAGTATTTGTGCAGAGTTTCGAGGTTTGATTGAGTGTGTAGGTATCTCAATTTCTGTGTGTTAAATTCGGAGCCCAAAGGCCCCTTTATATAGGCATAGGGATGACTCACTCCGGCCAATCAAATCACAAGATGGCAATTGCAATTGCAATGCATCTCTAACTCTACGTCGTGATCTCCGAACGTAGCCCGAACGCATCGGAAAGGTAGTGTAGTTGGATCAAACCAAACGTCTGACAAAACGTTCCAGAGTCTGGAAAAAGGTCGATCTGGCGGCCGAGGAAAGGATGTCGCGGCCGTGGAATGGATGTCTCGGCCGAAGGATGGATCTTGTGGCCGAGATATTGATCTCTCAGGGAGATTTTGCTGGCAATAGGTTGCTCGGGTGAGGGATTGATGTTGTGGCCGTTAGATCGATGTCACGGCCGTCAGATGAATTCTCCTAGGCTTCTGTATTTCTGTCTGAAAGGCTGTATGGCTTTGAATTGGGTCCTCTAAGTGGTCAAAGTTCTCACCGAAAGTCCTAAGGTCCTCAAGGAAGCAATCAGCAATCATTGTATCCATTTCATCATCGGGATTGTCCCAAGGTGGGACTTGAAATAATCGTTACGCCAAATTGGGGTGTCTACAGGCACATGCCCGTACTTGGAGAGCAAGCCAAGCAGACTCTATAAATACCAAAGTAGGGCAGCCCTAAGGAGGTACATGCTTCTACACACTAAAACCCTAGTCTCTTGCTTTACACTCTGCACATTCTCATCCTCTCACCGGAGGGCCTTGTCGGGCAACCTCGGCCAGGTCTTAGTCGTGCGTTCACTGTGCAGGTTAGGGCAAGAAGGCTAGGCAATGCTTGAACCAATTGAAGAGGAGCTCAGACCAAGGATCAACAGGCCACACAATTGGTGAACCTGACGTGAATCGCTTCTAATTCAGAGCTGCTCGAATTTCCTTCAAACTACATTCCTCTTCCCAAAAACAACCTCAGCCACAATGGGCGGGGACCTGACGAACGTTACCATTTCGGGGGCCAAGGACGCCAATGGAAACTCAATCCTTCCACCCCTGGAGAGGCACATGTCCATTTCGATTCCCGCTAGCTCTGGGTTGTCTCCGGCTCAAGACGATGCAACGGCAGCTTACATCCGCCTGTTGCAGCGACGGGATGATGAAAGAAATAATGAACTGGTGGCTCTGAGGGCAAAAATGGCTCAGATGAAGCAGCATATGCAAGAAGTCGCACCAGCCACATCCAGATCTGCTGGAGATTGGAGGCGACAGAGACAAACACCACCCCCACCACCGCAGGAGCAGCCCTTCGAAATAGGCTACCGCGGTTCCGTGAAGGACCACCTTGGCTTCACACCTAAGAAGGGCGATGTAGAGACCCGTAAAATTTTTGTTTTATTTTAATTATTGAAGAGTTTATTAATTGGATAATTACGAGAATATGGTTTATTTGGTGGATATTTGAATTAGGGATTTAAGTGAAAGAATAGAGACTTGAGGGAGTGTGTGTGTGATTTCTAGATATGGGACTATATAAGGTGTGTGTGTGTGCAAAGTAGGAGAGAATTAATCCTCCTCCTCCCTCTCTCCCGTCCGACTCTCTCCCTCTCTCGGCTCTTCTCTCTCTCTCCCTCATTCCACCACCAAAGGTCGAAACCCAAAGAACCCAACCTTCTATCCATCTTCCTCACGTGCTCTTGAGTTCGTAGCTCGTCCGGTTTGGCTCGGAGAGGAGTATTTTGGGAGTATTTCAAAGTTTGAGTTCAAGGGTTCGCGTGGCCCGATCTCTTCGCGTGTTTGCTCTCCGACTTCGAGGTAGGGATTTCTTGCACTTGTTATATGTTTATGTGTTGAATTTGCACCTTAATCGTGTCTATAGTTGTTGTTGTTGTTGTTGTGATTGAGCTGCTTGAAATCTGCAGAAAAACTGCTCGAAAGCCTCCCGTATCGATACGGCCCTTAACCCGTATCGATACGAAACAAACTGTACAGATTCGTAGTCATCCCGTATCGATACGGATTTTAGCCGTATCGATATAGTGAGCTTATCTCCAGAATTCACTGTTTTGCTCCGAACTCCATTGTTTTAACCCCCGATCACTTCTAATACCTTTTGAACACCTCCAAACCTATTTCAAGTATGCTTTATTGGATTCCATTGGTTTACTTACGTTATCCTCGTCTCGTTGGCTTTCCGTCGTTGGGAAAAGAGTAGTGGTTTATTAGATAAAACTTAACTTGAAGTGTATTGATGGGATTGGTGGTACTTGAGGGTCATTGTGACATGAGGTGGTGAATGCTAGAAGTGTTTTTGGTGCTAAGGCTAGACGTGGCGAATGGTAGGATGAAAATGCGTATGGTAGAGAGGTTATTGTGTATCGTTGGGCATAAGGTTGACGTGGGGCATTTTTGTTGAACGATAGGGGTTTGCCTAGTGATCCGGAAGAGAATAGGGTGACCCGTGTCTTTGTGCTTCGTCTCGATTAATCATCTTAGGTTCCTTTGGCACTCGTTCTATAGATTGTTGCTTAGAACCTAGCCGGTGGTGTGTCGTAGAGTTGTTAGGGGTTCGATACGAGATGTAGGGCGTTGAAATAGACATAGAGGAATAATATGAACTTAAGAGGTTTATTAATGTACGATAAGACATGGTTATAAGTTGTAATACACTGAATGACGATGATTGGAAGATTGGGACTGGGGAAATGTTGTTATTCCACTTTCGAATTGATAATGTATATGTGTTGTGTGAGTTGTGAATGTTGAACTGAGGGTCCTGCAACGCAAGGTGTGGTAATACGGAAACCCAGGTGGTGAGAATTCACTGTAACGCAAGGTGTGGTAATACAGCTGAATGTCTCATATGATGAATGAAGTTATAATTGACTTATTGAAGTTTAAGTTGTCGTTTGGGCTTTGAGCTGCTTGATATTGTAACTGTTGAAAAGAGAAGATAAACAATGGATTCCATCAAAGTTTTTGAAAAAAAAGGAACTTGGTTTTGAAAAAGGGATTTTTATGAAAAATCCTCCGGTATTCCTGAGCGAATCAACGGTTCCGGTATTTGGGCACAAATCAACGGATTCCGGTATTCAAGAGAATCAACGGAGCTCGACCCGCGGAGGTCGAGAGTATTTCTCAAAATTATTTTGGAAATCAAACGGGAATGTTTTCGTTTTATGAAAAGAGGCTCGATGGCTATGGCATTGAGTAATGAGATTGTTTGTGGCATTCGTTTAAGTAGTTATAAAAGGGTTGAGAAGTCGTCGTGGTTATTCGGAATGATATGAGCTTAATGTCGCTTCGAGATGACGTACGAATGGTTAGGGACGTCTTAAGAAGCATAGGATCCCATAGTCGTAGCTTGTTGGATCTTTATGGTGCCCCTGTGTATCCCTTGTTCGTTAGTGGAGATCATTCATTCTCATTGCATAAATCGTCACATTTTCATATAGCTTCTGCATAGAATTCTCTACTGGGCACGTGTTTGCTCAACCTACCATTTCAGGTTTATTGCAGGTCATGGTCTTGGAAAGTTCGGAGTGCATGCGGGCATTATCAAGTAAAGCTATTTTGAAGAGTACTTAGTTATACTTGTAAAGTGAACAGTTTGTTATGGTTTTGTAATTTGGAAGATTGTATTTGTAGAACAGTTTGAAGAATTGGAAACTGTAATGTATTTTGGGGTAATGTAAACACGATTGTGAGGGTTTTGTATTTCAAATCTTATTATTATTTATGTTTAAAATCGAGGGTGTGACAGGCGACGCAAGGGAACTAATCCTCTACCGGCAGCCAACCACCTCCGCGATGCATCGCTCAAGAAGCCACCAGGAGCGGAGCAAATCTAGGGACACCGCCGAATCATTCACAAGTACGTACTCCACTAGTCACACGAAGTTCTCCCGCACCACAGCTTCCCACCACAGCCGAGCCTTCCTAGAGACAAGGCACCATGTTTCCGAGCATCTTGGAGAAATTCCACTTGAAAACTTGGAAAACAAGAAGAGGGTTCGGCGAGACGGTAAGGGCGTCCGCGTCGAAAGGCAAGACGATGACCCAAAAGTCTGTCGTGAAAGAGAAAAATCTATTGACGAACCTCGCCAAGTAGGCACCGATTTGAGGGAGAAGCTTTGGCACCGAGACCATGAGAAACCCTCGGATAAAGATTCCAATGATAGAGATCACAAGCGGTCGAGGACCGACGGGCACGGCAAGCCACTATGCCCAGGCTTTGAACGGCAGCTAAAGGACCTCGGCGTCTCGCCCTTCACACCTCATATAATCAATACGCCGGCCGAGTCCATCCAACCACTTGCGAAGCCTATATGCACTTGATTCATTTTCGCCAAACCATCGAGCTACGTACCACAAAGGATGAAGTCAAGTGCAAAGCATTCCCTACCAGCCTCGGCTCTCTTGGACTCCAGTGGTTCAACAAATTGCCCACTGGATCCATCCGAAACTTGGTCGACCTTGAACGGGCATTCAACACCCGCTTCATTACTAGCAACAAGACGACCAAAGAACCCGAGTCCTTGTCCCAAATGAGGAAGCTTCTGACCGAGACGCTCAGGCAGTACTCCAAACGTTACTGGCAACTTTTCAACGAGATCCTTGGAATTGATGAGTATTGGGCCGCACATTCTTTCAAAAATGGCCTGGAATCTAGTAGCAAGATTTTGGACGAACAAGCAATCCATCCTCCGCATGGCATGGGCGAACTCATGAGAATTGTGGAGAGATTCTGCACCCTCGAAGAACTCTGCGCGGACTGAGTGGCCCAGAGGATTCCCAACCCAACTGCTACCTAGCCCATGATCACTCATCAGCTGCCAACGACGATTCCCACCCTGCAATCCCACCCAAAGAAGCATGTGAACAATATCAAGGAAGGGAAGAAATGTTCACCGAAGGCACACGATAACGTGGCCGAATCAACAGTTTTCAAGGAACCCATTTGGTCTTTCCTCAAGGAGATTATGAGACTACCCTGGTTTGAGTGGCCGACAGGAAAGCTCGGCACTGACACAGGCCAACCAGATCAGAACCCAAGGAAGAAGTGTTCCTATCACAATGAGCTCTGCCACTATACCACAGCTTGTGCCCCGTACAAAGCACTCTTAGAGCGCCTGGCATCTTAAGGTCACCTCGATCAGTATATTAACAGAGCCAAAACACCCGCCCGCCAGCCTATCTCCAACCCAAATCCCAATGAACCACGAATGGTAATCCACGTCATCCACGGCCCGGTAACCAAAGAGTCTGAGACCACACTTCGAGCCGATCTTGATCTCGCCTCCACTTCTAAGCAAATACTCTCGGTGGGACCTCGGTCAAAGTGACCACACCCACAGAATGTGCCAAAATGGACAATCACCTTCACCGAGTGTGACCTCGAAATCGTGCAAACCCCTCACACCGACGCTCTTATGGTCACCGTTCAGATTGGAGTCCACGACGTCAAGCGAGTCCTCGTTGATCAAGGAAGTTCGGCAAAAGTCATGTACTACAACCTCTTCAAAAAGCTTGACCTCCCAGAATCGGTCCTACAGCCGGCAGAAGTGCCCCTCATCGACTTCAATGGAGCCCCCGTCTGGCCGCATTTTCCTTCCTATTGTCGTCGGTTCAAAAACGTTGAGTGTCGAGTTCGTCGTTGTCAACATTCCAAGCCCATACAAAGCCATCATTGGCTGAACCTGGCTCCACGGCATGCAAGCCATTGCTTCCACCTATCACCAGGTCATTCGCTTTATCGGCGCAAACGGAAGGCAAGAAGACCTACACGGCGATCAAGTCACATCCAAAAAGTGTTATGTCTCAATCGTTCACAATTCAACCAAAGCAAAACAAGTCCAATGCGTCGAGGTACCCAACCTGGCCTTACTTGAAGACATTAGCGAACTAGCCGAGGACAAAGCAATCGAAGACCTTGTGTTTATGCCAATCAATGAAGACGGCTCTCGTTTCTTTTTACTCGGCTCTTCCCTCAGCGAAGCCGAGCACAAAGACATGTTCCAATTCTTCAAGAACAACATCAAAGTATTTGCATGGACCCCCTATGAAATGCCAGGGGTCGATCCGAACTTCATCAGCCATACCCTCAACGTCAAGAAAGATTCAAAACTTGTAGTACAAAAGGCAAGGCGCTCGGCTCCCGAACACGCTGAGGCCGTCATGGAAGAAGTCAACCGCTTATTGGACGCCAATGCAATTCAGGAAGTGCAATATCCCACATGGTTGTCAAATACCGTCATCGTCAAGAAAAAGAACGGCCAACGGAAGGTCTGTGTTGATTACACCAATTTGATCGATGCTTGCCCAAAGGATTAGTTCCCACTGCCAAAAATTGACCAACTGGTGGATGCCACGGCCGGCCACACTGGGCTCAGCTTCCTAGACACCTACCACGGCTACCACCAGATCGCAATGGATCCAAACGACATGGAAAAGATGGAGTTCATAACTTCGTATGGCATCTACTGTTACCGAGTCATGCACTTCGGGCTCAAGAACTCCGGTGCCACATTCACCTGAGCCATCTTCAAAATGCTCCACGCCAAGATTGGCCATACGGTAGAAGCATACATCGAAGATCTCGTTGTCAAAAATCAGAAGGAGTACAATCATCTTCGGGAGTTGGCCGATGTCTTTGAAATTCTCAAATTTCACAAGCTCCGCTTAAACGCAGAAAAGTGCACTTTTGGCGTGAGTGCGGAAAAATTTCTCGAACACTTGGTCACCAGGCGCGGGATCGAGGCCGACCCCAACCAGATCAAGGCCGTTGCAAACCTACGACCACCACAAACAATTCGAGAAGTCCAAAGACTAACAGGCATGGCGGCAGCTCTAAACCGATTTATCAGCAAGTTATCAGATAAGTGCCATGCATTTTTCCATGCCTTGAAAGGTAAAAGCTGACACAATTTCGAGTGGTCTACGGACTATGACACAGCGTTAGCCGAACTCAAAAGCTACCTCAACTCGGCTGCACTGATGGTCAAGCCGAAAGAATTTTAGAATCTTTACATGTACCTCGCTGTCTTGTCTCACGCCGTTAGTTCAGCATTGGTTTAGCGAGAAGGCGTTGAAGACATGTCGATCTATTTTACAAGTAAGACGCTCCTACTAGCACAAACGCGCTACCTCCCTCTCGAAAAGTTAGCACTCGCACTTGTCTCAGCCGCATGGAAACTTCTGCCATAATTCCAGTCCCATACTATCACCGTCCTAATGGAACATCCTCTCAAGAGCCTTTTTCGGAAAGCCGACCTCTCCAACCGAGTTTCCAAATGGGCCGTTGAACTCACGAATTTCGACATTCGCTTTAAACCATGGACGGCAATCAAGGGGCAGATCCTCGCCGACTTCATAGCTGAGTTGACTCCGAAAGATACGAGCAACCTTAACAATCCAGCACCATCCCAACCTGCAGCCGAACAACAAGTAGTCAAACAGACTTGGCACTTGTTCCAAGGAGACATATGGTGCCTCCATGTCGATGGCGCCTCTAATAACAACCGAGTGGGGGCAGGGGTCGTCTTGGTCTCCCCTTGCGGGACTCTTCACAAAAGCGCTATTAGCATCGATTTCCTCGCCACAAACAATGAAGCCAAATACGAGGCCCTTTTGGCCGGCCTGCGTTCCGCGATTGCAATGAAGGTCGAAGATCTAGCCGTCTTCTGTGAGTCCCAACTTATTGTCAATCAGGTTCTAGGGGACTACGAAGCTCGAGACCCCAGAATGCTGAAGTACCAAGTAACGGCGACTGAACTCATTCACCACTTCAAGAATTTCAAGATTGAGCAAATCAACCGCGAGCACAACGCCCACGCCGATGCACTCACCGGCCTCGCTTCAGCATCTCAAGCTTCAAAATTCCGGACTATCAATTTCGGCAACATTGAATGACCAACTTTCGAAACAACTCAAGAAGTACTCAACATCGAGCTCAGTCCAAGTTGGATGGAAGAGATTGTTGCATTCCTCCAAGATGATACTCTACCAACAGACAAAAAAGAGGCTTACCGCATCCGGAATAAGGCTGCTTACAATTGGCTCTCCGAGAGCGGCCAACTTTACAGAAAGTCCATTTCCAGGCTGTACCTCCTCGTTGTCCACCCAACCCAAGTGCCAACAATCCTCGCCGAGCTCCACTCTAGCAGCTGCGACTGTCACTCCGGCGTTTGCTCTGCCAACGGGCGATGAGTCAAAGATATTTTTGGAAGAACATAAAGAAAGACTGCGAAGAGGTTGTCCGCAAGTATCGACCGTGCCAATTATTTTCTCCCATTCCTAAGCAGCCCACACAAAACCTCTCCCCAATAACCAGCCCTTGGTTTTTTGCCCAATGGGGGCTCAACATTGTTTGAAAGTTGTCGATCGCACCAGGTGGATTCAAATACCTCATCACGGTAATGGATTACTTCTCTAAGTGAGTGGAGGCCGAATCTCTGGTCACAATCACTGAGGTTGACGTTCGGAGATTTGTCTGGCGAAACATCGTCACAAGGTTTGGCATCCCTTACGCCATCGTCTCTGACAATGGGACCCAGTTTGTTGGGAACGGCCTTTCTAGCCTCTGTGAAGAATTTGGGATACGCTTCTTCAACTCCACTCCTGCATACCCCCAAGGAAATGGGCAAGCCGAAGCAACAAACAAGACCGTCTGTGCTGGGATAAAGCGTCGACTTTACTCAAAAAGAGGTAAATAGGCCGAGGTGCTGCCAAGAGTCCTATGGGCTTACCGTTCCACACCTCGGCGATCCACCAGATAGACATCATTTTGCATGGCGTTCGGCATGGAGGTCGTAATCTCTTTGGAATCCAAGTTCCCCACTTTAAGAACAAAACACTTCGACCCAAAAACTAATGATGAGGCCGTGGAAAGAGAGTTAGTTCTGGCAGAAGAGAAACATGATGACGCTCAGCTGAAGCTCACGGAGTACCAATAGCAAGTCGCCAAAGCCTACAACCGTAGCGTGAAGACCAAGACCTTCAAGCCCGATGATTTAGTATGGAGGAAAGTGGTGCAAGCCAGCAAGAAGACAAAATTCAAACCAAACTGGGAAGGGCCATTCCGCGTGGTTCGGATTGCTGGAGAAAGGGCTTATGTTTTAGAGGACATGGATGGGAAGGTCCTCACCAACCCGTGGAATGCCCAAAATTTGAAAAAGGCATACATGTGATGACACTGCCAGCGTGCCTCGCCTTCGGCCACTATCTCTCTTATTTAGCTTATGTTTTGTTTCGGCCTTAGGCCTTGTTTCCCTTTGTGTTGAGTCGTCCTCGACCCTTATCTATGTTAATGACAGTTTGACTGTGGTTCGGGAAAGTTTGTTTCAACTTGTATTCACTTGTATTCACTTGTCATTTCTAATATAAGCAAAATGTCTTTCTCAACAATTGATATTCTCTGTGTAATTCTCTAAGTTTTCTGCCAAATTTTAACCCTCATCAGCACTTGCTGCAAAACGTAAATGATGACTTCGGTCACACCCACAAACAGCGCCCACGCCACCGCTTTGGCCATTATGATGCCCTATAAGCACCCCGGACGTACGATCCACCGAGCCTAAGACACACATTACGGCTAAAACTTAGGCTACAGTATGGCTTGGCAAGACATTAAAGTCGGCCACAGCTCGGTTACGCTCACGGTTCGGTGAGTAAACCACCCACACACTCCACACATCAAAGTCCTTCGTACTTAGCTAGGGGCTGGCACTTTGGCCGAGCCCCAATCATAAGTAGAAGGCACCAATCAAACCCTCGTTCAAACCCTGATACTTTGACTAAGGACAGGCATTCTGGCCGAGCCCCAATTAGACGTAGGGATCACAATCCAACTTCGCAAGCTTTCTATACTTTGGTCAAGGCTCGGCTACTTGGCCGCACCCCAACCAAAGTGGGGGCTACACATAATCATAATACTCAAGCAACAGTATAATCAAAACTTTCCTAAGGCATGGAGAAAGGCAGAATATCATGAACACAAATCTAATCAAAGCATTCAAAGTACCATAATCAAAGAATTTTTTAGAAGATCCTAAGCAGGGAGGCACGGCATAGTAAATCGTTCGGCGCCACCCTCCCACAACTATTACATCCTAGCACGGTAAACTCCAGTGTTTGGAGCCGTCCAGTCCAACAAAAATTCGAAAGTACCAACAAAAAACAAGAGATTAGAAAAGTTTGAAAGGAAAAGGGTTGTCAACTACGGTAACCGACCACCCCAAAGTCGGCACCTGCGGGTGTTTCTCCTTCAATCCAGCTCAACGCTCTCCATCTCGGCATCTTGATTAACATTTGTAGTTTCTTCTCCAACATCGTCACCCACCGCTTTAGCTCCAGACCCACCTTCGGCAAAAGCATCAGCAAAATATTTTTCTTTCTCGTTGTACTCGATCAATATAGTGGAATTTCTCTTATGTTTGTGCAGTAAGTACTGAGTCCGAACCATGAAAATCCTGTGTTCTTTTTTTTTTTTGTGCTTGTTTAATTTTGTGGTGTGCTTCAGTTGTGGCGAGGGACTAAAAATCCCAACAAAAACAAAACTGCCATTGTGTTAAATATCATTTACAAAACTCCCCACGTTTTCACTCTCGGCACCCCAA
Organism: Rhododendron griersonianum; assembly: GCA_018127125.1. NCBI lineage: Eukaryota > Viridiplantae > Streptophyta > Magnoliopsida > Ericales > Ericaceae > Rhododendron > Rhododendron griersonianum. Next base: position 45,128,362 of record CM030788.1, read on the forward strand.
AATCGATTGATCTTCTATTCCCCAGGATCCTCTCTCTCTCTCTCTCTCTCTCTCTCTCTCAATCAGCTAGTTCGTATTGGTCTTCTTTTTTCCCAACTTCGTCTCTCTTTTATTTTTGTTTCAGAAATTCTCTACTTCTCTCTCAATCGGCTAGTTCGGATCAATCTTCTTCTTTCCTAGACGCACTATCAATTACGAAGGAAAGCACGCATGGGATAACAATGGCTTATACATCATTTGTTTCCTTCTATAAAGGCACATTGTCCCTTGAATGCTTGACATGGATTCCGCATCTTTGGGATAAGATAATTTGTTTGCTTAATATCCCTGCGGACGGTTTTTCCATGCAAGATCTTTCTGAAGAAATCCTTATTGACATTCTCAATAGACTCCCCGATAATAGCGTGTTGGAATGTCGAAAGGTATGCAGGCAATGGTTGGCTTTAACTTCAAAACCTAGTTTTGTTGAGATGCATTGTAAGAGAGCCGCTTTACTTCTTTTCGTGCAATCTGTTGACAATGTTGAGAAGATGGACATGTTTATATTTGACGAAGGAGCTAAAGCGAATCAGATGATTGAGAAAACGGGGGCCAAATTTATGCACTCGGAAGTGCCAGTTCTTTCTGGATCTTACAACGGGTTGCTTGTGTTCCGTCCGATATCTCCTAGTAGTTTAACTTTTGTCTGCAATCCTCTCACAGGGGACAAAGTAACTATAAGGTCTCTGGTTCATCCAGGTGTTTTCTTCCATCCACTTACGAAGAGGACTACAAGTTGCTTATCGTGCACCACAAGCTGCTTTTCGTGGCCTGGAGGGTGTTGATTATGAGTACTTTTTATACAGTTTCGAAGGACAATCGTGGAGAAAACTTGATGACTTTTCTCACCGATCAGATGCTTCGACTCCCCCGGTAATACTCAATGGAGTCTTGCACTGGATAGTTAACTGTTATTGGTTACTAAATGAAAGTGGGATTCCCCCTTGCAACAATTCCGTTATGATGTTTAACATGGACACTAAAGAATTTCGTTCTGTGCCTCATCCAGGAGTGGAATGTTCTACACAGAAGGCGCATAGGTATGTGTGGATCTTTGAGATGAAAGGGAAATTAGCATTCTGTCATGTGTGTAGTTTATTTGTCTACGTGTGGGTGTTGGAGGATTATGAAAACTGGATTTGGGTGGAAAGATACTCGGTCAACCTCCATTTGGATGTGAAATGTTACCCGTTCGATATTACTCACGTAGTCCAAGTTATACAAACTCAACAATAACCCTCGTGGGCATCCAAAATGATGAACTTGTTTGACTGGGGTTCTAGAGGTGTATTCAGATATAACTTGAGTCAGAAGACTGTCAAGCAAATTAGCCCCTTTTGCCATTTGGTGAATGCAAGCAGGGCCGGCCCAAGGGGAGGCTGCCGCCTTGGGCTTCCACATTTTGGGCCAAAAATGGAGCATCCCTTCCTGGATAAGTATATATATATATATATTTCCTGTGCGCAACTATAATACAAACTCCTTTAGTGGTTCGTGATAAAGTGTGCTCTTCCATATAAGATGTTTGGGTTCAAATCCTAAAATTTCTCTAGTCACACAAATTGAGGCTGCTGTGATTCAAACCTGAGTCCACCGAATATTATTGCAACCGCATAAGCCATTAAGGCCGAAATATTTAACATGTTGAATAGTATGAACGAAAATGATATATAGATAAATATTTCTGTTTATTATTTTAAAATTAGGAAATTTATGTAGAGTACTATTCCACCATTTGGCCTAGGGCATCCAAATACTTTAGGCTGGCCCTGAATGCAAGCATTTTATCATGCCTTATACTAAGACTTTCGTCTCACCATCCTCGTAGATGAAACTGCTAGAGGTGTTAATACGAAACTAGAGATTTGGAGGAAAGCATTAGAGTCAAAGGGTTTTCGAATAAGTAGGAGTAAAACTGAGTATATGGTGTGCAAGTTTAATGGTACCAGCAGTGCGCATGAAGAAAGAGTGATGATCCAAGACCAGGAGATACCTAAGAGTGATTATTTTAAGTACTTAGGCTCAATTATTAGTAGCGATGGGGAGATTGCCAATGATGTGACCCATAGGATCCAAGTGGGGTGGCTGAAGTGGAGGAGCGCTACAGGTGTATCGTGTGACAAGAGGGTACCCACAAAATTGAAGGGAAAATTTTATGGAACTGCCATTAGACCAGCGATGCTTTATGGGACGGAATGTTGGCCTATCAAGAAACAACAGGTGAACAAGATGAGTGTAGCGAAAATGAGAATGTTGAGGTGGATGTGTGGTAAGACTAGACGAGACAGGATTAGAAATGAAATGGTTCGTGAGATGGTAGATGTAGCACCTATAGAAGAGAAGTTAAGGGAAAATAGGCTAAGGTGGTTTGGGCATGTCTACCGTAGACCGGAAGATGCGGTAGTTAAGAGAGCGGATATGATAGCTTTGGATAGTAATGCTACGGGGAGAGGTAGACCTAAATTGACATTAGATGTTGTGGTGCGCAAAGATATGAGTATATTAGGTTTGTGTGAACAAGTGGCCCTTGACAGAGCTCAATGGAGGAAAAGGATTCATGTAGCCTACCCCAAGTGATTGGGACATAAGGCTCGGCTTGGTTTGGTTTGGTTTGGTTTATTGTATAAGGATTACAGAATTCATAGTCTTTCATATGGTTTTTTAACAGTTTGGATTGTTTATGCATGCACAACAACATTCTTATGCGTCAAAAAAAAAAATCATTTACAGTATTTTAGAGAAACGATATTCTAACTCTTTTTTTTTTATATTCACACCCCTTTTTTCAACTTTTAGCAAAATAATACATACACTTTTAACACTAAAAAAAAACAGCGTGAATATCAAAAAGTGGAGTGTGAAAATCTGTCAGTTCGGTTCGGTTTTGGGGTGTTCGGGACCAAACCGATCAGTTCAGTGTAATATAGCCACGAACCGACCCTGATCGGAAAAACAATGGACCGAAATCAGTTCTGGGTGGTTCGGTCCGATCAATTTTTTCAGTTCTTTTAGGTTTTTGGTCCGACATTAAGATTGAGATGGACGGTTGAGATTGAGATGGACGGCTGACATTTGTTGTTTTTTTGAAGAGGACGACTTTGATTGATCGGTCCAAATCGGTATGGCATTTGGGGCATATCGATTCGGCTTGATTCGGTCCAGAAAAATTTCCAAGTAGTCGAGACCGAACCGAAAATTGATCAGTTCAGTTCAGTTCGAGTTTTTCCATCGGCTTTTCTTTCACAACTAGTGAAAATCACTCCCAATATTTTAACTAACATTGTTCCTGTTGTTTAATGCACGAGGAAAAAAAATCACATTGGTATTTTTTTGGCCTGTGCATTGAATGAACACAACGTTAATCGAGTAAAAAAATTGGTTTATTTTTTTTCAACTCTGTGTTCGGTGCACGCTAGCGGTATTTTCATTCTATGTGCATGATGACATATATATCTAAAGTGCGAATAAAATAAATTCAAATTAATTTGCAATCGTAAAATTAGGGGGAATTGCAGGACAGTGGAACAAGGGGCAAATAATGCCCAGGTCATGGACCACTTTTTTGGTAATTCATCTGGACATGAGAAGGAGAAAAGTAATTCCTCATACATGGAGAGGGCAACCTAGAATGACTAATATACCCCTGATGAAAGAAACCCTAAATTTCCCCCAATTTTTTGAATCCCAGCCCCACTGTTGTCTCTCATTCCGTCGTACGCAGCTGAAGAAGAGAGAAGAACAAGGTGGGTTTCGCGGCTGAAGAAGAGAGAAGAACAAGGTGGGTTCCGCGGCTTCCGCTCCTGCTCTCGTCCCTTCGACCTTCCTCCCTCACCTCTTCTTCCTCTCTCACTTCATCTCTCTGTAGGGTACAGTCGTCTCTCCATTCCACCGAAGAAGAAGCAGTATCTTCTCCTTGACTAAGCGAGTTCGTAGCTGTACGCATCTGGTAAGGAATGTTTTGGGTGTTTCAATTTTCTTTGCAGTTTTCTCTCTTTTATCTTCTCTCATTTCGTCCATGGGTCTCTGTTTTCAAGCAATTAGGTTTTTTTTCATTGTATGAGAGAGTGGCCTGGTTTTGAATTAAGGTAGAAGTTGTTAGGTTTTGGGTTAAGTTTTCTTCTTTGTATAGTGACGTGAAAAGAACGCAAGCAAACTGTTTTGAGGGTCTAACCTTTGGTATTTTTTCCATTCGCAATGTCCTAGCACCATAAGTCGTTGTAATTGATAGGGAAAAAAATTGGGACTTTGTAAGCCTAACAATGTGCAAGGCACATTACAGCAGAAAGAAACAAGTAAACAAGGGAAGAAAACAATGTGTGTTGTCCCTTTTCAAAGGTGTGTTGCTCTGTGTGGAATGTGATTCTTGTTCAAGTAATGTAACATGTTTTTCCTCAAAATAAAATAGTTGCACTTTAAGTTTCCTGATGTTAGTCCTTCTAAGAACTTTTGTTGCTCTTTATGTAAGAATGTATGCCCCAGAGCGGTAAGGGGATTAAGGTAAAATTGGATGTTTTATTATCTCTGTCAACACTTTGTCAACTTTACCTAGAGTCCTAGTTTTTTTGTTTTACTGTTTTTCATCACTCATTCATATATCCTGTCTTAATGAAACAAGCAAGTAAGTGTGTTTTTCTTTTTCCCCATGTTTATTGAATTTTGTCATAATTTGGGAAAATCATCGTAAACTACTGAGAAACTTGTGGCTTCATATGCCTGTACCTTTCAAATGCTTAAAAATGATGGGATTGCACTTGATTCTTTTATTACACTTTCGAATAGTTGAAGGAATAGGCAAATGAAAGTTTTGAAATATCGAGAACATGGATCGTAGATGACCCTTCACTTTAGGCAACTATAGATGCATTATTGATGTAAGTTGTTCATTGCATTAAATGCAATGGCAGTTTTTTTGTTTTATGACTAATCGCCTTGAAATGGAATTCTATGTTTTGGTTGATAGAAAATGAGTATTGGAAATTGTAGTGTTCAAATCCATATTTATTTTGTGTGCTTCGAACTTTGAGGAACATTGGTATTCTTCTTGGTGGAAGTGAGAAGATTAAATAAAGATTTAGACATTGGTTAGGTAATTTTTGTTCCTTGTTGCAATACTTTGTCCTAATTTTCCATTATAGTAAACTGAGGTGTTATTCAAGCAACCAAACCACAAACACAGCAGGTTCTAGCCTTGACATAGTATTACAGGTTCAAAAACCAACTGAAGTAAACAGAGACAATAGATAACTTTGTCATAGTTGGACTGGTTTTCCACTTGTAAGAATGGATGCCCCAGACTGTTAAGGGCAGTGACCTATATTTTAACTTGCTGAATGGTTGTTCCCTTGACAAAGGTGTGCTGATATGTATGAAATTTGGTTCTTGTTCAAGGTTGTAACATGTTTTTTTGCTGAAAATGAAATAGTTGCTCTTTAAGTTATGTAATGTTACTCCCTGTAAGAGATTTTCTTGCTCTCTATGTAAGAATGTATGCTCCACACTGTTAAAGGCAGTGACTTATGTTGTAACTCACTGAATGGTTGTTCCCTTTACAAAGGTGTGTTGATTTGTATCACATGTGGATCTTGTTGAAGTCATGTAACATCTTTTTTTGCTGACAATATGGTAGTTGCTCTTTAAGTTACGTAATGTTACTCCCTGTGAGAGATTTTCTTGCTCTCTATGTACGAATGGATGCTCCACACTGTTAAGGGCAGTGACTTATGTTGTAACTCACTGAATGGTTGTTCCCTTTACAAAGGTGTGTTGATTTGTATCACATGTGGATCTTGTTGAAGTCATGTAACATCTTTTTTTGCTGACAATATGGTAGTTGCTCTTTAAGTTACGTAATGTTACTCCCTGTGAGAGATTTTCTTACTCTCTATGTACGAATGTAAAACTCCTTGTAAGAACTTTTGTTACGCTCTATGCACCAGACAGGTGTTCCTTAAAAGACTTTCTCCCCCTTAGTAGACAACTGTACATTGATGATAGGAAGATGGAAAACATAAAACTATTGTCGAAATGGACTTAGATGAGGAAAGTTTGAAAATAACAATTGTGGTTGATGGTATTCGATTGTTTGTTCAAGGATATGTCCTCGAGTTCAGTTAGTTCAGGTCGTACTTTGAAGAGAAAGTGCCTTTGTGGTGATGAAGCTGTTATGAAGCCTTCTGGAACTGATTTGAATCCTGGTAGGAGGTTTCTTGGGTGTCCTAAGTATCCGGTAAGTGTATGTTCACTTATTGTTTAGTTCATTCTTTGAGGAGAGAGAGGGCTTAGTGTCATTTGATGGTATATTTTGTAGGATCCAAACCGTTGCAATTTCTTTGAATGGGTTGATGATCCCATATGCAAATGCAAGTGTTGCAAGTCTGTTATTCTTGAACAAAAGGAAACGATAGCCAATTTGTATGACGAGATTAACTATATGCAAGAGAAAGCCAAGTTGATTGAGGACAAAGCCAATGAGTATGAGAAGAAGGCTACAGAGTATGAATCCAAGGCAAAAGAGTTTGATAACATGACTGAAGTTTATGAGTGGAGGATTAAGGAGATGAAGAGAGTGGAAAGAAAGAAAATTAAGGAGGCTGTGACAATGGAAAGAAATTTTTGGATGAAATTGCTGGTTGCATTGCTGGTTCTTGTAGGTGGATGCATTTTGTTTAATTATGGGGTTAGGGAGGAGGGAATTGCGTTGCCTCGTTGAATTACATGGGTTGAAATGGCATAATGTTAAGAATGCAACTGCTTTTGTATATTTGGTGGATGTAATTTTCAAACTCGGTAATATTTTGTGTATGTATATTGTTGACATGGTTAATGGTTATGTATGTTAATTTAATGTTGTCGTATATGTGTGGTTTGACATGTAATGGAATAAGTTATTTGTGCTGTGGTGTACATAAGTTGGGTCATGAATGAAATACATTAATCCAGTTTGTTTTTTAGGTTATGGAGAATGTGGAAAAGAAAACATTGACAGGTTTTTGCTACTGGGGTGGGGAACGTAAGGTAAATGCCAATGGCACCTTCTTGTACAACGGGGGGACTTGTGTAGCTGTTTTACTTCAGGAAGGAAGTAAAGTACATGAGTTACGTGAGAAGATTTGTGGTGCCCTTAACATTAATTTGGAAGGGAAATTGTACTTCTATAACACAAAGAGGGACAAGACGAAGTATGTAACATTAAATGGATCTTCCCCCCTTCGATTTGTAAAACATACTCCCTGCAAGTACGAACTTATTTAATGATCACGTACGTTTGATGAAATAGACAATCACAGGAGTAGTTTTAGAATGTAGGAGTTAGTAGTCATACTCTTCTCCTGATTTGTTTGGTGGTTGCATCACATATGCCCACACTTGACTTTCTTGTTTCGTAAGCTTTGATTTTTTCACCTCCGGTGGAGCCACATACGGCGTTCTTTTCGCTTTACTTGCTTTCAAAGTCCGCTTACCCCTTTTCGTCGATGGACGCGTGTCGAACTTCCTTTGTTGTAGACGTGTACGCGGCCCTTTGTTCAATGGCGGAGTGAATGGGACTTTTCCTTCTTTTTGAACCTCTCCTTCTCCTTCTCCTTCTCCTTGTCCTTGTCCTTGTCCTTCTCCTTCTCTATCATTATCATCATCATCATAATCATCATCATGTTTTTCTTCTTCTTTTTCTTCTTCTTCTTCTTTTTCTTCTTCTTCTTCTTCTTCTTCTTCTTCTTCTTCTTCTTCTTCTTTTTCTTCTTCTTCTTCTTCTTCCTCCTCCTCTTCCTCGTCGTCCTCCTCCTCCTCCTCCTCCTCGTCGTCGTCCTCCTCCTCCTCCTCCTCCTCCTCCTCGTCTTCTTCTTGACCTTGCTCACCACCATCTTTTCCAACCACAGTTTTTTGTTGTACGTTAAGATGTTGCGCATGTTGTACAACATCCGCCATCTCAGCTTCCGGAGAGTACAACGGCATTTGCTGGGCAAACACAAGGCCACTCATGCGGCTACCATCCATGTCGTCCATGTCAACTCCATGAGTAACCTTTTTCGGATTGACAGTGGAGGTTGAAGGGAAATTGTCGAAGTCACCCATGTCAACATCATCTTCATTTCGGTTTTTTCTCTTAGCGGAGGCCGAAGACGGATCTCGGGTGCATGTTTCAGGAACATCACCCATCAAAGCGCAATCCAATACTTGGAGATGTTGCATTTGGTTGACGAAATTTTTCTTCAAATCATGATAGGCAGCACTTGTGTACTGCACATAAGGAAACAATAACGTTATGAATATGAATGACATAAATGGTCCACTTGTATATAGGCAACAAAATTACGTTCCCTCACCGGATGCCGAAAAGATGAGGCAGGGAATTGCTCAGAAATTGGATCAACCAAATCCAGCGTCTCTTCCTTTGCAATACGTTCTTTTATTTTTTTGGTCGTCCATGATTGAATAAGAGGTTCACCTTCACTCCCAACCTTCATACCCATTGGATTTTTGTCAAAATATATCAGCCGCAAGAAAATCATTATTATGAGTCACAATATAGTACAAATGAATTTCATATGAAACAAATGAGATGTAATAAAATTTGTTGATGTACTTACCATTAGAAGTAAGACACAACCAGCAACACCAACAACATCCTTCTTACCACCAACAGTCTTGCCACTTCTCTTCTTGTACTTTGCAATTTCATTGACCAACCAATCAAGCACAAATTCAGCCCATGCATATGTAGGAGTTTGAACTAAATCGTGCACCGCAGGGTAAAATTTTGTAGCCGCCACATCCTTCGTAGTTGGACACAAGAAACAAGAGAGCACAAACAACACATACGACATCTTGAACTTCACATCAGCTTTATGTTCCTCGAATACTTGTTGCATCATTGAAAAAGTCACCCCTCTCTTCAATGGTTCTTCTTCTTCTTCTGTCCCTTCTTCTTTCCCAAACATCTTCCAAATGTGTTTGAAGTGGTGGTCTTCACAATCCGTCGGAACTGGTATACTTCCACAATATAGGCCTAGCGCCCTTCGAACATCATCAGCTGTGATTGTATACACCCTGACCCTCCCAAACTCCAAGCTCTTACTGACAGGGTTGAAATGCTTAACTAACCGGCTTATGAAATCACGGTTCAACATTGTACACTTCAAATTAAGCATTGAACCAAAACCCGTTGTTTGAACAGCTTCTTGTTGGTCTTCGGTCAATGCCGCATTTGCTTTTGCCAACTTCAGCGGCGAGCACCGACTGCGAAATACCGGCTGCACATATAAAGGGTAAACGATTTAATCAAACCCATCATCGGTACCCACATGATACGTTAAAAAAAAAAATGAACTATATGAAAAACATGAAATATGAAACCATACCGACGCATTTTTCTTTTTTTTCTGCTCTTTATGCTTGTTCATACGGGCTTTTCTTTCTTTGGCCATCTCCACAAAAGGCGCTTTTTCCACATCCGACATCTTGTTCCATTGTTCCGCAGCTGGTTTGCTATACTGGATGGTGGATACAATAACTCGTGTTAATACAAATCCGTAACTCACGTTTACCGAATAACCATATGAAGTACAACCACATGAACTCTAACCTTCGCAATTACAAACCTCGGACCCTTATTGGCAACTTTTTCTTTTTTCTGATACGCAGCACTGCAGTTCAAAAAATAGAAATGGCATTACAACTCAATCAATACAAAATGAAAGTAAACACATTCACAAAGGCTACTATATTCATCGTACAAATACGTACAGAAAAAAAAGATAAGGATTGGTGTGGGTACTTCCCACTGATACCTTTGACACTTCAACCCCAGCTTTAGACCCTTTTCCAACTCGCTGTCGCTTATGCACTGCTGCCTTTGAGCCATCAACTCCTATCTTACACCCTTTTAGAACTCGCGACCGCTTCTTTCCAATTGTCATCCTTCATATAGCGCAAAAATATAAAAACTTTAATCATTCAGACTATTTTTGGCAATCAGCTCAATAGAGCATTCAAAATGTACTCTTTCATTATGTGGATAAATAATTGGCCATTACAATCATTAACCCATAAGTTATGAGTGCAAATGGAAAGAAATACCAACTTTTCTATCTTCTATATCTTCTCCTCATCATAGATGAACAATGTGAGCCCTATCATAATTGCATGCACGTTCGCCAAAATGCACAAATGTTGAAAACGTAAAATATACACATTGACACAAATTATCTTAACTACATTAGTCATCCAAAAATAGCAAGGTACCTTAGAATATATGCATACAGGATATTGTGCCTTCTTCATATGATTTGAGTTACAAAACAGCAAGTGATGAATTATATAATACTCCATTGCGTATGAGTACATACTAATCTTCCTGTTCACATAATATTTTCTCATACAAGTTATAAATTAGAAGGTCATTAATTAATTTTATGGTAATGCATTGGGTATTATAATACACACATTTGTCTGTTAACATACACCAAATCATATACTTTTACAGAACTTTGTCCAAAAGACATGACTATTGTTTTAAGTATAACATAGCATGCCATTAATGCTAAAAGACTACGTTATATATTGGTACAAACCACGTGAACAATACAACCGCATAAATCCATCCCAACATCTATTTCAAATACAAAAATACAGTACAGAACAGTTTTCAGAAATTATGCATATGCATAATTTCTTAAAAGAGAAATAGGGAATGTGGTTTCCATTCAGCAAAATTGTGGACGTGGAGAACTTTCTTTTACTGATTCATTACTCATTATTTCCCTTTGGGATGAATGGGAGTATTCAGCTCGGCAATGTGGTGGTGATACGTGGCTACATCAATTGCGGATGTGGTGGCTGTGATATTTTTGGTCATGGGTTGGGGGTTGGGAAAACAAACTAAAAGAGGGAGAGAGATAGAGAGAGAGTAAAGTTAGAGGGAGACACAGAGGGGGAGGCTTACCTAAGGGGCGTAATAGTCATTTAACATGGCCCATCCCATGTCCTTGGAATTTTTCTTCTTCCATTACATGTTTAGATGATTTTCACAAAAATCACTCCATTAGTTGGGGATAAAATACCCCTTTTTCCACTAAACACTGATTTCCCCAAATACATCATCAAGGGGATCTCTAATGCTACAAGGAAAAAACTTAATGTAGGTGGTGGAGCCTGGAAATTGTTTTCTTCGGGAAGTCACTAGCTTACTTGCACTTACATACGTAAAAGTTTCAACCACCAATATCAAGGACTAAAAGGATTAGGAAGAACAGTTGTATAGCTACACTTAAGTGTACTAAGATTTTTCTAAAACTGAAAACAGAACTGAACAATGAGCAAACAAGATTAAGTACTCACTTCTATGCAAAAGTAACACCAAATCCTCAAGATGCTTACTCCTTGTGAGTTCGTATGTTGTTTCAAAGGAGGTACCTAGAAACAACAAAACACACAGTCATGTGAGCTCCATATCATATCTCCTTCTATTGGCCTTGCTTGGCAAAACAAGAATCTTGGGTTCAAGTGCCAAATGTGTGCTCGTTCAGTAACTGTTTCAGCATGCATGTATGGCCAAGAAAAGAAATGAACTGATCTATCATCAGTCAACACCATTTCGATCAATCCTTTTCTAAAGGGATACAACGATGCAAAATAAAGTGGAAGGGAAACATTAGCTTTTTAACTGCATTATTGTTCATCATGTCTATCCACATTCATTTTTCCGTTATGTGAACTCTGTATTCATTTTTCCGACGGCCTCCATCCATTATCCCACACAAAAACACAAAATAATCAACAACAAAATAATAACACAAAACATGTATTTAATACCCAAAAAATCCATGCCTAACCCTTCCTGGACATGTACGTTTTATGCAGATGACATCTCGTCTTGGTAGGTAAACCTTGACAACAAAAATTAAGTGACTACTAAATGGCTAACCACAATTCTTTGGTGTAATCCCAAAAAACGAAATGTGTATACAAATACCTTCTCTGTAATCCCATAACAACAATTACATTGGCAGAATCGACAGATTATGCTATAAATTCTAGACAAACATATTACAGATATAATGTAGACTTACCAAGGGAAATGAACAAAAGACAGAACAGATGAACATAAATAACTCATATCTATTGTTGTTTGAAGGGCACACATGTAGTAGCAACATTAGTGATTCCATGTTACTTTGTTAACCTATACATGTATATTTCCAACACTCTTCTAATCATAACAATTTTTTCCATATTGCTGGCATTTGAGTTGATGCATCCATCCATTCTTGTTTAGACCAAACGATTCACAAAGGGTGAAGATTAAAAAAATGCCCAAGAAAGTAACCTGTGCCTTCAACTGATTTTAAAAGATTAACAACATAAGCAGCAACCCTTTATACAAATCTGTTCCAATTCTCATCACATTCATAAGATGAACAAAATAACTCATACATATTATTGCTTTAAGGAACAAACATTTAGTACCAACTTTGGTGATTACAAGTTAGTCTTACACTCGTCAATCATCAATTCACCATCATAATATTTTCTCACATAGTGCTACCAAATGCAATTCGAGTTGATGCATCCATCCCTTCTTCTTTAGACCAAATGATGCACAAAAGGCGAAGATTAAAAAAAAGCCAAAGAAAAGTAACTTAGTAGAAATCTATTACATAGAACTTCTCATCTCATCCATCAGTATCGGACTTTCAGTTTCTATTATAACACCGTGCAAGTCACAAGTTCAACTCCATATCGAAAGTTCCTTGAAGATAGAAACCTCAACACTCCAGCATCTATATTTCTAAGGGCAGGCAAGGAAGTAGGTTCTCAATTTGACAACAAAAATGCATTCTACATGAACACTTACTCATTATATGTTAAAAACAACAGGGCATACTCTACCTCTTTAAAAAACACTTACTTAGCACTATAACAACAAACCGGATTTTTCCCTTCAGTTAAATGCACTGAAACTCCACAAATGAAGAGTACAGATTTTTTTTGAGGATCTCTAAACAAGCATGAAATAATACTCTTTCAAGAATAAAAGGAAGTGTGACAACAAAAATTAAGTGCCTACTGCATGGCTAACCCTTCCTGGATATGTACGGGATCCCAACTTTTCCCAACTTTTCAGAGAATCTTCGTGCAATATGGAGTTGAATTTCAAATTTCCATTCGAACATTGTATCGAACAGTTAGTAGGCAAATAAGAAGTCCGATTAGAACTTTGCATGAGGGGTTTGTAGTTTTCAACGGTAAGCAGTAGGAAAATCCAGAAATTCAAGAAATGATGACATTTTAAGAAAACCCACTGTTTGCAAAACCGACCGTTCACCCTTGCCGTCTCCGTTTACTCTGCAGAATCTTTGAACAGATGACCAGATACGCCGTGGAAGTGTGAGGCTTTCTCACCGCAGATGGAGTGCGTTCGTACCGAGCAACTCTTCAGACGATGTAGACCACACAGGAGATGAAGAGGGAGCAAACCCTAGGAAGGAGGAGATGGCGTCTTCCGTTCTTGTGGAGCACAGACGAATTGAAATGTTCAGTTAAGAGAGTGGGAAGGGGGAAAACACGAAGGAAAATGGAGACAGGAACAAACGACGTCGTCTTCGGGTGGAGGGGTATTTTTGTCCATAGATGTTTTGATTCCCATGTCTTTTGAATTACTTTCCTCCTTCCCATCACATTGGAATTCTAAAAAAGTGGTCCATGACCTGGGCATTATTTGCCCCTTGTTCCACTGTCCTGCAATTCCCCCATCGTGAAAAATGGTAGATGAACAAAGTAAATAAAAAAAAAACTAACAAATTATAATATCTATTTATCTAATACTCCCATTACCCTAGAATCTCTCTCTCTTCTCCAACCACATGGGGTGGGCTCCAATCGAGCTTTTGGCTATCGAGTTTCGTCCAGTGTGTGGACAAGATCACTCCAATTGAGATCCATGGCTACCTTGTTGCCACATAGACCAACTCAATTCTCATACCAAAAATCAGTGTTTTACTTTTACTCCCACCAATACACCTGATTGCGCCAAAAATGGTACACATACACATTACGGGCCAGTTTGGCAAACAAGCTGTAAATGACTTTTTTATTATTATTTCTATTAATTTTTTTTTTCACATTTGTTGGTTTCAGGTCAATTTTTTTTTGAATAATTGGTTCGTCTCGACGAAAAGAATTGAAAAAGTAAAACATTATAATCAAAACTCAAAAATTTTGAGCAAAGCCAAAAAAAAAATTGAATTTTTTGCCTTATTTTTTGTCTTTACTAATTTTTTTGAATTTTGATCTTAATTTTTTATATTTTGATTCCCCTCGTCGAGACATATCAATAATCTACAAAAATTTGACGTAAAACTAACAAATGTAAATAATCCACGTAATATATGACGAGTACCTATAGTATTTTAAATTATGTTCAAAATTAATAATAAAAATATCATTTACATATTATGTTGGAGTGCATGTCTATTGTATAATAACTCACCATTCAAATTATTAGAACGGGACGGTTTCGGAGACAACCAAACAAACACCCCATCTCAGCCCTCCATTTCAAGGGCTGAGATTAAATCCCAACCCATCCTTAAAACTAATTACACGCTTCCCCCTTCTCCTCCCATCTCTCACATCTGACTGTCAGACCACCATCCCGGCAGCCCCTCCACTCCAACTCCACCTCCACCTCCCTCCACTCCGACCGACGAGCTTAGCCCCCGCCACTGACAACCCTGTCTCTCCACCGACGACCTACCACCATGCCGCCGCAGACCCACCTGCCGATTTATTTCAAATCAGGACGCACCAAGCTCTCTCTCTCTCTCTCTCTCTCTGATATGATGAATGGGCCAAATTAAATGACCTGCAACTATCTAATTACCTTTTCCATAAATTGCATGCATCTTCCTTCAAATGTGAAAGACGGACCTTCTGAAGGAAAATCTGCCAACTTAATGGCTATATATGAACATGGGCCCAATTTTTTCCTTTACAGCTGCCTCTTTCGAACCGGGCCGGGCTGGGTTTTTGGGCCCCATGAGTGGACCCATAGTGTAGCATCTTTTTATTTTTAGGGTTTAGGGTACCTTAAGGTTTAGGATTAGGCATTTTCATAGGGGTTTCAGGGTGCACTTTCCTATTATAGTGTATTAGCGAATTATGCACTTTCATAGGGTACACTGGTGACGCTACAGCAAAATTAATGGGGCCGGATGACCCCATGGGGAGAAATTAAAATGCTACTGCAATTATGCTATAAATCTCTATTAAATTAACGAAGATCGAACCCATTAAAGATTGTTTATGACCCCACTAGTATCCAACGGCAGAGTATTAAACAATTCATTTGTTAAAACAATACATTGCTGCACCTTTTTCCGATAACTCAGTGTATTCGTGCTAGTTTATGCATACATCGACTATTTTCTAGGGACTCAATTTCACCGTTCGTTGACACATAACCCGTTTAAAATTAGGGCAATGCCCTATATAGACAAACTCATAAGAGTTGATGACACAAGAGAAACCTTAAAAGAAACAATACACGTCTTAAT
The DNA here is from genome assembly GCA_018127125.1 of Rhododendron griersonianum. Taxonomy (NCBI): domain Eukaryota; kingdom Viridiplantae; phylum Streptophyta; class Magnoliopsida; order Ericales; family Ericaceae; genus Rhododendron; species Rhododendron griersonianum. The sequence goes on from CM030788.1 coordinate 45,143,952, forward strand.
TACTTTACAAAGAAGCAAAAAAGTATCATCTGCCTTATAACTATTTGGGTGAAGACAATTTGTGTAATGGATCCAAATGGGTATTTTTTTATGTTTTCCCAGTTTTCATTTGCTTAGCACTACTTGGAGACATAATTTTGTGAATTTGACTTGCCAAACTACTGCACAATAGCATACGGATCTCTTTTCTTTTTCTTTTTTGCAGGCAACTGAAGGGTGAACAATGGAGTTAGTGGGTTTAGATGATGTCAAAGTTGATGATACCGAGACTGTAGATAATATTGTGGAAGGTTTAGCAACACTGACAATTGGGATGTATTTTGAGACAATTGAAGAAGCACGGAAATACTATGAACGTTATGGTCAAGAAAATGGGTTTTGGATTCATACTCAGGCTTCAGACTGTAGATAATATCATGGGTACCTGTTTATAATCGTGATACATTCCTTACCAATATGAATACTACCGGACGTAGTGAGGGCATCAACTCATTTTTTGATGGTTTTGTAACTCACACATCAAATCTCAAAGAATTTGTGGTGAAGTATGAGAAAGCCTTGAATAGGATTGTGAAAAGGGAAAATGATGAAGATTTTGAGTCCGAACATAAGTTTCAGATTGTTAATGACCATGAATTTTTGTTGAAGCATGCGGGAAAAGTGTATACTAGAAACGTCTTCAACAAGTTCAAGTAATCATGGAGAAAATCTTTCACTACAAAGTTGAAAATGTGAGAAATGGCAATGGTTTTCAATCTTTCGTAGTGAAGTCAAAGATGATGAACTTGAAAAGTTCAAGGTGACATTGGATTCGCTAACCTATGAGGGCAAGTGTGAATGCCAACAATTTGAGTTTGTTGGGATACTGTGTGCGCACATTTTGAAAGTGTTTGTCCAACTAGACATTGATGAAATACTGAAACATTTTATTCTTCCACGATGGAGGCAAAAGGCCGACAAATTTAGGATAATTGATTCCCAAGGATTGGTGCATGACGACGGCAAAGTAGAATCTGAGGCATTAAGACTTAGCCATATGTGTCAAGAAGCTACAAAATTGGCTTGTTTGGCCGTCCCATCAAATGAGGTATACACAATTTTTATTGAAGGTATGAATGATTTATTCAAGAAGATCCAAGAAGTTTCTAAGGTGTCTCCAATTGAAATTCAAAGATAACGAGAAATCTATCGAGCCATCGCCATCTCAAATATTGCTTTTTGATCCGAACATCTCACAATGCAAGGGTAGGGAAAAGGATGTCAAGGGCAAAGCCGCTACTACACAGTCCGAAAGATTGAAAAGTGGTATTGAGATGTCATTAAATAAGAAGAAAAGAAAGTGTCACATGTGCTTTCAATTTGGACATGATAAAAAGAACTTGTCCTTCTAATCCAATGCGTAAAACTAACAAAGGTAACTCAATTACTAATTCTATTTTTCTTATTGACATAGATGTTCTTATTTACTATTCTTATTTTGTTTAATTGTCAATTTTATTCAATAGACTTGGAAGAGGAAGCGGAAGGCTCAGATAGTGACCAAGAGGAAGGCTCAAATTGCTCTGAATGATTTTGGGGTATTTTGGCATGTTGGCTTTGTTTCGTAATTTAATGTAGTAATTGTGCTTTTAGTTTGGAATTGAATGTAACGGGATGGACCAGTTTTTAGGTTAAATGTAAGATAGTTCTTTTTATGGACCGGTTTTTGGGATGGAATTGAATGTAAGATATATGGATCAATTTTTATGGATCAGTTTCATGGTTTTAATTTTATGGCAATGCATGCATGAAAAATTTTGGCAGAGTTTCCCTTATTTTTGGTCCTAACATGACGTCTCGCGTCTCAGTCAGTACAATAAGAACAACAGGAATAGCATCAAGTTACGCATAAGCCCACGCCGGGCATTTCTCATGAGTGGTTAATCACCTTTCACAACAAAAACCATAAAATGCATTGCCAAGTTATCAAGCAGCCATGTCTCAACCATTCAATCTGCACATGCTATGGTATAACAACCGAAACACATTCATCAAAAAAAAAAAAATATTCCAGATTGCCCAGATTTTTCGGAGAACAATACTTGAGTGGAACAACCATTAAGTGTCAACTAAGATTGCCCACTGCTATAAGCTTGTCAAATGTTTAAACCAATTCAACTACAACTTCTATTCAAATTAAGGCTACAACATACAGATTCTTATTTCAAATTAAGGCTACAAAATACAACCAACAAAAAATATAACTCTATTATCAGCCCCAACAAAAACTAGCTCCATCCAAATCTAATTCAGACAGCTCTATCTATCCAGATTACAATATATATATATATATATATATGTATATATATATATATCTCTCTCAAAACAACAGACAGTCCTCTTTGGTTGCTGCATCTTCAAAAAGCCTCTTTGCTCTCTTTTTTTTAATCCGAATAGCCTCTTTGCTTGCTGTAGTAACTTCACCTTCTCTTTACTATTTCTTGGTCATTGTCGTGATCTTTGCTGCAATGCCACACCCCATCTAATCAGAGCTGCAAATCAGTAAAGTTGTTAGCATTCTTATCTCATTCATCTATTGCAATGAGGCTCAATGCCACATAATTAGGTTCAATGCCAGAAAACATCTTCCTAAATAGATAGGAGGCCTCCTCAGAAAAGTCACAGTATGCGTAACCAGAAATAATGGAGTGATGCGTGCATATTCTTCTATTTTTTCTACCTAGAATAATGACAATAACTTAGGTCTTACGATGGGGCCATTTCAAATTAATGGGGCCATTTCAAATTAATAACAAGTAGTTTATGCGAATAAACTGGCAGCTCTAGTAAATTGAAGAATGACAAATGGACAAGTAACAAAGAGATGGAAGTGCAAAGGTAGTACGGCCACAGTAATTAAAAGAGGAGTATTTTACAAATGGAGCAAGGACATAATATTGCAGGCCGAACACAATTAAGAGCAAGAAACTCATGGTGTATACAGTGTGGTTAAGTAGGTAACTAGAATCACAAACTGCAATCAACAGGAAAAAAGAAAGGGCTTTGTCATAAGTGGAAATTATCTTGCGAACCAGAAATTCACACGATTCGAGGGATGTCAATGGGTCAATGTGGCGTTTGAGCTGCTTTGTTAGCTCATACCCTTGGTGTAGCTCATTGATTAGAGTCTCTTGCTCCCACCCCCTGATTATTTCCATTTGGAAGTTGCAAGAAAAAGAAAAAAAACTAGTTTTGTTGAGTAGTAGGGGCTGAAATTATTTGACCAGTTCAGATAAAGCAAACATGAGATTCACTGTCAAAGACAATACTTAGGCCCATTCATTTAGAATCTATCCATCCAAAAACAATTTAAATAGCACTGTTGATTTTCCAAATATCTCATTCCCAATTCACCACGCCATTCCAAAGATGGATTTTGCAGCCCACGTGAAACAAGTTCAACTAGCATATATCAACTTCGAACCCTAATTTACGCAATCAAATTGAACGCAAAAAATCTGCAATTTCCCCAAATTTTGAAACCCTAATTTTTGGGGGTTTGAAGATGGAGAATCTAGGGCAAATTAACCAAATTTTGAAACCCTAATTTTTGGGGGTTTGAAGATGGAGAATCTAGGGCAAATTAAGAATGGAATCATCCACCAATTTAGGTGCATGACCTTTTCATTAGTTGGCTGGCTTTGTTCATTCTAGGGAACCAAACACTACCTAAACATTGCAGAAACGAACATGAATTAAACATGGCATATGCATTGATTTAATCTCAAAGGACAAATGAGAACCTGAAAGATTAGCCCAGCAAGAAGATACTTCCAGTTCTCGGCAAGAAGGTTGATTTCTATTGTGGTTTTTGCTTCTTGTGTTGATTTGGGTTGTTGTTGTCGTTATGAGAAGCTATGGAAGAGGATTCGGCAAGTTCAGAGAGAGAAAGAGAGACCTTGGTGCGTCCCGATTTGAATGCAAATCGACAAGTGGGTCTGCGACAGCAGGGGCTGAGCTCGTCAGTCGGAGTGGAGGGAGGTGGAAGGTCTGCCGGGATGGTGGTCTGACAGTCAGACGTGAGAGATGGGAGGAGAAGGGGGAAGCATGTAATTAGTTTTAAGGATGGGTTAGAATTTAATCTCAGCCCTTGAAATGGAGGGCTGATATGGGGTGTTTGTTTAAGTGTTTGTTTGGTTGCCCGCAGATCCGCCCCGTTATTAGAAAGGTAACAAAGTACAGTTTTGAAGCTAACTTTTGTTACTTCTGCTGGAGATGCTTTAACCTACTGACCTTTATACCACACACAAATGTTGGTTGATGGCTCAACTTTTAGTCATGCCTAATGCTTTTTACTCCAAAAATCAGTACCACCTTAAATAGAAGTAGCGATCAGAGGGTTGGTGTGCCGGTTCCCCAAATCTTTTTCCCAACCCGACTCGACTAATTGCACGAGAGAAGACAATTGAGAAGCTATGTGATTACATGGTGCATCTAGCGTAGTATTAAGCAGAAAACTATGATATTTAAATATACCTGCATTCTGAGGTCTGGAGTTCAATACAGACCCATTTTGATAAGCTTTTTAACAATCTCAGCTACCAAATTGGCTTCATTAGACTAGGTGGTGTTCCAGTAAAGTTCTTTTTCCTTAAAAGTTCTTTTTTTTCCAAACGAAGGTAATTTCAAGCTCAAAAATCATGTATTTACGCAAATAATTTTCCTGCCAATATAGATCTTGTTTGATAGATCTCATTGAGATCTTTTATACGGTGCAAAAAAAATTAAAAAATTATTTTTCATTTTCATTATATTTGAGTTTGAAATTTGAAAAAAAAGAACTTTTACAAAAAGAACTTTACTGGAACACCATCTAAGGACTCGTAACAAGGTAAGAGTCCTAGGTAAGTCCGACCTAATTTCAAAAGCAATAAAACATACAGAGGCGCGATGAAAATGGCTCCTCATTGAGTAAGCAATTCTAACTAGTTGTAATACTCCAAAGAGTAATCCATACACGGCAACATCTGATCAGTTAATAATTACATAAAAATGCCGCACAGACATAATTACAACAAGTTACAACAGGTAATTACCATAAACAGTGCCAAAACTAGAGCTGAAACTAGTCCTTGTCTTTTACTTTCCTCGGCCTGAAACTAGTCCTTGTTACGAGAAGAACGATCCTTCCTTTGGCCACCGAGAATACGCGAAATCTGTAGACCTCTACTAAATGCTTGGTTGAACAACATACGAGTCTGAAATTCCGAGACAAAAGGAAACCAGGCAAGAAATGCAACAGGGGTGAAAAGGAGCAATCCCATGACAATTTCATAGCCGCGAGCGAGGGTACGAATTGATGCCCAGAACCCAAATCGATGTACAAGAGGCTTGCAAGCTTGAGCAATCTGGAAGAAGGGAAAATAGAACAGAAGTTGAGCATATACACAAGAAGAAACTATTCCAAAGCAATAACTAATCCTTGAATAGAAAGAGGAAAAAAGGGATAACAACATGCTCCCAATAACTAAAGGTATTGCAACAAACAATTTTTGCATGGGAATACACCATACAGTTTTCCGAACTTAACACTCTATGAAGTCATATTCGTGCTTTTCCAGAAAGAAAAACAATTGAAGGTAAGAGATTTCATTTCCATCGAATGGAGTAATTGTTATATTTGCATGAATTGTATTGTGAAATGAACCGTGAATAGTACGGTTCAGAAAAATTCTGTCTAATCCTTGATTAGATTTTTATTGTTGTATAAATCATTAATTGAATCGCAAATCGAATCAATAATAGAATCGTGAATCTTGCGATTTTAACAGATACGGTTATCAACAAGACAGTAAATATGCTACATTGAACTTGCACCTCATTACTTGTAAGGCTACGTTTTGAACTTTTGATCATGGATTTGTGGAACCACATGAGAAGAAAAAATGTATTTCTTGTGTTTCCATCCCTTGTTTTATCCCACCCCAAAATCCATCTTCCAAGAACAGCCTCAAGAGGAAAATTAAAACTCCATGTAAAGGATCTAAAAGGTGTAGTATTTTTTTGCACTTGCAAAAGAATGTCAACGTTATAACCTTAGCAGCAGGGATCGTTCAATGACCTATAAAGCACCGCCACTCCTAACTGCTTGGCGTATCTGTGTTTGACACTTCGAGGACACCCGTGTCTCAACTTTGACAGGGATGGAAACAGGACATGGATGGATGCATAATATTGAAAGCTTATTTCAAGGTTATGATATTCCCAAAATATAAGGGGAAAAGTACGGATAAATTAATTTTGACCAAATAAAACCCTCGTTTGACTTGTAATTATTTACAAAGGAAAAATTAAGAATTATAAAGATACTATTTGTTTTTGTTATTTCCAGATGGAATGTCCGTTCGAATAACTACTAAATATCTATCCTATATTTATACATATTTTTTGTTGTGTCCCTCGCCGTGTCGGTATCCCCATTTATTTAGAATAGATTGTTGTCTCTTGTGTCCCTCGTCCATATCCGTGTATATGTGCGTATATATCTGTATCCCCAATTTTTTATTGTGTCCCTCGCCATGTCCGTATCCCCATTTATTTAGAATTATCATGTCCTGTGTCTCAGTCCCTTGTCTGTATCTGTGTGCGTATATGTGCTTCTTAGGCTGAATCTGGTCATGCACCCGAAACAGTTTGTGTTCCAAACCGAGAGGGTGGCTAGCTGTGTGAGAAGAGGATCAAGATCGGTCATCAGAGCAGCAGGACTGCAGGAGTAGTTGGGAGCAGCAGCAGCAGAAGTAGATTGCAACAGTAGCAAACTAAGTGTACAACGATGATATCCAGAGTTATTTTCACAGTGTAACTAAGGTTAGAACCAGGAGAATTTAATTCTAGTTATTTCCAAAGTGTAAAAAGAACAAAAAAATAATTGCGCAAGGTAGATCATATAGATTTCACTGACCAGAAGTAAACCCCAGCCAGTTGGCATGAATGCAAGAATGCACACTAGGATATCCTGCATCGTCATGTGGGGGAGCGCTATCAGAGTAACAAGAATTGAGACAAACGTCACGAAGATCATTCCCTTGATAATCCGGAACATGAGCTGAAAATTTGCACTGAACTTTCGCCGTCCCACAGAAACAGTCTGACAAAGGGGAAAGTAATATAAGATTTAAACAGCAAGTCATATATGCCACTTTAAATAACACATCCCATAGGGGAGCGATTTGTAAATTCAAAAGACATGGGATATTGTGAAGAAAACCCATTTGCCAAAACAAGTAGCCGATGTCACTTTTTAAGTAGTTAAGAAATTAAACACGTCTTATTACTTAACATCTCATTCCTACTCTTTCAATCTAGCTGGCCGGGAATAACCTCAATTCATTTATAAAGGCCCATGTTACCTCGTTTGTTTCAACGTATTCTCAGGGCATCTCCAACCTGCAGTCAACATCTTCATTTCTCCAAAATGTGGAGGAAAAACTAACTCCAACCCATCGTCCAGTATCTCCTCTATTTGGGAGGAGGATGGGATTGATACTCCAAATACGGAGTGTAGAAAAAGTAGAGAGGATCTCCTCCATTTTACAATTTACCTTTTCCAAATCTCATTTTATCCATCAAATGAGTATGTGCACATTTATTTTTAATAAAATTGGTATCATTTAAGATATATTCACTTTACATTTAAAATAAGACCAATAACAAATATTATTAATAAAATTTTGAAACACGATAATTTGAATTTCAGAGGAAAGTGGTGAATGTTTGACGTTTGGAAGGAGGTTTTTTTTTTTTTTTGGGAAAAATAGAGGTAGAAAATGAGTATCGGGTTGGAGTTGGCTTGAATGCGAGAATTCTCCAAACCCTTTTCGATAAATTATTGCATTTTAGATCTCTCAAATGAAAAATAGAGTATTGGATTGGAGATGCTCTTATGCACCAGCAATAAACAATCAGACACAAAAACCAGAAAATTTCGTATCTTTTGAATTATGCTTTCTCAGAACATTCATAAAAATAAAAAAAATAAAAACATTCATAAGAATCATAACAAAAATAGTAAGCAAATTTTCTCACCTTCATCACAAATAATATGAGAAAGATAACCAGCCATGATATGCCATATACCTGAGACCAGTAGAAAACAATTATAAACATTCATATACAATGTTACGACCTTGTAGTAGCACAAATGCATCAGAAACCTCCAGTGATTTACATACCAGAAAACTTTTGGTATGCTTCGTGATGGTCAAGTGATAAACAAGCCCATACTGATAGATAAAAAATCGTATAGCTAACAATATCTCGGCGGCAATACCACGCTTTCCAGAATCACGAAGATGTTCCTGTTCCTGCTCCCACCAAGATTCCCAACTTTTTTCTGGGGGTACACCAATACCACCCCGATTGTTTATCCACTTATTCCAATCAGTCCAATCATCAACAATCTTTTGCCACTCAAACCCTGAAGGATTGAAGAGAAAAGGAGCAAAAAGCCAGGTTCCCACCATGAACCACATTGATATTGTGATCAGAACATAAGCAACTGAACCTCTGTAGGAAACACCAAACATTTGGTAGACAATCAGCAGAATCATTAGCTCAAGTCCTTTGACAAAGTGGCTACGGGAGTAGAGGCGATAGTTGTCAGCAAACTTGGCATGAAACACCACAAACCCACGACCTGTAGGCCTGTATTTTGCACCTCCATGGAGCAAAGTCCTTCCGTAATAGTGGGTCTTCGTTCCTAGAGAAAACGTGAAAAACACAGGAGCCAGTTGTAGTTGCATAAGTATGAAATCACTTAGTGCAGTTCGGAAACCCCTTTCCAAGCCAATCTCCATCACCATAGGCAAGGCCATCAAGAATCCAATTTGCACAAATGATTGAGAAGCAAGAGCCACTTGGAGAGGCTTATTGTCTCGAATTGCAGGTTGTTTGCTCAACCCCTCCTCAAGTCCACTTAGAACCAGATAAAGGCGTCCGTAAAGGAATACATACACAGTGAGAACAGTAATCTGCCAGGAGAAATGCAAAGAAGCTCAGAAAAGCAAAAGAAAATCATTGCAGTGAATCAAATATAGTTTAATAGCAACATACCAAGGTACTGAAGTAGGAACCAACTGTTGTAAAATAACATGACAACATTCGGAAAAAGTCAAAACGGTGCCCAAGTCTGTATATATCCCGACTCAATGTCTGCTCTCCATTGCCATTAGCAATTTTTGCCTCAAATTGAGAAATCTGGTTAAGGCCCACATCTCTTCCTTTCCCCACTTGTATGTATTCATGATGAGTAACATTTCCCTCACGAAGTGTAGAATTGAAGCCTGCAGTCATGGTGCAATCATAAGGGCTAAAGAGTAAGCAAATATCCATACTACCCCTTCCATCCCCGGCCGAAAGAAGAAAAGGGACAAAAAAAAAAACTGGAAACAATGATAAGTAGAGAACTTGAGAGGATGAGCATACCAGCAAATATATCCTCACTTAAGTTAATAGTCTTGGATGCCTTGCTAACACCCCCTCTTGCCAAGTGAAATAGCCTATCGAAAACATCTGGATGACCATAGTGAAATCGAACCCTGAATGGAAAATAACAAGGAAAGTAATGAATGCACACGAGATACAAAAAGCACAAAGCACAAGATAATGAAGACATGCACAGTTATCTCTAACGAAACTGTCTCTAGTACAAAAAAACATGGATAAGCATCCATGCAAACACAAGAAATGAACACACAGGTGCTTCAAAAATGAGGAAATACTGAAGTTTTTGGCGTGAGAACATAAGCTTTTCATGCAAAAAAAGAGTCATTAAGGACCAACAAAAAGTAGGTTACCCAAGAAACACCATAGTGCTGTCTTGAGTTATGTGTTAGACATCAGAACCGACAAATAATTACAAAATGCCAACTGTTTACATTAGAAGAAATTTTACTTCGCCATTCTGCTGTATTATATGTAATCATATTATCATAGTTCCTTGAGTGGTTCTTTCACAATGCTATCATCAGCTCAGATCTTCGAACCAAGACAAAAGACACGCAAGGCCCGCAAGAAGGTATAGTTTTTCATTCTTCACTCAATTCTACTCTTTCTAGGCACCAAATGCAAACCTCCATTTCACAAAACCAACCGGAACTTCTTTTTCTTCTATTTTTCTCTTTAGATTAGTAACCAAATGTTTATTCGGTAAGAATGGCATGACATCTATACAGGTTGGAAAGATTGACGTTCTATTCTAACCATTGACTGCCCAAGTGTATCAATAAAGAAAAGAAAGTACGAAAAACTATAACAAATTAGAAAAGAAAAAAACAGAGTATCTACTCCAGGACAAGAAACGTTACTTCAAAGGATCTGCCAACAGTCTCTGACCAATGGTTACAAAGCTTGTCTCCTGGTTCGACATGAACCATGCAAGTGAAGAAACACTGCAGCAAACAGCAAGTCAACAATAAGCAATAACAATGGGAAAGGACGACAATTAACAGCAGATAACATGGTGTTTTGTATTGTATCGAAAACCCCAACATGGCATTGATCCAACTAAAGATTGTACCTGCCAGTAAAAATGTGCTCCCTAAGTCCAAGTATTGAAGGGAATCTCACACCATCATGCTTTTTAAGGAATTCTTGAAGTAAGTTCCTCATCTTCAAAGCTTCTTCCAGGTAGTTGTCCTGGATATGGTATTTTAACAGATGTAATATAATGCTGAGATATTAGGTTGAAACAAGGGACTCTATGACAACACTATACCTGATTCATATCAATTGTTTGCAAGCCTTCTCCACGTGTGAAGATTATGGCATGATTCTGATTTTCAGGCTTTCCCTCGCCCAAGATAGCTGGCCCCGGAAGTTTAATTCGATATATAACCTGTGTACAGAGATTGAGGTAACTATTTAAAAAGTTTCTCATCCCACACTGATAAACTACGGAGCCATTTTCATATGAGACGTACTTGGGGTCCAAGTGCGTTTGCAAAGAATAAGCCCAAACCTAAAAGTACCTCAGGTAGGCTCCTTTCCTACAGGTTTCATAACTAAAGCCTTCGGTATTTATGGAAAATGTAAGCCAACCACTAGGGCCCACTGTACTTCCTTCACTCTAATTGTCGTAATCTTAACTTTCCTAGATCCTAGTGCAGTCAATCGTGGGATTTTACAGGTTTCCCACCAATAAAGAAATATTTCTGACACTACTAGTTTTCTAGGCCTAGTGAAAGTTAGATAAAAGAACAAATAGAGTCTGATCCAGTAGTTTACTATGCTTAAGAGTCAAGGTTGACCATCAAATTAGATTGTACTGATATCCCAGATGAAGACAATTACTTTCTCCTTGCTTCTCAGCTCTCACACTGTCCAAAATTGTCAATCGGTATTAATTAGCTTAGCCTGGTGGAAAAGAAACTTCACAACAGTTCTGACATTAAAAAGCAAATTGTCAAATGCATAGAGCTTTGGCTCAAAAGAATAGCGTAGACATTTGGACTTGGATTAATAACCATGAATCATGGAAAATTGATGAAAATTCTTGAAATCTCTGAATTAATTAGTCAGAAAAATTAGGTAAAACTCCTTTGATGACAACTTCAAATTAGTACGAAAGTTAGCACTTGCCAGGTAGTGATTCCAAATATAATCTTATTATTCTTTTACACGTTGATCAAAAGATGAAGACAGGCTTCAGGTGTAAAAGATATTTACAATGTCATATCTCTATTTTCAATGTTCTATACATATGAAGAGCATACTTGGGAAAAAAACTAGTGCTATAACTTTCTTTTACAAAAATAGGCCAAGTATTTACTTGGGAAAAACACTAGTGCTGTGACTTTCTTTTATAAATATAGGCCATGGCCAAACCGCATAAACCATGTGCCTCCTTCCTCTATATTACTCTTCCTTTCATTATGTACATTACGGTCATTACCTTTTAATTCGTATTTTTGAGTCCATGCACTAATCAAGCTTCTAAATCAACCAAACCCATCATAACCATTTAAACACAGATGAATGAGACTTTAAATTAAAACCATTATCAGTAAATCTAAAATGTGCGCAGGGAAAAATTCAATCCCAAAACCATGGCATCACAACAGCTACCGAAACAGGACTACAGTTACTGAAAATCTATTTGATTTTACAGACCATCAAATTTGAGGATTGCAAATAATGTGTTTCAGGTTCATACTTCAAACATCATATGCCACGATCATCTATTATCTTTTAATAGAGGCATAATTTTTACCTGGTCCAAATTTTGTTCTGGCTCTAAAGTATTACTGGACTTTGGCAAAGCAGCCTTCACTAGAGAAGAATAGTAAACTTTCTGGTTAATTTTTTTTGGTCTGTCTTTGCTGGGTTCTTCAACCTCGTCAATGAAAGCTACACGGAGGGATGGATACCTGTGACAAGAAAACATATTGACAAGAGAAATTATGGAAACAAAAATATCCACAAGCAACTATAAGGGAAGACCTACGTTGTCATAAGCCTAAGAATGTCTTGTGCACGAGGATTTCCAGATCGTTTGTCAATCCCATATTGCTGACATGAGACCACATATGTGAACTTCATATCAGCTACTGCTTGGCATTGTGCCCACAATGACCTTTCTCCATTAACCTGATCCTCCATATTTAATTCAACAGCCTTAATGCCTTCCATCAAATCTGATCACAGGGAGTCATCAAGTAAAAAAACCACATATTATTTCTTGTTGTATCATACATCATTAATCAAACAAATAGTATCCTAGCACTTCTCTCAACACTAAGAGCATCTCAAAGGGAAATAGCAAAATCAAAACAAAACTACATTTGATGAGCCATGACAGGCACTCCAAGGGAGATAATAAGCTTGGTACACTATTTTGGTGTAGCTCTCTCACTCTTCAAGTTTAAGGAGTCAGAAATAAGCTTGGTACACAATTTTGGTGAAGCTCTCACTCTTCAAGTTGAAGGAGTAAGAAATGACTTCTCAAATTGTCTTATCATCACGTTAGTAAGTTATGATCGGCGAATAGATATTTTTTCTTGCAAGGGTCACTTGAAGTCATAGAAGTATACACCAAAATGAGTCATCTTCTTCTTGAAGTCCAAGATATTATCTCTAGATTGGTTTGAGCTTTTCCATTCCAATATGAGTGTATACGGCCTTTGTGTCTTGTGGCCTTTTTTTGTTTACAGGTGGCATTCCCTTAATGCCTTCTTATTAATATTATCTCTTATCAAAAAAAAAAGAAATTAAAAGTTTAAAGTTTGAAGAGTCCCTTGGAGTGCACTTGTTGCAAGTGGCTCTTCAGCTTGCCACATGTGTCATCAAAGTTAAATTTGATACAGAAAATTGCTACCTCCCTTGGAGATGATATAAGTTGAAGAACTGCATTACAGAAAGGATTCAAAAGTTTTCAGGAGGACCGTACCTTCATCCTTGGCCATATCCAGGAAGGCCTGAAGCTCCAAAGCTTTCCGGTAATACATCATGCCTCTTACTGGCAGTTGGAATAAGGTGTCAGTACAATGAACAGTGAATGAGATATTGAAACACACTTCACCACCCCACTACCCCCGCAAAACGCTGAACGAAATACACAGATGCAGAGGCATGTATCTTCACGCATCGACACCCGAGCAAGAAAAAAACACTAAACCAATGGTAAATGTGTGACCTCAACTAAACCCCCACCCACTTAAAGAGACACACAAATAGAGATGACAAATGTAAAAGATTGACAGCTAAGCACAGAAAAACATTGTACCAGTCCTAGTCAATGTTTGGCCTCTATACGACGCCCAAAGACGCAGTTTTTCGTCAAGCACATCTGTTTCTTTAAGATGTTCTTCATTGATGCAGTTTACTCGCTCAAGAAAGTTGTTCCATTCGTCTGCAAGAGTAATTTGATACAACTCAGGAAAAAAAGGGAGCTTGAAATGCATGACAAAATAAAAGAAGAAAGACCATAACTAGCAATGTTTCTCACATACTAACTAACCAACCTGGAAAAATTTTCTGCAGGTAAAAACGGATGGAAACCCCATCTTCATTCTGGTCTTCCAATTCAAAGAGTGAGAAGAGCACATCTTCTGTGTAGTAAGGAGTCAAAACGCTACAAGAGAAATTTCCATAACACATACATAAGAAACTGATCATGGACCCCATAAACAAACAATTCATCAAAGTATTAGCACCCAATCCCTATTAGAGAACACATGCACAAAAGGAAAACAACTTGGAAAACTTACGAGAAGGAAAGCATATTGCGGACTTTGGGTGCCGGAGGCATTTCCATAAACAATGAATTTGAGAAGAAGGAAATGCGCCTTCTAGCTTCTAGGTTTGATGGTACATCCATAGCAGACTCCTTCACCGTAAGCAATAGATCGAGCCGTTTGATCTACAGAAATGGACCAAAATGAACATGTAATGCGTTCTTTTCATTTTTTAATCACTTTTCTATTGTCTATTCTTTTTTAGTGTGTGCAAATCTCTGTCTGTGGTGTGTGTGCATGCGTGTGTGTGTGTGTTTTGCAATATATGATTCTGGAAGATAAAAAATATCATGGTAAATTCACCAATCACCTTCTCTTTCCAACGTCCTGTTTCTTGAACTGGAAACGTTATTGCTTCAGGAGATGCGAATAACTGATATTGTTGATCAAGTGGAGTCATCCCCTCGACGCCCTCGTATCCCGATCCACCATGAATAGAATCCACCAAGCTATTGCAGAAAAATGTGAAGACAATCACAATGTCATCTAGTCATAGCATAAATCAAGGACTAAACACCTCAAAATGCTTCACCTGGATATGTGATCTTCCATCATTATGTCTCTCGTCACAACCTCGAGCATGTCTTGAAAAAGGATCACAACTTGATCCCTGTCTGTCGGCTTATTCTCTGACTGCAGAAAAGAAACTCAGTCAGCGAGAGCACTTCATAAATTCAATCTATCGGTAAGTTAAGGTCATGTTTAATTGACCGATGTTAGCATCGGGTTGGACTATATATCCAAGAGACAATGATCATGTTCGTTTTGGGTTTTGAGGAAGTTTTTTGGGGTAATGAGTGGAGAGAGATAGATAGAGAAATGAGAGTAGTAATTGGAGAGAATTTATTGGGGACAGTGCGCAGAGAGAAAAGATTGGGTCTAAGAGACCCAAAACAAACATGGCCTATATATCCAGCGCTTGGTCAAAAAACCCACGGTCCAGATCAAACACCCATCGGATTTTATATCGCACACAAGACAGGATCTATGATACCATGGGAGCTGCGGCATTATTAAAGCCCTCACGATTAGACCCATGGGATTACATATCCCTTCACTTTAGTCTCACCAAACGAATTGGCCCTAAAAGAACAACAATCAGTATGTGGTACAACGAAGGATTGAAAGGATGTACCAAGTACTTGATAAGCTTGACAAACTGGTCATAGAGGATAGGAAGAGCACTCATTTTGTATTCACTAAGTAGATCCCCTGCATCTACATGCTTGTCAACCTCCGAAAATATAAAACCTATAACCCTGGAAATACGATTTAGAGCAATAAATCAAACCACATCAGAGAATAATTGGCAGCCTGAATTAAAGCAAAGCGACGCAACAAGAGATCAATTTTTTTTTTTGATCGGCAACGGGAGATCAATATTAAACTACCTGCATAAAAGAACTTACTCTTTTTCACGATCACCCTGTACCAATACCCTAATAATGTTTCGAAAAGAAGCGTAGCACTCACGAACAGCACAAGACATATAGTTATCAGCCTCAATCCTCTTTTTCAGCTCTCGATCCTTGCCATTGCTGTCTTTAGCCATGTCCAATGCTATTGGGATCTAGCCAGTCAGATGTAGAATAGATAGGTAAATGTGGACTATAGTAGGTATTCAATCAGCATAAATTAAATCATTTAGGCTTGAAACAAAACCTAGTTACAGTTCGGCAACATTCCACAACTATTACTAACATGCTTCCATAAATTACCACTATGATTAGATACAAGCCAAACTGTAGTTTCAGAGCCACATGTTTTAGCAAAAACATAATTAAATTCCTTAAACATGAATGGCGCCACCGTTATCAAGGTAAGTGGAAGCAGATGTAAAAGAGGTGCTAATGTGAAATGTATTGTTTAAAATACATTTCAGGGGAAAAATAGACTGTTTTCCCATTTCAGTTAGAATAAGGATTTTCCATATACCTTTCAGGTGAAATATGTGAGTAATGAAGGATGTCGCCAAAATAATGGACCGCAATTTGTATATTACCTAACATGGTATCAACCCAAAGTGGTGGAGGTCTTGGTTTCAAGTCTCTTCGTTTACAATTGTTTCTTGTTGCATCCAAGAAACAAGGATGTTTGCATACAAGGATGTTTGCATCTTCCTCATGAGGGAAGATGTTGAACAGCCTGATATACATCCTTAAGCATATTTCCTTACAGCTTAGCTTTTAAGGTAACTGGTGATGTAGCATGGTATCATATTCTATGAAGTCTGCTTCATTTCCAGTTATGATTATGATCTATTCCACATTTATCATGGGAAACTATGAAACAAGAGGAAATCCTTATACCAACAATTAAGTACGCTATTATTGGATCAGAAGGGTTACAACTTACTACCCATGTAAAGCAGAGTTCGCAAAAGCAACATAAGATTGTATGGTGAAACTTAAGCTGCCAATAAAATCCAAAAATGACTAACAAAAGGATTTATTTCAAGTTACTATCAACTTTAAAAGCATGGTGCTCGAAGAAGCACAAATAGATTCAAGTACGCATCGAAGGCACCAGACGTAGAAGCTTGTCAGACAGTCCCGACATGTACAAAACATTTGTCTCATTGTTTGTATTTTTTAGAAATGGACATGCTTTGAACAATAGGGGAACATGTGTCCACCAATTAGACACACAAGACATGATATTAAAAATAAAAAGAGGAAGGGAGAACTTGGAAACCAGCGTATATTTTACCTATTTATCCTTTCTCATTTTGAATTTTTTTTTTCATTTTTCCACTTGTAATCAGCGTATATCAACAAAAATCCAATTCTTTTAGGAAGAAGTCCTAAATAGATATTTTCTCGTTTCATTCATACTTACTTTTCCAGTATGTAATCCATTAAATTATTTCTTATTATTTTGGTATGATTAACTTCATCTCTTCCTACCCTGTTATATCTTGATTTTTAAGATGCCTCTCAATGTGTTGTCACATCCATGTCCAATGGCCCTATCTGAGTTTCTTCAATTCTTCATGATATATCCATAAGATCATCATGTTTATAAGATACTTTCGATACTTGTAAATCATATCCTCCAATACAGAAGGAAAGCTGACTCCAGCATCAAAGAAGCTGCTGACCATTTGCACCAAATGATCTTTGAAGAACTAGTTAACAAAACGAGTTGACAAACAGCTAGCAATCAATATTCGCTTCAAATATTTTTCCCTGTATTTGCATACCAATGCATCGACCTAAAAGCATTATGAAGATTTCTCAAATCCTACGTGATCAAAGGCCAGTCTCAAACAAAAATTTGCAGCTTTTCTCTAGGATTGCTTCATGAGCTAGCATGGCGTATCCTATGTCTTGAATTAATACACAAGTGTTCCTCCTGAGAAATGCCCTTTACACAGTAATTTTGCACCGAGATGTATCCATCCCCCATCACCCATTAACAGTGCTTATGTGCCCCTGAAATTGGCTGCATTAGCCATCGTTGTCGTCATATCATTGCTCTGCTAAAGATGAGGGATACATCATACACAGAGACATCATATTAAATGACTAAAACAAGAGTTAAAGCTGTGATCCTTGCATTAGGCAGATATCTTTTGTCTTGGCTTTAATGATAACCTGTAATCACTTGTTGAGCAAGTAAGCCTAAGTTCGTACTCAGGTAGAATACATCGACTTGTTTCTCCAGCTGATGGAATTCAAAGCCATGTGCTCTATTAAATCCAAATAAATTATCTCCTCTTCAACATCAGACCACCTCAACTCATATCTGTCTTAGCCTACCTATTATTTCCCTTTCGGTCCCTTCAACATGAATCAAATCACGCATGATCACCACCGCAATACATGGTCTAATCATTCTATGTCAATTGTCCTTTTGTCGTTTCGATGATCAATTGGCAACACTCCCAACTTCTTACACATATATGCATTTATCTTAGTGCTCTCATTGTTCTCTCATTTAAAATCAGTTGCATATAAGTTGTATCATGAAAATAAAAAAATAAAAAAGAATCCAACTTTTCTTGATCATGCCTTCCTCTAATAGCACTGTCGTCTTGACCATCTATGCTTAATATGGAAATCACAACCTTTTATTTGAATTATATTCACTAGTTAGTAGCTACATACCTAATGTGATATTAGATCCCAAAAACCTTCTGTTTAGTATATCTTACTGACTTCATAGCTTTGAGTCAGCTAACATAGAATTTTCAAAATTTCCGACGTTCCTACAAATTAAGTTATATGACATGCTCTCTGTTATAGTTATCACTTCAACCTGTTCAGTCCACTACTGAATATTACTTTTGGTCAACACCCCTCTTCCCCAATGAGGCACAAGGACCTCCTTCCAGATAAAAATGTTTTGCTCTTTTGTATGATGCTATTTTAATTGCTCAATCATCTGTTCTCGAAAAGTATTGCATCCTTACCTTTTTGAACTTCTACTAACTATTTCGTGGAGATCTATGTTACCATGCTCTTTCTTCTCCATATCCTAAACATAATATAGATGTTTCTAGTTTACCTGTCTCTTCACATACTTAGTCGATTCCAAACAGTTTTAGCAAAATTTTAACCACGAAACAAACCTTGCTGGCAAGCAAAAATGGAGGCCATTGTATGAGGTTCAATTCACGGTCAGCCCAATACGGAACAAGCAGTAGGTCCATTTCCCTGAAATAACACCAAATTTACATACTCAAGAAGGAAAGAATAAGATTGGGATACACAAAAATTATCTGAATAGCCAACAATATGTTAGGACAAAAAAAAAAAAAAAGAAAGAGTCAAACAAAAACAAAAAGAACTATAGATTCCGAAGTCACACATTCAGGATTACCTGTTACTTATAAGATCCTCCTCTCTGAAACTGCTGATTATTGTGTTCCACAACTGAGCGAATCTTGCTGGTTCTTTTTCTTTTTTAGAAGGGTTCTAAAAAAGTACGAAGATGAATCAAATTAAAGTAAAGAACTCTCCATCTTTTCTTGAAAATATCAGAACAAAGATCAACTGAAAGCAGCAGAGCATTTCTAAGAAGTTGCAAAGTGAATAACCTCAGCAAAGTTCCGCGAGAAAGATAAAGAGGCCTTCAGTCCTTTCTTTTTTGCTGGCTCGCTCTTTTCCTCTGGAATTAAGCAAGCATTAAATGCACCAGGCAGTGACTGAAATCTGGACCTTAGCATTCCTAGAGTTCGGATCTGGCAACAATAGAGGTTAGGGTAAACAGTGGCACAAATGGAGGCATTGAAGATATAATAAGATAAATGTAAAGAAGCCCAAGCCAACACAAAAGTTGAAATATGCAACGACCAATCAAGATACTCAAAACACCCAACACTAAATCACTGCTTAAGAAATCCATAAACAAAGCATTCGCCAGAATGTTGACACATGGCATGAAGGTATCAACATATGACAGCACATTCCAAATATACAACATATTCTTCTGGGTTATTTACTCTTCTGATATGCACACTCCCATCCATAACCACACATATATAGTTGTATTAGTCTAAAATTTTAGACAAAAGCACCAAGACAATGTGAACTTTAAAAGCATGCATGTCGTGCAATACAGATCATAGTCATCCTTACGCATTCAAATAACGAATAGAAGTTTCCACTTTCAAATGTATAGCTTTGACTTATATTTTGTGGCACCTCTTCTGACAAAACTGGTCTACCATACAAACAGCCCCCTCAAAACCGTGCCACTGAAAAGCCCCAATGCCATTATGCCACTCTAACAACAATCCGGACACAACCTCCCAGCAAAAATAGATAACATTACCAACACAGCATGAGATGGGGTATCGTGGACAGTGGTGATAGGAGGGACTAAGGCGGGCTGCCAGGGCAGTTGAGAGCAAGCAAGGAGAGATGGCGGACAGTAGGTGCATCTGGAAGAATTATGACTTAAGAGAGGGGGGAAAGATCTGGACGGCAGGGAGGGGGAAGATAGTAGAAATACTAGGGATCTGGAAATTTTGTATACAATGTTTCAGTGTCTACATCAAGATGATGCTGAATGTATTTTTGTCTTCAAAATATAGCAAGCTATCTTTGCCCTTTATATAGTAAGGGCACTTAGCCTACACGTAAAACAAGGGAAAAACAGGAATCAGAAATCTAGTCTGACCTCATCAAATTCTGTTCGCCTCATTAGCATTCGACTAAAGGGGGGGGTCTTAAAAGGAAAAGTAAAGCTGACGAGAGGTCAAACTTCATAATAAAAATTGGGGAGGTACTGGTATAGGTGCGAAGGTAAAAAAATTGCCGAACACAGTTTCTAACACAGCTGGAGTTTATGATATACCAAAGGGGTGAAATAAGATGAATCTCAAATTAAAACTCCCAGAAGTAAGAAGGTAACTGATTCCTTTCACAAAAGTTGCCAATTTTTCCCTTTGTGTTTCTTTCTATTTTAATCAAAATGGAAAGACATCGAAGGAATTCGTCAGAGAGACATAACAAAGAAGCTCAAGATTGGATATCGGCAAAAAAGTAGCCCCCAAGCCTACTTCATCAACTACCCTTCTTTTCCAAACTTTACAAGCTCTCAAGCCTGGGAAATGAGTTAACAAAACAGTAACCCATTAATGAAGAATATGAAACAAAACAAAACCTAAAAGTTTCTAAAATAATATAACATGACCCAAAAAATTCACGCTGTTCTGTAGAAACTTCCAGAGTCAATGAACTGAGAAAGTTTGCGCAAAAAAGCTGGGTGGCAATAACTGGATCATGAAGGCTTAATTGGCATAGAGCCTAGTTTTTTTGTGTTTTTTTTTTTTGATCCACTCATAGAGCCTAGTTTACTATGCATTAGGTTGGCACGCAGACTACCTCTTACTTCAGCAAGAAGTTACAGCCATCTTCTATGTCACCTAGTTCTTACCAGTTTTTGGTTGTCATTAACACATATCGTCGGAACATTAACATAATAACAGAAGGATTTTTTTTCCCAACAATTAGCAAAATAAAGCATTAGAAGTGGTAGCATAAAGTACAGAAGCTATAGAGTGAAGAAAAGAAGTTCCACTGACCTCTCCAAGTCGACGGAATGCACCATAGATACCTCCGAATATTGTGGAAAATATAGCATACCAGATTTGGACATCCATAAAATACACCTAGAAATACTCTGTGCATTAGAACTTTGGACTAGAGTAAGCCAGACAGGAAGCAAAAAGAAAGGATAAGTGATCAGACAAGTCATACAAGAATAATAGGAGCCCATAGTGCAATCACAACACCAATATTGTTCTTTGCTGCAAAGCAGTAAACAAGATGAACAGATCAATTTATGAAATAACAAATACAGAAGTTTGTGCAATTTATTCATGTACCTCGAGGAAAGAATTCATGCCACTGATAATTTGTTATGTGAACACTCATGATAGCTTTCGTTGGATTCACTAAAGGCCTTATCTGCAGCAGAGAAATATTATAACACTTGTAATAGAATTCAAGATAATTTTAAATTAAAGAACCAAATGATCACAACAATCCTTTTCCAAATATCGCTAATGGTTACTAAAAATTCCTCACATACAGATCAGAGAAACGACAAGAAAAATATTAGAGAAAAAAGAAGAGAGAAGATGAGGGTAAATCAGTTAGTGGTTACTAAAAAGTTGGGAAAGCTAAGAACTTAAAAGAATCATGAATGTAATATACACTGCTGAAGGCAGCCACTTTGTAAAAGAAGCATACAATGCAAAAGATTAGGCTTGAATGCAAAAGATTAGGCTTGTACCCAATCTTCCTGCCCCACACCCTCATCAACGGAGGAGACTAAACTGGGGGCACTTTTTCACGGCAGAGAAACTGCAATTGCAGAAAATATTCTCAAAATAGAGTTCTATGGTGGAAGCCAGTTACTTTGGAGGTATGGATGGATGCCAACAAGAAGCAGATTGAATGGACTATCAAATATAAGAGAAGGCTGCACACAACCTTACTCACAATTGGCCCCCTTTATTCAAATAAAGGACTCTAGGTCGTCAAAGACAAAACCCGAATAAGGCACGACACAAACCTTTTTCCAAACCTGAAGGGACTTCTAAAAGTTGCTTTGGTTTGGTTTGGACTGGTCCAGTTGAAGATTGATTTTCTATAAGTTGATAAAAAAAATTAAAAAAAATAGACAGAGGAAACAAATGGGCTAGAAAAACAAACCTTACGATGATCCATAAAAAGCAACATAAAGACATGCTAATTATCAACTCCAAAACTAGTCTATCAACATGAATAACAATGCATGATGGACAAGTGAAACACCTCTATATAGTAACTGAATGCCAACTTTGTCAATAGAAGAAGAACCCAAAACATGGTGTACCTGAAAGATAAAACAAAATATTATTTAAAATCCAAATAATTTCACTCTAATATAGTAGTAAGCAGTTCCACCCATGAGTGCTATTACTTGAAAAGAGAAAACGTGCTTTCATGCATCCCCCTTCCAACATATAGCCGAGGCTGCCAGATATCAAGCAAACTATTAGCCATGACTATCGGAAATGGTTATCTTTGTCAACAACTGAAATGTAGACCATAAGTTGAGTGACGTGCCTGTGACCACCACATCATCAGCATCACAACTCTATAGTTAGATCTCTCGAGGAACCGGCGGATAAAGGGCAAAAGAAACAAAATTGCAGCAAGCATATTGGGGGACAAGTAGATTGTGATCGCCAAAATAAACAATGAGGGAGATTTTGAATTATTGCCAAACCAACTTTTAATAGTTTGAGCAAATCCAGGTGGATTCTCCCATGTATAAGCATAAGTGATTGGTAAAATGACCACCCATGCAGCAGCAGACAAAACTTTCAATATGTATCGTAGCTTAACATGGATTGACATGCTCCGTCTTGCTTTCCAACTAAGGATAAAGTCTAGGACAGCTGCATAATTAAGATGTACAACAATCATATGCCAGCACTAACAAAGTAGATATCTCATAAAGCACGAGTATAACTAAATAAAAACAAAATGGAACCAAAGCGAATAAAGAATACACCATCAAACAAAGCATGTACAGGTTGAACATTCAGTTGAAATTACTAAAACAAATAGGCATCCCATTCTTCTCAAACACAAAGAACATTTGTTTGACTTAACTACAATTCTGAGAAAGCCGGGCCGAAAGGATAATCAAAACAAAATGAGAAACAAATACAATGACGAAAGGGCAATCAATGCCACAAAACAGGTGAAGAAAACTATCACTTGCATATTATATTTTCATGTGTGTGCATATGAATACATATCTATTGAGCAGATCCACATCTATGTCATCATACCATCGTAAGAAAATCACCATCCCTATTGCTACAACAGAAGTAGCAGTACCTCAGTAAGTTCGTTATGGCCATGAATGTAGCATTAAGACCAAATACTATACAATGACCTGACTGACACCCAGATGGCCTCAAAGACTTTTTGCTTTTTATAATACGCAAACATAATTACTCAGTTGTAATGTTGCCAAGGCCAACAAACAAAACAAAACTAATGATTTCCGTTCATTTGCGCTCAAATGTCTATCTCCATGATTGTTCAAACCATTTCGAAACCTCGCAGAAAAGAAAAACATGTCTCTAGGAGTCAAGTACATGTATCACATATTCACATATATATCCACTATCCTTGGTGATAAGGACACATTTTCAGTTCACAGCTATATGCCAATATCAGAAGACAGAGTAGTATAACATAGTAAGCGTCAAATAGAAATTATTTTATTTATTTAGATGGCATATTTCCGTGAGCTGGCCCTCTTTGATATAACACTCTGGTCAGTTCTCCCGATCTATCATACCAAAACATACAGAAAAGGCACTGTTCCTCATTGCTTTAACTCCATAAATATCTAGGAAAGTTTCAACTTTTCACAAGCTCGTGATATACTCAATACAACTTGGTGGATGCAACTATCAACCCAGTGAATCCCTTCGAACCAACCTTTATAATTGCATCCACAGTAAATTTGATGTTACCCAATTTATTACGTATGTTGTTTATATTTAGTATAAATATTGGATTTCATGCATTCAAATGTGTGGTAAGCTAGCTTTATTATGTGATGTGATCATACGCACAGTTTTTTATTAAAGATGGGCACGTGGAAGTGGTGGTGTTGTGTGAAGTGGAAAGTTGGGAGTTGGGTGCATGCATTCGTATATAGGTGTTAGCATTATCTATATCTATATCTATAATACAAAACACAATGGTGTAGAGCCCACCCAAACGACAAGTTGTTGCAATGGCTAGGATTGAATTGATCCAAATTATCCAATGATTCCAACGGTTGATGTGTGTTCTCCTACTCTTAAGAATGTGCCCACTCTTTCAATTATATTACAAAAATGCCATCGGTTTGTTTTTTCCCCTACCAATCAGCTTCTGTTGTGTTGATTAAAAAGGTGTTGATTAAAATAAAATAAAAAGCAGCATAGTCGACGTTTGGGTTTCCCCTGGTAATGGGTTTCTCTGGGAATCTGCATCATTGGCAAGAAAAATGGGTTTCCTTGGCAACTTTTATCTCTCTCTCTCTCATCTACACTACTCCGACGAAATCCACGGCTCACTCTCACTGGTGTCACCGGCGACGAAATCCACCAGAGTCTCAAATCTCCACCGAGGTCTCGACCTCAAGAACAACATTGAAAGCTGCGTGGAAGGTAAGAAACGTTACTTGCATTTTCCATGTTCAATGAAATGTGCGAGAGATGAATTTATGCATAGCCCATCGTGCAGCTCCTCTGATTTTTTCAACGTGTGTTCGAGGTTGCCAGGTAACCAATGTTGCATGAAATTTCAGCCTCTAGCACAGTAGTTGCTTCGGTATACCCTCAAGCACTTCCACAATTTTGTGCAGCCCAACATCGTTGTGTATTGTTAGGTTGATGGGACTGGTTTTGGAGATCAATAGTGATGTGGGGTTCAATCAGTTTCTTCACTTGATATCGGGTACATGTAGTTACTATTTATATTGTTTCTCTGTTTGGTATTTGAGATTCTGAGAATTACGAAATTGCTCAATTCTTGAACTACAATTATTAATCAGAAATCTCCTTTGAATACATCCTAAGCGATAACCGGTTGAAAGATCACTGGAATCACCAATAGTCTGGAGAGGTAGAACTCTGGCACATCCCGTATCTTCTTTTTCATATGAAGGCACACAGCCACAGAAACTATTAATAAATCAATTGATTGGATTTGTGTAGTGTGATAATTTAGATTAAAGAGTAAGGTAATCAGTTGGAAGGATGTTTTTTGGGATGAGAAAGAGTCGAGGGAAGCAGGAGAAGAAACAAATGGTCGGGGAATCACCTTCTTAAGATCGCAAGAATCACCTTCTATGGTTCTGCGTCTTTGGCGACCATAGCTCCACGATAGTTCCCTTCCTGAGGTGATTTCCGCATTCGATTTGCTAAGGACTTGAAACCTTTGTTTCTTCAGTTTCACAACAAAACTCCAATTTACCTCTGGATTTGCATGCGTAAACGCATGCAATTCAGCCAGTGTCTTTAATGTAAAATTAGAATTTGGTCTTTCCAAAAACCCAACAGTGGAATTGATCCCAGGACAAATAGCCTGGGACTACCAATCCCAGGACTCTTAATCATGTACGTTTTAGACTCCGAATCAAACTAGGCCTGAAGTAATACTCTTTCGTTACAAATAGCCTGGGACTACTAATCTCAGGACGCTTAATTCTACACGCTAATGAATCGGGGATAAAAAACAAGTATCACATTAGTGAACTTCAGCTCCTGATCAAATGGATAGTGTGAGAGAAAGTAGACATTATGAGCATCCGAGAGAGAAAAATTAGATGGAGACGAACTATAGAAACCTCCAACACGGTAATCAAATGGGTAAATCAACTCAGTTTGAGATTGAATTTTGGAGTGTTAATCGCGAGGGGGAACCTACTAGTCCAACGGCTATGATCTTAATATGAACTGCTAATCGCGAGGGGGAACCTACTAGTCCAACGGCTATGATCTTAATATGATGTATCTGATACTAAGAAATTTTTTGTTGCTAAAGCTCTTTGCAATGAGTAAAACATTTTAGTCATGTGTTTGTATTGATTTTAATAATTGTGAACATAAATTGGATTGGGTCTCTAGGCCTGCCCTCTTTGATGCCATTCGGCTTTGATTTGGGGGCATGGTTCCACAGCAAATAAGGTATAGGGGGGCCACTGTTTCAGTGGTATTTTGAGAGCATCTACTTTGTGCATATTGCCAAAGGTTAGGTCTGCCTCCAATCCTCCCCCACCCATACCCCCAATGATTGGAGACTACATGGTTCTGCTACTGTTGTTGTTTGTATTGATTTTAATCTATTGAGCTAACAAACTCAGTGGCATGATTATTTTCTTGGAATTGATGAACAACAATTTTTTGGCTAGAATGCCATGACTGGTGGCATATACAAGCCCACCATGTGAAGAGATAAGGATATATGGTAACTACCCCTAAGGGCTACAGCTATGCGGCCCGAGTGGTGCATATGATTTCGCCCATATGGCGCTTGGCATGCTACCAAGATCCGCGTACGAGGCTTCATTTTAGTCATTAATAATAATGTACAATCTGACTCTATTTGACTAGCGATCATCATTTATTTTTTTGACTCGTCTTTATTTAAAGCCAATTTTGTTCAGGTCATGTTGTATACCGTACTATTTTTTTAGGTGCGGAGAAGGTGCAACCGGGTTGGAGTATTGGGCGAACCATTTATATTTAGAGACTCTTCCATTTTAGGACCCATCATGTCATAGTACTATTATTTTTGAAACTCTTTTGTCTCACTTTTAAGAATATTTGTACTTACATTTGAAAAGAATGTTGTATTCTTGTATTATTGGAGGGCTGGAATTCGGATGATTAAAATAAAGGCTACATCATTTTCTTCAAGCACGTAATAATGACATCATCGTATGCTCCGACACAAGAAAGCGAAACAAATAGATTAAACAAGCGTTAAAAATGCAAATAGGTGTGCATCATGAAAGCAATGAAATGAAATACTCTACCTTGCCCAAGCTTCAATATCGCTGCTGTTATAAAAACGCTCAGAACTTTCTTGAAAATATCAGAACTGAAGATTGAGCTTGGGTTCCCCGAGCCATTCCAAGCAACAATTATCATGGCCTTCAGAGGAATAAAGGAGTATAACAATACTTATAGCTCAAAATAAATAACCTCACATATTCAAGAAACAGTTACCTGTAAGCACAGAATGAAAAAACTCCACATTCTATCAAAGCTTCTAAACATATGCCAGTATGATCGTATCTCCACAAAGTTAACTTTCCCCACCCACCGATCTTTACCAACGGTTGGCTTGCTATCCTGAAGATCGCCAAAATTCATATTAATTAAAGTCCCACCAGACAAAACATTTAAGGTACCCTTTAAGAACATTACTGGTGGATAAACAAGGACTTTCTCAATTAGTAGTGGATTTAGAAACAGAGAGAGAGAGAGAGGTGGACTTTGAAGGATCTCAACCACTTAATTGACTATTTGCTAATATCTGTCACAAATATACTTCATTTATCTACAGCAGGAGTTGTAGAGAAATCCTGGGAAAGCATTATAACTGAAAACAAACAGAAGAAGACTATCCTCCCCTAACATGCATAGCCCGCCATTGGGATTCCAAACACCAAATCAAATTAACACCTAAGTTATCAAAATGTCATTAAATCTCTCACAAAATGCATGAGAGGCAATGTTAAATGCATGAGAGGCAATGCTCAAATAAACCCAATGCGTATTTCAAATGAGCAGCACATAACGCATAGCGACCACAAGAAGCCTAGAAAGATGCATAGAGTCACAACCATGTGTCCATGTCTAACCTTGTTTACTTGAATGTCTCTGTGAGACTGTAACAACCTTCCCGAATGATCTTGGCTTAAAAAGTATGAGCAATAAACCAAACCCAAGTTTACAAACACTACATAAGTAACATAACAACTAAGGAATAAAAACTGAGACGCCCTAGGCACCGTCAAAAGGATAATCACCCCAAAGATAGTAGGGAAGGGTGAGGATGAGGCATGAATAAGATACAATCAACTCAATCTTTCAAAACAACTGTACTTCTAGTGTTGTAAAAGTCGCTTGGCGCTAGTCGGGCAGACGGGCACCTTTGAGCGCCTAGGCCTAGTAATTGGAGATTAGTCGGTGCCTAGCAATTAGTCTGATTTTTCATTTTTATCAAAAAATAAAAATTATTTCCCCCTCCCCAGAGTCTGAGTAAGAAAATGACCACACAAAAAAAACCTATGAAAGGGGAATTTTGTATAATTTCATCAAATTATGGGGTCATATTACATTATCCTTGCAACTCAGGGGTCACTAATCTTTAAAATCTCAAAATTACCCTTTATATACATACTTCTCCAGATACATCTCGAAACAGCCCTAAATTACTTTAGCGATCAGAATTCCTGAGTACCTCTCTCTCTCTCTCTGCCCTATATGACAAACATTACCTCTCCGGCGATTGAAGCCTCTAGATCTGGCAGCTCCAGCGATGACTGACAGTTGTTCGTCTCTCTCTCTATATGACAAGTCGGTACCAAGATCCGAATAACCCCTTAATCGGCAACTATTCCTGACTTGCCGACTACTCCCCGACTAATGCTGACTAGTTCCTGATTAATCGTACGGCCGACTAATCTCACCAACTACCCCATAATAGCCTTGGGCCCTTGGCCAAGTGCCGACTAGCGCCTAGGCACCGAGTACTCGCCTACTAATTACGACTTATAACACTGAGTACTTCCAAACCTGTCATACACTACAAGGATATTGGATATGCCGTTGATATTCCTTATATTTTCCATATACCCTTCAGCTCTCAAAGCATTTTACTCAAGCACACTATTAAAGCAAACTGCATAAATGCTTCCTTAGACTAAGATTTCACAATGTATATAAACAGAGAAAACTCCAGCAACAAGCCTTTTCCATTCACACGAGAAACATACCAAACCAGGAACATGAAAATAGTTCAGTTGATGTCAATGCTCAACAGCAATGAGCAAACAAAATGTAATTAATACCTTGAGTATACAAGCAGGGGGGGACCCTGAAGACACAGTTACCAATATTGAAACGAAGTCGTTGGTCATTTAAAAAAGGATGCATTGATGCACATGAAACATCCAAGTCAACATCCAATGTACAAATATGGGACTGGAAAATGAAAATCGTAGCAAAAATATTTCCAACTAAAGCGTACCCCATTAGTTTTCTCAACATGTTGTTTATCTATGGGAGGACAGAAAAAATCAGCATCAGCTCTCATTGGCCAACCTAATCGAAAGCAGTCAACCGACCTGTAATTTTAAAAGGTCAAGTTAGTATTTATGGAGATAAAATCAAGCAGAAGCTGAGTCCCACAAAAATAATTACCAAAAGTATTCATTCAAATCATCATAGTTCCTCCACTGCGAATGCTTTGATACCCCTTTTCTGCTCCTTGCAGCTTCCTTTTAGAGTCCAAGTCAAAATAATGCGATAGAAGTCAGCAAATAAGATTATAGACGTCGGCACAAAGACAATACCTAAACTCAGATTTGAAAACCAAGGCTTGCAATACCTGTGCAATCACTTCGTAAATAGGAGTAACAACTTTCCTCAAGAAAGCCTCATCTTCACCTCCGTAGGCAGGCTTAACATTCTCTCCCGTCATGGGACTGACATTGCCAGCGAGCATTCCATACAATTCAAATGCCATCTAAAATAAGAAGAAACAAACAACATGAGAACCAACAACATATGATCAGCATCATGTGTTCATTGTTTACTATCATTTGTCACTACCTACCACTCTACTTACGAAGAAATTGTCTCTTGATCCATGGAAGCAAAAAAACCATGTAAGATCAAAGACGGGTCCAAAAAAGTAAAGACTAGTTAATGCTATTTTAGATTGCTTGATATGACTGTGTCCACAAAGGAAAGTTGAGATCAATGCCTAATAGCTGCTTTAAAATCAACTTCTTAACCCAAAAGATAAGAGGTGCACAAATATGTATAACCTTTTAAACCTCAACGTCAAAAGTACAACAATCTATTTCATATTACAGACTAACTGCCTGAACCACACCTTCATGCACTAGCTAGTAGTAGCTACAGTAGAAAGGATACATAGGAAAGTTGATAGATCCAGAAGTGATTTTATTCTTAGGAGATACCCAGATAGGGATACTAGTGTAGACTTCACTCTTGGAAACCTTGGCAATAAAAACCCTACAACTCTCTGTTTAGTAACTGCCACAGGTAGGCAGAGGAGTGAGACCCGCAGACACGCAACCTACAATATCTATTTTTTCACAAACCCTCGCTATGATCATAACTGTCAAAGCATCCAACTCAAGGCTAGTTTTGGAGGTGATTATTAACCACTGTGGGACAAGCAATGAGTGGAGAGGCTGCCCAGAGCAATGAGTGGAGAGCCCCCCGGCTCATATACTAGTTTTGGAGGGGAATAGGGGATTATTAACTAATGTGGGACAAGCTCTAACACTCCCCGCACGTGTGACCCCTGATTCGCACGTGGTAAGGTAAACAAACGATTCTAACTTTCAAAGACATACGACAACAATCAACCATCAACGACAAAAGGGCAACCAACCAAGAACAACATAGAGTTTTGTCCAAAAGCCTCTGAAAGCCTAGCTCTGATACTATGTTAAAGCATCCAACTCAAGACCAGTTGGCAATGAGTAGAGAGGTCGCCCATGCTCATATACTAGTTTTGGAGGTGATTATTCACCAATGTGGGACAAGCTATAACAGTAACCATGCTAAACATTAGCCCAGCTGAAAATAGATGTGGGATATTTCTCCTTGGGTAGTTATACTAGGTTAAGGGTGTTCGTAAACTAATATAACTAGATATTGAACTCTAATGTTTACCCATACCTGTCATGATCTGTCCAACTAACATAAAAAAACATACCATGTGCAACCTAACCAACATGTCAAATGGTCCTTAACGTATAAATTATCACCATCCACCCCCACCCCCTATCCATCTTGGGCAGCCAAGTTCACTACCACGAGGATGCCAAGCTTGGCTAAAAGGAAGAGCTCAAATTCAAAATCAAGATTTTCAGACTCCAGCATCATGTCAATGACCATTACTCAAACAGTTCAAATCAATAAACAAAGTTTTTATTTAGTTTTTTTTCAATGCATAGGAATGATCAGATTAGAGAGACATCCTCAGACTCTCACTTTATCCTTCTACTCAAATGAATCTTCTCTTAAATGGGTCCATCGAGAAGATCTACTCAAACAGACCTCAACCCACACGACTACGACTCTTGTTTGAACTTAAACCACTCTCATGCCATTTGAATACCACTGTCTTATTTTGTTGTAAATCTTTAAAGACTCTTTCCTTCCATCCATTTTATCATGTCATAGGTTAATTTTCTAATAACATTATTATCACCTCAGAGCCTAGTATATAAGCCTAGGTGCCCTTCCACTCATTGCCAACTGGTTTTAATTAAGTACTTTAATTCTACCACATTGATTAATTATCACATGCAATTGGTTTTGAGTTGGATGATTTAATAATAACAAAATGAAGCCTGAGTAGAAACTGTAAAGCCGCAAATAAAGCAAAGAGTATCTATCTAACAAAGAAAGAAATATTTTAAAGCATACGTGATGATAAATATAGCAAAGGCATTCTGGCATGAATCTTAGATTTGCAGCTTCACCCCATATAAGAAGATATAGGCCCATATATAGTAATTTACGTTGCTGCACTTCCTGTTGTATGGTGGGTAACCTGCAGTTGACAACACAGAATTAAAATGATACACTTGTGATGAAAGATAGAGTATTCTTGAAAACTCTTCTACAAACAAGCATACACAATACTCTTAAAAGATAAAAGAAACACAGCTCGCATGTTAAGACACATCATGTCAGATACCACAGAGATTTCTATGGCTGACATTGATTTATCCTGCATAATTCTCTTTCAGTTACAAATAAAACAGCTCATGTCTACATGACATCCCACCACAACATCCTGTAACTCATGAACAAGTTGGACAACACATTGTCAACTTCTCTAGCAATATTGATTAGAGCAGATCTCCTTGACAACACAAAAAAGAGTGTAGATAGTATCTGGAGAAATTTCATTTCAATCACAAGACTAAGTTCAAAAGCCTCACCAAAGACTACTTTTGCGGTCCAAGTACTTGCACCATTTTTTGTAGCTCTTGAAAAGTTTCTTCATCACTTCATTCAATGCACGTTCGTCCAACTAAGCACCCAAAGAAGAAGTGAACTTGAATGAGTGTCTCCCATACAAAAAAAAAAACTACCAAATAAATGTAAAGACTCCGTCAGACCAGCTCTTAAAATCTTAATAAGTTGTAAACAACCAAAATCAACCGCTTTCAAATTTGAACTTCGTTAGTGAACATTCAAAAGACTCAGAACTGATTACAACACAGGAAGAAGCCCTAAAAATGATCTGGCCCCTCATAATTGCGATCTGGTCCTCTAACTCGTTTTTAGATTTTGGAAGAACCCCAGTCTGCAAATAATTATCTCCAAGAGGTGTCACGGGACATCATAGATGTCTGATCATAAATACACATGCCACCTTCCTGACAACATTAATCACTTTTGTTCACATACATACGCAAACAAACTTACAGGAGAGATGGTAAGCTAATTCAACACCTTTGGCAGAAAATCATGAGTGAAAAGGGAATGCCCATCAAAATTACGAGTGATGAATTTAAATTCCACTTCGAAATGTGTTCTGAAAAAATAGTGATGGCAGAAAATAGACAAACTTAATATCTAAGACAATAGTGATGAGTTTCATGGGCCGATGCAGAGGTGGCAACATGAACCTGGCAGTGGTGTCAGGTGATGAAGCAGAAGCCTCTATACAGAGACAAAGGTAGCCATGTCATCTGTTATTTGGTGGAATATGGGTGGTGTCGTAGGAACGCTAGAAGTAGAGTATTTGATACTTGTAAAGGTGATGATTGTATGACATATACCCGCAATGAACAAAATGATTCAGAAAACAAACCTTGGGTTGTTGATCAGGCTTTGGGAACTGCCGAATGTGTACATTTGCAAGTAATAAAATGAGGTGCTCCCTTTGATTTGCCACATTATCCTTCTGCAAATCAATTAATTCACAGAATCAAATTCCTTGAACACAGAGAAATAACTACAATTTGTTCCTCTTCACATTCAAGTAGCATTTCGCAAACACAATTGTACAAGATATAAATTCATAGACAAACAAATGTTATCCGTCACCTGAAAACCAAACATGGCTTGTAGCCAGTCTAGAATATCCTCCTCTTGTTTCTTCTTGTAGTCCCTGGGCCAAGGAAGACCCCTGGTGTTGCGAAGAGCTACAAGAGCAGCCTGAATCTGCAATCATACAACCAACCATAGTAATTCAAATACGTTTAGGAGAAGGTTAAAGGAAAGTGGGGCTAAAAAAACCCCGAGTCAACAACCCTCCAGGTTAGGCAACAAACCTCTGGAAATCTCATAATTGCCTGATTTGCACTATCCGGATCAAGAGGAAGAATATTATAAGGGACGTATATCTGAGTCTTCTCTGCAACTTTATCATGAGCTTCCAATATCTGTGGAAGTCAATCATTATGCCAAGTAATAAGTGGAGAACACCCACTACGCACTCACAATTCTAAGTTCGCCGTTTAAGCTTTGAATTTACGAGAAACCCACATAAAAAAATTCCCTCATTAAGCAATACATCAGATGACAAGTTAAAATGGCATTTAGTGTCACCTCACGATCAACTTCGACAGCTTGTGTCTGATTGACAGCCTTCAGAACCTCAAAGAGAACATTAGCAGTTTGGTACGCCTTGGTGAGCTGTGCACTGACACGCAAAAAAATTGACAGTCAAATAAACAAACAACTGGTATAGCAAGTGCTGAGTATGCTGGCTTAAGTTGACTCATATCCCTCACAAGACTCACCGATCAGCTTTATCAGCAGCATTTTGCAGAGCTTGAATATATTTTTTGTAGTAGTGCTGATAAAAGCTCTGCATCTCACGTGCATCACTTTTTTTAACTCTTCCCATGAACGTAGGTTCATTCTCCTGATGCAAGTTATAGAAAGAACTTCAACAAATAGGAAGACAATAATTTAGACATGATAAGCAACAATAGAAACACTCAGCGCAAGATTTGAAGGACGGATGTCAGTAAGATGGATTGGAATGTCCTAACTACGACCCCTCAACCAGGGAAGATGAGCAAAAAAAGCTTTCATAAGATGGATTTGAGTTCCTAGCAATGGGTAACCGAGTTTTATTATCTAAATCTTTGCTTGCAGACAGGCAATCCATCTTGTCATTAATAAGATTTAAGATGGACAATCAAATCAACGAATACTTTGAAAAATGAAGATGGTAACAAATTCAACACCGCTAGGCGCTAGCCACAAATAAGTTGTAATGACCTCATCCCACATCAGAGGCTTGTATAAATAAGGTTGGGTATGTAAGTAGGAGATAAGAAGCACAACGGCCTCATGTATATGTGTCCAACATGGAGACGTTAGGCCACAGTGCAGGCACGCCAAAAGGAGACCGAAAGATAAATCCTATAGAATAATTCACGCAACTAGAAAAGTGTAGGACATATTTAAGACACCCCTCCTGGCCCTCCAAATGAAATTCATCACTGTAACATGAGGTGACAGATCCTCCAAAATATAACCGCATGTCAAGCATTTTTCATACACATTTGACATTATAATGTCGCTACAAAGTTATTCAAGATACAGGAACTGTATATGGTTACCTTTTCCAAGCGTTGAAGAAGCGCAGTTTTAAATTGGCGAACACCACGTCCACTGGAAGTGGGATCCAATCGATGGGCTTTCTCAAAAGCATAGAATCGACCTACATCCCGAACCAGCATGTCAACCATAGCATTGGATAGCACATATTGTGAAAATAATGCATAAGATTTATAATAATAATAATAAACTACGAGGGTTAACCTCCTTAAGGAACTTTGGTTAGGTTCCAATCACATATGAAGAGCTGAATTGATTCGGCACACATTTCCAAGTTTGAGATAAGGGCAAATAGTGCTTCAGCCTTCAGTTTACCACTTTGGGACTATATAACTCCACTGTGGAGAGCAATATAGCTACTAAAATTGAAACCTACGTGTAGCAAATGAGGGACAAATTTGAAACTTCTAAATAACATAGCAACAATACATGGAATATAGAACTGTATAACCATGATATTGTAAATATACGGGAGACCTAAATATAAAATATTAGAGATGCTATGTTGTCGACCAAACACAGTGTTGTGCTCCACTTATTGTTAATTTTATTGTAGAATTAGCCATGGCCCGACTTACAAAAAAAAAAAAGCCTCTTTGAACTACAGCACCTACCCGGGCAACATTCTTTTTCTATAAAAGATCAAAGGTCCCAGCCCAAAAAGCCTTTTGAGTCCCCTATAATTACAGGTTAGCATTCCTCCCCTCATCGAAGGAACCACTAATCTGCCCACTATAGATTGATGCATCGAGCCAAAGGCATCAGAATTCCTTGCAGGAACCGCAAAAACCATGTTAAGAAACAACAGCCGAAGCCACCCCATCATCGCTACCCAAACACACTGTTCATAGTTTTTACTCGTAAAAGCAAGTAAAACACGTATAAAAAAACGCTTCCTAATCACCATTGTCCAATTCTTACACAATGCATAAAACAAAACACAGCAGGAGTAAAAAAAAAACTTACATAAATAAGCGACCCTCGGATTGGCTTTCTCGACTTCATTGGCGACGCGAAGAATAGGAGCAATCTCCACGAGCGAAGACGGCACAACCTCGCTGTCGAAAATGGACTCTCCGAGATTCCCCGCCGTCTGCGTCCGCATGATCCGCCGCGGCGGCGGCGGCTGGTCGGACCCCCCTCCCCTCGACGACATTTTTTAAATTAGTCTCCTCAGTATCTCAAAATCAAGTACAAATCCCTAAGCATTACACAAACCACAACTGTTACCAAGCAAAAAATTGAACGTAAACTGGGGGAAATCGAAAAATAAAGTGAGAATGAGGAGAGATAAAGTAGAGAGAGAGTAAAGAAAGAGTGCCTGATGGTGAAGAAAGGTAGGTAGATATTGATGAATCTAGCATCTGCAACGCAATGAGTGAAGCAAAGAGAGTTCAGAAAGCAGTAAAATGTGGATCATTGAGGGGAGATTTTGTGGACTTACAGTCGTGTGTGATGAGAATACGGCGGTATGAGTGAGAGGACAAACCCTAGCAGAGAGAGAGAGAGAGAGAAAAGGCAGCAAAGAGAGAGAGAGTAGAGAGAGAGAGTGTGGGGGGTGGAGAGGAGTGTATACTGCTGCAACTTTAAGCAGGCTGGGAAAGAAAAGGACGCGAGCGCGTGGGGATGGGGGTGGGGGAAGAACAAGAACGTGCGACCCAAGAGGAAAGTTAATTGAAAAAGCAGGGGAATTTACCGCCTGAGTTGGGGGTGGGCCCGGAGAAAGGGACCATGATTCTGTGTGTGAAAAGGATAGCTGCGGGAGAATTTCGAAATTGTACCGATTATTACGACTGGTGCCACTGGGTTTTCTTAACCGCCAACGGAACTTTTTCAATTTTCATTACACTACTTATTTGGAGTACAATTTTTAAAGCTTAAAAATACTAATTCACTTATTGAAATATTTTTTTATACCATATGAATCTTGTTTGATAGATCTTAATGAAATCTTTTGAACGGTGTAAAAAATTTTAAAAATTATTTTCGTAAATACATTCATTTTGTTCGTTTTCAAATTTAACTTTGTTTTATTTTTATTTTTTAATCATTACCATATTTCTCTCTTCAATCATTATTTTATTTCTTCAATTATTAGTTTCATTTTTCTTTTTACTCATTACCCCTCTCTCCAATCATTACCCTATCTGGGAAAAAAAAATCATTACCCTATTTCTCTCTCTACCCACTACCAAACCTAAAATGGACTCGGGGTGCTGTAGTGCACCCCCGCACTACACGTGCAGTGCGGTTGATCCGACCGTCCATCTCGACAATGGACGGCTAGGATTTGTAAGAGCTTGGATTAAATTCGAGCCATCCGTGACGAGATAAACGGTTGGATCGGCCGCATTACACGTTATAGTGCAGCGGGTGCACTACAGCCCCTCTCATTCCAACTAATGTACCCAAAGGTGGAAACCAAACAACGGCATTATTTTTAAGTTTGACAAATTACATATAAGGGTATCCACAATGCTATAATCAAAATTTGATAACCAAAAGTTGTCACATCAGCTTTTGATTATTCATTTAAAATATTGTTAAGATTAGCAATGTAGATGTCTACAATGGCATAATCAAAATTGGATAACCAAAATTTGTCATATCATATTTTCAAATCACAAAAAACTAAAAATTGTGGTTTTTCTAAAAATAGTTTTAAAACTAATAAAAACTATTTACTAGAAATAGAAAATAGTTTTTGATTTTTTTTTTGGAAAAAAAACAATTTTGTAGTAAAAAAAAATTTCAAAAATATTGTTCGAAAAGGAAGAGAAATAGAATATTTTTGTATAATGATTGGTGTATTTGATTAAGAATATGTAAGGTCTATTAAATTTGGTTATTGTAAAAAAGTTGCTAGTTTTTGTTATCCAAAGCTCAAAATTTGATTATTTCTAAGGAGGTTGTTAAGTTTGATTATAGCATTATGAGTCATATTTTGCACCAACATTGTTAAATTTAAAAACTTTTTACTTTTGATTATTGCATTGTGGATACTCTAAGTATTAATTTTTTAAGAGAACAAGGCCTGCTGCACACCGTGTTATTCCCCGCGAGCGTGGTCAGCTCCGATGATCGAAAATGTTTACTTTGTAGAACTCATCGAGTACAATAAGTGCACCACAAAAATCAGCTCGATCGAATATCATTAAGTGTCTTGAGCGGAACACATATAACTTGGTCATAATGGGTTGCACTGGGTTTTGATGTAGTGTTTTGGATTCATTCCCCGCACATGCAACCCCCGACTCGCATGTGAAGAGGTAACAAACGATCCATAACACTTGGATCACAACAAACAACGGTGCACTTAAAGCACAAAGAAGAGGGAATAAATTCTCCGAAACTCTAACTCTTACTCTAATATCATGTTAAAGTATTCAACTCCAAACCAATTGGCAAAGAGCGGAGAGTCGGCCCAAGCTCATATACTATTTTTTGAGGAAATAATTAACCGATGTGGGACAAACTTCGTTTACTATTTTTTTTCAACCAATCATTACAAAGGGTAATTATTCAGTACTCCGGGAGTATACTCCCTTCTTCACGTAACATGTATAATCTCGGAGTCCCCACGTGTTGTATGAGATGAGAGAGTATACTCCACGAGTATTGAATATTTCCATTACAAGTAAAACAAGAGGTGGTTTGGTAAATATTTTGAGGGAGTTTTTTTTTTTTTTTGACTAAGGGTGTGTTCCACTAATTAAAATAAGTTTTGAATTAAAAGTGATGTATTGTGAGATAATGATCTGTCTTGTAAGCAGAAAATAAATACTTAAAGAATGAAAATTTTAGCGGAACGGAGCCAATAAGTGGAGAGAGATATAGAGTAATTATTATAAATAGTTGTTGAAAAAAAAGATGTAGTTCTGAAAATCCCAAGTTACGAGAGATTTTTTTTTTTAAATCTTTCGTACGAAGCTTAAAGTAGTACTCCTTCCGTCACAAAAAGGATCACAATTTTTGAAATTTGTGCCAATTTCAATTGCTTATATCTTTCAATCTATAATATTTCTCACGAGTTTGAAAACTTTGTATAATAGAACTAATCGAGAACTATCAAACAAGATCCATGTTGCATATTTTTTGAGATTCAAAT
This sequence comes from Rhododendron griersonianum, assembly GCA_018127125.1. Lineage (NCBI taxonomy): Eukaryota > Viridiplantae > Streptophyta > Magnoliopsida > Ericales > Ericaceae > Rhododendron > Rhododendron griersonianum. Next base: position 45,183,205 of record CM030788.1, read on the forward strand.
TGAAAGATATAAGGAATTGAAATTGACATAAATATCAAAAATTGTCATCCTATTTGGGACGGAGATCGAGAGTATATGATTTATTGGAGGTCATTTTTTAAATGTTATATTCTACACGGGTAATCCTAAGGGGACCAATGGAATTCATCCAAGTCGTTCAGTAATTAAAAAAAATATATCCTGATATATCTGAATGAAAAAAATGAAAGGTTGGTCGAGCATCTACATATATCGAATTGAGCTAATTTCTTGCGGTCCTACTCAGTTTTTTTAAAATTATTGAATGGTTCAAATCATCCGTGCAAGATTTGAAGTGGACCCCGTGTGCCTGTTGATACCCCATCGGTATGAATTCCATCGATCCAAGTATATCTTGCTTCTAGACAAGACAAAGATTCATTTCATTGAACAAAAAGGATTGTACTCCCTTCAAACTCCAAAAAAAACATATTTTTATATATTATTTTTTTATACCAAATTAAAGTACTCATTGTGTATTTTAATTTGGTGTAAAAAAATCTAATAAATAACATATAAAAAAATATATTTTTTAAGTTTGAAAATGCACGAATTTTCGTATGGAATATTTAAAATGGAACAGAGGGAGTATGAGTTATCTATCTCACCACTTTATAAATATGTTGCAGTAACTCACTTAGAGTGGGTGAGAATTGTAGCAAAGGCAAATACTATGGTGAAACTGACTGATTTCGCCCTACCAATTCTAAAAACGCACCTATCTATATTCGATTGAATTGATTTTTTACAAAAACTCTTTAAAAATTATTTTTTTAAAAATAAGCGGCTCAGATCATTTTTTTGGACCCGAAGTGGACTCCACAAAAACCACATGTGCAAGATTTGTTTAAAACATATGTGTGAACAAGCCTCTTGTAATAGCAATACCCATGTAATACCCTTTCGATGGGGATATGGTTGTGGAAGAATCAGAGACAGATATAATCTTGTTGGCAATGTTTGCACAAGGTGACTATTCTTAGAAGGCAATGCTAATTGATGCCCCTGGGGCACAAGTTTGAGTGTATTAATTGAGTTTAGAACTTAGCAAATGAGTTAGTTCCCAAGCAATAAGTTATGAGCCCCACCGAGTTGCATTAACTACCACAGTAAGAACAATTTAATACCAACTACGCCCATGCTTAAAGTTTATTTTTTTTCCTTTATGAAACTGAATGCTCCACATTTTTATTTCAAATAAAATGCGAACAACATCACATATTGCTGTAACAATAATAAACTGAGACATTTTTTTAGAAAATAAACCTAACCCTTTGCCTAAGTTGGGAGGAAAAAAGAAGAGAAGAGATAGGATTGATCTTGACGTGTATCATCGCTCATATACCACCCATATTCCATACATCTTATATATCGAATTTTAGAAGAAAAAATTTTAAAATTAAAATTTTAAAATTTTTGGAAGAAAAGTGTTGATTTTGGAAGAAAATTTTAAAAATTAATTTTTTAAAAGGGATCCTAAATTAATTTTAAAAAGTAAATTTTTTTGCTAAAAACTAACATTATTCAATCTATTGCCCGTTTGAAACGGATTTTGTTCAAACTAAGAAAACCTGTTTTTTTGAAAAAACAAGTTGCAGTTGCAGCAGAAAAATGATTCAATCCCTCTCCATGGCCTCCGCTGTTTTGTTGTGTTTGAAAACCCTTCACCTACCTAACTTTTAAAAGGGAATTGTCATTACGAATAGGATTTATAAATATTTATAACTAGTATAGAGAATAATGGTTAATGGTATCGATGTTTTGTTAGTTTCCATAAACACAACTCATTTATGTGGGTATATTTATTACACCTAAAGTATTGCCCCAGGGGCACTTATTAGCGGGACCGTTCTTAGAAAGGCTTACTATATATTAGCGGCCTCTCTATACCTCAAAAAATTAAAAAAATTCAAGAAATGTTACGTTGTAGGACCATGCTCCCTTAATCTAACACCAAAATTCAAAGCATCAGTAATGCAGCGAAAATTCTACAGATTATAGTCATTAACACATTTGAATTTCAAACTATTAAGAAATCGGCTAAATCAACGAACACATAAAACTCAAAGAATAATTAGAAAAAAAAATACAATGGTTTTTGCTTGATTCTCTAATTGTGTAGTTTAATAAGTACATTCCGAACTCACATCAATTTCCAGCATGCATTCAATGAGGAATTGACTACAAGTTACTGGACTTCTTGTTGGTGTTGTGCAGTGACCGTGCTGTGCACCTTCGAGCCGTCGGATTATGCATCCGACGGCTCGGATCTCTTTTCAACAACCAACGATCGAGAGCCGTTCATTGCTGAGATGAGATCCGAGCCGTCGGATGCACGATCCGACGGCTCGGAAATGCACAACACTGCCCAACACCATTCCCCAATTTCAAGTTACTTGGGTTGTATATTGCACGGAGTCATTCCCTAGGGTTTACATAACCAATTATCGAAATGTCCTCGTCTAAGTTTTAGGGGTATTGTCCCTGTTAACGCAGGTTAAACCCAATTAGTACCACATATCAAACTAAATCAGGCTTCACAAACTCAACGCAAAACAACACTTGTAGTTGTCTCCAAAGAGTTTGGTTGTTTGACACGAGAGCATGTATCATAATTAGATGGACCGGTGATGTGCTTTTGATTCAAATGTTTATAAAATTTTCAAATTTAGAAAAGGTTCTTGCACAAATTTAAAATAAAAGTATATAGTTACTCAAACAGTGAATCGATTAATGTAATCTTCTTCCATAATCATAAACTACATCGACCAACTTCTGAATTTTGGAAAAATTGAGTAGCTAAATTGAATGGAGTTGGTAACTTTTTTTTAGAGGTTGGAACTTGTGATATATATATTTTGTTTGTTTTTTCAATTGATAGAAAGTGATAAGGGAAGGGTGCTGCAATTCGTAGCAATAAGATTCGAACTCATGCACTTTACTTGGTAAGGGAGAGCCACAACCACTAAACCAACCCATTGGTCTTAACTAGGGATACTTGACAAGGGCAATTCTGTCCAAACAACGCAAGAGGTCCATGGGGCTGATCTCGTAAAAATTAGCATAACCGTGGGGCATTTCATTTGGGGAGTTCGAATTCAAAAAGAATAGACCAATACCTTGTTAAAATTTCGAGGCTGAAAAAGAGGAACATAAAGTACCCTCATCGTTCCAAAATGAGTGACCTTTTGGAAAAATGTGTCATTTTCAATTGCCTATATTTTTCAAAATAAATATTAAAAAACATGCAATATGGATATTGTTTTATAGATTTTAATTAATTTTATTAAACAAAATTTTCAAAATCACATAAAACTTCATAAATCGAAAAATATAAGTATTTTAAAATGACACGAAGTTCCAAAAAGATCACTCATAATAATAATAATAATAATAATAATAGTAGTACCTTTTTTTTTTGATCGGTAATAATAATAGTACTTCTTTTTTTTTTTGATCATATAATAATAATAGTACTTGATTGACCACTTTACTACGGTATAAGAATAGGAATAGGCACATAAATCGAAGCTAGTGCACATTTATAATACAATATAAGATCAGAAACTTCTCCTCGGACCGATCTCGCATGTACATTTGTTTTTTATTTTTTTTTTTTCATAATGCATCTATATTTAAATGTGAGTACCATGGTTCGAACCCTTAACATGAGAAATGACATCAAAAGAGTGCCACCAGAAGGAAAATCATAGCTTTGGTAATGCCCATTACCATTATCCCCCTTTTGCCCCTCCCTCTCCTCTCAAACCCCCCAAAAACCAAAAACAACATAGCTTTGGGTCTTGTTCGTTTTGATATTTTATTTTGTTTTAATTTAATTTTTTAATTATTACCATATATCTTTCTCCAATCATTACACTATTTCTTCAATTATTAATTTTATTTCTCTCCCTATCTCTTCACACTCATTACCTCTCTCTCTAATTATTAGCCTATTTCTCTCTCCATCCGCTATCAAAACTAGAATATCCAAAATTACCAAACGAATAAGGCTTGGTAATTTACGTACATTTGTTAAACCCAGTAGTTGGGCAACTCACGTAAATTACTACCTTTATTCGGCCGACTCTTTTTTCGGTTTGCTTTTATTTGGGGTGGGTCTCACTTGACAGGAGTCGCCTACCTCGGGATAAGTCAAGTTCTTTTTTATTTTTTTATTAAATCAGTAGTCAAGGTCTTCTACAATGAAATACTCCTTCTCGCACTCCTTAAATTGATGCGGAGTTGATTTTCGCACTCTCCCTTGTTAACTTTTGGAGGCACTCTTAAAAATAATTTGGGGATTATGAAAATCACTCTCCAAATGGTTTTCTTACTTTCGTTTTTATCTTTTTTTGACGGCATTCACAGAAATAAAAGTGTAATTTAAAAATCTCACGTGAATAAAGACAAAATAAAAGTGTAAATAAAAATAAGGGTATTTCCCAATATTTTATGTTGAGGAAAAGAAAGATTCACTCACGTTAAGGTCTTCCACCATGAAATATTTTATGCTGAGGCAAAGAAAAATTCACTCGCTTTATTTGATTGAGAAACTTTTAGGTCTTGTTCGTTTTGGGGTTTTGGATTCAAATTATTATTCTATTCCTCTTCAATCACTATTTTCATTTTTTCTCCATATATCTCTCCAATCATTATCTCTATTTTCTTTTTACACTTATTACCTATAAATCCATCTCTATATATCTCCAATCATTATCTCTATTTTCAATCATTACTCTATTTATTTTTACACTTATTACCTATAAATCCCTCTCTATATATCTCCAATCATTATCTCTATTTTCAATCATTACTCTATTTCTTTTTACACTTATTACCTATAAATCCCTCTCTATATCTCTCCAATCATTATCTCTATTTTCAATCATTACTCTATTTCTTTTTACACTCATTACCTACAAATCCAAATCCAAATCCAAAATTCCAAAACGAACGAGGTATCCCGGGGATACCAAGCCTCATGGTATCCCCTCTGGTCCGTTTATCATTTTTCGGTTATTTTTCGATCACATTTGAATAATCGATTTCGTTCATTTTGTAGAGTTCGACGAGAACCTTAATCATGCCAAAAATTGTATTCATCGGACTTTATTTGATACATGATCGACACACGTAAAAATTGAAGAAAATGAAAACTGAGTCCAAAAACACATTGAATCAAAACCCAGTTTTGGTTTTTTGGGGATTTTCACGTGTGCCGATCATGTATCAAATAAAATTCGATGAACACAATTTTTGACATGATTAAGGTTCTCGTTGAACTCTACAAAATGAAAGAAATCGATCATTCAAATGTGATCGAAAAATAGCCAAAAAATGAGAAATGGACCAAAAGAGATACCATGGGGCTTGGTATCCCCGCTATATCTAAAAATTTGGCTATTTGATTGGGGTGAGAGTGTCACGTAAAACCAAAACACCAAATCAAATCATTAGGGTGAAAGTGTCACGTAAAACCAAAACACCAAATCAAATCAAACCCATTCTTGCCAGTTGCCATTAAATTAAGAAAAGAAAAAAAGAGGAACATGATGTAAATATACGAGTCTTGTACCCTTTCTCTAGCTATTGCCTAGCATTTCCCTTCTCTATTCTGTATAACTTTCTTTTCAGCATTTGCACCTCTATATTTTCAAATGGTGGGACACCGAAATGGGTTTCACAAAATGCGATGTATATTTAGTGTTACATCAAATGGTGTAATCATAGCAGGGCTCGTTTATTTTTGTTAAAAGAAATTTATACAACATTCCAACCTCAACCCAGCTCCTTATACTTTAGGCACACTCGATTGCTGAATTGTTTTTTACAAAAATTAAAAAAGATAATGATGGGGTGTATTTAGGGGACATGATGATCCCTGTGATACTAGATGAGATTATATGTATGTATATGATTACTTGTTCTATGAATGAATTAGGTGGTATAAAACATAGGATAAAAGTGAAATAATTTTTTTGATCATTGGTTTAAAAGGGAGATAATCCCAACGGTTCGATTTAAGTATTGGATAAGCATTTATATAAGATGTTAAGTGGGCAAATGGTCCTCCTCTGGTCCAGTCTTATCTTTAAGGGCCCGTTTGGATGCGGGATAAGAATTGAGGGTATTAGTTATGAAGGATGACAAGATAGTAGGGGATATTATGTAAGAAGGGTGAGCCCACATTGATGCAACGGTTTGGATGAAGGATAAAATAGGGAATAAGATTGTTTTGTAATTGAAATGGAAGAGAGAGAGGGTATTATCCGGGGGTATTATGTAATGACACCCCAGAACCTCCTCATAAATAATCCCCCCACCGAGGGTATTAGGGGGTACAAGAGAATTCGAGACTTAGCTAATATCCCCGTCAGAATGTGTTCCCAAACCATGGCTTAACCATGGGCCCACGGTTTTAGGAGGGGTATTACAAATGCACCTTCGGTAGCCCCATCCAAACAGGCCCTTAGGGCTCATTTGGATGCGGGATTAGGTTTGAGGGTATTATGTAAGAAGGGGGATTGGATAGTAGGGGGTATTGGTTAATAAGGGATGATCCACATTTATGGAGGGGGTATTAAATAGTACTCCCTCCGTCCCAAAATGCTTATCCGGTCCGCAAAACGAAGTGTTAAAAATAATACAATTTTTGCAAGAAAAAATCAAAAGTTTTTTAACAACTTACTAGATATCAATGAGTATTTTTAATTTATGAAAAAAGTTTGAATTTTTTCTTGAAAAAATTGCATTATTTTTAACACTCCGTTTTGCGGACAGGACAAGCATTTTGGGACGGGGGGAGTACTTGGTTTGGATGAGATATTAGAAATTGGGGATAAAATAGTACTTGGTTTGGATGGAGAATTTCCGGAAACAAAAATAAGTACTTATTTTTTAAGAAGACAATTTCAAGCTCAAAAATCATGTGCTTACGCAAATAATTTTCCTACCACTATGGATCTTGTTTGATAGATCTCATTGAGATATTTAATACGGTGCAAAAAAAATTAAAAAATTATTTTTCATTTATATTATTTTTGAGTTTAAAAATATGAAATAAGCTGCTTATTTTTTAAGAAGGTTTCTGGAACGGGGCCTAATTGGGGGTATAAGGAGGGGGGATTGATATAAAAAGCTGTTAAATGACTTTTTTGCCCTTATGCAGTGTTTTATGATAAAAATTGTTAGTTTCATTATAATTAGAATAAATATGTTTTGAGAAAAAAAAATATTAAGTATTCGAAAAGACGAGATGGAAAGCTGAGCAAAAAAAATTAAGTGTTCCAAATTTTAATCCGTTTGAACTGGTGGAAAGATTTTAGTTTTCTGATCATTTTATCCTAAGTGGTCATAATTAAATTTTGACTCTAGGACTCTTGTTGATTAGCCTTAAGAAAGTTATACAACCAAATATCTCTTAGGACTAACCAACGAGAGCCCTAAATCCAAAAATTAATTATGACCCTTTAGGATAAAATGATCAGAGAAATAGGATCTTCGTACTGGATCAAACGAATTGAAAATTAGAGCACTTAATTTTTTAACCATATTTTTTAATATATAAACTGTAGATTGAAAAATTAAGTGTTCCAATTTTCAATCGGTTTGAATCAATGCAAAGATACTATTTCTCTGATCATTTTATCCTAAATGATTATAATTAATTTTTGGCTTTAGGGCTCTTATTGGTTAACCCTAAGAGATATTTGATTGTATAACTTTCTTAGGGTTAATCAACGAGAGTCCTAGAGTCAAAATTTAATTATGATCATTTAGGATAAAATGATAAAAAATTAAAATATTTCCACCGGTTCAAACGAATTAAAATTTGGAACATTTAATTTTTTTTTTTTCTTTTGCTCAGCTTTCCATATCGTCTCTTCGAATAGAAGCAGAATGGGTACCTTGGGGTGGGAAATGGGGATTACGAGGAATAAAATAGTCCTAAGATAGGAGAATTATGGGGGATTCCACAATAACTGCTCGAGACCTACCCATCTGGAAGACCCCCTCAGGGGTATTAGTAGCTGCTATGGAGGAGGGGTTGATGAGAAATCCCCCAGTATTTTGCTTCCCAAACGGCGTGTTAGAGCCGGGCCCACCGATTAAAGGGGTACTTTCGCAATCCCCTTCACAGTGATGCATCCAAACAGGCCTTTAGTGCCATACGACAAACATGGGGCTAATCATGAGGAACATGTGGCCCATATATTTTCTCATACAATGAAAGTGAGATTACAATCTCGGCATCAATCATGTCAAATGACATTAACGAGAATTTTTTTGGGTGCCGGATGGGTATCACGTGGTGCCCGTTCTGCACATTCGGACCATTCATTTCGGTTTTGGATAGCTCCGATTTAGAGAGTGAAAGAGGAGAGATAGTGGTGGGATGAAAGAAAAGAGAGAATTTCAATCTGAGTTGTCCAACACATTTTTGTACGGCCTGGATGGGATGCTTGGGCACCACGTAGGCACGGTCACGTGATACCCACTCGGTATCCAAAAATTTCTCTGACATTAACATCCTCTCAATGAAAATCGAACTCACAACTTCACTGCAAACTAAGTATAGCTATACAATTGCTAAATGGTGAGATGCGCGCAAGCTGGTTCGGACATCCAGTTATAAAAAAAAAAAGTATAGCTACACAACTGGTAGATTAACTATCCTAGTTATCTTATCTTATATTATATACAGAAACAAAACGAAAAGATGCTGAAAAGCCTTTGCCAAATGAAGCTACTGTACATGCAATTAGAGCTTTCAGCCTCAATCAAGAAGGATGGCTTCAACTGTAGCAACAAAGTTGTATTTGTATAGATGCTACAAAGGTCCAATATATAGGTAGCATGATAAATATTTTTAGAGGTGGTAATCTCAACCCGAACCAACTACCCAGCCCATTTAAAATCTGTCCGAATCTGCTCATTTATTTAAGTGGGTTGTAATTGGATTAGATTGCACAAGCCCAGTAAAAACGTTCTGTGATAAATTATTTTCAGGAAATTCCTGGCCGGTCCTATTTTTTTGTGTAGGTTCCATGCAAACCCTCTTTTGTAAGTGTTATTCCATTCAGGCCCTTTTTAAATATGCTTTTATTATTTTACCCTTTTTACTTTTCAGCACCCACAGAATTCACACACTTTTAAAGAATTCACACCCCAAGAATTCACACCTTCACAGAATTCACACCCTCGAGAATTCACACATCTCAAAAGAATTCACACACCTTTGTAGAATTTACACATCTTTGCAAGAATTCACAACCCCCGAATTCACATCCCTCGAGAATTCACACCCCCGAGAATTCACAACCCACAGAATTCACACCTCTCGAGAATTTACACCCCCGAGAATTCACACCTCCCAGAATTCACACCCTCTGAGAATTCACACTCATTTGCAGAATTCACACCCCTTCGCAAGAATTCACACCCCCCGAATTCATAACCTTTTACATAATTCACACCCCTTTGCAGAATTTACACCCCCAGAAATTCACACCCATTCACACTATTCACACTCTCATAATTCACTTCTTTGAAAAAAAAACACAATTCACACCTAAAATAAATAATTCACATGTCCCGGAAAAGACACAATTCACACCTTAAAAAAAGACAAAATTCACATCTCATCTATACTTTTACACCCTCGAAAAACGAGAAATCAATTGAGAGGCTCGTGATCTTTACTTAACAAATCAATTGAATCCCAATCATGCACAAATTGAACAAATCAATTCACACCAACTAAGTACAACAATCTATAACAATACAAGAACGAAACGATTACGAGAGAAATCAATTGAGAGACTCATGATCTTTACTGCAACGATCTCGAACGTATCGACATTCGACGTGCGTAGCTGCAAAATAAAATTAAAAAAATGCAACAATAATCACAATCAGATTAATTAAGAAAAAGAATCAAATATACGTATATATTTATATCTATTTACGAATAAGAACTTACCAGAGGTGGATTTCTCCGAATGATCCGCTACCGGTCTTGCGACCGAGCTTGTATTTGCCGCCGACGATCCCAGCAAATACAAGTTTTCAGTTGCCGGATTTTCCATTACGAGTTGATCAACCAGATCTACGAACACGTGGTCAGTTCCTAACGCACAGATCAAGTTTTCAGTTGATTATTCAGATGTTTCCACAGAAATAATAGCTCACTCTAAACAGTGGTGTTCGAAATCGAGGAGAGGGACGAGAACGGCGTCGTTAGTGAAATGGAGACGGTGATCGGCGGCGGTTGCAGTTTCTGGTGGGGAGTTGTTCGGAGGGTTGGATCGGATTATGGCGACCCGCATTACGGGAGAGGTGGATGCGTATTACAACGACGAGAATCCCAGCGAGAGGGATATTTTTGGTAGTTTAACTAAAACAGGGGTTAGGCGGAATAGGGTTGACAGGGGGTGGGCTCGGACGGGAAGCGGATGACAAAAAGGGGCCGGCCAGTAAGAAGGCCAATTATTTTCCATGACATAAGTGGATCAAATGCATGGAATTTGGTAAGTGAAACTTCGAATAGGATGTGGGGGGATGTTTCATACCATTAAGTAATGCAAAATTCATGTGAGGTTTAAATCTCACTATCAACAACATTATTATATAGACAAATATGAAGCAAGATTCAGTTGCATTTTTAAAAAGTACGATGAATGTTTACTGCTTGCTTGCTTATAGCTAGCTACGTTCTAACCATTTTGTACTAAGAGCATCCGCAATGTAATAATCAAAATTAAAAGATTGTTAAAGTTAGCAATGTGTTCTTAAAAAAGTGTTTACATTGTAATAATCAAAGTTAGCAACCTCTTAACCAATAATCAAATTTGGACATTTGAATAATCAAAAGTAACAATGTGGGACTTCACATTGCTAACTTTAGCAACCCTCTAAATGAATAATCAAAAGCTGACGTAGCAAGTTTTGATTATTCACTTTTGATTATTATTACATTGCGGATGCTCTAAGTCAAAAAAAAAGTTTGAGTTCAAGTGTAATACAAATACTCTCCTTCCCCGCTCTTGTCTTTAATATTTTCCTTCTTTCAAAAATCTTGTCCAGCTAAACAATGGAAACTCTTACCCTTTCAACAAATTGGGTATCCTGCAGTTGACAACACAGAATTACTGTAAATGATACATGTATCTCGGCGGATTGTCATTTTTTTTGATCTACCATCCGTCCGCCCATCCGTGAGTGTTGTTTAGTCGGATCGATTTGGATGTGGTTTGAGCGGATCGGTATGGGTAGATTTAAGTGTGCAATTTATTTTTTTTTATGTATATACAAAAAAATTTAAAAATAGTAGCACAATAAAACAAGTTAAAATGACTAGATCGCGCAATTATGAGGGGCCAGATCATTTTCAGGGCTTCTTCCTGCATTGTAGTCGGTTCTGACTGTTAACTAACCAAGTTTAAATTCGATAGCTAGCGGTTGACATTTGGTTGTTTACGACTTATATTAAGATTTTAATAGCTAATTCAAGTTTAGCTCTTCTTTGGTGCTTAATTGGACGAAAGTACATCAAATGAAGTGAATACTTTGGATGGTGCAAGTACTTGCAGTACTGCAAAAATAATGTTCGGGCCGGGGAGGCTTTTGAACTTAATCTATTTGATTCAAATGAAATTTCTCCATATATATACTAGCTAGCTAGACCCTTTTATGTGCATGCTGTCGATCGAGAAGAGCTGCTCTAATCTACTACTCCGTTTACTTGAAAATGTGCCGTTTAACACGATCATGAGTTACAGGATGAGGATGTTTTGGTGGGATGTAGACATTATCTGTTCTATTTGTAATTGTAAAGAATTATGCAGGATAAAATAATGACAGCTGTAGAAACCTATTGTGGTATCAGACTGCCCATCGAATCAATTAAATTGCCGAAACCGATCAATCCGTTCGTGAACCAAATCGAGGTATGTGACGGATGGAAAAGGATAAATAATATGACCAATCTGGCGGATCGGGCCGGATGTGGATCCGCCCAATCTGCCTGTTTACACCCGTTTTTGGCACCAAATCTTGGGCTAACGCTGGAGGGCCATTTAATTAAATTGAGCCAATTTTTATGAGTTGCTCGGGCTAAAAAATTAATGGGCCACATTAATTTTGTGATTTGGAGCAAGGCCCAATTAATTTTTGTCCAAGTGAAATGAGATGCGCCGAATAATTTGCTATGTGGTGGCTGATGAAGATATACACGTACGCATGTGTGTATATATTGCCTTGTTCCATATGGGAGAAAATGGTGGTTTTTGATTTGTTAGTGGGCACACAAATGAAGGACACGTGACATTCTATGGAGAAACAATTAGTCCATTACTTTGATATTCCACGTGAAAGTTAAAGGATATTAGGCAGTGGGGTGGTTATTTTCTCTACGATCTCCATTACCATGATTTATTCATTTGCAAAGAAGATGGACGTGAATTAACTTCTCATAACCGCCACTTTGGAGGGAAAATTGGAGGATCATGGGACACTTGTCATCACCAAATGAAGGCAGGAATTAAGTTGCTCTTGCATGCAAAGCCGAAGACAGGGCCTATAATTATTGGAGTAGAACTCAAGAAGAAAAAAGAGTTTCCACACCAATCAAGTCTAGCGCTTAACAAAAGTCTTCCCAGCGAAGCAACTATATTTACTTTTCTTGCATTCACTCAATTACTTCTTCAAGTAATTCGGGTTTTACTTTTCCTTGTACCCAACTTTATTATTCCGACATAATAAAGTTCGTCTCTATTTTTTACGTTGCTCTCTTTCCTACACGGTTAGGAAATAGCTAAGTCCACTTCGTTATGGAAAAATCACAAACCATCACTGCGATCTAGCCCTTAGGTTTGCAGCACATTTGCCCTTACGGTTGCGAAGTCAGAAAAAGGGACATCAAGTCCTTACGTTAGACGCGACAAGTTTTGGCACGCCTGTGCTCAGTCCTTGAGCCATTTCGTGATCAAACACCGCACAAAGTAAAAACAAAAAACACACGGAAAAAAAATAAAATAAAACCGAAACAGTTGAAATTTCGATTCGAAGCATTATGGAAGGCTTGATCATATAATGTTTAATAACAGAAAGCGAAGAAGTGAATTAAGAACAGTAGTGAAAACTTCCGCACATGTTCTTAACTTTTTTTCTTTCTAAATGCTTGTTGAGTTGGTCACGGAGGCATATTGAGCGGGCCACAATATGTCCGGCTACGCGATGGATCCGCCTGCACCTCTTTTGGAGTTCCAGGGACAAAATTGCGACCCGCTCAATATGCCTCCGTGAACAACTCTGTTACGAAGGGTTAATCATTGAGGCATATTCCTCGGGCCGCAACTTTTACCCTGGAACTCCAAAAGAGGCGCTGCTTGATTTGTCGCGCCTCTTTTGGAGTTCCGGAGTAAAAGTTGCAGCTCTCTGAATATGCCTATGTGACAAACTCAACAAGCTTGTACTATAACATATTTTGAATAAGTGAAGTCCTATAACATATTTTTAATTTTTTTAGGAACATAATTAAAAAGGGGGAGGGGTTAGGGTCACATGGGAATTAAGAAATCTTGGCGTGGACTTTTGCGTTGTCGTTAATTTGAAGCATCGATAAAAGTTGGGATGTGCCTAAGTTGTTTTTTTTTTATAGGCGTGCCTAAGCTGCTGTTAGTTTCAGAATTTTGGAATTAATTTCTTTTTTTGCTAAACCCCAAACCGAGAAATAAATTCCAACCCGGAGACAAATATCAATCAAATATATAAGGATTGGTCCCACGTTTGCCGTAACAAAAACCATGATGGACAATAATAAATTTGTCATGACGACGCCTTTCTTTGTGCTCGGCAAGCCAGGAATTCATAGGGGAATGCCAGGCACGTGGTTTGACGTAATTGTCCCCTCCCCAATCTCTCTTTGTAGTCGAAAACGAGAGTTGTTAACTTGATCAACAGATGCACAAAAAGCCTTTGCCAAAAGAAGCACAGTTACAAAAGATGTACCAACTAGTATAATTGAGTATAACATCCCCTCAATGAAATTGAACTTACAACTCCAGTGCAACTAAGTATTTTTATACAGAATTTTGTTCCTTCTTTGAAAACTTTGAAACCTTTTCGAAATCCCGAATATATTTTTTCTTTTTCCTTTTTCTAATTTTTTTTATTGAGTTCTCTAAAAATGGATTTCAAAAAGTGAACTTTTGGCCTGCGCATAGTATCAAAGGGACGTTCAGATTCCAGTCCAACAACTCTTAAAAAAAGGGATCTTTTTCTTTTAGTCTTTTATTTGTGACTTTTTTTTCCCTTTCTTAACTATACAACTGTTTGATTAACTATCCTAGATTTCTAGTTATGTGATACATAAACAAAAATAAAAAGATGCTGAAAACCTTTGCCAAAAGAAGTTACACTGGGGCTAGCTCAGTTAACTCTTGCATCTCACTAGGAGGTCAGAAGTTCGAGTCTCCCTACCTGCGTGTCGTGGACTCTCACAATTAATGTAGTGTATGCAATTAGAGTTATGAAAGCCTCAATAAAAAAGATGGCTTCATCTATAGCAACAAAGTTGTATTTGTATGGATACTACATATATAGGAAGCATGAAAACATGATTAATAAGTATTTTTAGAGGTGGTAATCCCAACCCAAACCAACTCCCCAGCCTACTTAAAAAATCTGCCCAATTCTGCTCATTTTTTAAGTAGGTTGTAATTGGGTTAGATTACACCAAGCCCATTTATAAAGGGCTTTAAATGGTTCTAAGTGGGTTAATATATGGGGTAATAAGCACCACGATACATTACCCTAAATGAAAACATTAAAATGTGAAACATCCCCCCACATTCTATATAGTGTACAACATTAAAATGAGATTCCATCTTCTCATTTCCCCAAAAGAGAATAAAAGAATAAATTATACGCAGATGGCCCATGTAGAATGAAATGTCCGCCTAGCCAATAAAAAAAAAAAAAGACAACTCAACAATTCACTCCACATGTGCAATTCGTCAGAAAATAATTATTTGGGACCTTATGAAGCAGAAACTTGATTATGAGAGCTCTAGAGAAAAAAATTATAACCCTTTAGAATAAAATAAGATATTCGCACCGGTTCAAACGGATTGAAAATTGGAACACTTAATTTTTTTAGACGGTTTATATATTAGTAAAAAATATGATAAAAAATTAAGTGCTCCAATTTTCAATCCGTTTGAACCGGTGCGAAGATATTACTTTTCTGATCATTTTATTCTAAAGGGTCATAATTAAATTTTGTCTTTAGGGCTTTTACAATCAATTTCCTGCTCCATAGGATCCTAAATAAAGAGAAGATACTTAATTATGAGGGCTCTAGAAACAAAATTTAATTATGACCCTTTAGAATAAAATTATAAAAAAAATAAGATCTTCACATCGGTTCAAATAAATTGAAAATTGGAGCACTAAGTTTTTTTTTATCATTTTATTCTAAAGGGTCATAATTAAATTTTATTTTTAGAGCTTTCATAATCAAGTTTATGCTCCATAGGGTCCCAAATAATTATTTTCCAACGAACTGCACATGTGGAGAGAATTGCTAAGTTGTCCTTTTTTCATTGGCTAGGCGGACATTTCATTGTGGAGTGAATTGCTGAGTTGTTCTTTTTTCATTGGCTAGGCGGACATTTCATTCTACACGGACCCTCCGTTTAGAATTTATTCTCTTCTCGAAAACCTTAGCTGTGCGCAAGCTGTAAACATTCATCGCACTTTTTTGAAAATGCAACTGAATCTTGCGCCATATTTGTCTATCTAATGTTGTAGACAGAGAGATTTAAACCTCACATTAATTTTGCATTACTTAATTTGAAACATCCCCCCACATCCTATTCGAAGTTTCACTTACCAAATTCCATGCATTTGATCCACGTACACAACAACAACAATAATAGAACCTATCTAGTCCTCAATCATCAGGGGTATGGGCGGGAGAGGATTGGAGACAAGTCCTAACCTTTGGCAACATATGCACAAAGTGGCTGCTCTCAGAATACCACTGAGTTTCAGTGGCCCTCTATACCTCTAAGAAGAGAGGAGTTAAAGGGACGTTTTGCTGCAGAACCATGTCTCCAAATCAAAGCCGAAAGGCATAAAGGGCAAGCCTAGAGGCCCATGTCAATTTCTGTTCCATTCATTATACTAGGAATGTCTTCGCTTACGCTTTGGAGAAAGAAAAAGACATAATCCTGCTGTCGTCCAATAAACGAGCAGATTCCGTCAGCGTTGGCTTTGGCTAGCCCTTTCAATGCGTGCAGTGCGTGTAATTCTGATTTACTCGATCACCACAAACGGTAGTTTTTTAAGAAAACAAAAAAGATCAATGAAACCAAAGCTCATCTGCATCAACAATACCATATAAAACCCTAGATTCATTTCTAGTTTGATTACTTATCGAAGCCTGAAGAACTTTTTATAATGCGTCTTTTGTTCTACTTTGCATAAAAACACCGAACCACAAACCGACAACTAGAACTAGAGACCATAACAAAGAGCCCGTCATACTAAGCTAGTAAGAGAATACCTAATAGAGGTGCCAATAAATACTCACATTGCCTTATGTGCGCAGTTCATCGGCTCCATGAGCACCTATCCCCAAAGGTACAAGTTCCTTTTGCAAATTTCTGGCAAAGTTTTGTCTTGAAGCCGCTTGCAGAACCAGAGCCCGGCCCAGACCCCCTTTTTTTGAACCCAATTCCGTTGAAAAACCCAAACAAGATTCTCACCCTTCAATCCCTCAGAAGAGAAACTAAGCAGCGCTGATGTGGTATCCGTGCAGCGCATCCGGGCCGTCCAAAATCCGGATGCAAAGGTACCGAACGGATTTTAAAAAAAAAGGAAAAGATTCTTTCGATCCAAACTGTCGGTTGCTCGGCGACGGCTCGGATGTGCTGATTCGGTACCACGTGGTACCCGATTTGCAACCAAAAATTTCAACCAAATTGGCTTCATTAGACTAAGGACTCGTAACAAGATAAGAGTCCTAGGTAAGTCTAACCTAATTTTAACAAGGATGAAATTTATAGAGGAACATTGAAAATGGCTCCTTGACTAGTCAATGCTCCAAAGAGCAGTCCAATTGAGAGAAAGGAGCCGTGAATATGAGTAAAGAGGATGACTATTTAAAAACTCCTATTTACAAGGCTATGTTTTGATCATGGATTTTTGGGACCAAATATTAAAAGATAAAAGTGAAGAAGAAAAATATAATTTATTGTGTTTTCGTGTATATCCCACCACAAAATCCATCTTCCAGAGTAGCCTAAAAGGGAAAATTACAACTCCATGTAAAGGATCTAAAGGTGTATTGTCAAGATTAGAACTCATGGGAGTCTGGTCCGCCTGAGGTTTTTTTGTGTGCTCCTAGGTTTAATTCGTTGGAAAGTATCTATGGAGTCCAGACCACATTACTTGGACCTAATATACATTGAATGACTCATATCCACTTAAAAGGCTAAGCCTTGTAAGTGGTGAGCCATCCAATTGTATATTTAGGTCCAATCATTTTTCTATTTATCCGATGTTGAACTCAATCTTTCACACATATTCCCAACAAGAGCCTTTGTAGCAAGGATAGTTGAATGACCTATAAAGCACCGACACTCCTAACTGCTTGGCGTATCCGTGTTCGACACTTCGGGACACCAATGTCTCAACTTTGGCAAGTATAGAAACATGATAGGGGCTCCATGCATATTATTGAAAGCCATTATGATATTCCCAATATATAAGGGAAAAAGTACTGATAAATTATTTCTGACCAAATAAAACACTCGTCCGACTTGTAATTATTACACACAGGAAACATGAATAACAATAAATATATATAGTACTATTTGTTTTGGTTATTTCCAGATGGAACGTGCATATCAATAATAACTAAATATCTATCCTAATATTTATACATATTATTTGTTGTGTCATCGCTGCATCTGTATCCCCACTTATTTCTAATTGTTGTGTCCCGTATCTGTGTTCTTATTTGTGTTTCTAGGTTAAATCTAGTCACGCACCCGACACAGGAGCAATGGCGGATCCACCCTAGGTCTACCGAGGGCACGGACCGCCATTGCAAATTTTTTTCAATTTTAGTTTTTTTTTTATTGGTAGTTTAATTTTTACTTTAATCAAACAAAATTGCTTTTATGCAGTTGAGCCAACTAGCTAACACAATTACGTGCATATCAAGGAATGTTGTCAATAACTGAAAATAGAGTGAATATTATCTATTTTATTTACAATCCGTACTCCCACTTCAATAGTCAAAGCCATTTTAAACATTATAACCTTTTTATCATTTATTAAAAATATACTATCTCAATTAGATATTACTAAGTGCTTAATCAAACTATCTAACTTTTTGTTGCAAGATCATATTATTTGTTAGGATCGAAACACACACGCACACGATTTACGAGTATAAACAGTAAAGAAATCAACACAGCAATATACGTGGTTCCCCAAAATCGGGTACGTCCACGGGAGCGGCTACTGTTCTTATTATCACAGTTTCTGTACTTTAGGGTTTTACAATAGAGAGCCTTATATACCCGCTCTATACAAACCCTAACCCGAACCAATCCGGTAGCGCTACAAGGAAACCCCTATAGCGCTACCCCTAGCCCGAACCAATCCGGTAGCGCTACACACAAAACCATGTAGCGCTACCCACAGCTCTGTTCCCAACTCCAAAGAATGAGCCACACTTCCAACAATCTCCACCTTGGCGAATACACACTCGCCCCTTCAGGAGATAACCCCCCCACTCCAATCCAGTCAACTCGTGGGGGGCGTCTCCGATTGCCTAGCACCTGGAGACATTAACCAAGTTCAAGCAATGCTCGAACTTGTCATCAGTAACTGTCTTTGTCAACATATCAGCTGCATTCTCAGAAGTATGCACCTTTTCCAGTATCAAATCACCTGCATCAATCAACTCTCTCACCTTGTGAAACCTCACGTCGATATGCTTGGTTCGAGCATGATACACCTGATGCTTTGCCAGATAAATGGCACTCTGACTATCACAATGCAACTGTACTCCACCTTGAACTATGCCAAGCTCCTTCACAAACCCTTTCAACCACAATGCTTCCTTAGCTGCCTCAGTCACCGCCATATACTCAGACTCAGTAGTAGATAAAGCCACCAGAGGTTGTACCATGGATCTCCAACAAATAGGCCCACCCACAAGTGTAAACACATAACCAGTTGTAGACCTTCTGTCATCCAAGCCCCCAGCATAATCCGCATCCACATACCCAACAACTGAAATCTGATCCCGTTGCCTACCAAACATAATCCCACGATCCGAAGTACCTCTCAAGTATCTGAACATCCACTTGACTGCCTTCCAATGCTCTCTGCCTGGTTTGGCCATGTACTTACTGACTGTGCTAACTGCATGTGCCAAATCGGGCCTCGTATAAACCATTGCATACATTAAGCAACCCACTGCACTCGCATAAGGAACCCTTGACATATCCTCAATTTCTTCATCTGACACCGGACACTGAGCTGAAGATAATTTGAAATGACTTGCCAATGGAGTGCTGGCCGGTTTGGCATTATCCATACTAAACCTCTCCAACACTTTCACCACATAATTCTTTTGAGATAACCACAACTTACCAGCTGACCTATCTCTTCGAATCTCCATCCCAAGTATCTTTCTAGCTGCTCCCAAATCCTTCATGTCAAACTCTTTACCCAATAAAGACTTCAACCTGTTAACCTCAACTATACTCCTTGCAACAATCAGCATATCATCCACATAAAGAAGCAAGAAAATATAGGAACCATCATCAAGACTCTTTACATAAACGCAACAATCATACTCACAGCGTGTGTACCCAATCCGTATCATGAAAGAGTCAAACCTCTTGTACCATTGTCTTGGAGACTGTTTCAGCCCATAAAGTGACGTCTTCAACTTACAAACAAGATGCTCAGTCTCTGGCTGCTTGAACCCCTCAGGCTGCTCCATGTAAATGACTTCCTCCAATTCACCATGGAGGAATGCCGTTTTCACGTCCATCTGCTCTAACTCAAGATCATAACCACTGTCACGACCAAGATAATCCTGATTGACGTAAGCATCACCACTGGAGAAAAGACCTCATCGAAATCAATCCCCTTCCTCTGTGAATACCCCTTTGCCATTAACCGAGCCTTGAACTTTTCCCTCTCCTTTTCTGTTGCTGCTTCTTTTCGCTTGTATACCCACTTACAACCCACTGGCTTCTTTCCCATGGGCAGTTCTTTCAACTCCCAAGTCTTATTCTTATGCAAAGACTCCATCTCCTCCACCATGGCTTCCATCCATCTGTCCCTTTCAGAACTCGTGATAGCATCCTGAAAAGTAGATGGATCCCCACTGGTAGTAGTCAATGCATAAGAAACCAAGTCTTCAAACCCATACCTCACTGGTGGCTTGACTGTGCGCTTGGTTCTCCCAGCGGCCAAGCTTTGTTGCTGCTCCTGCTGCTGCTGTTGATTAAGTTGTTCATCCGGTTGAGTATCACCCTTATCAATGCTTTCCAACTCAATCTCTACACCCTGCTGTCTGCTGCTCACTTCCTCTGACTCAGAATTTTGAACCTTCTGATGTGCCTTGATCATAGAGTCCTCATCAAATACCACATCCCTACTGATCACCACCTTCTTTGTCACTGGATCCCAAAGCTTGTACCCTTTGACCCCTTTCTCATAACCAAGAAAGATACACTGTCTAGACTTCGCATCAAGCTTTGACCTCTCATCACTGGGAACATGAACATAGGCCGGACACCCAAAGATTCTCAACCCTGAGTAGTCAACCTCTTTCTCTGTCCACATCTCCTCAGCTACCTTCCCTTCCAAAGAAGCACTCGGTGACCTGTTTATAACAAAGCATGCCAAACTCACTGCTTCTGCCCAAAAAACCTTCGGAAGTCCCGCATTCAATCTCAAACACCGTGCCCTTTCTGCTATAGTTCTGTTCATCCTTTCTGCCACCCCATTCTGCTGTGGTGTCTTCCGAACAGTAAAGTGCCGCTGAATCCCATGTTCCTCACAAAATTTCAGAAAAGGCCCATTCTTGAATTCCTTCCCATTATTTGTCCTGAGGCACTTAATCTTTTTCCCTGTCTGGTTTTCCACTTCAGCTTTCCACACTCTGAACTTAGCAAATTTGTGCTTCATGAAGTACACCCAAACTTTCCTCGAAAAATCATCGATAAAGGTCAAGAAATACAGAGATCCTCCTTTCGAAGCTACCCTCACTGGCCCCCAAACATCTGAATGAACGTAGTCAAGAATTCCCTTTGTTCTGTGAGTTGCATTCCTAAACTGCACCTTACACTGTTTCCCTAGAACACAAAACTTGCAGAAATCCAGTTTACATGATTTAACCCCTTTCAGCAGATTCCTCTTATGCAGCTCTAACATCCCACGCTCTCCCATATGTCCCAACCGCATATGCCAAAGCATGGTATCATCAGTATCCTCAGTTGTGGTGGCAGCAGCAACTCCACCTACAACTGTAGTTCCTATCAAACGATAGATATTACCAGCAATCTTAATACCCTTCATAATCACCAAAGCACCCTTCGTTACCTTCGTGACTCCACCTCCTGTTTTATACTCACAGCCATTAGAGTCTAAGGTTCCCAATGAAATCAAATTTTTCCTCAAATCTGGAACATGCCTAACTTCACTTAAGGTTCTTACAACACCATCAAACATCCTGATCTTAATTGTGCCTATTCCAATGACTTCACATGATACATCATTACCCATTCGAACATTACCACAATTGACCCCACTGTAGGTGTCAAACCACTCCCTGTTAGGCGTCACATGAAACGAGCATGCTGAATCCAGAATCCATGAGTCTGCCAGGTGATCCGAAGTTGCTGAAACCGAAAGCATGTCACCGTCATCTGATTCCTGCTCTACAAGATTCGCAGAACTTGATGACCCATCTTTCCTCTCTCCTGCCTTTCCTTTCTTCTTCCAGTCAGTTCCCTTTCCTTTTTGCGAACAGTCTTTCTTCATGTGCCCCGGTTCATGACATCTGTAACACTTGAACTCAAACGTGCCCTCGGACCTGTTCTTTGACTGAGACCTCCCACGCCCCGAAACTGATTTACCCCTGTCCTTCTTCCTGCCACGATCCTCGTACCCCTTAACCACCAGACTTTCACCCTGCAGCGACTCTGTTTGTTGCTTGCGTTGATTATACGCCAGAAGGGCTGCAGTGACTTCCTCTAGTTCTAGGGTTTCTTTCCCCCAGAGTAAGGTTGTAACGAGAGTTTCGAGAGAAATCGGTAGTGAACACAGTAACATCAGCGCTTGGTCTTCCTCCTCAAACTTTACGTCAATCCGTTGCAGGTCGCTCACAACCTGATTGAACGTGTTGATATGCTGAATCAGATAAGCACCCTCGGCCATCTTCAACCCAAACAGTTTCTGCTTCAGAAACAGTTTGTTCGTCAATGACTTCGACATATACCTGCTTTCCAGTTTAGTCCAGACCCCAGCCGGCAATTCATCACCCAACACGTGATACATGACTTCGTCTGCAAGACACAGACGAATCGTACTCACCGCCTTCATCTGGAGTTCTTCCCAATCGTCGTTTGACATGGCCTCTGGTTTCGCCTTCAGCCCCTTGTATAAACCCTGCTGCACCAACAGATCCTTTACCCGCTTTGAAATATTCTAGAGATGTGAAAGAAAATATATTTCTTAGGAGGATTCTAAAAGGAGAATGTGGGCTGTTAGATGAAGATAATCCTAGCCATTATGAATAAAAGAAAATGTGTGCATTTGTATAAACTATTTTACAAGTATTCGCCCACCTACTTCGAATTTTCGAAAATATACGAAAGCTGTAATACAAAATATAGATACATATAATTCATCTGTCCATCATTGCTGTGATCGAATTTTTTTCTTTATAGTGCCCCCATTAATGCATATTTTTTATTATGCCACTGCACAAGAGTGCAAATTTGTGCTCCAACCCAGAAGGGTGGTTAGAAGTGCGAGAGGAGGATCAAGATCAGATATTGCAGCAGTGGTAAGTGTACAAGTACAACTATGATATCCAAAGTTATTTGCGAAGTTTAACTAAGGTAAGAACCAGGAGAATTTCATTCTAGTTATTTTCAAAGTGTAAAGGTGCCGTTTCGGTTTCTCAAAAAAGAACTTTTAAAAAAAGGAAGGTAATTTCAAGCTCAAAAATTATGTGTTTACGCAAATAATTTTCTTACTAATATGGATTTTGTTTGATAGATCTCATTGAGATCTTTTATACGGTACAAAAAAAATTAAAAAAATATTTTTCATTTTCATTATATTTGAGTTTGAAAATTGAAGAAAAAATACTTTTTAAAAAAGAAGGGAAAGTGGAACACCCCCAAAAAAACAATAATAAAATTATTGTGTAGGGTAGATCCAAACATTTCACTGAGTAAAAACCCCAGCCAGTTGGCACTAAGGCAAGAATGCATAGTATGACATCTTGCATTGTCATGTGGGCGAGCACTGTCAAAAGATGTTCCTGTTCTTGCTCCCACCAATATTCCCAAATTTTCTCTGGGGTCAATCCACTACCATCTCTGAGCCAGGATTTTTTTAGACATTTTATATATTAAAAAATATGGTTAAAAAATAAAGTGCTTCAATTTTCAATCCATTTGAATCGGTGCGAAAATCTTATTTTTTTATCATATTATCCTAAAGAATCATAATTAATTTTTGACTCTAAGACTTTCAAACGATAGCCTTAAAGATTGCGTTCACATTCGTCACCTCCTGACACCCACTGGGCTGTTCATAGCTTTTGCCTTGAAATATTTTACCCACAAATTTTTCAATTGGGGGAAAATTGATTTGGGAATGCTCAATCAATTATGAAGAGATGTGACCACTTTCAAGACTGTTTCCTCGTATGGAACCCTTTAGCTGAGAAATCTTTAATTCTCTGGGTTTTTTTCCCTAAAAAGTAGAAAAAAAATTTGTATTTGTCTACGTATAGGATAAAGTATGTTTTGTTTGTCAAAGACGATTTTTGATACTTACTTTTTTGTTTTTTTTCTTTCCATTTGTTAATCTTAATCTACTCTATTCTAGGGGACTTGGGAAGGGGGATGGGTGCTTACGGAAATCGAACTCTGCCTATGTGCATTGAAGTATAAGAGAAACACCAACTGCACCCCACTCCACTTGCCGATACTTATTTTACAGTGTTATGTATGTTATTTAGTTCCGTACGATAGAAAGACCGACAAGAAAAATATGACTTAAAATTGTAGTCACTTGTTGATGAAATAATGAGGATTATAGTTGGATTACATTCACCAGAATCTCTTTCCTCTCTAAAACCTAAGGGAAAAGGAAATTGTAGTCACTTGTTGACGAAATAATGAGGATTATAGTTGGATTACATTCACCAGAATCTCTTTCCTCTCTAAAACCAAGGGGGGCTCTCTATTCTATTTTCGAAGATTTTATAATAGATTGTCAAAAAAAAAAGAAGGGACAATCATTTATGTTTCTTTAACTAAAGCAAAGGCAACAAAGTTCCCTATAATGCACTTTGTTTCTCTTTTCGCTTATTTTTTTTCAGAGTAAATCTTATTTATGGAGCCTACGTAAGTGGAGTAAGATTTACGGAACTCAATGTCGGGCGTCGAGAAGTGTTTTGGACAGTTTGGATTAAAAACAAACTATAACCGTTAAATGATACTGTATTTATTAACGGTAATAGTTTAAAAACATATCTCAATTATTGATTGCCGAAACGGACGGATGTGATTGCACGACTCTGTAAATATCCTATTCACAGAGCCTCCTGAATTAGTCAATCTCCTTTTCTTATCCTCAAGCAAATCCAAGATCGATCCAAACATGAAATGAGAAACAATTTGATCTTTATCATGACATCATTCTGAAATTCTGTTGTTCTTTCCTTTTGATTTCCTCTATAGCCTAATGCATTTTTTCTAATCTACATATATGCATGACAGTTGTCATCTTTGTCAAGTAGTAGCAAATCCTTCCCCCCACATGTATGATTGCAAGCTAATATACATTCTCCAAGGAATTGGCTTTGTGGTCAAAGCTTTAGACTTGATAGTTTATTTTCTTTTTAAGGTTTCATGTTTCAAACCTCTCAAGTGTTGTCAATTCTCTTACGGTCATTCCAGATGGAGTTTTACTCCGACTTTAATTGGGCTCCCCGTAATAAATTAGGGCTCCAAAATTAATTGAGATGTGCTTAAGCTAGTACAAACACTTGAACTATAATAAAAACATGCAAATGACATCACCCTAATTAAAAAAGAAGGAGAGATATAAAACATTCACATGACATGGTGCCATGCAATCGCTCACTCCATTGTCATGTTTTTATTCAGGAAACTCTTGGCCCTTGATTAATCATCAGTTCACTTGGATTTCATGACATTGTGGCTTTGTTTCTTTGGGCATAAAATGTTTTCAGGTAAAAATGGTTTACCTATTTTTCGATATTTGGTTATATAAAAAATGAGGAAATCATTTTTCATTAATTGGATGAAAATAACTTACCCTTAAATCTTCCGTAAGTTATTTTCCATAATGAATCCGCTGCCTTCTACTGCAATTCTCACTGTTTCCTCGATTGTCAGTCTTAACCCACGTTCAATTCCCTCTCTATCTCTCTCCTGAATTGAATTCCACCATTAAGCCCTCTCTCTCTCTCTCTCTCT
Source organism: Rhododendron griersonianum (assembly GCA_018127125.1). Taxonomy (NCBI): domain Eukaryota; kingdom Viridiplantae; phylum Streptophyta; class Magnoliopsida; order Ericales; family Ericaceae; genus Rhododendron; species Rhododendron griersonianum. The sequence goes on from CM030788.1 coordinate 45,209,010, forward strand.
ACACTGTTTTGTGGATTTCTGAAAATATTTTTCATGTGCCAACCAAACACCGAAAAATAAAAGTTTAAAGTTTATTTCTGAAAAAATATTTTACATGGAAAACATTTTACATCAAAACAAACGGAGCCTATATGTCACACTAACTACCTCCAAAACTAAATCCACAACTTGCTTATACCTCACTAATTTTAATCAATATTGGCTTATGAATTAATAATAACTTGTTCTTATGTCAGAAAAATTGCAAAATTCGATAATATGTGTCATTTGCTACTAATTTGTGGCACAAGTTTAAATCATGAGAATTAGCTTATTCCCACAACAAAAGCATGAGAACTTACTACCTCTAAAAAAAAAGATCCAGGCAGTGGCGCAACTAGGAATTTTGGGTTGAGGGGTAAAAAATTAGAACAATATTAGGCATATTTTTTATTTGCTTATACAAAGCAACAATTAAATTAAGAAATTTACCAAAAAGTGTGTGTCTGTGTCAATGTAACTTGTTGTTTTACAATTGAGCCTGATGACTTTTTGTACGTTGAAAACGATGCACTAAATTAATCACATCATTTTACAAACAACAAAGAAAGAGTCCTACTGTAGAGAACTGGAAGGAAGTATGGTCAGTTGGCCCTGAAGAGCAATGTACGACCTTGTTCCAATAGGAACTTTTACGACTTTTAGAGCTGACGAATTAGAAAAGTAAAAAAGTGAGGCGTAAAACTAACAAACGCGAAAAAAATTCAAATAAGAACAAAATTAAAAAAAGTAGAAAAAGTGTTAATAGAATGGGGTCCGATTGTGGGTGAGAAACCTAGGAGATTCTATTTGCCACCCCTGATTTTTCTAAGTACCAAACCTCACATTAATTTTGCAATACTTAATTTGAAACATCCCCCCACATCCTATTCGAAGTTTAACTTGCCAAATTCCATGCATTTGATCCACGTAATTGATCACTGGACGTTCCATTCATTAGACTAGGAATGTCTTCGCTTATGCTTTGGAGGAAAAGAAAAAAAAAAGAAGACAATCCTGCAATCGTCTAACATACGCGGTTAGCCGCCTAAATGAGATGAGTAGATACCGTCAGCGTTGGTGTTGGCTAGCCCTTTCAATGCATGCAGTGTGTGTAATTCTGATTCACTCGATCACCACAAACGGTAGTTTTTTTAAAAAACAAAAAGAACAATGAAAACAAAGCTCATCTACATCAACAATACCATGTAAAACCCTAGATTCTTTTTTAGTTTGATTACTTATCGAAGCCTGGGGAACTTTTCATAATGTGTCTTTTGTTCTACTTTGCATAAAAACACCGAAACCACAAACCGACAACTAGAACTAGAGGCCATAACTAACAGTCTGTCATGCTAAACTAGTAATAGAATACCTAATATAGGAGCCAATAAAGACTCACATTGCCTTATGTACGCAGTTCATCGGTTCCGTGAGCATAATGGCACCTATCCCCAAAGGTACAAGTTCCTTTAGCAAATTTCTCGCAAAGTTTCGTCTTGAAGCCGCTCACAGAACCAGAGCCCGGCCCAGCAGGAGGGTTCTTCGCCATAGGAGGAGGAGGCCTAGGAGGAGGCCCAGACGCCGAACCACCAATGTTCACAATGATCTCTCTAACCATTGCACTCGCTTGCTTGATCTGATCAAAGCTCCCTTCCAATTCAATGTTCTTTAGGTTAGGATCCGACTCATGATCCCGTATCGAAAGCTTCGCTCCTGTCACGCGACAGATCTGCTTCGAGTTCACACCACCTTTTCCAATGATAGCCCCAGCGAGTGACGCATCAACGCTGATCTTGGCTGTGGCAGAGGCCCCGAAGCTGCCGGCAGGGCGTGGCTCCATCCGCCCGCTCAGCCTGCCACCTCCCATTGGTGATCTCACTGTCATGCCACGAGGACCTTCGTAGGACGGAATCGTTGGCTTTCCAAGCTCCCACTCGCCGTGTGCAAAATGGCACTTGTCACCAAACCTGCAACCTTCAGCTGTGTTGTATTTGTTACACATGCGGGTCTTGACAGTGGAAGGAGATGGACCTTCTGGAAAGGGCTGTGGGGGAACTGGATTTCTGGCGGCTGATGGAAGAGCTGGGTTGCTGCCGAGAATTTGAGTCACGGCTTTAATGCCGCCGGGAACATAATGCAAGAAATGGCATCCCTCCCCAAATTGGCACCCCGTAGTGCTGCATGCCAAGTAATAACACCAAATGCATCAGAGCCAAAATAGAGGAAAACCAGAACTGATTCAAAAAAATGCTAGAGATGTGAAATCAATTCCAAACTGGTTCACAACCATAGAGTGGAAAGCAAGTTTGATCGATTCAAACATTTAACATTCACCTAATAATTGGTTTGGACAACTACCAAGCGTGATAAACAGGCTACAATTTGTACAGGTTTTCTCAAACTCAAACATATCAATGGACATCAGTAAGGTGTCGCTCAGCACCAAAATAAACTCAAAAGTTACTTTCTCTACCTTGAACTGAACCCACAGCATAATGAGGAAAATGTCTCTCCTGACAGTTATGACTTACTGAAATAGTGCTAAAAACAGCATTCATTAACAGCCTTTGGCAGCCGCATACTAGACTTGGGCGCACAGGGCAAAAGCATTCATAAACAATGCTGCAATCAAGATAAAGACCTAAAACAATGAGATGATCAGTAAAAAGGACAGACCAACAAGGTGCATTACAACTTCAAATAAAGGTATAACTACGACTTTATGCATTCCAGGTAACCTAGGGTCAACCCTTTTAGATTCATCCCAGAGACCTCTTCAAAGGATGTCTCAATCGTAATAATCTCAGCATTGAAACTCATTCCAATTTGGATATATGGTAGGCCACATGCCTCCAACACCCTCCCTCTCGGACCCTCCTATATAAAGTAACATCTAAGTTTTTTTTAATGTCATTCACAAAATTACTAATTGTGATTTGTTGTTATCCTTCATCTTTATGCAAGTAACGATAATACATGCATCTGACCAGTTAAACATACTATTGAACAAGTGACCTATCCACTCGGTCACTTCACCAAGTAGGTGCCAAAGCCATGTTTGATAACTGAGTTTCAATGGCTGACTGGGAAAATAGGATGCGCAGCCGATTAAATTAGATTCTTTGTTTCATAAGAACCATTAGTAATCTAAGTATCCAACTGTTATGACATAAATACTACATAAAGAGCAAGGCTTCCTAGGTTGCATGGACACATCAAGGCATCAAATACCTAATCATTGATATATGCCAAGGATAAAGATATGAGGTGTTGGGTCCATTAGTAAATGAATACATGGTGAAGTTACAAAGAAAAGAGAAGCATTTCCTGATTCCACTTTGTTTCCCCTTGATACATGGTAAAGTTATACTTCCCTGCTTGCTAGAAATAGAATAAATGATGAACCCACGTCATCGGGGAAGACACAGGATTGATTCCAACACTTGCAGATATGCCCAGGACATCTATATCTAGTATTTCTTTTACGCACAGCAGCATACATGTTTGCTCGATAACAAAATAAACGTTGATGCAGTTGAATAGAATATGTATTTTATTTCTATTCTTGTCTTAGAGTAGGTGAGTCTATAAATATGAGTCTAAAATCCTCATTAGGAAATTTTTATCATTTTCAAAAGAGAATACTTGAGTTTGAAAATTTTCCATTTTTTCTGGCGTGAAAACTTGCCAGATTTTGGGAACTTGCCGGGAGATTGAAACTTCCATTTCTGAAAGTGTTTGGATTTCCGATATGAAGGACGGCAAGTGCACTTCTTGTCTTTGCACTTTATAGATAAGTCTGGCCGATCACATGCTTTGCCAAGAAGTTGAGCTTTTCTCATTGTATCCCATTCTGAGATTTTCTCATTCTTTATCAATCTTTCATTTTGGATTTGGTCGCATCATTTGGTATCCGACTCCTAACCTGGATGTGAACTCTTGCCGGTACCCTAGCCTCGCCAGGAAAATTTTGCCAGAACCCTAAACACCTTTCTCTTCCTATTCTCACTCAGATCTGTTGGTTTGAAGAGATATATAGCACACAAAATCAAACCTTAACCTGTTTAAATAAACCCTAAATCGACTCCAACGGGAGTCGCACCCCTCAATCTATTCATTTCATGGTTAATTAAAGATCTGTGATCATGTTTTGACCCATTTGAATCCACAGCAAATTCGAACCTGCGGACACAAAGCCAGACAGATTTCCATCCTATTTGTACCTGCTTGAATGTGAAACCATAGACTATACCTCGCAATGGTATTGGACAACTTTCAAGCATTGTTTTGCTTAATACAACCCTATTCAATGAGATTCGAGCAATTTCTAGCCAGATTTGAACCAAGTTGTGCTGATTTGCTAGCCATATGAGCCGATTCGACCCTGGCCTGCGTATTTCGAGTCTCTTATAAGCTTGTTGAAGTCCTTATTCGAGAATTTTGAAACCCTAAATATCGACTACAAAACATAACAGCCAGAGCTGATGTTCAATCTACTTGTCCTTTCCATTTCTCTATCTTAAGATGATAAGATCAATCTATCATTGCATCCCATGAATTTATATTCAGTATTTTTTCAAGCACAACAGCATTTGTGGTTGCTCAACAACCAAATAAATTTACATGAAAATACTCATTAAGACTTTTATGCGCACACACAAAAGAAAACAAAAGGTAACGATAACCTATACACCATATCAAATGGGCATTGAATTCGATATGCGGACAACTTGGAAATATAATACGATGTAATAACTGCGCAGTTAGATTAATTTTGCAAATGGGCTACCATCAATATCAAAAGAACACTAGATTGTAAGCAAATGTGAACTAAGTACAAGCCCATATTTCTTCAACATGACAAAAAGAATTGATCAACACTTTTTTACAGAAAATTTTTCCAGAGGATTTCATACTTACAAAATCCAGCTCACCTTTTTTTTTTCCCTTATATACTTCTCCTAGTATAAATCATAAGGTGTTATGGAGTATTTTTAAGATTCAGTGAGAAGATTTTGAAATAGATTTTAACAAAAAACTGCAATAATCTGTAATGCAGCAAATAATTGAATGGATTAGCTACACGAAAAGTTATTTTAAGAAAGACCATCAGCACAATATCAACTTGGAACTAGAAAGCAATATTCCCAAGTAAAAGCAACAGAGACTGAGATGGTATTAAAATCAGGAGAGTAGAAACCAAAAGCAAAGTGATCAACAAAATTCAGTCGGAGAACCAAGTATTCATTATTCAAGGTACTAGAAGTCAATAACCAAAATAAGGTAGTAGAGTCGCCTAGCCAACAACCATTTCCAAGTTTAATATATGCTGTACGGTCGTGAAAACAAAATAGTATCATCCCATAGTCTTCACGGACAAAATGATGAGGAAAAAAAGTGAGTGAAAAACCAGTGCCGACAACTTTAGATGTCCATTAATGGGACTAGATTCCACTACCTTGCAATGATAGAAGGAAATATCACAAGAAATCACTTACGGACAATCCTTTGCTTACCATTTAGCTTCTTATCAACTATAGACAGCCGAGCAAGTAACTTCTACAATAGAATACTCACAACCCACTCAGCGTCTATCGGACTAAAAGGCAGCGAAGCCATAAGGTATTTAATGCCATAGTAGAATTACAAATCAACAAGTTCTGTTGAATAGTCCTCATAACCATTCATTAAAGAAGGTATATGACCCGTGTCACAATATTAGACACCTAATTTATTAGTTTGGATCACACCACCAGCAAATACTTAATCCAACTGGGCTCTTACAAATCAACCGGTTCTGTTCAATAGTCCTCGTTACATCACTATATGAAATGTGACCTGTACACAACTTTGGACTGCCAATTCATTAGTCCAAATCATCATACTTTTCCACGCAATGATTATACAAAGATATTTGTCTTTACAATTGGTATAGACGTTTAAAACAGATAAAATTTGCAATCAGAATATTTATCTTAGATAGGTTAGGATTTGAACCTGAAAAACTTTGTGCATGGCTTCGATTTGCTTCCTGTACCAGTTGGAAAGGACTCCATTTCTGTTGTAGAACATTAATTATTTTTCTCAGTTAAATTTCCACTAAGTTGTTATTCTTGGAGCAGTGAATAATATCTAAGAACGACTTCACAAACTTTTAAACATTGTCGAAAAAAACATTGCCTTAATAAAGAGAGCCAATATTATTCTTTGCTAAAACAATAGAAGACCGTCACTAACATAATGGCTCCAAAGATTTTAATGGGAAACGCTTCGCTACAATTTTTAAGGCTCCCATTATCAGATTGTTTCTTCTTTGATAAATTCACAAAGAATCTTCAATTGTGTCCGGGAATGACCATTCACAATGAGAATACTTAGGCATTTCATATCTAGGAAATAATACTTCAATAATGGACCCCAATGAAATTCAAAAGGAGGACATAAATGACCAATCCCATAAGAAAATCGAAAAAAGTGATTCCTTTCCGTCCCCTTCAAGCAACTGTATACCAGAATTCTCTCAGGTAATCAAGAAACTGGAGGAAAAGAAAACTTAAACCTAATTTTCATGGCAATCAGACATCTTCCCACTCTAAACTATCCTTGCCCAAACTAAACACAACTCAAAAACATGTTGGCATTAGGAAATGTAAGAACAGAAAGAACGAATTACCAATAAATTGTTCAGGCCCAGCTACTAAAAAAGGACAAACGCGGAAAGAAAAAAAAAACCTTTGATAATGCAAAAAATTATGAAAATGCCACCAGAATCGACCAAGAGAAAGACCGGTATACTGAACAAAAGAGACCTACAAGAAACCTGAATTTCTTACAAGGTAAAAAATTGTGGGAAAAAAAATTAACCAACCAAAAGAATAATAAAGACTAAAACAACAGTGGAAAAAACTGAGCACACCGAATAACAACGAAAAACAATCAGTAGCACAACCTATACCGATCATAATGCAAAGCACATACAAGTTCAATTAAACTGAAGAAAAACTCAAAAAACACAAGAAAGATAAACCAAAAAAGAATATATATTCAAAGTACAGAAAGTAGAGAAAAGAAGTGTGAAGAGCTAACCTTGCTTGAATTTCTTGAAACCGCCATTGCCGTTGAAGGCAGCTTCTGGCTTCCCTCTCTTTCGACCGGGTCCAAACTCCATTGAGCACAGCAGAGGCAGAAGCCGAAACACAGAGAAAGCGAGCTCGAACAGTCGGGGGAGAGAGAGCGAGAGAGACTAGGGTTCGCAGAAATTGTCGAAGGAAGGCTCGAGTGAGGAAATTGAGGACAGGATAAGACCGAAGCACGGAGAAATTGAGCTCGAACAGGAGAGAGAGAGAGAGAGAGAGAGAGAGAGAGAGAGAGAGAGAGAGAGAGAGTCTAGGGTTCGCAGAACTGTCGAATGGAGGCTCGAGTGAGGAAAATAAGAGAGGATTCGAAGTTAAATGCAGTTGAAATTATGGAGTAGTTTTTTATAAGTAATTAACTTATCCCGTTAACTAATATAGTTTTTTCGACAATTTTTTACTTTTTCGATTTCTGTTGTCGAGACGAATCATAAGTTATAAAAATTTTACACAAAATTAACAAATACAAAAAATATTTAAATAAAGACCCAAAAAAAAGTTGTTCTGACTTTTAAGCCAAAACAAGCCCTAGTTTTCCAGGCTGGGGGAGCTGCTGTCCCGGTCGAGAGGGCCCTTCTCCGGCCTTGCTTTGATAATCGAAAACGTTCACTTCGTAGAGCTTGTCGAGTTGAACAAGTATGCGAAAAATCAGTTTGATCGGATATCATGAAGTACGTGATCGGAACACATATAAGTTATATAACTTGCCAATAATGGGTTCTAGTAGATTTGATCCAGTGTTTTGGATCCATTCTTTTCAAGACAAAAACGTTTCGATTAGGCACTTAATGATATCCGATCGAGTTGGATTTTTACATATTTGTTCAACTCGACGAGTTCTACGAATTGAACGTTTCCGATCATTGGAATGAAACCGGAACACGACCCCCTTAGCCGAGACAGCAGGCTGATGTCCCTTAAAGAGACAGCAGCTCCCCCAACTCCTAGTTTCCCCATGATATAGATGTGGATTTGCCGCAAGGCATTTTTCTATGTACGTCTAAGATTTGATGATCCCTACGATGTGCCAAAAAATCAAAAAATTATTCAGGACATATTATGTGGCCGTGTCTCGACCTCGTTTTCACTACATATTAGTCGGTATGGATAGGTATTGTTACAAAAATTGAACTAAAAACGCAAAGTTAAAATGATATACGATTCTAAAGTTGGTGTTATTTTTTAAGGGTTTTTGACATTTTGTGACAAAAATTGAGCTAAAGTTATTTGAAATAATCTCTGCTTTTAAAAAGTTTTTATAAAGTTAGCCTCTCTTTTTTTTTTTGGTCTAACTTTTGGCTGATAGAGGGAAAGACTTTGAAAAAGAAATTACCTTTTACTAAAAAAATAAATTAGAATGACTCAAATCTATTCAGTGGCGTTGCGCACCTTATCAATTATAATTGTAAAAATTCATTTTAGATGATACTAAATTTAGACATACATTAGTAACCACAAAAAATTACTATTACCCAAAATGCACGCATCAGCAGTATATGTGTAATCCGAGTGCAATTTTGTTCACCCTCCTTAAAAGAGGGTGAACATTACCCTCCTTCCTGTTGGTTAAAATGGTATGGATCCACCACAAAATGATGTCATGCTTACCATGCAATACACTTTTTGGTAAGTATGACATCACCTTGTGGTGGGATCCACACCCTTTCAACCAATAGGAAGAAGGATAATGTTCACCCTCTTAAGTGGAGGGTGAACAAAACTCAACTCGTGTAATCCCCAACAATTGTGTATGTGTTTGGGTACTTATTTTGAGTGTGATTGTAGACTTGTTGAGAAACTTATTCACGGCTCAGCCGTGAATGAGTTCTCTACAGCAATAATCAATTGCGGCCGTCCAAAAGTGTTCTGAATGATCCGGATTTTAATGAAACACTCTTCCTTGGAAAAATTTCATTAACATCCAGATTGTCCAAAACACTTTCGAATGGTCGCAATTGACTCTATAAACAACTATTCACAGCTTCGCCATTAAAAAGATTTAATAGGAGCGCGTGACCCCACGTGCCCCATGTTGGTCGTGGCCAAGTACATTGCCACGTATCCCCAAACATACCTTGGGTTGGGGTGTTTTGGCAAAATAATTAAGCCAGGTTATTTTTTTGTTCTTATTCAATTTTTTTTTCTCATTTGTTAGTTTTGCGTCAATTTTGTGTGGATTATTGATTTGTCGTGATGATGGAAATAAAAAAAAGTAAAAAAATGTGATTAGAATCTTTAAAATGTTCACTAGAGGAAAAAATAATCCAAAACAGATAGCATTTGTGGATTATTTTTGTCTTTATTCAAAAAATTGAAGTTTGGTTCACAATTCTTTACTTTTTAGATTCTTCTCGGGAAAACTGATTTTCGCGCTCCACTTTTTACTGATGGCGCTCCAATTTTAACGTGAAGTTACTAGTAACTTCATGAACAAAGTGGAGTATCATCAATAAAAAGTGGAGTGCGAATATCAATTTTCTCATTATCGTCATTACAAATCAATAATTCATAAGAGTTTGACGTAAAATTAATAAATGAAAAAAAAAATTGAATAAAGACAAAAAAAAATAATAATCTAGCTCAACTATTTATCCAAAACACCCATAGTTTTGTGGTATTTTCTTTTCTGCTTCTTTACCAAAACACAGAGATTTTATTAAGTTCTGAGATGCATATTTATTTTCCACCAACTCCGTCCACGCCACATCCATAAGAGGATCGGTGATTCCAATGCTGCATGTTAGAACTATTTGATTTATTCTTTCACATTTGGTATTATTTTCTCTAATTGCAGATCTTTATTAGGCTTTGATCTATCACATGTAGTATTCCTTGCATGACTTCATGAGGTACTTGCAAATACTCATGCTTAATACTAGCGTCTTGTCTGTTCGATGCACGGGAATAGAAACAAAAACATAAGCGAGAACTTCTTTTCTCGTTATGCGGTGCATCAGTGGGTCGACATGTATGACTCTTGGAATTTTCTCCCTATTCTCGTAACAAATTAGGAAAATTCCACAACAATTAAAAAAAACAAAGAAAGAAATAAAGAAAGAAGATAGGTTTGAAGCAAAATAAAATGTATATTTATTATGTTATTGATTGAACTTAGTTTCCTTTTCAAGCAAATTAAAGTATATATTTTACATTTTGAATAAAAGTGTAGAATAATAATAAATAAAAAGATGAAAATTTGAGAAAATTTCATATAGGGGAGTGAGTTAATGAAGAGAGCTTTTTATTTATTTATTTATTTATAGGTAACTACAGTCTTATAATATATAGTACTAGTGCTTGTCCGTGCCTACGGCACTACGCATCCCTGTTGGAATTATCCGTGCCTACGGCACTTGCTAACTAGTGGCTCAAAACATTAAATCGATTCATTAGTGTGTAGTATGTGATCTTCTTCTTAGTGGCACGAAAGAGAATTATCCATACTTACGGCACTCCCCCAACTATATATTTAAGCTAGCTACAAAGAACTATCAATTTGCTTATGAAATTTCAATAAATACCAAGTAAAAAGTTAAAACCAAGGAGCACATCTAAGCACACCAGCCAGTGCTTTGCATTTAACAACATAAGAGCAGATGTAAATTTTACTACGCCGTGTCATGTTCATAAATTTTGATAATGACATGTTCATAAATTATGAACAGAATACTTTTTTTTTTTGATCCGCAACAGACTACCTATTAAGCCAACAACAATATTAACTCCTCCTTCAATCCACCAATAAATTCCTTCCCTATTAAGTAAGTCGACAACTTCCTACACAATGGATGCAAGCAAGAAAGAAAAAATATGATAAACTCAAAGCCATACAATGAGAGAGAGAGAGAGAGAGAGGCCCTTCAATTAAAACATGAATCAAAGAAGCACGTCAAATTTTGTTAACCACACTGGATGGAGCAATTAAAAAATAGTAAAGTTTAATCCTAATGATCAAGATAACTTTTGGAAACTTACCAAAAACAAAAAACTCTTGGAAGCTAAAAATAAATGCACAGATTCTACTCCGTTTCTTCCATTTGTTTTTCCCTAAAACTTATGCTTTTGATCAAAAGAACCTTTGTTAGTAAATAAATAAAACACAATGTAGACACTCTTATTCACTAATAAATAGGTTTTCTAGTTCTGAAGAGAGCTGTGCCGACTGAAGCACTGAGTCAATATTTAACTTCCGGCAAAGCATACACCCTTGTAGCATGCAGTACCAAAAATTCTATTGCAAGGTAGCCAACAGTTCGGATAATTTGAACTGAACTTAAATGTAAAATGCTTATTTTATGTGTACGTTGATCTGAGCTGTTCATCGCCAATTGAACGGCAAAGAATGCCCACTACACGCATGTAGTGAGCCGAATCAAATGGAAAAGGACCAATGGAACCTCACCTTCAATGCAAAAATAACTACTCCATGGTACTTCTCTCTCTCTTTCTCTGAAAATTGAGTGTATAGTTTTATTCGGTAGACTGAAATGATTTTGAATTTCCATTTCTATTTGGATAGCCATGTATAAAAGTATGTAAGTAGAGAGAAATCTCAAAGATATGGTTTGGAAAGATTTATAGATTTCAAATTAAAAAAGATTCGTATATTTTAAATTCAAAAAGATTCATAGATTATCCAATAACTTCTTTCTTAAGATAGGAAACTTATGTAAATCAATATGGTGTACTTTAAGGAAATGAGAAACTGAATTTTATCCATCTTTACCATAAAAATCAAATTAGGTTTCCTTCATTTTTTTAAGGAAAAAAAAAAAAGTTTCCCTTTATCCCCACCATTCGTGCCTCAATCAATAGGCTCAGTATAGTTGTTTTCCATTATTAAATAGTTAGCCCCAAGATTTTAAGCCCTAGGATTGCACGCTATTTACAAAATATGCCATTAGTTTGTATGTGAAGGGTAAAGAAATCTAAACCGTTGAAAGAGAATATTCTTTAGAAATATTCCTAAACACCCTTCTGTTTTATTATATAGATAGATTAAGCATGTTATCAATGATTTAATTTTCCATTCTTTGTGGGTCAATCTCTATAATCTTCTATAATACAAATCGCGACGGTGTGGTGGCCCACATATTTTTCCTACATAAATCTTGATCGTTGAATTTAGTAGACATTTCTCTACATAAATCTCAACCCTTGGCATTGGATGAGAATTAATAATGACATACTATAATGGCAAATGAAAAATACAATGACATTGCCGTTGATTGGGTGGACTAGAATTCCTGATTTTTTCAGTCATTATATTCAGTTTGGTAATGATTTCTGAAATTGTCGTTGATTGAGTGAGAATATAATGACATGCTATAATATAATGGAAAATACAATGAAAAGATATAAATGGGGTGAGGGAAATTGCGTTGATTGGGCAGAATTTTTGGTAACGAATTTTCGGTAATGATTTATTCTCATTTCAGTTTTTGGTAATGAATTTTGGGTGAACGAATTTCTCTCTCTCTCTCTCTCTCTCTCTCTCTCTAATCATTTTCTGAACAAGTCTTCTTTCCAGTTCTCCCTTACTCTCGCCCTCTCTCCATTGGTATGACTCTATGTTCTCTCTTTTTTTTAAACGGTTGTGACGGTTGTGAATCAAAAAATTAGTTGTTTAGAAAATTAGTTCTTTGTTCTTTGATGTGTGCAAAGTCATGACTCATGAGAGAAGTATATTACTCACACTTCTTCTTTTTCCCCATGTTTTGAAATTTGATCAGAAGAACATGTCTTGGAATATGATTTAGAAATTTCGAAGCTTCTTACATGGTAGGCGTCTGTGATCTCATTTTAATTTTGCGTATAGAATCGACCCCTTATACGGAAAGCTAGATGAGTTCGGGTCTCATATGTTTTGGTGTATAAACTATTGTTCGAATCTAAGGTCAATTATAATTCCATGATTTAAGGATTTTACAGGGAAGGAAAGGTCCATAATTTATTCAATCAATTCTCTCTCCCAACCCAAAAAACCTAGAACTTTGAAAGTCCATGAATGGCTCCACCCACAGGTATATGCTTCCTCCATGTCATTTATGATTTTTTTTTTAAGCTATTATTGTTTTGCAGTTCTTAGATATTTGATGTTTTGATCATTTGCGTAATTTTTACAATTAATGTTTAATTGTGCTTCCAATCTCTCTCATGTTGATGAAGACCAAAATTGGTGAGTCGTTTGTATTCATTAAATACATTTTCTATCTAATAAGTGTATAATTTCTACATTTTTTAATATCAAATATCAGTGCGTGATTTATTTCTCCATTTGAATCTGTATAAACTCATACACATACATGCAAGTAAGCATGTTGAAAGAAGTAACATAAACTCAGGGTTTTTTTTTTTTTTTTTTTTATCTTTAAGGAAAGTGATGGTAGCTTATCTTTATAAGATATTGGTATTTCAGTGTTCTTTGATAAATATTTTTTTATAAACCTTAAGCCATTCGATAAAATTTCAGGTATTGGTGATTTTAGTGGTCCTATATAACTTATTTTCCGTCTACCTAGCCACCTACATCTGATTTTCTTTTTTCTATTAGCGAATTACCCATGCCTACTTCACTCCAAACTATGTCAAATAATTTAAATTTAATGTGTGCATGGGATGTGTAATTGAAAATTTGAGAACCGAAGTTAAAGATGCATGAGAATTTTGTGTCGTTGTCCTTCCACACTAATTAAAAGTCCATAAATCACTATACCTAGAGTTGTTCAAAAGCGAAAGAGTCACCATAGTGTTGGATTATTTAGAAAAAGCCTATGTTCTATATATCTCTGTTTTGTGTGTGTGTGTGTTTGTAATTCATTGTCTTTGTTAGGTTTTGGTTTGTACTTTTTTGCCCAAATGTGAATGCTCTCTGAGCATATGGCATGGAACCAAGCTGATGTATGTCTTCTTTGGTATATGTGCAAGTTGTTTCATGTCTTATTGTGGTTACTACATGGCGGTTGGAGTGTACCATTCTTTTGCGGGGTAAAATTGTCTTATCATGGTTTTCTTCAAAGTTTGTGTGGGTATTTGAGGTATAGTTTTTGGAAAAAGCATGGGACAACCTTTTGGCCCCCAATTCATTATTGAAGTCATGAATTAGTTTGGATAGAACTAGAATTATCAAAAAGCAATTAAAAAAACTTTGGGTGCATGAGTTTGGTTTATTCTTTGAAACCAATTTTCTTTGATATAGTCTAGAAGAACTTAGCTATAACTAATTTTACTACGAAGAGTTGAACCAATTGAATTGATTCAGCTCCCTCTCCTTATATTTGGTAGATATTGGAAGCTACATGTGATTGGCATTGATAAAACTCGATGACCTTTTTAATTGTTAGGTGATCCAGAACACATCAACATTACTGTAGCCAGAGAACAAGTTGGCAACCTACCCCAACACACTCTTTAATGGAGGTAGTACTTGAAACCCTTATATGCAAGCCACATCATAGCACCCCACTATGGGAGTCTTATAATATACACACTCTTTAATGGAGGTAGTACTTGAAACCCTTATATGCAAGCCACATCATAGCACCCCCACTATGGGAGTCTTATAATATATAGTATAGATTAGGCATGTTATCAGTGATTTAATTTTCCATTCTTTGTGGGTCAATCTATGCGTGCATACCGATGCTCTGGACTATCAATGAAGGAAGTATGGTAATGTGCACATAAATTGATTTGGGTCTCTAAGCCTGCCCTCTCTGATGCCATTTGGCTTTGATTTGGGGTATGGTTCTACAACAAAACGTCCCTGTAGCTCCTCGGTTCTTGGAGGTTTAGGGGGGCCACTGTTTCAGTGGTATTTTAAGAGCAGCCACTTTGTGCATATATTGCCAAAGGTTAGGTCTGTCTCCAATCATCCTCTGCCCATACCCCCAATGATTGTGGACTAGATGGGTTATGTTATGTTGTTGTTGTTGTGGGTCAATCTCTATAATATATACTATAAATCAATCCTCCTTGAGAGGTGAATATACAAAAAAAAACTTCTTTACCCTGCATCTATTTAAAAGTGTCGTTGTTGCATGGCCTGGGTTATGATAAAAGACATTAATTGCCCTGTGGCTTACTCGTTTTGTATTTGTTAGACGACTAGTTTGACTTTATCCAAGTTCTTTATAATGATCTCCATTTTGTAATCTTCTCACTTACTTTTGACCAAGTACTTGTTTTCGATTTTCTAGTGTTTTCTTTGTCTTTCTTAGTTTTCCTCGGACCCTTTTTTGGGTCCTTTGTTGCAACTGTTTTAGGCATATGGGCTGCATAGCTTGTACTATGTTTTCTTATCAATATAAACTGCATTTGTTTGTTCTTCGGAAAAATATACAGAAGAAAAGGATATGTACTAGTATTTATGATGACTCCAATTGTTTCTAGTTTTTCATTTGGTTATGATGGCAAGGCCTCCAACCTCTGAACTGACAACTTGGAAAAATAAGACTCAGCAAAAAATGCTTAAGTTCAAAATAAAACAGAAATTGTTGTCTCCAAAAACCACGTACCTGTTCAAAAAAGTAAACATAAATGCCCATGCCTTATTATTCAACATAAAAAGTCTACCTCTTGTGCTATTCCAAAGTGACTTGGGGAGTCCAACTACACAATATTGAGCAGTTCTACCTCTGCTTCTCCATCTTTGTTTTCATCAACATTGGCACACTTGTACCATTTTGCACAATAAACGTAAATCACGAAATCGGCAGCCGTTAATGCCGCGATGAGGAAGTAAAATCGATCCATGTGGCCGTGATTAAGGTTCTCGGGGATCCAACCCGGGCTATTACCTGTAGCTGTAATCCCCATTACCATGTTAACAAGCATGCTGCTGACATAATTACCCAGCGAAATCGACGCCATGCAAAGTGAGCTTCCAAAGCTCTTTATCCCATCTGGCGCTTGCCCATTGAAGAACTCCAACTGCCCAATATACATGAAAACCTCCGAAGCGCCAACGAGTGTGTACTGAGGTATTTGCCAAAATATGCTTAGAGAGCTAGAATGATGTTCAGCCCTTTTGAGCCTTTCCAGTT
The DNA here is from genome assembly GCA_018127125.1 of Rhododendron griersonianum. Lineage (NCBI taxonomy): Eukaryota > Viridiplantae > Streptophyta > Magnoliopsida > Ericales > Ericaceae > Rhododendron > Rhododendron griersonianum. The sequence continues at coordinate 45,225,208 of CM030788.1, forward strand.
CTGTGAGACCAGCTGCGATCATTGCCAACATTCCAATAACGAGTCCGATTCCCATTCTCTGAAGCTCAGATAAGCCCTTGGGGTTTCTGATTAACCTTCCGGCTAGTGGAATCAGGATATGGCGGTATATGCCAGTGAAAACGAGAACGCTGCAGATATCGAAAACAGACATGCTTGCTGCTGGAAGATGGAAACGTCCGATTCTTGAGTCCATGACTGCACCTTGCTCGACAAAGAGTGAAGCCATTTGGGTGAATACTACGGAGTATATGATTGTGCACAGCCAAATGGGTAGCATTCTTAAAATGCATTTGGCTTCTTCAACTTGAGTGACTGTGCAGACTCTCCAGGGGTTCATTGGGCCCTGCTGATCTTTCTCTGTCAAGGTTGCGGCCTTGTCCAAACACCTGATGATCGCGTCCAAGGAATACAAGTGTTGAATAAACAAATGAAAATGATCAACGATTGGCGGAAACTTTATATAGAAAAATCCATACAACTGTGATATTTTCAAAAGGGCCATGCTAATAACAGCCAATAAGCTGAAAAAGACAAAATAACGAGAGTCCCACTACACTTTCTACAAAACACAAAGTAGTTAGGTGCATTTGAGGGTCGTTCGTTTCGCTTTTCAGAGTACTTTTTACACTTTCATCAATACTAATGACCACCCAGTGGGATGATATTAGCATTTTATTTTCTTGACTCACGAGCAATAAAGACGGTGTTTGCTGCTTCTATACCTGTACCTGTTCATCAATCTGTGTCGGCCATGTTGTAACATAGAAAGGAAACAAACAGACAACAAGAAATCCTTGAAAAAATTTAGTACACATGATGAAGGCAAAAACTCGATTGCTTACATGAATTCGTTGCTATGAAGAATCTTCCTACTTCCTTTGATTGCAGACTCCGAACCTTCCACCTCATATAACTCATTCTCATCAGCCGGAACTGCATGCCATTTCCTAGCTGCAGCAACAAATACTTGAGCAACACGTGGCAAAGGGTTGCCACATGGCTTAATATATCGATAACCTGGTGTTCCCAACAGATATGACCCCAGAGCTATCACAGCAGATGCAGTGGATACCCAGAACCCGAGTGTCCATTTACCAGTATCCTCGTAATAGACCAAAATGGTGTTGGAGAAGAGAGACCCCACATTGAGTGCAAAGTAGAAGTAGCAGAAGAAAGCTGCTTTGGAACTCTTTTGTTTAGGATTTGTGTCATCAAATTGGTCTGATCCGAAGGTAGCTAAGGTGGGTTGATGACCCCCATATCCAAAGGCTGCTAAGTAGATGGCTACATAGAACATTGCAATGCCGATTGAAGAAGTGGGTGTGCACAGTTGTTGTCTATCTCCACAACCTTCAGGTTTGATCAAGAAAAGCCAAGATGACAGCGACACTAGAACTAAACCCTGTTTGAATTACATAACTTATTTAGCTACTGAAGTTTATTAAAGAAACACAATAAAAAAGGCAAAATGAGTGTAGTATTCATATCCCCAGCACATAGTTAATTCTTTCGGCCAAAAAAAACTACAGAATAATTGAAGGTGGCCCAATGAACCTAGGTTGGTTCCTTTTTTTTCCGAGCATATAATCCATTTGGTAAATGGGCGTATAGTTTAAAATCAGGCCTATTTAACACATTGCTCCAACAAAGTGAAAATAACTGCACAAACAGAAACTTACCAACACAAAGATTAATTGAAAAATGGCACAAGTCAAGTAACGGCCCCAGTAGGAATCGCTGAGAAATGCTCCCACAAGTGAGCATAAATAGACAGTCCCAGTCCATAGGCTGACGTTGTTGGCTGCGGTGGCATTGTCTTGCCCTAGGACTCTGGTTAAGAACAACACCAAGTTCACACCAACACCGAAAAAGGCTAATGTTGCAAGGCCTTGGTTTACTGTAGCAGAAAGAGGAGAATAAACTTTGTTTACTGATAATACATGAACTAATAGAAAACTCATCACACAGAACGGATAGAAGATAACACAATAGGAAAAGATTAATACAGTCCTGGAATAGAAGAGGTGGGAATGCGGCCTTTTGAACACAACTCGGATATGGAACATGTGGATGATTTTGTTTGTAAGAATTCTGTCGGTAAATAATTTCCCTATATTTTTTTTTTTGCTCACAAGGAGAAGTTGGCTTAGAGTTTGCTAACCTAACAGCAAATACATCAACCATGAAAAATAAGACAATAGAAATTGAAAAGGGTAAATCCGGTCCTCGAATAGAAGATAAATATGACTTATAAGCAGTTTAGAAAGTACCCAACAAAAGCATTGCCAATTTCCAGCCTCCCTTGTTCTTTCTCTTAATGCCGTCCCCAACACTACATGAGCTGCTCTTCTTCTGTTCATTTTGGCAGTATGCATCTACAGGTTCTGATCTGATGTTATTGTTCTCTTCTCCCGCCTGTTCATGAAACAATGAACTTTATTGCATTCTGAAATCTTAACTATTAAACAGTTCAACTAGACTAAACAGATGATTTATGTTCAATCCCTCTTAATACAATCCTATGCTCATCTGAGAAAATCGATAGAGAACAAACAATAGCAACAGTCATTCAAAAGCACAACTGTGGACACTCTTTAGTCACTAGAGGTGCAAAGTGAAAGAAGTAATTTAAAGGATATCCTACTGAAACTGGAAAAACTATGTTGTGCCCAAAAATGACAACAAATATCAGAAATTTGATCCTACTAATGAAAAAGTCAATAATCATTTTTCTACATCTTTTTTCTATTTTCTTCTGAATAGAATGCTGTCAGTTACCTTCCGGGCGATCTTGTTAGCTGGGTTAAGCGAGTCCATTTGATCCATTCTTCGTTCACTCTGCAAATTAACCATGAAAAAGTAAGCTGTTACAATTTATGATACTAGGACAGAAATATATACAACTTTGTCAGATAATGAAAAGGTTTAAAGCCATGCTTGTGCTAGTTAAGTGTACTCAATAAGTTCAACCTTTTAACCAGCAAAAAGACCATAAAGCTAAACGAAACTTTTGAGTTATCCATGAAAAGGAGAATAAAAGATATGATTATCACTCATATCCCAACACCCTATAGCAACACATGCAAACAGTTATGAGTTAGACGAACTTAACTAACTAAGCATAACAACAAAGTGGGTATGAAAAGATACATACTTATAACTAATGTTCCATGTAAGAACTACCAGAGAAGGGAATAATGCTCATAAGAAGAAGACTCACAAACAGTTACAGAATGGAAAGCCTTAAAGTGGAATGGAAAGAAAGTTGGCAAGGAGAAGGATGAGGACATTGGTGTAAGAAATAGGTGAATATATAGCATGAAGTGGGAAATAGAGAAGAGGGTGGTGGCCTGGTGGGCAGGGGTCGTTTTCAAAAGAGAAATTGCTGCATGAACAAATACTCGTAATAAAAATGAAGAAATTACTGGTGGAATATCATGCACCACGAACTAGGACATCAGTGGGATTTTATTTTCTCTGAAAGTGATATTTCTCATACTTATAGCCTTTTGTTTCTCAATTGTTGCATAACACTATAACCTATCAATTCCGATAAATAAATTAAAAAAAAAGCACTATAACCTATCAATTTTTCTCAATTTCACCTTTGGCAGCATGATTTTGCACGACTTTTGAACATGTGTGTCACTAACCATAAGGAACATTCTTAAGTACCTTTCCTAGAAGAATATTAAACAAACAAGTTTCACTGACCAAATGGAAACTCTTCCACCTTCTGGGTTGTTATAAGCTGTTGCTCACAATATTAGTGATTATGACTATATGGCTTGGAACCTTTTTTTTGTAAGGTTTTTGGGTAGGTTGTTAAGTGTTTGCATCTATCAACCAAAAGAGAAGGTTATCGTGAAAGTTTGATTATTCAGTTCACTCTGCACATGCTTTTAGCAATTGCAACCTTTTTCAGGCCCTAGCAGTCTACAGGAAAGTAGGAATAAATATCCCCTCAGGAATTTCTACTTGTTTAGTACTATAGCTCTCATGACCAGGTTTGTTTTCCTAAACTGACAAATGGGGTAAAAGATGACTAACAACTTCCACGGTGACATATATAAAGCACAAACACATAACACATGAACATCTATGTCACACAGAGGCTTTTTGTTCATGAAAAATCAGGTAGAAGAGTGCGGCTAATTATATAACGCGTTAGTGTTTCAACAAGAGATTGTAGAATATACAACAAAATATCCACAATCTCAATGACCCTTCAATTATTTGATATGGCCTTTCACTGATTTAGGAGATGGAATTAAAATATCAATCCACAGACACTTGCCAACCGGATGAGCATATAGTAGCATTGGGCTTCTCTTTAGTGGTAATCAAACACATAGGCCAACTTTGGTTTTATTAAGAGAAAAAAGAAGGTACAAAACTTGGTGTAGACTCTAGATCGAGGATACTCCTATTGCCCATTTCTATCTCAATTGGACAAGACCTATACCGAACATGAAAAATCCTACAGCAGCTCAATCATACACATAGGCATGCATAAAAGAGGTTTTCACTAGTTTGAACAAGAAAAACCATACCGTCTATAGGAGGACAATACATGTCTTATGCCCGATTAAAGAGTAGTTTGAACTTCGAAGATAAGATATAGTTTTACAGTCCTCATTTTCCGTTCAGTTCATATCCCAACACTTCAATAGCGTATACAGCCACTGAGGGTGACCAAGGTTACTAAAAAGATCATCATTGTGAATTAACACACTTGTGCAAGTTGTGCTCTCCTATAAAAAGATCATCATTGTGACCAAATTAAGAGTCAACTTGAACACACAATTTTGCATACAATAGAGTTGCCCGGACCCATTAAACTAAAGTCCCACTACCAACAGGGGGAGATAGTATAGACAACATTGTTGGCGAAAAGCTTATCTCTGGTGACTCAAACCAGTCCTGCTTAGTGCTTAGATCAATTTGTCTGTTTACCTATTTTGGTGAACTCTATTGGCATGATTTTTGCCATTTTTTAAGAGTCAACTTTATTTTTTTGGCTTGCTACAGTGTTATTTTGTCAAATGTGACAAAAAGTGCTCCAATGGTGCTAAATCCATTATTTGGCCGCTACCACTTGCAGCCATTGGATCACATTCACATATCACAACTATTGGATTGCTCCTGAGAGCAATTAGATCACAACCCTTGCAAGAAATGGCCCATGCCTTTTTTCATGGCCAAACCATTTTTTGGCTCCCAAAATGGCTCCCATTGGAGGAGAGAATTTTTATTTTGAAGCTAAAATATGGCTTTGGCTTCCAAAATGGCTCCCCGTTGGATATGCTATGAGATCCTTCATCCCAAGAACTCGAAACTTGTGTGTTTCGAGATTTTCACCACACTTTGTAGTTGGAATGTATTGGTATAGGTTACAAATTTTGGGAGACAGAATCTGTGGGAGTCGACTTTCCCGTCTAGTTTGGGCTGTTCCATTGACCACGTCGAAAATCAATGCTGTGTTTGGATTGGTATTTGAAAAAAAAATTGAAAAGTAGTAGGGGTAATAAGTGGAGAGATATAGAAAGAGAAATGTTGGAAGTGGGAGGAATCTAGGGAGAATTTAGAGAGAATTTTTTGAATTTTTTTTTTTGAGTTGTAAAGAGAACACAGTACAAGTAAATCGTATTCAATAACTATGTCAAATGGGTTGCAATCATGTGTGTTGCACACTTTTTTTAAAACAAGATTAATGCATTTCGAAATCATGTCAAACGGTATCCGATCAACTTGATTTTCGACGTGGTCAATGTTATTGTCGAGCTCTAACAAATGAAAGGTTTTGATCATTGTTGTGGGTTCAATAAGAGCCCAGAAACGGCCCAAACTGGATGGAGGGATATTGGGCCCACAACAATGGCTCAAACTGGACCAAACTGGATGAGAGCCGACTCCGAATCCGTGGCCATCAACCAACAGTATTATTGCAATCAAACAAAACCCAGAAAACAATCAAAAACTAAGAAGTACTAACAGCCTGCAAGCAAAACCCATAAACCAATTAAACATAACTACCATAGAAAAACTAAGATTTTAACATTCCCAACCTTTTGGGGAACTGGGTCAGAACTGGAATGAAGCCCGATTCCGGCGACGGCGAAGAACGTGTATCGGTAAGAAAAGGCGGCAATGTTGGCCGGGAAATCACTAGACTCGCCGGAAACTTAGAGAATCCAGTCAAACTTATTGTCATTTACGTACAAAAGACGAAGAGTGCAAATATCAAACTCTTTTCACCCTCTTAGCTCCACTTGAAACCCTAAGCAATTTATCACTGCAAATCCAATCCCTCCTGAATAAGTAATAAGGCAAACTCCAGAGAGAGCGAGAGTGGAGACCATGAACAGGTTAGTGTAATGTGTGAGAAAGTTATGGATACGCATGGATACTTGTTACTCTGTTATTATATAGATAGAGGATTGGTGTAGAATATAGAGATTGTGTAGGTAACAAACTCCTGAAGAAGCTGCGTTTCTTTCTCAAAATCCTAACCAAATTGGGACTGTTTCAACGAGTTGGACCACCACGTTCTCTGTTAGCCTGTTTTTTTTTTTTTTTTGGACAAGTTTCTCTGTTAGCCTGTTTGAACGTTTCTTTTCTTTTCCTTTTTGTTTGCGGCATGGTGTTCAGTTCACACACTTTACTTCGACTAATTCCCCAGTCCATTCAAAAGCAACCTCATCCATGCCGGGGCTAGAAAACTTTACAAAAAATTAGTTTTTTTTTTTTTTTTTACGGTCTGACCGACCCGAACGTTTATGCCAACCACCGTAACATGTTTCAACTAGCACACTCCTCACTCATCTTCAATTCATAAATCCTTAGACAATTTCTTGATCCTGGTTCAGACCCAATAATCAGGCCCGGTCCTGAGTTTTAAGTAAGATCTGAAAATGAGGTCTCTCAAGTGTTTATATGTATGTTAGTTATTCAATATGGGAAGCAAGGGAGCCATGTGGATCTTTGGTCGTGAGTGAGTTCGATGCCACCAAATCAAAACCATCTTTTCGTACAATCTGAACGATTGTTATCTTTAAAATTGTAGAGCCCAGTGTCGAATATATGATCTCCCGGTTAAAACACAGACTTCACCACCAAACTACCATACTTGACACATGTAACATAATGCATCATATATTCGTCTTTTTGGAGGCCTATTATTGGGCCAAAAATTGGAGGCCCAAGACGCTTGCCTTGTGAGCCTATGCCCAGGGACCTTTCGATAATAATTTGGTATATCTCTGAAACAGCCAGATATATGAACCTAGAAATTTGCAAAGAAATATGTCCCAAAGCGCTCGTCTTATAGGCCTATGCCCAAAACTATGCCTGTCGATAATAATTTGGTAAATGTCTGGAATGGCCATACATATATGAATGGAGATATTTGCAAAGAAGTATGACCCCAAAATAGTGATTTTGATCAGTGTTGACTTGTGAGCTAAACCTAGGAAACAAAAGCAAAGACGTGAAACAAATGGACAAGCACTTTTACTCCGTATATGAAGGGAATAATAAGCGGAAGATGATACGGAAGGAGGAATATTGGAGTATTTGTTAATTTATTAACGATGATATGTACTGGTCCATATTCCACTGTTGGACGTAATTATCACACCAGAATAATGGGCCTTATCAGAAAAGGACAAGCTGTCTTCAACATTGGCATTTTTTTTGAATTTGAATACTACAATTTTAGTTTTTTTTTTTTTTCCATATACATGAGCGGGGTTAGCGGAGTGTTAGTATGTTAGTTTACTAACAGTTTAGAAACTGTTCATAACCCTAAACCTTAAACCGTCCCTCGCGGAGTTCGAACCATGCCTCCACCGAGGAAAGCGTACCAAAAGCTAATTGCACATTGGTACAATTTTACTAGTTGGTATGATAGGTTTTACTATTAAACCAAGTCAAATCTCCATTCAGAACTTGAGGGGAAGAATCATTATTGGCAAAGTTACAAATTCGAGGGGGAGAAGTTAAAGTTAATATCTTCTCATGTAACGATCCTTTATGTGATCTCTTATGTGACGTAGTAGAACGAGAATCATCACGGTCAATTTTACAATCTAGAATGTTCATATAGTAATTCTTGATGTGTTTAATGTTCGCGCCAAACATCAAGTTTATCTGACTGTCTTTTCCTTTTGTAACAAATATGATTCGTTCACATGGATACCGATATTCAATGATCTTGATTTTTGGTATGAACATTAAACACGTTGAGAGTCTTGAGACTTACAAAATGAACTGTTCGGATCGTCAAATGGACTAATGATTGGTCCCGTTTTGCATCACATGAAGGATTATCACATGAGAGGATCTTGATTCCAAAAATTAGCCTCATTAAATTTGAAAGGTTTGAGTAAAATTATTGATAGAATGAAATTTGATATTGTTTTTTTTAATGATTTTAATCAAGAGTTGGAGTGAGTTTTAAGGCGTTGTGCTTAAATTTGGTTTTGAGTTTAGAAAACAAAAATTGTGTAGAGGCTGAAAATGCTCAAAGGAAAACTACTTATCAGCTCAAATGGTTACTTGAACAGTCGAACCGATGGATAGAAATGGAAAAATAAAAAACCAAGATGAAATGAAAACTAAAAGAATCCAGTAAGAAGGAAAAACTCAAAAAAGACCCACCTTTTTTAGAGGCCAAACAGGGCCTCAGTCTAACAAAAGTAACGATTTTGTTTGAATGCAAGTATAGAGGTATGCTATTAACACAACACTTTATGTAACAATATGCACATAACACTCAGAATAAAACATATTTTTCTAAATTATAGTAAAAATCCTTAATTGACCAATAAGAAATATATATATACTTTTGAAATACTCATATACCTTTTGAGTAACCTTTTTTTCTTTACAGAAAGAGAACTCAATTTTATTTTTTTCAATGCACCAAATCAAAACATTTTTTTGTACAATCTAAAAGATTGTTACTGTTAAAAATTGTAGAGACTAAGTGTCGAATATAAGTTCTCATGGTTAAAAGTTAAAACACACACTTTATCACCAAACTACAACTTGTCGGTTTGTGATATACTTGACATGTATAATGTAATACGGTCCGTTTCTTCTAAGGACCCCCGCATTTTAAGCTAAAATGCGGACTACTCAGCTGCCGTTGGATTGTGTTTTGAATGGTCAGGATTCGCGGACAATCTATTCGCGCGAATAGATTGTCCGCGAATCATGACCATTCAAAATACAATCCAACGGCCAGAACGGTAGTCTGCATTTTAAGCTAAAATGAGGTGGTCCTCATGTGAAACGCTCCGTAATATAATATATCATATATTCCATTTTTTGGAGGCCTACTATTGGGCCAAAAATTGGAGGCCCAAGGTGCTTGGGCATACGCCCAGGGCCGGGCCTGTCGATCATAATTTGGTATATGTCTGGAACGGCCGAACTTATGAATTGTGAAATTTGCAAAGAAATATGGCCAAGGCGCTCGCCTTGTGGGCCTATGCCCAAGCCTGGCCTACCGATCACAATTTGTGTATATATATCGAATGGCCAAACATATGAATCGAGAAATTTGCAAACAAATATGCCCCAAAAATAGTGATTTTGATCAGTGTTGACTTGTGAGCAACAAAAGTAAAGACATGGAACAAATGGCCAAGCACTTATGAAGAGAATAATAAGCGGAAGATGATATGGGAGGAGGAATATATTTGTAAATTTAATGATATGTTCTGGTCTATATTCCACTGTTGGACATGATTTATCAAATTATCACCTGAATAATGGGACTTATCAGAAAAGGACAAGACATTGGCATTTTATTTGAATTTGTATGATGATAAGTTTTTAAACAAAGTCAAATCTCCATTCAAAACTTAAGGGGAAGAATCATTATTTGCGAAGTTATAAACTTGAGGGGCAAAAGTTAGAGTGAACATCCTCTCATGTCACGATCTATTTCATGATTTAAAATGTTCATGTAGTAATTCTTGATGTTGGTGTGTTTAATGTTCATGCCAAATATCAAGTTTATCTGACTGTCTTTTCCTATTGTAACAAATATGATTCATTCACATGGATACCGATGTCTAATGAACGTGATTTTTGGCTTGAACATTAAACACATTGAGACTTACAAAATGAACTGTTCGGATCGTTAAAACACACTTTACCACCAAACTACAACTTGTCAGTTTGTGAAATACTTGACATATATTTCACTTTTGGAGTCTTATTATTGGACCAAAATTGGAGGCCCAAGACGTTTACCTTGTGAGCCTATGTCCAAAGCCGGATGTCGATAATAATTTGGTATATGCCTGAAACGGCCAAACATATGAATCGAGAAATTTGCAAAGAAATATGCCCAAAATAGTGATTTTGATCCGTGTTGACTTGTGAGCTTAAGCCTAGGAAACAAAAGTTTAAAGACATGAAACAAATGGACAAGCACTTAATGAAGGGAAGTGGAAGATGATATGGGAGGAGGAATATATTTGTAAATTTAATGATGTGTTCTGGTCTATATTTCACTGTTGGACATGACTTATCATATTATCACAACCAAAAGACTATAGACTTATCAGAAAAGGGCAAGCTGTCTTCAACATTGGCATTTTATCTGAATTTGAATAAAATTCTATTTGTTGGTATGATAATTTTTATTAATCAAAGTCAAACCTCCATTCAAAACTTGAGGGGAAAAAATCATCATTGGCAAAGTTACAAATTTGAGGGGCAAAAGTTAGAGTGACGATACTTTCATGTGACGTAGAACGAGAATCATCACGGTCTATTTCACGATCTAAAACGTTCATGTAGTAATTCTTGTTGTGTTTAAAGTTCATGCCAAATATCAAGTTTATCTATTGTCTTTTCGTATTGTAACAAATATGATTCGTTCAGATGCATGGATACCGATGTCCAATGAACTTGATTTTTGGCATGAACATTAAATACATTGAGACTTACAAAATAAACTGTTCGGATCGTCAAATAAACTAATGATCGGTCCTATTTTGCATCACATGAAGGATTATCACATGAGAGGATCCTGATACCAAAAATTAGCCTCATTAAATTTGAAAGGTTTGAGTAAAAATTTTGATAGAACGAAATTTGATATTGATTTTTTTTTTTATGATTTTAATCAAGAGTTGGAGTGATTTTAAGGCGTTGAGTTTGGAAAAAAATTGTAGAGGATGAAAATGGTCAAAGGAAAACTACTGATTAGCTCAAAATGGTTACTTGAACAGTTGAACTGACGGATAGAAAAAAAAAAGAATGAAAGGAAAACTAAGAAACGTATATTTTGTTTAACAGGGCCAAAAAACCCAAAAAAGACCCACCTTTTTAGAGAGGCCAAACAGGGCCTCAGTCTAACAAACGTAGATTTTGTTTAAATGCAACTATGAAACTTGGCTCTACAATTTACAAAATGCAGTGGTAAAATATAACTTTTGATAATTTTAAACAAGAGGTACGCTATTAACACAATACTTTATGCAACAATATGCACATAACATTTAGCAGCGACGGTGGCGGCGTCTGCAGCAGCTTCAACCTTCAGTCTGCGGTGGAAACAAGCTCAAGTTAGTGCGGCTGGTCCATTCAGCAGAGTTTGCTCTGTGTCCATACCTGGCCACTCCATACTTGGCCACTCCAACCCCCCTTCATGAGTGTGATCGACGGATCCGACTCCGGCGTCTTGGCTCCAAGCGGCTTTTCTTTTTTGTTTTGTTTTGTTTTTGTTTGTAATTTTCTGTATTTTCGGATCGATAGTGTCCACTTTTACTGTATTGTGTTTTTCTTATATATAATATCTAGGATGATCTGGTTTGTCAGAAAAAAAAACATTCAAAAAAAAACATATTTATCTAAATTATAAAAATCCTTAATTGACAGATAAGAAATATATTTACATATGAAAGACTCACATAACTACCTTTTGACTTTTGAGTAACCATTTTTCTTTACAGAAAGAGTACTCGATTTTATTTTTTTGAATAAATGTGTAGATCCCACATGTATGTAAAAGAGATGTGATTGGAATATGACAAATTGATGTGTCTCTAGCATTATTGATTGTGTAATTACTTTCTTTCAACCATATTATTGTTTTCCTAGATTTTCGTCGTCTCTTTACAATCAACTGTATAAATGATTCTCCTGAACTATTTCAATACAAAATCATTCGCCTCTCTTTTGCTGCTGTATACGTAACCATGAAAACTAGATATGATCTTTTTCCCTTTTTTTTTAACCATAAATGACGCCAATTAATCTTCTAAATTTTGTTGTATTTGCCATTATGCATATGAAGGCAGTAAACGAACCGAGTTGCTCACGAGTAGCTCAAGACTCAGGCTCGTTTGAACTTTGCTCAGCTCAACTCATGTAGTAATCAAGCCGAGCTCGAGCTCGAGTTGTAGTCTCATTTAGTAACCGAGCAGAGCTCGGCTCATTTGTATAGGCTAATTCGTTTACCTGCTCATTTTGTAAATGAATGGGCTTGGCTCGTTTATTTAACGAGCCTAAAACTCGAACACAAGAAGGCTCGGCTTGGCTGCACCCCTCACAGCATATCAAAACCATCGAATATTTGTCAGCCAACTAAATAAAGTACCAAAAGGGCTTCAGAAGGAGATGAAGCCCGATTCAAGACAAAAATCAGTTAAATCAGCTACAGACCATCTGGAACCATCACAGTATTCGTAAACTTGAGCAAAAGAAAATGCTAAAAAGAACTGCATGCTCGACAAAAAAAATGCCTCTCCATTAATGAGGTTATTTGCGATAACAAACTCCACTGTCCGATGAAGTTTTTCTCAGCATTTGGTTTGACAAGATTTCAGGATTCCACTCTCCGATCATCCCGGTACCCGTTACTCCCGTCTGCAACCCTTGACACAGGCCTAAAGCTATGTAAGATGAGGGTACTGACTATTCCTTTTCATGAACATTACTGTGTTTGGTAGAACCCTCTCAATGTCTATGGTATATAATGTTAATCTTTCTCAATCTCTTGTTGAGAAGACTGAAGAAATATTTGTCAGAATTCCCTCCAAACTCGCAGCAAGAGCACCAAAAAACCCGTCAAAAGAGGCTAAAATAAACAAGATGCTTTTGGGGGGAAGCTAAGAATTTAAGTGTGCTTCCCAACCATCTTTTTCTAGCTTCTCTGCTTTCACAAGGACATCATTTTTAGTGTCTTCAAGGTATTGGGACATTCTGCACAAAACGTAAAGCATTCATTATAAATGGATACAAACTAAGAAATGCAGACACTTCCTAAGAGGTGCATTGTGTCAGACACGTTCAAACGCATGTAGGTCTGTCTTTTCACGATATAATTCTTATTGTGTGGTGAATTAGTCATCTAGGTATTGTACCTAGCATCCTTTTAATGCCAACCAATGTTATGACACATTTACCGAATATAGCATTCATATATGAGATATAAAATCATCTACACACTTTATCTTACGAGGTGTGTTGTGCCTAGCATTTTTTTATTAAGGTAGCATTGGAGTGTCTGTGTCGTGTAGCATTTTTGTGCTTCTTAGGATGCAAACAGTCCACCACAGTAATCATCTCACCAGGAAACTTATAGGCATATTTGCTTTCCTTATCCATCTCTCTTTCGAGAGAGGATAAGCAACAATGAAGAGAGTGACTTTTTGATAGCTTTGTCCAATAAAGAAAAACAAAGAGTGTAAACATGGCAGAAAAGCTAAACATGAAGAGAGAGAGAGAGAGAGAGAGAGAGAGAGAGAGAGAGAGAGAGAGAGAGAGAGAGAGAGAGAGAGAGAGACCTTGCTTGTAGATCCGCATCACCAACCCCCAACATCCTTACCGCCAACAAACCTGCATTGGTGGCATTGTTTATTGCAACTGTTGCAACAGGAACTCCCCTTGGCATCTGCATATTGAAACAAAAATTTGTTTAGGAAGGAAAAGTGTGTAGGGTGTTGTGTTAACTAACCCTAACACAATCAACTCTTATTTATATAATGGGAAATCATAACATAAGACTACATTAACCAATGTGGGACTAATAGCAATACTATATTCTAACAACTATTAGCGGGGATTTTAACTTAGTGTTCTAAAAAAACCCATACACTACAGTTGATATACACAAACCCATACATTGACTTGAAGAAGATACTAACGTGATTCCAGTTGGACTGCATGTGAGATACAAATGAGAAAGCAAAACAAGAACCACGTATCACAGGTTGCATAATCATGGCATCTGGTTGTCGTCAACAATTAATTAATTATCCTCCTCCCCAATCTCTACATGCTGTCAATTAGTTATGCTATTAGAGTTGCAGATTCAAGAGAAACGAGAGAGTACCAGGCAACACATCCCTTTAAAGGCTCTGAAAATTAGTAGCCATAGACTATGGAAATTTATTATGCTCACTAGTTGCTATCAATTCTCACAAAAGTATCAAGTCCATGAAATAAAGATCTCAGCTTTAGCCTCCATTTCAAGAAATGACCTACAACTAGTGCAAATTCTCAACATTCTTCTAACATTACATTGCAAAATGCCAAAACCTACTTCAGGAAAAGTTGGCATAAAATATACCTGCACAATTGACAAGAGAGAATCAAGTCCATCAAGTGATGAGGCGCGTACAGGAACACCAATAACAGGCAAGGGTGTTAGTGCAGCAACCATGCCTAAACAAGGAGAAAGAGGATGTCAATGCTCACATGGTGTTTAAAGAATTGTAAAATTAACATACAATTCATGAATTCCAACCTGGCAAGTGGGCAGCACCTCCAGCACCAGCAATGATAACCTGGATCCCTCGCTCCCCAGCAGATGATGCATAAGAAAACATGATATCAGGAGTCCGGTGTGCTGAGACTATTCTCACCTGCACAACTTAATCCGTCAATACAAATTTCTTTTTTGCTGTTAAAAACAAATACAAATGTCACCCCTAAGTGACATTTTTACTTGTGATTTAAGAAAAGTGTAAAATATGTATTTGCCCCTTTAACTATCCAATTTTTGTTTACTTAGTCCTTTTACTATCAATTGAACACGCATGCCCCTTTAACTACCCAAACGTTACTTACTTCATCCAATTAACGCATTCCATCCATTTGTTGGACGGAAAAGTTATAACTGAGGGTAGTTAAGTCTTTCACCTACCAATATATGTATATCTATATCCCTTCTCCCTCCCTCACCAGTCATCGTCCTCATCTCTCTCTCTGCACAATGGCAAAGAGCAACGCCAGCAAAAAAAAGTGGATCATTTTTTAATCTGTAAACTGGTAGGTTGGAGAATGGGAGCACAGATTCACAAACACAGCAACAAACTAGGATTATTATATAGAAACCAGCATTAACACATAAACAAACCCATATTTTAATCCGTAAAGGAAAGGATTATTACATACAAAGTGGATTATTATATATAAAGTGGATCATTTCGGTTTTCTCAAATTCAAAAAAAAAAAAGACTTACATTTCGGTTTCCTTCCATTTGGAGCTCTCAAGATCCATTTCATCCTTAATCATTCACCAAAGCAGTTGTTTCAGTTTCCTTCCATTTGGAGCTCTCTGTGATTGAGTATGTTTCAGCGGTTAGGGTTTGCGGCTAAAGCCCCCAAACCATTTCCTCAGACTTTGTTTTTAGGGTATTGGAGTAAATGTCCAAACTACCCTTCTTTTGGCGCCAAAAAATCCAAGCTAGGGTTAGGTCATAACTTTTCCATCCAACAAATGGATGGAATGTGGTAATTGGATGAAGTAACGTTTAGGTAGTTAAAGGGGCATTTGTGTTCAATTGATAGTTGCAAGACTAAGTAAACAAAAATTGGATGGTTAAAGGGGCAAGTACATATTTCACCCTTTAAGAAAACAAATTCGAACGAGTACAAGTTATACTAAAATGTGACCTCATTAGGAATGTCAAACATATTCAATATCCTTGCTGCATCCTTCATGACAGGAAGATCTGAATCAGAACCCATAATGATCCCAACACGTGGTGTGACTGTATCATGTATCAGAAAGATTAATGGAGGCAAAAAATCGAATGAAGTAAGAATGGATAACAGCTTTGTATTTGAATCTCATTTTGGCAAACATGTGAAGAATCAGCCATGCCGCCAACACTACAAATTACCCCCAAGATCGCACAACTTTGTGACTTAGACTAGGGCAAGTGCTTTACATGCAATCCAGATGTCAAATTTATCTAATCACAGGATCAATTTTTCTGCTAAACAAGTTCCACTGCGATTTAGACTTGAGAAGTGTTTCACATGCATGTGCAGATCCAGATACCCAATTCATCCAATCACAAAAGAGTTACTTCTGTGTTAAAAAAATTCCAATCATGGGATACAATGACATTGGGCATCTCTGCATTTTTCCACTCCCTTCCTAGCGGTACTGCAAAATGCACTGCCTCTTTGACACCTTTGTTACTCTCTAACATATGTGTAGGAAGAGGAATATGAAGGAGGAGTAGGAAGAGGAATAGGAAGGAGGAGGAGGAGGAGAGGAGGAGCAAGAGTCATTTCAGAGTCTCAGACAAGCATCGGGACCGTGTGAGGTAGTAGGCATTTGAGGCATGTCTTCTTAACTTGCAGATGACAAGTTATTTAACGACTGAAGAGCACACTTCGTGCCAATTGAAGTCTCTGTCCACCTAGAAACTGCCAGGAAATGGGCCAAATGGCTAACAATTGTATAGCAATTGATCTCATATTGTTATTAGATGACAATCATATGGCAATTGATTTCTTATAGTCCTTATCAGATCAAAAAGACGGGTTTTATAATAAATAGAATTTGACTAGTCATGTTATCAACCATTATGCATTTGTAGAATTGTACTTGTGGTATAATAGTTGAACAAATGCAACTGCCTATCTTCTTACCTGTTTCTGAAGTCATAACTATGCCAAACAAGATGCAGATTCTCCTAATGTGACACAACTATCAGAAATGCATTAGACTGCTAAAATACTATCTAGACAACTGACCTGCTGTATGCCCATCCAATAATTTTGGGTTGAGCATTAACTTGAGTCGTGTTTCCACAATGGCCATAGAAGGGCCAACTATCGTGATGTGACCCATCTTTCGTTGCTTTCTCATTTCTGCAAACACCATTTGAAGAAGCAAGACAGTATTGGGAGAGAAGTGGAAGAACCAACATGATGAACAACTGAATAGTTCTACCTAGTCTAACCTGGCTTATCATACCAATGAACAGTAGCCCCTGAAATGCCTAATGCCCTTCCAATAAGTTGATGAGCCAGAAGAAAACCTGGTTCTCCCTAGAGGCATGACAACCAGTAACATATCCAACCTGTTAGTTGCTACCTATCAAGAAGTATAAAAGAAAAGCAGAAAAGATGACACTATGGCTGCTTGGAAGTTCACTGATGTAAACAAAGATATTTTTCCACAGAGAAAATAAGTAACATGATATGTTTCAAGGAACCCATCTTTCAGCCGTAATGTAACTGTTTCTGAGAAGTCAGCTTTGATGAACTTGTTTTCTAATGGCGACTCTAGTAATGGGGAAAGTTCACAACGCAAAATGTATTTCACCTCGTCTTCACCCAGTATGTTGTACATAATAGCAGCTTGAGTTTTCATTGATGGATCACCTAGTTGAAGACCAAGAATTGCCCGTAAATGCTGCTCATATTGTGAAGTGAAGCTTGATTCAATTGTGTGATGGCCACTATTGTGAGGTCTAGGAGCTACTTCATTTAGCAAAATCTGCACACAAGAATAACTTAGATGAGAACATACCATCAGGAAATCTTTTCTGGAACAACCAACAAACAATTGCACAAACAATTGAAACAACATAACGCAACCTGACCATCTTCTGTCAAGAACAACTCCACTGCAAATACTCCAGCACCCTCCAAGGAACTAACTGCTTTATAGGCAACATCAGTAGCAAGTTTCCTGATCTTCAATGGCACATTAGCAGGTGCCTTAACAATGTGACAAATGTTTTCCCTGCACAACATAAAGATCCACAGGCATATTCATTACATTCAATGATGAGAGAGGTCACAAACAATATGCCATCAGAGGTTGCATTTAGAAACAGGCTGGGTAAACTAGTGAAGCTGAAATATTTACCTGTGAATGGTTTCAACGACAGGATAACATAGGATAGATTTATCACGCCCTCTAGCTACAATTACAGCTAGCTCCTACCAAAAAAATAAAATAAAATTGTAATCAGTGACTCTTCCGCCATATAACAGATACCTAAATAACAAGACATGACAATGTTGCAAATATACCACCATCAAAAAGAGATTCCAAAAGGAAAAGATTAAGAACAGGAAGCAACAAATTGCATTGGATTAAAGCATAACTGCTACAGGAACTGACTGGAGTGTTCAAACTGAAATTCCAAGCTTTGGTGTGATAGTGCCATAGTATCATGGGTACTTTCAACTTTGTGGACATATAAGCTAAGTGCACAACAGGATTTTATTTACTTTTTATTACCAAGCATAACAATTGTGTAAGCTTTACCTCTATCATGCCCTACTTAAAAGTTAAGCACATGCTAGATATTATTTGGTCATTCCTGAAAAGATGTTCTAAACTACCATGACTAAAAAAAACGGAAAAAAAAGTTATAATTTCTAACATTCTGGAAAACACTCATTTAAAGCTCCAAATAAGTAACAGAATATTCCAAATATCTACTCATCCCTTTGTACCTCACAAGCACGCAACAAATACCAGTTTTGACCTAGAAATTTTGATAAACAAAAATTTAGTTCCATCCCAAACCTTGGAAAGGAGGAGAAAAGCAAAAAAAAGAAAAATGTTTCTAACTTCTTCTAAGGCACTCCAAGTGGTAGCAATTGTTTGGTACACCATACTTACCTACAATTAATGGCGTTAGTCAAATTTTAGTTTCTATGTAAAAGTAGCTAAAGAAAACCTTATGCCTCTTCGTATCCATTGAAGATTTCTGCTTTTGAACAGTTACTTTTCAATATTAGTAGGCCTCCAGAGTGAACAATTTACATATGAGGAACTACTAAACTCCATTAGCTGTCGTTACCTGATAGGTGCTGAAAAGCACCCATTTAATCCGCCTAATCTACGCTTTGTCGGTCCGTTTACATTGTACTTGATATATTTTAGCGTTTTGTGGTGTTTGAAGACCTTGGAGACCAATGAGTGCAAAAACGTGCAATTCAGATGGTCTTACGGAGTGTTGCCGCGAAGTTGGGAGATCTTGGAGGGGAGTTGCATGTGCAAATTGGGTTGAGTAAAGAGAAGTTAAAAGAAGCTTGGGGTCATAGTGCATAATGTTTCAAAGTTGTATCGTTTACAATTACACAAAGTGGAAAGGCCTTTATGTAGTTAATACATTAAAATACAAAACCCTATATAATGAATCTGACTTGCCTACCTCGGCAGTCAGTTGTGGAACAAGGGCTCTCGGTCGTGGAGGCACGGAACAGAGGACAACGTCAAAACAGCACTCCGGTTCCTATGGCCAACTAACTCCATTCTCTAGGGAGGAGATGAAACATCGTGCCAAGTAACTTTGTCTATGTTTAGGTTTAGGTTTTAATATTCGGATCGATTGTTTAACTAGAACTCGTTTCAGTTTAATGGAATGATTTTATTTCTTTCAATCTATTTCGTATTTATATCCACGGTTTTCAAATACAGAGTTAAACAATGGTATTCTTTGATTGTGGTTGGAGTTCTGAGATAGAATATGCTCGTAAGACGGATCGTGCCGTTAGGCGGCCAGACCGGGCTAGTGAGACGATCCGTGCTATGGGATAGTCTATGCCTTTTAACAACTCAATTATCTTCTTGACGATTATCGGAAGAGATTGCAAGCTCTGTTGATAGTCTTTAATGATTCGAATGTTAAATCTAGCCTATGCATATCGTTGTTACGCGGTCGGGGTGGATTCGAAACCCTAGACGCTTTTCCAATCAATTTCCCAAACAATTTTTTTGATACTTTCTTACTTTATTCAGTTTTCTCAAATCAAACAACTAAATCTTTTCTCTTTGATTAATCTAGAAATCAATCGAAATTATAGTAACTTAGCCATGCTGTCCCTGTGGATTGACACTCGGTCTTGACCACTATTCTATGGAGTAGTAGTTAACTCCAAGGTTTTATAAATATGTTTTTGACACAGTACAACGCAGTCATTACTTTTCAGTTTTCTGTCGAGGTCTATCCTTTAGAGGTACTCAAATAGGATGAGTGCTACGCCCTAACTTTTCTTATTCCTAATAACTTTTCTTATGCCCCACTAACCCCCTTTCTTTGATAATGCGCGGACATTGTGTCAATAGCACTAAAGTATCCCATAAAGAGATTCTACTATAGACATTATGTAAGAAGTTAGAAATCCTTGTTCACGTGAGCATATTCACTTCTAGAACTTCAAGAGTAAAATTCTTGATAAAGGTGATCACCACTGTTTTCAGTTCTGAAGCATGAATTGGCCGTCATATGTTGCCAAGTGAAAAAATCATGAAGCATCCCAAATGTGACTGCAAAGTCAACAGTTACTTGTCACAACCATAAACTATGTTTTGACAGAGTTGAAAACTAGAGTGATGTTTGAAATTTCCACGCTTCTTCCCAAATCAACCACTAAAACTGTTTGTTTGGAACTCATCGTAGCTGAACTCTTGTGCGTCTTACCTTGTTAACGTACAACTCAACATCAAAAATCACACAAGCAAACAGAAAACAAGCAGAAGTTTTTAGGGATACAAAGTAGATGTATCATGTATGGATCACACGACAAATAGTACTCCCTCCGTCCCATTTTCATTGTCCATTATTCCTTTTGTCACTTTTGTGTCTATTGCGTATATCTTTCAATCTATAATATTTTTCATGATTTTGACATCTTTGTATTATAGAACAAATTGAAATCTATCAAATAAGATCCATATTGCATATTTTTGGAGATTCACATTGGAAGATATAAGCGATTGAAAACTGACACGAACATCAAAAAATGACAATGAAAATGGGACGGAGGGAGTACTAAGCAAATGGCACCTAGTTGAAACCAACCTTCACAAATGGAGCCCATTGCTCAACATATAACCCATGATCATATCCTCCAAGGGCTGCGAAGAGAGTAGCCCAGATAATTAGGGGAACTGGAAGCAATATATACAATAGAACAGAGGGAAGTTTGTTAATCCACATCAATAGAATATTCTATGGTAGAGATATGACAAAACAAGCTTCTTCTTTTTTGAATTTTTTAGTTGTTACTAATTCACTCCCCCAAAGAAGTAAAGAACCCAACAAAAAATAAATGAAAAGAAAATTAGTTCTACATAATCAATAGATCGTCTATCTACAAATAGAAATAAAAGAAAAATCAATAGGCAGTAAGAATGTAATATCCCCCCACTAATTAAACACAATAAATACAAGACATTGTCCAGCAACAATTCAGAAGAACTAAATATAAAAAAATCAGTGACATCGAACATTAAATAGGTTTAGAACTAGGGTAAATCAAGCATTCAACTACTCAGACATAACCTACGGTGCAACCATTTGCTATGGAGCAAGAGAGAATGAACCGATGAGATTTCCAAGGAGACAACAGAGAGAGAGAGAGAGAGAGAGAGAGAGAGAAGTATTGAGTATTTCGATCAAGTAGAGTTTTGTCCAATCTAATGTTCTTTCATTTAGAAACTTTGCCATTTTTAGCATCACATGGGCGATTTGACTCCCGAAACAAGTTTGTTTTGAATTAGGAAACAACCCCTACCGTGTCCTCTATCATGTCCAACTTGCGATGCGCCTGTCCCAAACATGTCCAACTCAAAAAAAAAACTAGTATGTAATGAAATGGACAGGCCGCCTGCCATATCCTGCAGTATTTTCTTGTGTACATGCTTTGTCCATGCCCGATAAGTATCGAGATGCATCCAATGACCAATAAGGCACGTTAGTTCTTCATAGCATTCATGTGTTACTAATTAAGTATCAACTTGAAAATCTACTGCAAGTGCAAAAAAATGGATGCAATTATAATGCTTTGAATTTATTGAGACTTGGCAAAAAAATTTATACGGACGAAATACCATAAAATGTTTATGCATGGCCTAAACATGCATAAACATGGAACTCCAATGAAGTAATATCTAGTTTAACTTGATTTGAATAATGTCCACCATAAAGTACATCATCAAAAGCATCATTGAGCACTTAAATCGGAAATGTCTTTCTCTAAGGCTAGTGATTTTGCCACACCATTTTTTGTTATTGCCACACCCCTGCAAGTGTATTTTTTGGTGCAAAAATACACTTGCAGGGTGTGGCAATAACAAAAAAGGGTGTGGCAATATCATTTCCCTTCTCTAAACCCATGATATACAGATTAATATAATATATGTAAACCAACATCTACGGATTTAAATACTAACACTACATAAGTATGATAATTCTAGGCACAAAACAACGAAAATCTTGATTTGATTGATGAGACTAAAGTCTCATTTCGAATGATGATAATGTCATCTACTAGTTACGATGCTAGCTTCTATTGTGAGGGGTGGGTTCAAAGGTGTGATTGAGGATCCTTTATAACCCAATTGATTAATTATCATAGATGATTCAAAGGAAAGAAGAATTCAAAAGAAAATTTGATTTATACGTAATATTCAAAGATATGTACTCACATATGTAGTTTCTCTTTCTCTTGATTTCATATTGAATATTATACTCAACAAGATTCACGACTTCTTAAACTTATTTTAAGAACATAGCATCCTGATTCGATCCATATCATATTAAACTATCTTATTCCACGAAAATGGCGACAAAAAATCTATGTTTATAAGTTGTTATAGCCTTAAACACCTTTACATGTATTGTGAAATACTGACATGTGAAGAAAAAGAATGGAAAGAATGGGTCAAAGAACCTGATTTGGATTCTATTAAATACTCTAATCAGGGTTTGATCAATCAATCATGGAAGAGTAAAGAGGTTATTTTTTCACAAAAAAAAGTGAAATTGTTTTCTTGCTTTTTGGTAAGTAACAAAGTTAAGAACGGTTTTGAATCAACTATTACAAATCACATGAAAAGTAAATATGAAGTGTATCTTTGCACCGTGAATAGTAAGATTTATCCTCCAAAAGGATGGCATGAATCGAGTATTCGTAAGACTTTGACAATTTCATACTTGAGAACCATTAACTACCCCAGCGTATTTAACCCAAAGGCTACAATATTTGACAGCCAGAGTAAGAAGACTGATCTTAAACTTTTGTTGCAAAGCAGTCAGGGATAACAAACTTAGAGCTCATGAATCAACCAAAAGTTCGATGCTCCAAAATAGGGAGTCAAGATTCTGTGTGTCAGAATCACATGGAATCTGGTAGGGACTTTACCAACAATAAAACAAATAGTGGAAACGACAAAATCAAAAATACATAGCTAATTAACTACATACCGAGTCTGGAGTAAAATAATGGACGTCTATTCCTTACTAAAATATTACCATATCATTTTTTCCAACTGTGGAAAGCAAATTACTGGATCATTTGCATGGATGGAACTGACCAGAAAAGTATTATGATTAAGTTTCAAATTGTATACAGAAGCAAAGATCTTACTTTGTACTGCAGAAGAGATCTCCTCTTCCCTCTTAGCAACAGCATTTCCACGCCCGTCATAAGCAAGCCTTTTGCTCTTTATCATAAAAGGATACCCAAACAGGTCACCTGCCCTCTTGGCACTTTCAGGATCATCTATCTGTCTAAGCCATAGTTTTCTATCAGACACGGGGATATTCTCCGCTACCATTTACAGAAAAAAAGAAAATAATAATGTTCTCGTGACATGGTGAATTGGTGACTAACCTTCATAAACTTAGGAAGTGGGATGCCATGGCGAGAAAAATGAACCTTTTGGAGATATTTATCCTGAGACGGTAAAACCCAAACCAGAAGCAAAGTTCCATCAATAGAGTTGTTGATTCTTAAACAAACATTCAGGATATCTATACATCTACTTTCTCATAAACCACTTCCTGGATAGAGTAACTAAATAGAATTAACCATGTCCGCATTCAACATAGATCAATAGGTCACAACCAAAATTTTGGCAATTCGCAATATATATCTAAGTATAATTAACTTGATTTCTCAAATGGCAAACAACAAAATAAAAGCCCCAACAGACAATGGATGCTACTAGTAGCACAAAATTTATGCAAAAGATATGGTTGATCATTGATGTAAATATAGTCAAAACCACGACCACATCGTTATAAAGTCATAGATGCATCCCACAGATTAGTTCAGATGCCTTCGATGACTACTTATTGAGGTCATAATGTAATATCCTATTTGCCCAATGGTATCCAGATTCGAATTTGAGTCCAGCAACATACCTGTATAATTCGGATCGTAGAGGCTTTAGGTTGGACATCTAGCCCTCGTTGTTCAAGCTTCTCTAGTGTTTCCACGTTAACATGCTCTATTTCAAAGGTCAAAACTGAACACCTAGATACCAAACTTAATCAGCAACCTACAAAAGTAGGTTCTGTTGAATGGTGTAAGTAATACTGCCATCAAGAGAACACGTGAATAGGGAGAAAAAAAACATTAGCGCGCAAGACTCTCATTCAAACCCAACCTTTTTGCAAACTCTTCAACTGTCACACTATCATCATAGCTCCCCACCACATGACAATGTGACAATGCACCAGCTGGGCAGTTCTCCACTGGGTCCAAAACAATCACCTTGATTGCCATTTGGGATGCAGCTTGACATAGCATCCGACCTAGTTGCCCTCCTCCCAACACACCGACGATGGTCTCTGACACCCCATGTATGGGTAAATCATTCTTCCTACACAAACATCATTCGGAATCATTCGGGTCTGGAACTAAAAATGTAGAAAATCACACATGTAGATGGAAATAAACGCATAGATGGATGGCTCGAGCGTGACACGGGACCACCACCAACCCAAAACTTTCCAAGATGGTTTTATTATAGTAGTATTGTACACAGATTGTTGCAACTTATATAAGTTCACCACTCATAATTAATCTGAAAAACAAAATCCACCTCGCCAGGTAAGTTCATATTGAAATGCAAGATACTTCTATTAGCATTCAGAAAACCAACTATTCGAAATCAGTAAATTCAGCAATGCAGTGGACGTAAGCAAGTTCCAAACCCTTGAAATATTTATATCCATATAGACTCATTTGAAGAATTATATGCATTGAGAGATAAATATAACTAGAATATACGTCGCCTATGATAAGTTTACGAGGTGTGTGGACTGGAATCATACAGGGCAAATACAATGAGCGTGGATTGAAATACACGAAGACTTGTATTACTAAGGCAGGTGGAGATGCTGTTGCTTGTGCAGCTGGAACACAAGGCTGAAAAGCGGGAGGTGCAGAAGTTGAACACTTATCCCTTCTCCCGCTTCCGACCCCGGTATACAAAGCTGGACTCGTCTATTTTTCTATACTGTCTCGGAACCCAAAAAAATCTACTCCTTACTCAAGTTCCCAGTGAAAACCAAGCAAGATTTCATTTCCTTCGTCCTTTTATTTAGAGTTTCTGAATTCTTTGTTCAATCACGAGGTAAAGGAAATGCGAAATTATTGAGTAGTCTACTTCCCTCCGGATTGTCACATTATTTTGCCATCCTCGAGACTGTTCACTCGGGAGTGGTTGCCTAGGTAAGACCAATTCAATTATTCCAAGATATCATGAAAACAATGCGGGGAAAGGTAAAAACAAAGTGTTTCAGTGTCTCGGAAAATAAGTTGCAGAACTTGCAGAGTATTTCGGGTCTATGTATACGTATACGCATTCGTGCAAGTTCTGTTGAAAAGTTTAAGCACCTGTGAGAAGAAGTGTTGCAAGAATCGGGGGATGCTCCACAGCCACAGGTGGTGTGCTGCTTCAGCGCTGTGGAAAAGGAAGACGAAGCGGTGGGGAAGTTGTTTGCCATGGAAAACCCTAACGCGAAGCTTCGGTGTGTACTGAGAGCTGAACCTAAGGCGCCGCAATCGATGTGGTGGCCGGAAAGTGTTGCTGCAGTCGGAGGAGGATGGCTCAGGTGAAGCATCCTCTCTCGCTTTTCCTCTCTACGAAGAGACGGCCGCCAGGCAGTCCTTCCTTTTGAACTGCAAAAACCGGGGCTGCTGAAAACGATGACACTGTACTGTTCCACTGACTCCTTTCATCGGAAAGTCTATGGGTACATACGCACTTTAGACCCGTTTCGGGTCTTACAAAAATTATTCGAGCCGTTCATTTTGTTCAAAATATTTTGATTATAATCTCTGAAAAAAAAGATCAACTCAACCTAATATCAGTAAAGAAGTTTACAAAAACATCCAACTTTGTTTTAAAATTCAGGCCTAGATTCTGTAGCAAAAGTGGATGTTTCGTAAATGCTTTTAACGATATTGGATTGAGTTAATTTCTTACAGAGATTGCAAACAAACTATTTTGAACAAAATGAATGGCTCGGATCTTTTTTTGTAGAACTCGAGATGGGTCTAAAATACGAATGCATGTGGTGTTTGTACATGAGTGTATGTACCTATAGCAATACTCCTCCTTAATTCAATGAAGATATTCAATCAAAGACAGTAGTGTTCCACTCTTTATTTTCTTGTTTTTTTTTTTTTTATCACAATAAAAAACAATCCGTCCCATTTTTGACGTGAACACGTTGAGAGTTGATACTTACAAAATGAACTGTTCGGATTGTCGAATGAACTACTATCGTCCCATTTTGCATCACATGAAGGATTATCACACGAAAAGGATCCTGTTTCAAAAAATTAGTCTCATTCAATTTGAAAGGTTTGAGTTAATATTTTGATAGAACGACATTTGATATTGGTTTTTTTTATATATATGATTTTAATCAATCAAAAGTTGAAATGAGTTTTAAGGCCTTTGTGCTTAAATTTGGTTTTGAGTTTGGGAAAAAATTGTAGAGGCTGAAAATGGTCAAAGGAAAACTACTTTATCAGCTCAAAATGGTTACTTGAACAATTGAACCGACGGATAGAAATGGAAACATAAAAAACAAGAAATTGAATCTTTGAAATATCTTTTGATGTTTTGAGAGTTCACAGTAGCTAGTAAATACATGTGCATAGACCATTTTTAAATCACGATTTATCAAAAATTAATACTCCATGGAATTCGTCCACTAAACAAACCCTTTGTCTCTACGCACTATCTGTTTGTTGTGAAACTTGTCCTGATCGCCAAAACAAATCCGAGCAATAATCACGACGAATGACTCCTCTTCCCTAGCTAGCTCACGCGCAACACCATTTCCAATACGACGGATAAAACAGAATGAAATTGATCCTAGCTCCTCCACACATTGCTCTCCAACATCACTAACCAGCAGTACCTCAACCTCTTGATGAATGGATTTCATTCACATGAGGCTTTATTAGAAATTCCAACATACATCCAATATCTTTGTTGGTGTAACAACTATAGTAATTGATTTCACGTTCGACAGTAATGAATTGGAGATCGAAACCAGCAGTTCGCAGAAATCGGGGCCTAACGAAATAGATGGTTGAAACCCACAAGAGCATCCACCCACAAATCCAATACATACAAAATGTGATCAAGAATCTAACTAAGAATGCTTAATAGATTATATATCTATCTATCTACCTGCCTATATTCATCACAAGTAGCAAATTACTACTAGCAGTCAAAAAAACATTTACAGCAGCTAGCCCATCAAACAAAAGAGTAATTGATTTG
Organism: Rhododendron griersonianum; assembly: GCA_018127125.1. Classification (NCBI taxonomy): domain Eukaryota; kingdom Viridiplantae; phylum Streptophyta; class Magnoliopsida; order Ericales; family Ericaceae; genus Rhododendron; species Rhododendron griersonianum. The sequence goes on from CM030788.1 coordinate 45,253,055, forward strand.
GGCACCACTAAATATACACTCATATTTACCTTACTGAAATTTAGGCTTGCACCTTCGGATGCCATCGGCAATTTCAGGAGAGTCAACAAATGGTTGCTCATGTTCAATTGGACCACATTTCCTTGCTAGTTTCTTGACAGGAGCCATATCATTTGCTGATGTTGGCTTACCTTCTTGGGGGCTACTGTTGTTCAAGAAATCTCTGTGGGGCATCAGTTCCTCCCTCGTTGAAAGAATATCCAGCATCAACTGCAAACACATAGTAATATTCAATCACATATCATCAGTGTTCTAAAAGTCGGCCGCTAAGGCCGATTAGTCCCCGCCTAGGTGCTAGGCACCCCTTTTCCGCCCGACTAACGCCTAGCGATTTCTAGAACATTGCACATCATATACAATCCATCCATGTTACATATAGCTTGCATTCAATGCCTCCAATGTGTATGTGTGCTAATTTTTTTAGAAGAAATTCTTGTTTGCGTGTCTTTATGCGTGCTTATTAGTGTGCTAGTAATTTGAGGTACGAAAAGCAATTAAAAGAAGGGAAAAAAAACTTCAACATAGGACTTTCGTGTAAATTATAGGTAGATTAACAGTTATTACGACAATTACATCAAACTGAAACTATACAGTTCTTTCTCAAAGGTTACCTATCATCTCATATAATTTCTAGGATGATACTTTTTATACAGAATAGGAGCTTCCAATGACATAACTAATAACCATACAAGAACTATCTCCCACAACTGCTAAGAGAGGGCAAGGTGTTGGATCTGTTTCATCACCCCGCTCAAACATCTCTAGCATGAACTAATTTATTCTGTACACATCATATCCATAAAATCTCAGTTTCTTACCTTCCAATCGTTGAAATCATATCTGAACACAAAATGGCTGTATGCTTTCTCACCAGAAATGATAGAACAGGTATCAGGGGCATCTTTTGGTGCTGAAAATAAACACAACATTAAAAAGCATTTCATCTCATGTCAAACAAACAATACTCCTATCGCCCCATTTTGCATGTCTATTTTTCGAAAATTGGCACTGTACATAAGATCAACAAATCGTGCAACCTTTTTCAAATTTATTTCGTCAATCAAAAGATCGCAATCATTTTTTGTGGACAAAGTTCTTACAAACTATCTAAAAAGAAAATAGTAGAAAAAAAAATTGTCGTTTTTTTAAAACTTTGGAATAATCAAAATGGACAAACAAAAATGCAAAGGAAGGAGTATTCGGTATTCACTAATGGGTGTAATGAGATGTATCTTACAAGCAAGATGAGACCCCTTTTCATCAACAGAAAATTCTACTCGCCCATCTTTAACCAAGAAAGATAGAGCAAATATATTTTCCACTGTTTGCGCAAAAGACTTCCTGTTCAATACGAGGCTTTCAAGTCTAACACTTTTTTTCTTCTTCAAAATCTCGAACATGGTGAACATGTTCTTGTCTGTATCTGTTTTCTCTTCCCCTTTACTATCAAGCTGTTGCACAAGAAGTTTACGTAAGCACATATGCAATATACATTGAAATTTGAAGTTAAAAATATAGTAGTATACACTACCAAATAGTCAACCGCGCAAGCATAGAATAAATGCCAAAAGAAAATACTCCAGTAATACTTCCATATGATTGTAAGGGGCAAGGAAGGAAGCTATCAAATCCAAGTTCAGGGGTGGCCTTCCAACAATCGACATTTCCATTATCAGCAAATTTTTTCTGAGTCCAGTTTTTTGCTTGAGAAAGTCCCTTTCAATATTACAGTCATAGAAGCAGCCTTCCAGAAACTTGAAATTTTCAAAAATTATTATCCCCAGGACCCCAGCTTTTTGTACTTTAGTTTTGTGCAAGGTTAAGTCAATTATAACACTAGAATTGTTTGAAGATACTAACATAAATAGGATATTTTTGGAAATTGATATTCACACTCCCTTTTTTTGTCTTTTAGCAATAAATACATACACTTTCAACACTAAAAAATAAAAAAGGGAGTGTGAATATCAATTCCCTAATTTTTTTGTCAAAATTCTCTTTCCTCTATAAACACAAGAGGCTTAGAGAAAGACTGAACATGAACTCTTTATGGGGAAAAAACAACAAAGAAACAATGAAATATAAGGTTAGCTTAAACACAAATATACCTCTTCAGGCTTAGAATGCTGAGTCGGTTTCACCCTCTTTCTATAAACTGCAACCTTACGTTGTTTTGGTTGAGTTTGCATTGGTCCAAGCCTAAGAAAATAAAATAAAGTAAAAGCAAATGACGCGACAAAGCAAATAGCTCATCCTATACAAACTGTGAGAAAGTAAACAATTGCTAATTTTCAGAGGACGGTGTTAACAACTCACATAGTGCAACATCCTTGAAATATCTTGAAAATTGGTGAAACAGCAAACCCGATTTCTTTCAGGAAAATAGAGTTGAGGGCAGGCTCTGAGGTTTCTTGTCTTCCTTTTGTTTTTGTGTAGTTTCTCAGCAAACTTGATATGAAGTCCGATGGGGTCACCTCTCCACTGGCATATGATTTTGCAGAGGACTTCACTATCTTTGCGAGGTCCAATAGTGCCTCTCCATCGGCCACTTGCTCCCTTGGCTTCTCAACTGCAACCCAAATACGTATCCAATTTTACAAGCTAAAAAGGCATGTCAGCCAATACGTACAACTAAACAAGAATGTTAGTGGGCTTAGTTTCTAACTTTCTACATTCAATTTCATGACATTACCTCCAATTTTACGGCATGTAAGCCAATACGTATAACTAAACAACAATGTTAGTGGGCTTAGTTTCTAACTTTCTATATTCAGTTTCATGGCATTAACAAGGTATGTTTTTGTGAAAGCACTCACAAAAATAGTATTTACTTGCTTGAAGGCAAGATACACCGAGTTCACCAATAGATGCCGCTTAGCTTTCAAGCTGGATCTTTTGAGCCAACACATATAACGAAGTTTTAATTCCAACAACAATTAATTAGCCCTATGCAGACAAACAACCGATTTGTAATGCTATCAAAATACTGAAAGCAAATTGCTGACAGCGTCAGCCTACATCTTGCACAGCATAACCATGCACATTTGGTTATGAAACAGATAGATTACATTCAAGGGCACTTAGAACGTAATCAAAAAATAGCACGCCATAAATACTTCCAAAAACAATAGTATAGCTGTTAAACCTACCAGCAACCCAACAATGATAAATTAGCTTTTGCAAAAATATTATAGATGGTATTGCAAAAGATGTTTATCAAAACAGATTTACCTCCTCTTTTCCAACAAAATTGGACTCAGTTATCTACTAGCACAATGGGAAACCATTGTTTCATCACAGAAAAATCACTACACAGTACACACAAATAGCTTTGCAAAAACCCCATATGGGTTATGAGCTCATTCTGGTTCAATATCGTAAAAACCACATCCATGTTGTATTACCATATAATATCAAATGCTCTCTTCAGCTTGTAAAATGTAAGGGGAAGTTTCTACCAAGAACAATCACTTATTTTAGCACATCCTAAGTAAATGAAGACTTTGTAATGTTGTTAAAATTTGGAAGCAAATGTTCATTCATGGTGCTTTGCATATAAACACTGTGTACCAAAAAAACTATAGCCTTGGTTTAACCGTTACATAGACCTTTCCTTTCAAAAGATGCATAGAGAAAAAGAAGGTGGATTCGCAATGCGCAACACTGGCCTTAAAATTTAACCTAAGAAACTTAAATAAAAGTTATACATGGGTTGCCCAAGGTGGTTTACACTTTACATGATTAGACATCCACTTCAAACCAACAAGAACAAAAGAAAAAGGACCGCGTAAATATGTGTCAGAACTTCCGAATAACAGAACAATGACAGCTATGATTATGCATAAAAACCATCAATTTAAAATTCCAAAAAAAAACTACCCATGAACAACACAATAAGAATTTCAACACAAGCTACAAAACCCTTCATTTATCGCGTCCAATACCACTAATTCCCCATCATAGATACTCTATTAACATGTCCTTTTTTACGATACAAAGATGGACAAACCCTGCTCCACGAGAGAGAGAGACCATGTCTGTGCAAGTCTTCCACCTTGCTGATGATGACATTAAATTTCTCAGAATCCACGCTGGATATATCCTCTCTATTTTCTGCGACAATGATCAATAATTGTTAAACATAATAACCAACCATAAGAGAAGGGGGAAACAAGAATTGAAACAAACCAGCAAGTCATCCGAACCGGGAAATTCGAAGGGAAAACGAAAACAAGATGCAAGTTGAATAAAAGTGCTCCCACCATTTATAACTTTCTTGATGACGGTGTACTTTGACCGGACAAGCCTCCGACTGGTTCGGTCCTGATTACTGAACTCGTCGTGACGCTGTCGCGAATCCTTCGATTTCTTCGTCATGTTTTCAATAAACAAAGGTAAACCAAGAAACACGAGAGAAGGCTGCGTTTAAAAGTTTAAACCAAGAAACCGAAGAAACTTTTCAGATGATCAAATTGCTTTTCCCCCCCCCTGACACCCCCCCCCCCCCCTTGGCCCCACTGTCCTTTTTCCTTCAATACCCCCGCGCCCCGCTCGAAGATCCCCTGTCCCGACCCCCCTGTCCGACTCGCCTGTCCGACTCGCCTCGGCCGTTGATCTCGCAAATCAACGGCTGAGATGAGCCGAGCACTTTTTGCTCCAAAACGACGACGTTTTGGAGCAAAAAGTGCTCGGCTCATCTCAGCCGTTGATTCCCCCCCCTGGCCCCACTGTTTTTTTTCTTTCAATACCCCCGCCCCCCCCCCTCTCTCTCTCTCTCTCTCTCTCTCTCTCTCTCTCTCTCTCTCCGGCCCTCCCTCCCCCTCTCTCTCTTCTCTCATTTTATTTTTTTGTTATAAAATTTTAAATGGTAATAACTTTTTTTTGACGTATTTTTTTAAAATAAATTATATATTTTGAAATCTACTCAACGAAACCTATCAAACGGCTAATATTGATGGTGAAATAATAGAAAATGGAAAAATTATATATTTTGTGGTAGTTTAAATTGTATAAATAAATTGAAAAATTAAGTGTTCCGTTTGACGGGTGGAAAGATTTTAGTTTTCTATCATTTTATTCTAAATGATCATAATTAAAATTTGTCTCTATGACTCTTCCTAAGAGATATTTGATTCTACAACTTTCTTAGGGTTAATCAACGAGAGCCCTACAGTCAAAATTTAATTATGATCATTTAGAATAAAATGATCAGAAAACTAAAATCTTTCCACCCGTTCAAACGGATTGAATTTTGGAACACTTAATTTTCCAACCTCTTTATACAGTTTAAACTACCACAAAAATATATAATTTTTCTAATTTCCCAATCTCTTTAGTTTTGAGAGAAAAAGAAAGTCTTTTCCAATTTGTCTTTTTTTCCCCCCTTTTTTTTCTTTCTTTCCGGTTTGCTTTTTTTTTTCCCCGCTTTATTTCCTTTTATTTCTATCCAGTTTGAATTCTTTTTTTCTTTTTTTTTTCCCGCTTTATTTCTTTTTATTTCTATCCAGTTTGAAATCTTTATTTCTTTTCTTTTTTCTCTTTATTTCTTTTTCTTTCTTTTCAGTTGGAAATTTTTTTCTCTTTGATCAGTCTTGAACGGAGAAGACGCGTGAACCCAAGAGAAAAACAAAACTCATTTCGAAACCCAGATTACAACGATTCATATGGCCAATCTCTCGCACACTCTTGTTTATCTGTTTTCCACTCATACAAATTTTACGCTAGCTCCCCAAGATTTTGGTTGCGCAGTAGATGAAGTGAAACTTCACTCTGATAAAGACATTTGTCCGAATACAAACAAACGATATTAGTAATTTGCAAAGAAAATGGTGATTTTTTTTTTATCAAAGAAGATGGTGATTTGAGTTGGTCATTCTTCCAAATTTTGAAGTCTTATTTGATATGGACTTGGAAAAATCAAAAAGAAAAATTTGAAGTTCTACGAAAATATACACTCTATTAGTAGTTGCCCTTTTGTTTGTTTACGAGGAGTTCTTAGTCTGTTTCTATTAGAAAAAAATTTCAATGCAATAGTTATTTGTAACGCTGTCACATATGATCCCCACATTTTGTGATATATGTATTATAAATAGCCGTTGCATTGAAATTTTTTTGAGAGATTTTTTTTTTGATCGGCAAGAAAATTTTGTTTTTTGCGGAACCTAGGAGGAAAAATTATTCGGTTGCCTAGACCACTGACCACTTCTTTTTTTTTTCGTAAAAACCGGATTGAGTTAACCCAAAAAAAAACATAAGGGAGGTAAATGGGAAAAAAAATAAATAAAGAAAATAATTGAAAATTAAAAAAAGAAAAAAAAATTCAAATTGAAAAGAAAGAAAAAGAAAAAAAAAAGTAAACCGGAAAGAAAAGGTGAAAAAAAAAAGAAGAAGAAGCAGTTAACTGAAGAAAGAAAGAAAGAAAGAAAAGAGAGAGAGAGAGAGAGGGGGGCGGGGGTAATCTGGGAAAATGAGGTGGGGCCGGGGAGGGGGGGTGTGTCGGGGGGGGGGGGGAAAAGCAGCTCTCAAATACTAGCAGGCTCTAAACCTTGGGGTTTGGCCCAATGCTCTCTCTCTCTCTCTCCTTGATGGGCTTTTTGAAATTTCCCTCCTGTTTTAAACCAAAAAGGCAAAATCTAAAATCAGCCTACTAGGCTGACTATAAGGGCCTGTTTGGATAGGGTGAAAAGAAGAGGGGAAAAATAAGAGGGGGTGAAAAGAGAGGGCCCCACCGTTTTAACCCCGTTTGGCAGGTGTATTTCGTTCCCCTCTTATCTGTTACCCCCTCGTCGTTTTGGATGGTTCTAGGGTTTCTCCGGTCTAAGATTTGGGCTGGTCTTGACCTCCCCAAAATTAATCCAGCTGTAGAGGGGTGATTTTGGGTCGAATATACCCCTCGTTATCCCCTTTTCCCATCCCCAGGCCTCGTCGTTTCCCATTTCTGTTGCCGCCCTTTCTGGTCTGTGGAAGATTAGGGTTTTGGTGGCGATTTGGTCGATTTGTGCGTCTGCGAACTCAGGTATTGCTTCATTTCGCGATGTACGCTTTCTCACGCCCTCATCTTCATCTCCCGATCTTGGTTTTGTCAGATCTGTTTGTGTGTGTGTGTGTGTGTACGCGATATGGTTCGCATAGCTGGAAAAAAATAACAACGTCCATTTGTGTGTTTTTGTGCGTGATTTTGGTACGGTATACAGGTTGTTCAGGGTAATCCGTTTGTGTGTGATTTTTGTTGGTTGATTTTCATCTTCCCTGAGTTATCCAGCCCTGCCATGAGTACTTGCATTTGTTTATCTTTTCGGTTGATCTGTTCAATGGTGCTGAGACGTTGGGGGAAAACAGAAAAATTGATGGAAAAAACCATCGAATCTTTGCTGCAGAAAATGATGGATTTATGAGATACGTAAGTTATTTGCTTTTGAAAATCCTTGGAACAGAGAAATTGTAACAAGTCCTTCAGATTGTGAGTTATGTGTTCTGCATGTCTTATTTCACTTCATAATACTATCTAGTATCTAATACGCACCATAAAAACCAAATGTAATAGCTGAAATAGTATATCCATGAAAGGCCTAAAATATATGTATATATATACACACTCTATATGTATATAGTATATATCGATGAAATGCCTAAAATAGTATATATAAGCACAGAACCGTTGTACGTTTCATAGGTTTCAATCTTTATGATTATGCTTCATAACGGATATTTATAAAAGTATTGGTAAGTTGGCAGTGTAATACAAATCAATATGTAGTAACTTGAATTATAGTAAAAGTATTGGTAAGTTGGCAGTGTAATACTATAGTTAGTTTTTGTCATTGTGAAAGAGTAGTTAAAACATTATTTGTGTAGATTCTAGGTTAGGAATAATATTTTGTGGCTTAGTTATGTGTATTTGTAAGCACCATATTAGGTTTTGTGACCCCCGTTACCTTTTTCATGCATGAAATTCCCAAATCACTAAAAATAAATGAAAAACTTGTAACAGAACAGAAATAACAGCTTATATAGTATGTGTGTGTGGTCTAAATTGCATGAAGCCCTTTTTAGGTGTTTTACAATGGCAAGAATAAACAGAACGAAAATAAGGAGAAGAGAAGAGAAAGAGGCATTCATCGCGTTAAACATGTACATTCGTGCTTCGATGGGTGTGTTTCGGCTTTATTGCTTCATTGTGTCCACGGCCCATTATCCCCGTCCGGAATTGTCTCCAAATCCAAACTACTACCAGACCCAAGTAGATGCCGTGAATAGGCTCGTGAATGGTAATGAAGTTGATTGCCACGAGCAGTTGAGGGTAAATAGGCATACATTTTTTTGGTTGTGCTGTCTACTACGAGGTGTTGGGTTAGGAGACTCGCGCAATGTTTGTCTTGAGGAGAGGGTAGCCATTTTTTTGTATATCCTCGGTCACCATACAAAACAGAGGCGTACGAAATTGCAGTTTTGGAGATCAATTGAAACTGTAAGCAGACATTTCAATGTCGTACTCCAAGGTGTGTTGCGTCTGTTCGACATGCTCGTAGTAAGGCCTGAGCCCGTACCTCCTAACTACCACGACAGTAGATGGACTTGGTTTCAGGTAAACTTCATTTCAATTGGTTGTAAATCTTCCATATGGTTTTCTCTACTCCACCACATCGAGATAGTTGCAATAATGTATTTCTTTTGTCGTAGAATTGTCTCGAGGCATTGGACGGGACGTATGTGCCAGTTAATCCCCCGCCGTTGACAGGCCACGCTATAGGTCAAAGAAGGGTGAGATTGCCACAAACGTTTTAGGTGTATGTAGTCGAACGGTGCTTTTCACGCGCTTAAAAGAGAAGTGAGGACAGTCCTTCACTGCCAATCTTAGGCTGTGTTCCAGAAAGTTAATAAGTTCTTATTTTTTGTTGAATAAGAAGGGGAGTTCCTAAAAAATAAGAAGGCTTGGAAGAATTTATATAGGTTCCATGAGGGCCGGCGTGTAACGACCCGGATTTTCGACCCAATTTTTTTTTAAAATAATAGCGTTAATATTATTAGATCTTAATTATTATTATTATTTTTATATATATCCTTTTTCTTAATAGATAAATACAGAAAAATATAATTATCTTATTTATCTCTTTTATTAGTTGCATGCATGATTAGAATTCCTTCCATCTCTCCATCTCCTATTCCTACTCGATCTCTACCACTCCTCTAACCATATTTTCGTCCATATTCCGTCCCCATCAAAACCCGAGAATTTGAAACCTTTTCAAATACGAATTATTCACCCTCATCGAAAATTCTCTTATAAATAACCCTTAAGCTCGACCCTAGGGTTCACCACGAAATTCCTCATACTCTACCAGTCCAGAAAAGAGAGAGAATTCGAAGAAAATCGAACTCCAATCCATGGAGTTTTAGAGAGAGAAAGAAAGAGAGAGAAAAGTGGGTTTCGTGTCTATGATCAACCAAAACTCAAATTGATCGTTCCAATCACTTCCCTCAACCCCAAGCATCTCCAAACGTCATCCAATTCGAGCCCAAGGTTCCCCGATCGAAGAAACCGAAGTCTTCTTCTCGAAACGTTCAAGATTCGTTTTAAATCAATCCGACCCGATTCGAGGTACTATAATCCCTTCCAAACACTCCTCTAAGTATATTTAATATTTTTAGGCCTAACCAATAGTCCCCCAAGGTCCCATGCATCGAAAACCATCCAAAAAATGAAAAAACCGAACCTGTCCCGAACCTTGCGGCCGCAACCTGCGGACCGCAAGAACCAGCGCCGACCTCGCGGCCGCGTGCTCCACCGCAAGGTTGACTGGTCCAACCTTGCGATTTGATTCTGTTTCGTTCCGAATTGATTTTTCGACCCTCCGAACATCGTTTTCGACGCCCGATCTATTTTTTCTAGACTCCTAACACCTCAAAGATCATAACTTGTTAATATCATATTTTTTTATTTTAATATCTATTTAATTAATTTTTTGTTTATTTTCAATCAAAAGTTTCAAACGAAAAATCCTTGCGACCTTATAAACCATTTTATAAATTCCCAAAATATTTTTTTTAGATTCTTTACATCCTAAAGATGATATGGTGTTAATCTCGACATATTTTATTTATTATCTATTTATTTTACTTTTGACAACCTTAAAAATCATTTTTATTTTAAAAATAATTCCGTAACCCTCCGGACCCACTTTTTGATACTCGAACATGTCACGTAGGACCCTAGGACTCCTTTTAGAGCCATTCTAGTGTTATTAATTACTTATTGTATTTATTATGATCATTAACCAATTTATTTTCCTAAATAAAAATTTATATAAGCCTAGATTATATTCTTTTTAATAAAACTTTTATTTAATAAAAGTTCCTTACTTTATTAATAACTTGTTGATCATACAGGACTAAGGGCAACGGCCCATTCATAAAAGGTTATGTGATTTAATGCATATTGTTTATTTCAACTATTATTTTGATTGCTTGTTTATTATTTCAACTTCTGATTGACCTGTTTAGATTGGACCCTAGAGACATGGAGTGATATGCGAAATAGAAAACACTTAAACGGTGTTAGTTAATGGATAAATTGGAAAATTTTTGTTTTAAATTGCCTGCCGGCGTGATTTTGAAATATGATGAGATTGTAGTGGTAATTTAAGAGTCCTGGCGAAAGTCCAGTGGAACATCGAGAGTCCTGGCGAGAGTCCAGTGGTAATTTGAGAGTCCTGGCGAGAGTCCAGTGGAACATCCAGAGTCCTGGCGAGAGTCCAGTGGTAATTTGAGAGTCCTGGCGAGAGTCCAGTGGAACATCCAGAGTCCTGGCGAGAGTCCAGTGGTAATTTGAGAGTCCTGGCGAGAGTCCAGTGGAACATCCAGAGTCCTGGCGAGAGTCCAGTGGTAAATTGAGAGTCCTGGTGTGTTCCAGTGATAAATTTTGATAATAAAACCTGGCGGTGGTCCAGTGATGTTTTGTGATGATAAAACCTGGCGGGTAGTCCAGAGATGTTTTCTGTTGATAAAATCTGGCGGTGGTCCAGTGATGTTTTGCGATGATAAAACTTAGCGGAGGCCTAGCGATATTTTGTGACAGTAAAACCTGGCGGGTAGTCCAGAGACGTTTCATTGATAAAACTGGCGGTAGTCCAAATGATGTCTTGTGATGATAAAACTGACGGGTTGTCAGTGACGTTTTATGTTGATAAAACCTGGCGGGTGGTCCAGTGAAATTTTGTGATGACAGAACTAACGGGAGTCCAGTGGAAATTTTGATGTGGTGATTAATATAGGCAAACCCTAGTTATGGTCTGGGCGTGAATAGTTTTCTCTTGTTGTTAGGCTATTGGACAGAAATGAATAATTTCATGTGTGATACTTCTATTTTACTTTCCTGCATTAATAATATATGGTTATCTGCTAGCTGTAATGTAAGAGGGGTGGTTGGGTTGGATTATTCTACTGAGTGATTTATCACTCACGGATACGTCGTATCCTGGTAAATCGATTGCTTCGCGATCAATTTGCTAGAGGGCGCAGGATTCAATGGAGAGGATTCAACGATGGTGCAGTTCAACACAAGAAGAATATCAGGAATAGAGATCGAATATGCTTGGGATTCGTATCAAGCCTAGAGTCAGCTCTGAAGTTAATGTATTTTGAATCGGTAAATTTATTTTGAGATTGTAATAGACCTTTATTTTGGAAAATTATATTTATTTAGCAAAATTTTCTTAAGAAATTATTTTATTTTTCTTTCGAAAAATCGGGGAGTTACAAATGGTATCAGAGCCTAGGTTCAACACTCGGCCTTGGGTAGATTGGGTAGGAACACATTCTAAGGGCGTAAATCCGAATAGCTAAACGTTTACGGTATCTATTACTTCTTAAAACCACGAGATATCCTACCTAAGTATATCGTATAAATATTTATTTATCTGTTGCGACTCAGGCTCCGAGGAGTTATGAATCAACGTTAACTCCAATCAGAAGGAAGCGATAGAAGAGCCATTCCTAATTGGTGGGCATATCAAACGAGACAAATAATCCCAGTACGAAGAAGGTAAGGAGACAAAATCTCGACAATAGAGGATAAGAAGGCTATTCAGAAAATAGAGTATCTGTCAAAGAAGAATTTCCTTTCTCTAGGTGGATAATGATCGAAAATAGAATAGGATCAGTGAGAGAATGTTATTACACTCACTCCCTTTTGAGAACCGGATATTTAGAAACCCTTAAAACCCTAAACCTAACCTCGTGGAGCAGTCGTTACAAGATTTGGTACCCAGGGTCAACGACGCCACATTCTATGGTCATTTTGTCAACCTCACCATCAAGGACAATACGTGTAACCCTAATGCCAATGCCGCCCACGCCGTCAACATGCTTACGTCAATCCCGAGGTCGAACGCCAAACCAAACCCCAATGTGACGCTAAGTAGCAATGAGATTGTGCAACTTTTGTAGACGATTCGCCGCAATTGTGCTCTAAGCATTGTATGCCCTCAACCCTATAAACCGATGGATGAGAGCATGATACTATTAGAATTCTGCTAACCACGAGTCACCTATTTTCTACGAAGGAGTTTCCCAACAATGACGAAATCATAGTTTAAGCGAATTCAAAAGTTATTGGAACAACCAACATCCAAGAAGATGGTGACTGCATTACTTGGTGTCTTTTTCGCTCCAGGGAGAGGTCAACTACTAGAGAGACGTGATCAAACAACCGAAATGTGAACTTCATTTGAGGCACTACTCTCGAGAAGATAATTCTGGACATGGATCGATTACCTATTCTTTGCACCATTATTAGCCGCTATCAAAGAGACAAAAATTCTTCCTGTATGAAGGAGGTCGGATTTCTTTCTTATTTTAAGGGGGATAGAAGAGCTATTGACAATTGTTCATCTTGATCATCTTTTTCATTCGATTGATCGTATTCTAACCTTTTGCTATTTTTGCAATCTCATGACTCTTCTTAAAATCACCTTGTCACTGTGACTCTTCATAGTTAGAGTTACAACTTCAACTAAACCCCAAGTCGTTGAACTCTTGTTTATTCCAAACACCTAACTCTCGTGACATTTTCTTTTGTGAGTTGGATATTCCTAAAAATCATTTTGTTTCAACCCTCATAATTTGATTTGATTTGAAATCAACAGTTTACTCAAATATGAGTCTAACCTTTCCGATCCATTGAATGCTACATGTTTTGAAGCAATCCTCATTTATTTTGACAAGCGCACTATTAGCTATCCGCAATTGTTTCAAATCGATGGTACTTCTTTAATTTCGAGGACGAAATTATTTTAAGGGGGATAGGTTGTAACGACCCGGATTTTCGACCCAATTTTTTTTTAAAATAATAGCGTTAATATTATTAGATCTTAATTATTATTATTATTTTTATATATATCCTTTTCCTTAATAGATAAATACAGAAAAATATAATTATCTTATTTATCTCTTTTATTAGTTGCATGCATGATTAGAATTCCTTCCATCTCTCCATCTCCTATTCCTACTCGATCTCTACCACTCCCCTAACCATATTTTCGTCCACATTCCGTCCCCATCAAAACCCGAGAATTTGAAACCTTTTCAAATACGAATTATTCACCCTCATCGAAAATTCTCTTATAAATAACCCTTAAGCTCGACCCTAGGGTTCACCACGAAATTCCTCATACCCTACCAGTCCAGAAAAGAGAGAGAATTCGAAGAAAATCGAACTCTAATCCATGGAGTTTTAGAGAGAGAAAGAAAGAGAGAGAAAAGTGGGTTTCGTGTCTATGATCAACCGAAACTCAAATTGATCGTTCCAATCACTTCCCTCAACCCCAAGCATCTCCAAACGTCATCCAATTCGAGCCCAAGGTTCCCCGATCGAAGAAACCGAAGTCTTCTTCTCGAAACGTTCAAGATTCGTTTTAAATCAATCCGACCCGATTCGAGGTACTATAATCCCTTCCAAACACTCCTCTAAGTATATTTAATATTTTTAGGCCTAACCAATAGTCCCCCAAGGTCCCATGCATCGAAAACCATCCAAAAAACGAAAAAAACCGAACCTGGCCCGAACCTTGCGGCCGCAACCTGCGGACCGCAAGAACCAGCGCCGACCTCGCGGCCGCGTGCTCCACCGCAAGGTTGACTGGTCCAACCTTGCGATTTGATTCTGTTTCGTTCCGAATTGATTTTTCGACCCTCCGAACATCGTTTTCGACGCCCGATCTATTTTTTCTAGACTCCTAACACCTCAAAGATCATAACTTGTTAATATCATATTTTTTTATTTTAATATCTATTTAATTAATTTTTTGTTTATTTTCAATCAAAAGTTTCAAACGAAAAATCCTTGCGACCTTATAAACCATTTTATAAATTCCCAAAATATTTTTTTTAGATTCTTTACATCCTAAAGATGATATGGTGTTAATCTCGACATATTTTATTTATTATCTATTTATTTTACTTTTGACAACCTTAAAAATTATTTTTATTTTAAAAATAATTCCGTAACCCTCCGGACCCACTTTCTGATACTCGAACATGTCACGTAGGACCATAGGACTCCTTTTAGAGCCATTCTAGTGTTATTAATTACTTATTGTATTTATTATGATCATTAACCAATTTATTTTCCTAAATAAAAATTTATATAAGCCTAGATTATATTCTTTTTAATAAAACTTTTATTTAATAAAAGTTCCTTACTTTATTAATAACTTGTTGATCATACAGGACTAAGGGCAACGGCCCATTCATAAAAGGTTATGTGATTTAATGCATATTGTTTATTTCAACTATTATTTTGATTGCTTGTTTATTATTTCAACTTCTGATTGACCTGTTTAGATTGGACCCTAGAGACATGGAGTGATATGCGAAATAGAAAACACTTAAACGGTGTTAGTTAATGGATAAATTGGAAAATTTTTGTTTTAAATTGCCTGCCGGCGTGATTTTGAAATATGATGAGATTGTAGTGGTAATTTAAGAGTCCTGGCGAAAGTCCAGTGGAACATCGAGAGTCCTGGCGAGAGTCCAGTGGTAATTTGAGAGTCCTGGCGAGAGTCCAGTGGAACATCCAGAGTCCTGGCGAGAGTCCAGTGGTAATTTGAGAGTCCTGGCGAGAGTCCAGTGGAACATCCAGAGTCCTGGCGAGAGTCCAGTGGTAATTTGAGAGTCCTGGCGAGAGTCCAGTGGAACATCCAGAGTCCTGGCGAGAGTCCAGTGGAACATCGAGAGTCCTGGCGAGAGTCCAGTGGTAAATTGAGAGTCCTGGTGTGTTCCAGTGATAAATTTTGATAATAAAATCTGGCGGTGGTCCAGTGATGTTTTGTGATGATAAAACCTGGCGGGTAGTCCAGAGATGTTTTCTGTTGATAAAATCTGGCGGTGGTCCAGTGATGTTTTGCGATGATAAAACCTAGCAGAGGCCTAGCGATATTTTGTGACAGTAAAACCTGGCGGGTAGTCCAGAGTCGTTTTCTGTTGATAAAACCTGGCGGTAGTCCAACGATGTCTTGTGATGGTAAAACCTGGCGGTGGTCCAGTGACGTTTTATGTTGATAAAACCTGGCGGGTGGTCCAGTGAAATTTTGTGATGACAGAACTAACGGGAGTCCAGTGGAAATTTTGATGTGGTGATTAATATAGGCAAACCCTAGTTATGGTCTGGGCGTGAATAGTTTTCTCTTGTTGTTAGGCTATTGGACAGAAATGAATAATTTCATGTGTGATACTTCTATTTTACTTTCCTGCATTAATAATATATGGTTATCTGCTAGCTGTAATGTAAGAGGGGTGGTTGGGTTGGATTATTCTACTGGGTGATTTATCACTCACGGATACGTCTGTATCCTGGTAAATTGATTGCTTCGGCGATCAATTTGCTAGAGGGCGCAGGATTCAATGGAGAGGATTCAACGATGGTGCAATTCAACACAAGAAAAATATCAGGATTAGAGATCGAATATGCTTGGGATTCGTATCAAGCCTAGAGTCAGCTCTGAAGTTAATGTATTTTGAATCGGTAAATTTATTTTGAGATTGTAATAGACCTTTATTTTGGAAAATTATATTTATTTAGCAAAATTTTCTTAAGAAATTATTTTATTTTGCTTTCGAAAAATCGGGGCGTTACACGGCGGACGGAAATCGTACCGGTAGTCGCGCCGGGCCGTCTCCGGCCACCGGACGGCCGATCCGAGCCGTCCAAAAATTCTATAAAAAAAATCAAGGGGAAACTTCATATGTACACGGAAAAGGGGTGCTCGGATCAAGCACCCTACACACTTCGGATGCTGTTGATTCCCGCGTTGGCCCCCTTGGTTTTTTTTTTAGAATTTTTGGACGGCTCGGATCGGCCGTTCGGTGGCCGGAGACGGCCCGACGCGGCTACCGGTACGATTTTTGTCCGCCGGCCCTCATTCTCATACCAACAGTCCTCTATTTTGTATACTGCAACTTCAAGCTCAAAAATCATGTGTTTACGCAAATAATTTTCCTACCACTATGGATCTTATTTGATAGATCTCATTGAGATCTTTAATACGGTGCAAAAAAAAAAATAATTCATTTATGTTATATTTGAGTTTGAAAATGTGGAAGGAACTTTTTATTTGGAAAAAATAAGAAGGCTGAATTATTTTTGAGGAATAAGTACTTATTTTTTAAGAAGGTTTGCGGAACGGAGCCTTAGTGTAAACAGTCAGCCTTTCTCTCCCCTCTGTTGAAGTGATGGATGTTAGGAAGGGAATTGACAAAATTAACCTTACCTCCATTTTCCCCGGTCTAAAGTGGGCCTTCACCCCTTCACACCAAAAAATGATTTCCATATATTTTTCTGACAATAATTCTACAACAAAGCTAAGGTTCCCCACCGAAGGGATACCGACCGGTTTCCGACGGCGCGTCGGGCACATTCCGGCCACCGAAAGGCTGATCCGAGCCGTCCAAAAATTCTATTAAAAAAAATGAATGGGCCCTCGCGAGAATCAACTTCATTTTTTTTGTATATATACATATATATACAAAAAAAAATAGAGTGTTTGGATCGAGCACTTACATATAGCGGATGCCGTTGATTCTCGCGTGGGCCCACTCATCTTTTTTAAGAATTTTTGGACGGCTCAAATCAACCGTCCGGTGGCCGGAGTGGGCCCGGTGCGCCGTCGAAAACCGGTCGGGAACTGAAGCACTGCTGATAATTCTAACACCACACCCAAATATACACTCAGTCAAATATCCACACTTATAATAGAAATGGTTCCCACTCACGCTAAGTGTGTAGTGTATGCGGGCTCCATCCCTATTGTGGTTGTTTAAGTGTTTGTGTGTTTTGGTGTAATGGTAGAATAATTATTTTTTTCTGATGTTTTTCGTTTCCCCAAGCTCCCTCACCAAATTCGCCACATTTGTTTATCTGATGTGTTTTCTTAAATGTTTATCAAATTCATGCAAAAGTTTGAGAATTAATTATTCATTTAATAAATAAAAATAGAAAGTTATTCATTTAAGAGATGGATTTTTAATATCTCTAACCGACTTCAACTCTGTTTAGTGAAGGAGTGTTCTGGTGTGAGTGAGATACACGAGCCTCATGGTGCACCTGCTGCTGTTGAGACTGAATACTCTTATTAGAAAAATTAGAAATGTCAAAAAAAAAAAAAAAAACTACGAATTTTACAAAATTTAGCTCCAAAAGCCCATCTTTTGGGCTAAATCTTAGATATTTCCAAAACAAAAATGGATATAAGTCATATTTTTATTTTTCGATTTTTCTCATCGAGACAAATCAAATTCACAAAGGTTTGATGCAAAATTAAAAAATACGATTTTTTTTTATAAGGACGTTTCCACTAATGAATAAGTTTTGAGAAAAAAATTGTAGCAATCAAGTTAGATTTTTTCGCAAAAGTGCTATGGGTACACCGGTTGTGTACACCATATGTACACTGCATACGTGGCGTGTGTACGGCTGAGCCAAACCTGGCCCCCTCTGTCCTCTACTCTCTCTGGCCCCCTCTCTCTCCTTTAAAAGAAAATTGGCGCACTACTAATCTCCGAAAATTTTCAAAACTTTTGAAACATGTGGGGCTCCTTTATCAACATATTCAAAACCTATCCCCCCTCTCTCTTTCTCTCTCCTAAAACCTCTCTCTCTCTCTCTGATTGTATTCAACAAGCTTGTTCAACGCCGGCAAGATCTCCGTCTCCGAGCTCTGGTCCGTTTTCAAAGCCCTCATCTTTGAGGCCGTCGCTGGCACGTCCTCGGCGGATCTAACCAATGCCGTGTCGAAGATCGATGAGGACGGCGACAGCGCCATCGAGCTCCACTGTTTCGCCGACTTCCACCGCCGCGAACGAAATCCCTAACCAATTTTGAAGGAAAGAGAATACACCCTGCAACTGTATTAGACTCAAGTCTGCATCGCTATTGAACTCTGTTACTCTCCCACACCCCTGTTTCTTCTACCTATGTTTGCTCCAGAAGTGTCTTTTTCTTTAACATTTATACATCTCACTCGTCTATTTATTTCATTTTCTTCTATCTGCCTTTGAATGCAAACTTGGTCTTGAAAGAAACAAAGAACTGAAGGAAAAAAACAGAGCACATGCCATTGGAAATAAAACATAGTACATTTATAAAGAGAGATTGCCTGTGTAAACAACCACCACAATGGCCCAAATTGAAACGCATACAAAAAATAAACGGAAAGCCTGAAACGCGAGATCTTGCATCAAATGAAAGCAGGAACAAATTTGATGTTCTCCATTCTATTTCTCCAATTGCAGCTTTTTTGTTTGAAATGAAGAACAAGGGTAAGCAAGCAAAATGGAACAAAACTAGTAGTAACAATTAATATTTGCTCTGAATCATTAAGAAACCATTATATACCCATCACAAAATGGATTAAATTATTACATTCATGATTGTGTTACAAATGTTTAAAATACAAATGATAGTATTACATCCATGAAATCTGTAAAGTTTCACGAACAATAACGCAAACTAATGTTGAAACTTTGTTCTTGCCTTTTGCAATTGATTGAAGGCGGCTCTCCCGACTAAGATCGCATTTAAAAATACAACTAAGCTTCAAACTTCACCATGACCATTTGTATCTACACTTGGATGTCACTGCACTTTCGGCACCTCGATTTGGGTCAAGCAGAGCTCGGATCTGTGATGCTACAGTTTGAGAGTTGTATTCTAGTAGAAACAAAGCAGACTTTTCTTATTTTTGGTAGAAATTGGGTGGTTCCACTCTTTGATGGTTCGGGCTTTCGGTACCAGAGGGACGGCGGCGATGGTTGCGTCGGACTGGCATCATAAAGGTGGGGGGAGGGCGTCGATATTCGTGGGGAAGGAGAAAAAATGTAGATTCAATTGGAGAGAGAAATATGTAAGAACAGAGAGAGGTTTTAGGGAAGAGAGAGAGAGATAGAGAGAGTAGGTTTTAAGGCCCCGTTCCAGAAATGGAAAAAGCTCTTCTTTTTTGTCCAATAAGAAGGGGAGTTTCTGAAAAATAAGAAGGCTTGGAAGAATTTATATAGGTTCCATGAGGGCCGGCGGAGGGAAATCGGTCCGGCGGCCGCGCCGGGCCGTCTCCGGCCACCGGACGGCCGATCCGAGTCGTCCAAAAATTCTAAAAAAAAAAACCAAGGGGGCCAACGCGGGAATCAACGGCATTCGAGGTGTGTAGGGTGCTTGATCCGAGCATCCCTTTTCCGTGTACATATGAACAACGGCATCCGAGGTGTGTAGGGTGCTTGATCCGAGCATCCCTTTTCCGTGTACATATGAAACTTCATATGTACACGGAAAAGGGATGCTCGGATCAAGCACCCTACACAGTTTCATATGTACACGGAAAAGGGATGCTCGGATCAAGCACCCTACACACCTCGGATGCCGTTGATTCCCGCGTTGGCCCCCTTGGTTTTTTTTTTTAGAATTTTTGGACGGCTCGGATCGGCCGTCCGGTGGCCGGAGACGGCCCGGCGCGGCCGCCGGATCGATTTCCCTCCACCAGCCCCCATATTGGTAAAAACAGTCTTCTTTTTGTAAAGGCAACTTCAAGCTCAAAAAACACATGTTTACGCAAATAATTTTCCTATCACAATGGATCTTGTTTGATAGATCTCATTGAGATCTTTAATACGGTGAAAAAAAAATTATTTTTTTTTTTCATTTACATTATTTTTGAGTTTAAAAATGTGAAAGAAACTTTTTGTTTGGAAAAAATAAGAAGGGTAGATTATTTTTGAATGAGAAGTGAAGGAAATAAGTACTTATTTTTTAAGAAGGTTTCCGGAACGGAACCTAAATCTGTTGATCAAGGAGCCTTGTTTCAAAAGTTTTGAAAGTTTTCGGAGATTAGTGCGCCAATTTTCTTTTAGAGGAGAGAGAGGGGGCCAGAGAGAGTAGAGGACAGAGGGGGCCAGGATTTGGCTCAGCCGTACACATGCCACGTAGGCAATGTACATATGGTGTACAAAACCCGGTGTACCCATAGCACTTTTGATTTTTTCGATAATGAATAAGTTGTTGAGAAATGTCAAGTTATTTCTTATAGTGAATAAGTTGTAGATGAGTTTGTGAATAAAGTTACTGCAATGTGAACAAGATAATAAAATACTAAAACTTATTGATTATTATGAATGAGATGAAAAAAACGCTTAAATTTTTCCCTTTTTGCTGATGGAAACATAGTCGGTACAAAATAGTAGAAGAAAAAATCCCACAAAAATAAAAACACAAGTAGTAACCAGCAGGGGGCGTGAATTCCCAAGTGCACAGGCCAAAAAATAGTCATGGAGGGCCTAGGGACCTCTGACATTTGACATTAGGAGTACGGTCAACAAAGGAAAAACGTGACACGTTGTAAAGGTATCGTCAGCCTAATGGGCGGATGGTAGAGGGACCGAACCAAAAATTATGGGGGCAAAAAGGAATATCTCGCCTCCACATCATTTTCTGGAGTAATTTTTTGTTTACTTTTTATTTTTTATTTTCTGTTGGTAATATTTTAGTTTTTAAATTGTCTTTATGACAAATTTGAACTAAATGAATCAAACTTGACAAGAAAGGTCGAAAAGTCTGTTGAGGTATTTTTGCATTTGGTGGACTCTTTAACTTTTAATTATAATGTTACTTTTAGAATTTTTTCTCATTTACGCCGAATAGAAACTAAAAATATTAAATCAAAATTAACAAAATAAAAAATAAAATGATTTTTCTCTAATTCGTCCTAATATTTGGACTTTTATAATGTAGGGTGTTTTCTCCAGGATTATCTGATTTTTTTTCTACGGGCGCGGCCTTTAGGATTTAACGAATTTAATGCCTGCATGCAATTGTAAAATCCAAATTGATTTATACTCAAGATAATTCTTTTTTTCAACCATACATTAGTGTGATCAGGTCACTGAGAGATAGGTTCTATTCTTGCAAAATTACAATTTAATTTGCCCATACCACTTATATTTTATACCTCATCGACACCATCAACCATGACAAAAATAACACCGTTCGTTTTGGAATTTTGGATTCTAATCATTACCCTATTTCACTCCAATCATTATTCTCTACATCTCTCTCTAATCATTATTCTATTTCTTTTTACACTCATTACCTACAAATCCAAAATCCCAAAACGAATAGGGTCACGATATTAATAGTCAATAGAACGGTTAAAATGGTTAGGAAATGAATTGATCTTGCAAAAGCTGTTTGTCATGCTAGATCATACCCATTTTAAGAAGGAAAATATGTACAAATCATGTGTTGATTGGTACTATTTTACTTAACATGGGAATGATTGATGGTCTTGATGAGCCTGAAAGATGAACCATTTTGATCATCGAAGTGGATCCTAAAAGGCCTAAAATACACTTTCGATCATCAAAGTGTATCCAAAAAGGCACAAGAATTGGGCAAAACCGTCTGTTCCTTGGGAGGAAACATCACCAATGCCAACATTACCATTCGTTCTTTACATTTTCACAAATAGTTCCGCGTAAAATATGTTACACAAGCATATTTCCAGCTTCCCCTGATTATGCTAAAAACTTTAAAATACAATGGAACCGTAATGAAAAACCTCTACTCAACCTAGACTTTATTCACATGTACTACAAACCAGCTCTTCACTCTGGCTGGTGATTATTCAACAGTAAGGCACACTGACCTACAAACTAGCTACTACTATAACCAAAATGGTCATAACCATCATCTTTTTCCCTTGCATCTCTCCAACTGAACTTTCAAACTACTCTACCTTCTACCAGATGATTATACTTCGGTTTTCTCCATCTCTGTCGGCCCCATTGATCGCCTGTGCGAGAACTGATGCTCTCTATCCGCTTCAAAAGTGGACAAAAACGAAACAACAAAATCGCGATCAATAAAGCTCGAACATCATTTCTGGTGTTGACTACAGAGAAGAGAACTTTGGATTCCAGAAAGACGCAGAAAGTCGATACATATACCAAAAAAAGCACTGCAGGAGTAAACACTATGGCTCTGTTTGTCAGTCTGGATTAAGCATCTAGTTGGATTATGTATCCAAGGCAAAATAAACAAAGCCATCTGGACTGTATATATATATATTTTTTTATGTAACTTTAGCTCATGATCAATTATAGTGACTGTTACCACTTTCACAGAGAGAAGCGTGTTCAATCCTTGCAATTGCATCAACTAGGGCTTCTTCCTGCTCCTGCATCCAAAACAACATGTCACAATTGCTAAAAGCAAGATGGTGTGAAAACTTTACTGGTGCATACTACCAGACATATGGGTTTTTTTGTTTTTTAAAAAAAATAAAGATGAAACATCTTCACGAAAACAAGATTCTGGGAAAATGACTGAAAACTGTACTCCTAAAAAAGGGTGTAGTTTGTTCTTACTTTAAGCACTTTCTTTGCTTTCTCAACCTCCAAAGGATCCGGTTGGCTAGCACTCATAACTTTCTCCACCTATACAAATTCACATTAGGAGAGGTAAGAAAACAGTCCCGAAGAAATGGAAAATCTTCAAGTGGAAACCATACCTCCTTAATTAGAATATCAGTATGAAGTATTTCAATATCACCCAGGGCCGCCTTCCTCACAATTCCATTTCGCAATGGATATAAATCTTTCTTCGACTGACTCTTTGTCGTCCCTCTACCTCTTCCACCACTACCAACTGCACCACCACGGGCCATAGACTTCTGAAATCCACGCTCGCCTCTTGGAGGAACTATGGGATCCTCGACATCCCACCGAATGTCTCGCGGTGACATCTGAAGTCATTTAATATGGATACCCAATTTATAAGTATGTAATTACCGTAAGTTATACATCAAGTTGCGAACAACATTTTGAAACAAGTTGCATCAGTACAAGGAAAATGCAAAAAATCAAGTACGTCTTCATCTGATTTAGAGTGGTCCCCTGTTGGTGTGGAAGTTCATGCTATAATCTGCAATTAATAAAACGTCCATGCCAATAAAGTATGTCCGCATGAGCACGTACGTACACACAGATTGTCAAACAACTAGAGAACTGAAACCCACATAACCCCTCTTCCAGAACTGAGATACAGAAGTTCATAAAACGGAGGTTCGTCAATGCCTGTTTGATAACAAAAAAATTCAGCAGCTCTTGTTGATGATTTTCTATCAACCGTATTTACAAAGTAACTTAGAAAATTATGTTCTCAAACGTTTAGATGCATGTGCTTTGTACAACCATTAGACATGATTTCATCAAGAAGCTTCATAACCAACCATTTTCTGCCTAAACAATATGTAGCTACAGTTTGCCCGTTAGCAAACTTCGGTTGTTTACCTAAATGTCCAGCACAGAACAAGCTGGATTGGCACAAGAGAGACAACCATTTTTACTCCACAATTTTCAAAACACCAGGACGGTGTAGTGAGAATTTAATGCATTAACTGAAACATGTTCATGACCACGTTAGGAAAGATTAACCAAGAAGAAAGTAGGCCAATATACCCAAATCCCTATTAGGTCCTCTTACCTTAGCTAGTTTTAGGCTTCAGGTCCTTGATCTTTGTATTAGGAAGGAACGTTCCTTGTTCTTGGATTGTTTGCTCTTTAATGACACTCTCGATTATCAAAAAAGAAGAAGAAAGTAGGGCATACAATCACTCATCTCAAAGAACGCTTGATCTTTACCTCTTTGAGATTGACCCATTCACATGCTTCATCTGCTGTATTAATATCATATAACAGAGCATGCCGCCCCTGGAAATTTTAGAAGATGCAGATTTAGTTCAGAGCTGCCAGATAATGCAACATTTTTCAACAAACAACCCGACATACGACCAGGTATACCTCATTAGGATTGTAGTCAGTTATAACAGCCTCGTAGAATTTTTTATCTGCACGGCGCCTTGTCCAAACTTTCCTTCCAATTAATGGATCAAGATTTGCTGCTTTTGCAGGTTCATCTTCTGCAAAGGTGTCTGAAAAACCCTGCTTTTGGATTTGGGTCCTTCCAGCGAAACCTGTACAAGGGTACTGCACAGACATTACTGAGAATTCCATAGGCGGTGTGTGACTCTAGTGAACAATATATCTCCTATCCCATTTGGCGCCCTTTGCTTGTTTCTTATTTCTTGGAATCTTTTCCTTTTTAGTGAGCTATTTTATAATCCAGTCAAAAAAGTTCACTTTCCCAATTTGGCTCAATGAAGGTATTGGGCAAAAACAAATGGAACATATTTGGAAAAAGACCAATAAGCAACAAATAAGCAAAAATCCCATATCCTACTTTTCTGAAATAGTTTTTCCAACTGACTAGTTCCTCTCGTCAAGACAAAGAGGCAAAACTAAATTTTGACCAGGATATGAAAAAAAGGTCTAAAGACGAAGAGATTTTCCAATAATAAGCAAATAATCAAAGATACATTTACTGCATAGTATTCAGCTTACTGATGTTGGTTTCTTGCCTCTGGCTCCTGAAGCAGGACCTCGCTTCAAGGCTGATGACAATGGCTGCATGGATGGATGCAATTTAGGGGATGGTGCATCCAGGGATAACGAAGTGACTGATTGTAATGTCTTCTGATTCTTGCCTAATGCTGAAACAGTAGGACTACACATGTGACGATGAACAAGTTGGCTATTGCTGAGCATGCCCAGTTGGAGCCCACTTGCCTTCCTCCACTCCCTAATGCAAAGTTAAGACTGAATGAATATGATGACATACCCGATGAGTCATTTCAGCATTATAGTGTTATTGCATAATCAGACCTTATTCTCCTAATGATGTCATCAGCATTAACCCTGGATAGAAGATCTCTATGTTCCTCATCAGATACTCTCAGTTCTTTTCTAAGTTCAGTAATTAAACTTTCTTTCTCCTATAAAACACAGAAATGAAGGACGATTAAAACAAAGCCAACCCGCTTTGAAACACTAGACATCATGTTTTCTAAATATAACTGTACCCAAGTAATGGCTTCAGATTGTGCTTTAAATGCCCGAAGAACTGAAATATATGCTTCTTGTTCTATGTGGTGGATCTTGATCTCCATATCCATAGGAAGGAATTGAGCAACACCAAAAACATCAGATCTCACGTTTCCTGCAGCTGAGCCCGCCCTTGGAAATCTATTTGGATGTGAAGGAGGAAGATCATCATCTGTACCTGCAGTAACCTCGCGAAGAATAACTACACAAACAAATTCTCCTGTATGAGCCTTCGAATGAAGCTTTCGCATCCTTACAGATATATCTAACAGATTATGGGGCATACAATAAATAGGATTAAAATGGAGTCTACTCTCACAAATTGACAAAAGCAGAGATGACAGAAAGGTAAAATTTGTTTGAAGTATCTAGAGGAGAGGAGGAGGTCGCAGAGAACCAGTCCCAAAGAAAGCACCTATTGGGAGCATATTCATCATTCTTAAAATGTATGAGCTGAAGTTAACATTCTCTTGCGGTTTGGGGGAAAAGATTGTACGTACTTCTCAAATATACTAGTTATACTTCACATGGTATCAAAGGAGATTTATGAGAGATCACTAGCACAGGGGTTTGGTATTCCTAACATGAAGACAAAAGTGGACAAAGAGGCACCATTGAAGACAAAAGACAGACTCAGAGACTGGAATCGTGTGTAGTTTACGAGAATTTACATGACTTGGAGCTGGAGACACTGATGATCTGATTAGAGTTTATATAAATCCATTATAACAGAGTTGAAAAGCACCTCATGTAAGGGAGTGTTTTGAGGAGTGGCGAGTTCTATCGAGGTGTTCTCACAAAGCGATACTAGAGGCAGAGGACTCAGGATTTCGGTGGAAAGTTGTCCGGCAATAAAAGAGGAGTATTCTTCAGGTGAACTGTGTTCAAGAAAACACATGGATTGGACTGGAGAAAAACTAACTATGAAAGGCCAATCTAATTCCAATCTTTTCTCTATGGTAATAATCTATCTCCCATGAACTTCTAACAGCCTGTCTGTTTCCATAAAACAATCTTGTGTTGTATGTATGCAAAGAAAATGTGAAATTCATGACTCGCAAGTTACTTCACTTAGAGGTACTACTGACTGTGGGACTTGCTGCAATAGCTATTTGGCTTCTAAAAGGCAACTCCTACTTCATCAGCTGAGGTCATATTGACTATTGTGTACAAGAAATTTGAAAGTGAAGAAGGTTACACGTAAAGATATGGCGGACAGTATCAGAAGACACAGACAAAGGCTGATTTCAGGGAGGGGATGACAACTAAATTGAAATTTTTGTCTGCAGTCCATTATCTTGGTTTACTAGTATTGCCTTTTAAGCTTCTTAAAGAGCCTATTTACCCAAAAAAAAAAAACAATCTCGAATAACCAATTCTTCTCAAAATCTTCCAAACTACATGCTTGCTAAAGTTGCATGAACAATCACCGCTCGGGCCGCTCCATTAATACGAGGAAAATTTGTATGTTGAAGATATGAAACAAATGAAAACATAAATCCTAATCCCGGAATTCATTCTCGATGTAGACAAATAATACCAATTGAACTCATGGAAACACAAATCCTAAATCAAAACACAGATATACATAACCCTATGAAGATGGAACTTGGATTCTAAAGTAACAATGATTGACAGTGAGCTAACTGTAAAATGTCTTGCGGATTCATTCTTAATTCTTATATCTTAAGCATTTTAATAAGTAGTAGCACACGGGAGTCTGTGATCGTGGTGAAAGAAGTTCATAGACATGATCCATGATGGAGCCTTCTACTCTCATCTCTTTCTTTCAGGGACTGAAAATATGAACCGTGGGTGGAGGCCTCTTATTCTCTTCTCTTACTTTTATACTGCTAAGTCTAATAGTACTGCACAATTTTAGAGCAATGGCAATATTACTCCTATCCAAATACAATTAGTATATCAATTAACCCAGTACACATACGGGTGCAAATGAGCTGAGTCGAGCCAAGCCTTGTAGTGTTCGAGCTCGGCTTGTTTACTAAACGAGTCTAAAACTAGTAAACGAGACGAGTCTTGTTCATTTACTAAATGAGCCTTCTACGGACGAGCCAATCCTATACAAACAAGTAGGCTCGTATACTAAATTATTACTAAACGAGCCGAGCCGAGTCTTGTTCACTCGAGCTTAAGCTTTGCTCGATTACGAAACAAGTCAAGCCGAGCCCTTAAGGCTGGCTCATAGGGGAGGCGAGAGAAGCGACCGCTTCCAGCCTCCCGAATTTTGGTCCAAAATTGAGGCCCACTGTAATGTAACTTACATATTAAAATTAGAATGTTTCCAAATAAATACACAATTGTATCTTATTTTCTTCAAAAACTTTGCAATTATATCTTTTTACATTTATATTGTCATAATTGTATCCTTTTAGTTTGATTTTTTTGTTATTTTTTACTTTTATCATTTTTTGTAAGAAATTCATGAATATGTAAGTGGCTCAATATAGAAAATTCGCTTCGGACCTCCAAAATATATGAGCCGGCCTTGCCCTTAACGAGCCAAGCCACGAGCTGCTAAGTTCGTTTTCAGCCCTAAGTACACACCTATGAACTCATCCACGCTATCTCCCTATATACATGTAAAAGAATAAGTTGCAGCCTTGCAGGGTGCACAAACCCCAATAACTAATAGTTGATCCCTTATTAACCCTTATTGCCTAAAAGCTAATCTGGTTTTTCCCAACTTTAAAAACATAATTCACAACACTGTCCAAATTAAGGCAAACAATTCTTACACTCACCACTGCTATCAGGAGGATCGTAATCCATGGCCCTTCACTCCAACAGCAAATACCTTCAGTCCAACAGAAAACCCCCAAAACTGAAAGCACGACCTGAGTGAGAACAATTGATGAATAACTGAAACAGAAGCAAGGAACAAAGTCTGAACTACACAAAATCGAGTAATGTAGTATTAGTGTTGGATCAGAGTAGAACCTCAAGTAGCTACCGTACATGTGATCCTGGCACCGACGAAGTAAAGAAACAGAAGAAGAAGGAGGAGGAGGAGGAGGAGGAGAGTAACTGTGAGTAGAGAGAGAGAGAGAGAGGGTGGGGCAGCGGGGAGAGAGAGAGTGGTTGTCCACGGTGGCTATTTGACGACGGTCGGTGGTTCTTCAATTCACTCAGGAGGTTGGAGAAGGGGAAACGACGTGGTTTGGAGATAAGATGTGGGGAAACCATGTCGCTTTTAGAGGAAACGGGGTCCTGTAATGTAAACCCTATATGTAGTTGTTGTGCGACATCCGAGTCGTCCATTTCGACAATCAATAGTTCAGATACATGTTTGTTAAGTCTTATGACTCTTACCGGTAATAGCTGATCAAAAAAATAATAGTCTTACCGATAATAGATAACTTTGCCTGATAGAAGTACTTCGGTGAATCTGAACCATTAATTACAGAAACGGACAGTCAAATGCGACACTACCCGGTCTGCATTGATCCCTGGGTCCGTTTAATACTTGGAAAGGAAGACTACTGTCGGCCCATGCGGTGCGGGCGTTGTCGTTTTCGTAAAATAACTTTTCTCCAATTTGTATTTCTTATGAGAGAGTGAGAAACAGTAATGTGTGAGGAGGGGGTGGGTTTTTGCATTAATGGTGAACCAGTGAATTATTATCATGCATTTTTATATTCTAATGGATCTTTGAGGACTGGCCACGGGTCCCTGAACTAGTCGGTTGTTGGTGGACTACTCGAGCTGGACTCCCTGTGAGAGAGGATCGTCGCATGTCTGCTGGGGATGAGCTAGGAACGGCTTTTCGTGGGGCTTTACTCCATGCCTTGGCCAATCGACCTGGGTGATCTTTGAAATTTAATCGTAACGATAATAGATCATTGCGATTGTTGGTCTCCAACAAGGAATTCGAACATATATGTATGGAGAAAATTTCAAAACACAGATGCTTTCAGAACGATCGATGCAGATGAAATTCTTTTTTTTTTTTTAGGTACGTCGAAATTTCAATGCAGATGAAATTCACACGATGGACATTAGTTTCATATTCTTTTTTTTTTTGGTCAAATGGAATTTCATTGGTTCCATATTCATCAGGGACTATTGTAGGTAGATTTGTGCCTCTATGGCTCTATATACAAATAGCTAGCTGTGTTCGATTTATTTTTGTTGTGGATGGAGAAACCCATCGATGGATCCTATTCATTGTAAGTGTAAGAGAGAGGGAGGGAGGGAGCGGGGTATCTATTCACCTCCTCCACATTGCAACGTGAGAGAAGTGGAGAGGAGGTGAATAGATACTCGTTACATGAAATACTATTGTGGGGTTATGGAAACTTGGAACTCTAGTTTTAAGAGGGAGTGTAGTAGGCCGAACATAACGGCTCGGATCAGACTCCCTCAGACACGGTTTGAGCCTAAGACGGCGCTTAGATCCAACGTCGCCGGAAGGGCACACTCAGCAGTAGACCAAGCTCAGAGAAGGGTCTCATCCCATCAACCCGATGCCTCGGACACAAGAGGAATTATCCGGCTCGGCCAAAGATCGGGGCTTGTAGATGGCCCCGCCACTTCTCCGTCTCTCTGAGCCTTCCCCTGTGGGCTCGGCCCATTCCAATACCACACCCCACCCCACCCCATGCGCTGAAGCGGTTATGCCAATAGATAATGATTGGTGCACATGGGGGTGATAGCTCATCCAAGAAACGGTTACTAGATCTTATCGGAGACGTCACAATGATGCCAGCCGACCCGTGCAGGGCATATGCCCATACTTGGAGAGCAAGCCAAACAGACTCTATAAATACCAAGCGAAGCAGCCCTAAAGAGGTACACACAAAATCTCACACAAAACTCTAGTCTCTTGCTAGGTTAGGGAAAAAGGCTAGGTGACTCACGAACCAATCAAAGAGGAGCTCAGACCAATGATCAACGGGCCACACAGGGAGGATGGAGCCGAGAAAGAATTGTGGAGAAGAAAGAAGGATAGACCATGTACTAAATGGGCAGATGAAGGAGACACAGAAGTCAAGAGAAATCAATGAGTTTGTTGTTGTAACAAAGGGAAACATGGCAAAAAAATTAATTCATAATTTATTTTGAGCATTGTATTTTTTTCTAAACGTTAATATTTTATTACAAAATCTATTATGCACATATCTTTCGGATACTATCAGATTTATAATCTTTTGTGCCCACAATCCAAAATAAATAACTCACAATTCAAAATGCAAAACGCAAAAATACTTTAAGCTCCCCAACGGGCCCTACTTTTAAGTTATAAAATTGGTGGCATGGCATATTCATAGCTTTCCGGTCAGGCCTTCTGGCTATGGAACTCTACATACGCTTTGGAATTTCCGATTTATCAAAAAACAATACTAACTCTTTGTTTGGAATAATAAACTGTCGTCCAAATTTATGAATCCTGGATGGAAAATAACTGTCGGACTTAATTTATTTAATTTTTTTGATAACCGGATGTCATGATCAACTTACACGCACCTACGTCAGACTTTATTTTGTTGTAAAAGATTTTGAGGCTACGATTATGAGTCTATGACGAGTGCCTCTTTGTTCTCTAAATCCGCCATTGATCTAGATAAAAGATCGGAGTGTTAAAATTAAATTTATTAAGGGAAAAACAAAAGTAATAGGTAAGCATATCAACGTTAGAGACGCATATATAGAGGGAAAAAAAATAAAGTATTGCACATTAGGTAGTGCATTTTGCCAAGTAACGTAGTCCAAAAGGAGTTTGGTCAAGGGGGAATGATAAAGTTGTCATTCATGAAGTCGCATGTTCGAATTTTACAGAAGTCAAAGATTTCAAACTCTTCTTGGGCCACTGGAGAGTTTGCCCGATCGTTAACTTAAGAGTCCTAGAATTAATCGAGATGTATGCAAACTGCCTCAGTCTGAGGCCCTCAGACATCCGATTGTTTAAAAAAAAATGACAAGTAACATAGGGTACAATTCGAGTTACTCCATTTACTTCAAGTTGTGCTGTTCATGTAAGAAGCTCAATAGACTTGGTATTAATGAATTGGAAATATTACCACCGAGGTGGTAGCCCAGCTGGTGAGGGTCACCACTCCCCTTAACGCAGACGGAGGTTCAAGTTTCGGCAGGAGCTCGAAACCCGTTTGCGGATCAAAGGGGGGGACTTTTCACCAGTTGTGCACTAAAGTGGTGCAGTGGAGTCGGCCCGTCCTCCCGAACGGTAGCTATGGCTCGAATCGGACATTCCATTGGCGGGTAGGGAGCCCCTATGGTCATGCCCAAGGGGAGTTGCTGCGCTGGTCGTCCCCTCTCACCCTTTTAGATTATCAAAAAAAAAATGAACTGGAAATATTGATCATAAAACATTAAGTCATGTTGTAAGAGCATCTCCATTGTAATAAGCAAATGAGTGTGGATAAACAAATTTAACAACAATACTAAAAAATCACCCCACATTGTAATAAGCAAAGTTACAAGTCTTTTAGCAAATAACTAAATTTCACTCATTCCATAACCAAACTTAACAATTTTTACCAATAACCAAACTCAATAACTCAAAAATACCCCACATTGAAATTGTCTCATTGAGACGAATAATTTAGTGTGATCGGGTGCATGATTGAAACTCGTTTGTGATTGGACAAATGTGCATTGTGTATTGTGAGATTTTTTTTGGTTAGGGATGCAAAAAATAAGCAATGTGGAAGTAGATATTGTTAAGTTTAATTATGAACTAAATGGATAATCAAATGCTGACGCGACACATTATAATTATTGATTTTGATTATTACCATTGTGGATGCTCTAAATATAAAATTGGTGAATGAACCACTTGGTAGACAGCAATCAATTTGTAGATAAAGGCGTGGTTAAGAGTAGTGACCATATGGATGGCATTTTCAAACATTGAGAAGAGAATAAGGTCCCGTTTTGCTAAGGAAAGTAATTTCTCTCTGCACATTTCTTAATAATTTTTTTTATTTATCAATCTCCATTCATTACATCAAAAATATTTTCCAAAAAATGGAAACCGAACAAAGGCTAATGAGAATATAATCGCAAAATAATCTTCCCCTCTTGGTACTCCATAAAGTTCTCACCCGATCAAACATGGCACGTGGGCAGGCCTTTGCTACCCAGTGCGACTGGCTCGGGTTGACTCGCACAGGCCACACACCCGGCCCAGCGTGCGGGCCTCATTGCGACTTGTTCGGCCCAAACACCTTTGTGCTTTAGGCTGCCCGCTCGTTAGGCCCAATATGCGTTTCGGTTCGACCGACTGCAAAAATACCGAACTCCATTGGGGTGCAAATTTTGGAAAAACTGTCGGCAATCCATTTCCATTCTTTCTTTTTATCTTTTTTTCCCGGTACAAAAAGCTAAATATGGAGATCACTGATCTTTTTTTTTTTTTATAATCGAGGAACAGCCCTACAACCGAGCCACAATTGGATCCGACTGCGTAACCCAAACCTTGGGGGAACTAACGCGGCCACACCAGTCACGGTCCCCTACTTACTATCAGGGTACTCATCCGGTGGGAAATCGAACACGTAACCAAGGGGAATACTTCCAAAATCAGTCTCACTCGCCCTTACCACTGGGACAACCCTGGGTGTGTGAGATCACTGATCTTACATATCTAGTTTGGCCATATCGTTTTTAGCACTCCATAATCCTCAGTAAGAAACCTTATCACACATGCCTTGGGTTCGAAGTTTAAGTTCGATCACATGCTCCGAACACTAAAGAGTATGCTAAGAGCAAGTACATCAGGTGTGGTAAAATGGCTTTATAGCTATTTTACACAAGAAAAACACTCAAAAACAAGCAGCAGCAGAGGCGGTATTTGAAGAGGTAAATTGGCTCCTGATGAAATGGTGAGGCAAATGTACCGAACTCCTGTTCACCATCTTTTCATTTCTTTATTACTTTCTCTCTCTCTCTCACTCTCTCCTCCAAAAAAGAAAAAGGAAAATAAAAGTAATAGTATTTTAATAGAGAATAGGTTAAATAGATAGTATTTGTGTAGTGCTGAAAGAGATGTGAAGAGGTAAAATGAAAAAAGTACACTGTTTACTAGCAATTTTACATTACAACCGAAAAACTTGCTCTAAGCACTTGTCAAGCATCCTTTGTAGACTTGATCTAAAGTATTGAACAAAAACGTCTATGTATGTACCTTTTACCCGTTGAACCAACCACTAGGTCGTATTCTCATGTGAACACCTGTTGTTAATTTGGTTACATTAATAAACATCTACTAATACATAGGACCAAATTAAGATACTCAAGTTCCCAGTGCAAAACCAATTGACTAGAGTAAACATTAATTTCCCTTGATTTACCGTTCGGCAAGAGAAATAAATAATTAAAAGATTTAACATGAATCTAAACACTATTACTAATAAAACTTTAGAAAACCTTCCTGTAGAGCAATGTCGAGCAGCCCATCTGTCTGTTTATCTTGGCACAGACGGTTCGGATTGAATCCGAGTGCATACAAACTTGAACTATCCACTGCTCGGTCAAGATCTAAACCGTCGATTACAGAGATGAACGGTCGGATCAGCCGCTCTGCACCCACGGCAGCATCCCCCATCCCAGAAAACTGACCCAAGGAATAGTTAAAATATACAAACCTGGACCATCCACTCCTCGATCAAGATCTAATCCGTCGATTGCCGAGATGAACGGCCGAATCAGCCGCTCTGCACCCTCGACAGCATCCTTCATTCCAGAAAACTGACCCAAGAAATAGTTTAAATTAAAAAATGATTTTTACACTCCCATTCTAACCATCTGCACTCTTTTTTTTTTTTTTTTTTTCTGTTTTTATCAACATGAATTTATAATATTGTTCTTGAACGTGTAAAAAAAGTGTATTGAATAAAGGGTAAAATAGTAAATTCAAATGAATAAAAACCAAAAAGGGAATGTGAATCGTAAAAGTGTGAAAATTAATTTTCTTTTACTACGTAATAATTTTCCCAAAGAACCTCTTTTAGCGTGCAACGGTAGAAATCCACCACGTATTTTGTTTTGACCAAAACGACACCGATACGCCTCTTCATACACTAACCAATACACTATAGC
Source organism: Rhododendron griersonianum (assembly GCA_018127125.1). Lineage (NCBI taxonomy): Eukaryota > Viridiplantae > Streptophyta > Magnoliopsida > Ericales > Ericaceae > Rhododendron > Rhododendron griersonianum. The sequence goes on from CM030788.1 coordinate 45,287,648, forward strand.
AGAAAAGGTAGAGAAATAGGCGATGCTTTCCCACTTGTCAGCCTCCCTCTCTCACTCCTCCCCCTCTCTCTCCTCCACCGCTCTCCGCTTCCGCCCCCTCTTCCCCAAATCGCCGCCCTCTCTCCTCCCCCTCCTCTCCAAATCCCTCGCTAATTTCCACTTCCACCCCTCCAACATCCATACATCACGCCCCAGACCCTCCCCATTCTGCGGCGTCCTTTCTGGCTCTTCCATGGAGTCGCCGTCGGTGGAAACCATTTCCGATGAATTGAAGAAGCAGAGTTTAGGTCCGGATGAGGTTAGGTTGAATCTCGAAGATCTGAGGTGGGACAATTCGTTCGTCCGAGAGTTACCTGGAGATCCCAAGACTCTTAACATTCCACGACAGGTTGATTTTGTTTCTTTAATAGGCATGTACGCATACATCTTGTAGCTTTTGGATTACATGTTTGATTTTCTTAGATTATATGTTTGGTTTTACTTGGATCATTTGTACTTTTTTTTAGTGGGGTTTGACCTAAGTCACATATAATGCGCGTGCCTGCGGGGGCACGAGCGTGTCTTTTTGAAATGTTCCCAACGCACTGAATTCGCAAGAACGAGGATTGAGAGCGGGAGCGGAGGGGCTACTGAAGTATTTTGCGACTAAGGTTTTGGCCCCTTTTGTGAAGTCTAGGAATGATTGAGTAGTAATTTTTCGACTAATCTTTGCTCGGGGCTCAATTTTTTAAGTACCAAAATGGGTGGTCCTTTTGTTTGACAAGTTTCAAGATGGGGTGTGATACGAAAACAGGGATATATGCGTGTTGAAGAAGTTTGGTTTGTGTAGTTCTAGGACCTAGGTTTAGATTATGGATAATTTGCATTGGGATGTCGCTTACAACCCGTTAACGTATCCGATACATAGTTTCCGCTTGTTGCCATATGCCTCAGATACTTATAGTGTTATATATATATTACCACAGAGGACAGTTTAGGAAGTTGACAATGACGGGGCTGAATTGAGGCGCTTTGTGCTGACTGATTCTGCAATTGGGGCTCATTGTATAAGGATTAAGCCTTGTAATTGTGGACTATTTGTTTGAAGTAAACCGTTCATTATTGGGTCTAGGTTAATACACAAACATCCTAGAGTAAGGTAAGACATCGGATTTGAGTATCTTTTTTTTTCAGAATGTATTGTAAGCCACAGTTGTGTGCAATATAATTAAACTTGGGAGAGATTGAAGTGAAATTTTGTTTAGGTTGATATTCCCGTGTCTTGTATGTTTGAATGGAGGAATTGGTTTAGACTGGGGTAAATCACAATTAGTTGCCTGAGGTAAATCACAATTAATTGATTTAAAATGGTTTTTTTAGAGCTCCTGTAAAAAATAAACTCTATCCAATATCAGTAAAAATGTTTACAAAACATCTAACTTTGCTTCATAATCCAGGCCTAGTTTATGAAGAAAAGTTGGATGTTTCGTATATGCCTTTACCGATTTCGGATTGAGCTTATTTATTGTAAGGGCCCTAAACAACCCATTTTGAACAAAATGAACAGCTCTGATCAATTTTTTGGGACTCGAGATGGTAAAAAACGCATATGTACGAGATGTATGTACCTATGTGTATGTACCTCTAGCAAAACTGATGCAGTGGCCGGTTTTATTTTTGATGTACTACTATTTCTTTCATTAGCGGAAAATTTCCCCCGATTATATTAGGAAATGCACATTAGTTATTTTAGGAATATATATACAGGGGCCGGTTGTGTGGACACAATTTTGAACACAAATTTTGACACTCCATCTCAGCCCTTGAAATGGAGGGTTGAGTCGAGATTAAAAAACATAAGGGCTCCCTCTCTCTTCCCCCTCTCAATCTCATGGGATCATGTCTCCTCTTTCTCTCTCTCGCCTCATCACCCACCACCAGCAGACTGCCCCATCTCCTGTGGTGACCTCATCACCCACCCGCGCCTGTGACCTCATCTCCGGCGACCCAAGGGCCAGCGAACAACAAAGCTGCTGCCAATTCAACACAATATCTTATCTAGTGGAGGAATTTAACTGGAAAAAATTAGGAAAACCAATAGGGAATTAGAAAGCAATTCCTTCAATTGGGTCTTTTTGTTTATTAGCAGATCCATCAAAAAGAAGATGAAACACACAATAGCTTCTGACCCGAGGGCCGGCACTCCACATCTGACAACCCCGGTGGACAGCTGTTGTTGGTTCGTAAGGTGCGTGTGTATGGTGTGGTGATTCCTTTTATTTCCATTTCAATGTGTTGCTGGAAGCTTTCTTGCAGACAGATGCGATAATGGGTTGTTACCGGACCCGCTAGGGAGAAGTTGTAGAAGGGAACGGATCGCCAAAGATAATAGGCTCGATGGAGGTTAGGTCGCCGGAGAGTGGGGTTGCCGGATGTGGGTTGCTCACCAGAGATGGGTTCACCGATGAGGATTCTCGCCCGGGATGGAGGGGCAGGAGAGGGATGTGTCGTAACAGAGAGAGAGAGAGAGAGTGAGAGAGAGTATGTGTGCCATTTTAAGAGTTCTAATCTCAACCCTCCATTTTAAGGGCTATGATGGAGTGTCCAAATTTGTGTCCCCGCAACCGGCCCCATATATATATATATATATACACACACACAGAGTAAGCTTCAGGTAAGGACGCCCTCATTTTAAATAAAATGCGGACGTCCCCTTTTCTCCCCTTTCCCGATCAAATTTCGACGATTCGAGCTGCTCAATGTGTTCAGAACGTGATTTTAAGGATACCCGCGAGAAATCAGCAAAAAAAAAAGACCGGGAAAGGCTTGATTTGAGCAGTTTTTATTTGAACCGTTCAATAAAAAACAAACAAAAACTGCTCGGATCAAGCCCTTTCTGGTCTTTTTTTTTGCTGATTTCTCGCAGGTACCCTTAAAATCACATTCTGAACATATTGAGCGGCTCGGGTCATCGCAAATTGGTCGGGAAAGGGACGTCCTTAACTTAATAAGTTAAGGGCGCCCTTACTTGAAGTTTTGTGTATATATATATATATCGGGGCGGTTTCAGAGACATTTATAAAAACACTTAAAAAAACACTTCATAATTCCCGATCAAATTTTAATGATCCGAGCCGCTCAATGTGATCAGAACATGATTTTAAGGGTACCCGTGAGAAATCAGCAAAAAAAATGATCGGGAAGGGTTTGATCCGAACAGTTCCATATTGTTTTTTATTGAACGGTTCAATTAAAAACTGCTCAAAACAAGCACTTCCCGGTAATTTTTTTTGCCGATTTCTCGCGGGTACCCTTAAAATCACATTCTGCACACATTGAGCGGTTCGGATCATCAAAATTTTATCGGAAACTATGAGATTGAGATTTGGAGTGTTTTTTTTAAGTGTTTTTATAAATGTCTCTGGAACCGCCTCGTATATATATATACTGCCATATGTTATAGTTAGCGGGGGTTAGTGAGAAGTTAGTCAACGAGGGGGCTCAGAGGCTATCCATAGCCCTGAAACCCCAAACCCCGCCCCTCGTGGGACTCAAACCTTGGTATCCACGGAGGGGGGACCTGAGCAAACCATCTCACCAAGCATGGTTTTTCAATTTTAGGAATATTGTACTAGGTGGAATATGCAGGTAAACTGGGTGCATATGTTACATTAGTGCCCAAGAGCCCATTGATGGTGACTGAACATTAATATTTTTTTTTTGGTCGTTGTTATAAGATGGTTTTTGCACCTATCTAGTATAGTTGGCCTAACAACTTTTTCTTAATCATGTACTGTTTACTCTATTAGTTTGATGGATCACAATTATCCAGCGAAGCATATATGGCTGTATAAGTTACGTAGAAGGTGCTTTTATGTAGTTCAGTGAGTGCTGTTTGCAATTTTTACGTTCTGTTGGATTTTTAGAAGTTATCGAATTTGCAATGTTAGCAAAGCAAATTATGGCATCCTAGGTGATTCTGCCTAAATGCTGTCCGTCTCTCCCTGCTTAATCATGTAAGTTTAGTAAGTGTTGTCTTGCATTTTTCCTCTGTCTGTGGAATTTTAAGAAGTTATGGAATTTGCTCTATTTGCAAAAAGCAAATTATGGAATCCTGGGGATCCTGCTTAAGTGAATGCTGTCCGTGTCTCCCTGCTGAATCACAAAGTTTAGTAAGTGTTGTCTTGCATTTTTCCTCTGCTTGTGGAATTTTAAGAAGTTATGGAATTTGCTCTATTTGCAAGCAAATTATGGATTCCTAGCGATCCTGCTTAAGTGAATGCTGTCCGTGTCTCCCTGCTGAAATCAGTTTTGCGGTTGTGCCTTTCAATTACGCTTGTTTCTGCCTTTTGATCTGATGAGTACCTGTACTCTTAAATAGCATATTTCCATAGCCTTCCGAAAGAAAAGAAGCACCGGAGCCCTTTTTAGGACTTGAACTTTATGCAAATGGTTAAGTTCAACCAATCTTGAAACTGACTAGAAGAGTGCTTACTGCGGAGCCAGCCTTTTTTTGCGCTCTTGCTATGGTTAAGCAAATTCCATTCACAGAACCATTAGCATGTCTTATAATTTGTATGCTGTTTTTGTATGGTTTCCATTGCTGTGAGCTGATTTATGATCTACGCTCAAGAGGTTATACTTTCTGCCTTCCATTTTGTAGGTCTTTCATGCTTGCTACACAAAAGTAAACCCGTCTGTTGAGGTGGAGAACCCTCAGCTTGTTGCATGGTCAGAATCTGTGGCTGAGTTGCTTGATTTGGATCCTAAAGAGTTAGTAATTTCTTTTTTTGCGCAGTTTGCCGAATTGCCCATTCTAAAAGGTTGCATCTCTATATATTTGGATGTAATTAAAAAAGTATTTGCATCAGACACTTGAAACGTCCTGTGAGCTCTCACAAACCAATTCATCTTGGTTACTCTTCCTATCAACAATTTGGGTGAGATTTGTCAACTTGAATCTCGGGAGGCATTGAGAGTCGTTGCTTATTGTATACAGTTGTAGCTGAATGCTAAGAAGTTGAAAATTGTTTCTAAAGCCCCTCGTTTAGCCCCTTTCCTCCTAGGATTCTTCTTTGTTCTAGAGTAACTTCCAGCTTTTGATGATCATGCTAATTTGTTCCACTGACCTGAACCTTAACGGTCTTTTTTTGGCTCGTAATAAGCATTATTCTCGTTAACCTGATGGATTTTTTCATGTCCAATTTTATTTTATCTTTGTTTTCCCTGAATTTTTCCATTTTAATTTCTACATGTCCAATTTTCCGGATTGCTAACTGCTGCATGTGTTTCAGATTTGAAAGACCTGATTTCCCACTCATCTTCTCTGGTGCATCCCCTTTGGTTGGAGCGTAAGCGTCATTCCTCACCCTTTTTTTTTTCCTTTTCCTGTAATGATTATAGTGAAGTATTTTCAAAGTCACCACTTTGGGGTTTTACAGAGTGCCCTATGCTCAATGCTATGGTGGACATCAGTTTGGCATGTGGGCTGGTCAATTGGGTGATGGTCGGGCAATTACTCTTGGGGAGGTTTTGAATGCGAATTCTGAAAGGTGGGAACTGCAGCTTAAGGGTGCTGGGAAGACACCATATAGCCGGTTTGCTGATGGCCTTGCAGTTCTGCGCAGTAGCATACGAGAATTCTTATGTAGCGAAGCGATGCACAGTCTAGGCATCCCAACCACTCGTGCACTTTGTCTTGTCACCACTGGAAAATATGTGACTCGCGACATGTTTTATGAGTATGTTGTGCCAATCTTTTGTCATGAATGCATTGCATTAGAATGGGTGATTCATTTTCTGTAGTTGGCTCTATCTGCTCCTTCAGTTTGGGATCCAAAGTTGTAGATTTGAAGAATTTTTTATTTTATTTTATGGTTTGACAACTTAAAGTTACCTAATGAGTTAATTTAGGACATTAATTTCTAGTATCAACAATTTTGGAAGGGAAGATTATGAGTGTTCGTTCATAAACTCTGGTATAACTGAGGATTAAAATTTTGTTTCGGTATGTTGTTTGGTTAGCTAGGATAGAGAAAACATTTCGTAATGTAGCTGGGACATGATGGAGATGTCCCAGTCTATGCAGATGTCATTGTTGGATGTCTCAAATAGCTGTTTAAAATTGCACAATGGTTTGTATGCCACATGTAGAATTTCAACATGTTTCGGTGCATTTTGGAGTGGTGTTGGTAGAAACATCGGAATTGCAGGATTCCAATGTTTGGTGGAAACATTGGAAATAAAAATGTTTTTGAAACAAAATAAAATTTTGTTCCTTATGCAGGGAGACAAAATTTTATGAACTTAAATACAAATACTTGGGATACCTCAGACTTGAAGTAGTTGCTAGTCATGTGATGAATAACTGATTTCATTGCTCCTCATGTTTTGTTTGTTCCCATGCAGTGGCAATCCAAAGGAAGAACCTGGTGCAATTGTTTGTAGAGTTGCGCAGTCCTTTCTGCGTTTTGGTTCATACCAGATACATGCCTCCAGAGGTAAAGAAGACCTTGACATTGTTCGTACTTTGGCAAACTACACCATTCGGCATCACTTCCCTCATGTTGAGAACTTGAGTAAGAGTGAGAGTTTGTCGTTTAGCACAGGAGAGGAGGACAACGAAGTTGTGGATCTGACCTCCAACAAGTATGCAGGTGATTATTCAAATTCAAAGATATTTAGTGGCACATACTAGTGACAAATCTAACAGCATGTCTGTTTTCTGGTGTAATGTCATCTTGGGAACTATTATTGAATCCTTTGAGTAGGTGTAGTGTTGCATTGATATTGAGAAATTACTCTTCTGTTCCTCCTGGTAAAGAATTTATTCTGCTCCATGGATCTTCCACATTATTATTTGAGGAATTTAAAGAACAGGACTCCCCTTGGCCATCATTGGCTGGAACTTCAAATAGCCTAAACTGGTTTCCTACTTGCATAACATAGGCAAGTCCAATCTTAGAATTTTTGTAGACTAGTCTGGGACACCTGTATGGCTGTATGGCCATTGTGGATGCCCACGGATGACTGGGCTACTCACTTACCTGTTAATTCTGTGGTTTTCTGGTTCAATCAAAGAAGGACCTGCTCTATGTTGAGATTGATTTCTCAGATATCTTCCTTCATATCATACTGAAGTCTTTGACTCCTCACTTAGTGATCACAAGCAGTTTTCATCTGTTTAACAGTCCCACTTTGATCATGTTGTAGTTTACATACACTTCAATGCAATTTCTATGGTCATTTTTGCTCATCCTTTTTGTTTCCTGTTGGATTGTATTAGCTTGGGCAGTGGAAGTGGCTGAGCGTACTGCTTCCCTGGTAGCAAGGTGGCAGGGTGTTGGTTTCACACATGGGGTGCTGAACACTGACAACATGAGTGTGCTAGGTCTCAGTATTGATTACGGTCCTTTTGGTTTCTTGGATGCTTTTGACCCCAGTTACACTCCAAATACTACAGATCTTCCAGGGAGAAGGTATTGTTTTGCAAATCAGCCCGATATTGGTTTATGGAATGTCGCGCAGTTTGCCTCGACTCTCTCAGCCGCTCAGTTAATAAGTGATAAGGAGTCAAATTACGCCATGGAAAGGTAATTTCTATTCACGATAAAAATGGTTTGCTGGCTGGCTTATGTGTTTGTGCTTGATGTTTTTTACTTGTTACAGATATGGAACCAAGTTTATGGATGAGTATCAAGCAATAATGACCAGAAAACTTGGCCTGCCAAAGTACAATAAACAGTTGATTAGTAAACTTCTTAACAACATGGCTGTGGACAAAGTCGATTATACGAATTTCTTTCGATTGCTGTCCAATATTAAAGCTGATCTTAGCATTCCAGAAAAGGAACTGTTAACTCCGCTAAAAGCTGTTTTGTTGGATATGGGAAAGGAGCGCAAAGTGGCATGGACCACCTGGGTTCAAACCTACATACAGGAGGTACAGTGACACTCTCCTTGATTTTTATAGCATAACTTTGGCAGACCCGTTCATATTTTTGTGTGAAGATTTGAACATTTCCTTTTGTTCTTCAAATTATTTCGGCAAAACACTAGTGAAGGATGTAAAGTGGGAGTGTGGGCTACACAAGTATCAATGGGTTTTGAGTCTACTGGTTCTCATCAAGGAACTAATAGATCCTTTGTAGGATTCACTCTTGCGAAAATGTGTGTTGCATGTGAGGATGCATGTGTTTAAGTGAGACAAAGGGAGATGGGGAAGGATTCTAGCCCCCATCGTCCTCACATGAAGAAGGAACTGACTGGGTACTTGGAAGTCCTCTGTTGGAGTTTATCCCACATCGGTTAATTATCTCTTCCAAAACTAGTACATGAGCCTGGGCGGCCTCTCCACTCTTTGCCAATTGGTTTGGAGTTGGATGCTTTAACATGGTATCAAAGTTAGGGTTTCGGAGGCTTTTCCCCTTTGTCTGTGCCATAGTTGCACTTTCTTTCATTGTGATCCGTGTGTTCCGGATCCTTTGTTTACCTCTCCACGTGCGAGTCGGGGGTCGCACGTGCGGGGGAGTGTTGGAGTTTATCCCACATCGGTTAATTATCTCTTATATGAGCCTGGGCGGCCTCTCCACTCTTTGCCAATTGGTTTGGAGTTGGATGCTTTAACATCCTCCGCCCCCTGAGGCTACCGGAGGACCATCCTTACCTCCTTGGCTCCCTCACACCTCTGGTGCCTCCGCATTCCATAGTACTTACGGTGACTCTGCACAACACGCATTTGAGGTGCCTCTGCACTTATGGTGCCTCTGCGCTTGAAGTGCCTATGCATTCAAGGTGCCTCTGTACTAATTGGCGACTCTGCGCAACATCCTAGGCCAGGAGCAGGGCCTAGGTACCTTACTCGGGACCTAATGAGGAATTTGGATTGGAGGCTAGAGTAAAGGGATTGTCAAGGCTCACCTCCGAGGTGAGCTTCAACTTGACCGGTCATAGAGGGAGGTGAGCTTCAACTTGACCGGTCATAGAGGGAGAGGGGTTCGCCAACGTCATCCCGACATATGAAGATCTCTGCAGTATCCCGGCTGACAAGCTGATGCATAGAGGCCTGTATCATACCTACGACCTGGCTATGACACAGGCCTCCATATATCACTCAACTGTGTCTGCGAGTCCCTCGCTGCAGAACTCCAGCTCTGGTTATAACACTAAAAGAGAAACCTGTACTCTGGTGAGCATTAATGAGTGAGAGGCACACTTCCTTCTCCTCCAAGGCTCTAAAGCTCCTATATAAAGAGGAGTTAGCTCTTATTAAAGACAAGCATTCAATACACACCTAACAGACCTACTCTCCATTGCCATCCCTCTCTCTCTAAGGCTGCCCCGAGCTCTCTCCTCCTCCACCTCCGGCGGTCCTGAGTCATCGTAGTAACCACCAGAGGGCAACCTCAGGTATTCTTCCCACTTCTCATACCCACACTGACCAACTGTATTCTAGTGCCAAAAGGAGTAGAATTTTCTCCCTATACTGTGTTTGTATCATTGACTTGAGTAGGGATGTATCGATAGTTAAAATTTTCATTATTTCCATCCAACATTAAACGATTTCTTTCCTTCTCTTACGTAGCCATTAGCTACTTTCCACTGGATCTCAGAAATGGAACTTAACTAATACTGTGCTGGTAATTGTAACAGTCTTTAAGTGAGTCAAGGACATTTTGAAACCTATTATTTGGAAATCACAAGCCTAATTCCTCATCCATGGACACTGAAGATTTTCACAGTTGCCTTGTTGCTCATGACTAGAATTTAGTGAAGATGACTTCGCACTTCTTCTTTGGCGAAACATGTCCACAATGTTGCCTTTATCATGAGCAACTGACTTTGGAAATAAAAGAGCATGGGTGTGTTTGAGTCATGCAATTTAGATTGGTAACAACTACATATATGTGCATTTTCTCTTGATTGAAAGTTGAGGTTTTTTTGTTAGATGCTTATCGGGCTACGAACCTTCTTATCAGATTTGCTGTTTAACATTCTCTTTTTCCTTCCACAGCTTTCTGCTAGTGAGACTTCAGATGAGGAGAGAAAGGCCTCAATGAATTCTGTAAATCCCAAATATATTCTCAGGAACTATTTATGCCAAAGTGCAATTGATGCAGCTGAACAAGGTGATTTTGGAGAGGTTCGACGTCTGCTAAAAGTAATGGAACGGCCCTTTGATGATCAACCAGGAATGGAAAAATACGCTCGGTTGCCCCCAGCTTGGGCTTATCGTCCGGGTGTGGGTATGCTCTCTTGTTCTTCATGAGCTGCAACTCTCGATTGGTTACTATTAAGAAGCATTTGTTACCACTTACCAGGAGAGGATATAGTTTGATGTATATACACTATACAGTAGCTAAATACAGCTTTTTTGACCTCACGACAAAGTTCACTGTATCTTTTCTTCTCGCTTCTTTTTACTTCCTTTCATTTGCTCTCAGGCATTATTAAAATGATGTATTTGCACGTTTTTTCTTCTTCTTCTGGTTATCATAGTACACAGTCTGCTTGTTATCATCTTGGATATTGGATTCATTAGGGTGAACTGTTTTCCTGGATCCGGGTTGTGCTCATGAGGAGCGAACTTGGCTGGTGATTTAAGCATTCCGTTTAATGCAGTTGTTGGAAGGTCCTTTGCTGAAAATATGGTTTCTTGTAACATTTCCAGTCAGGCGACGAGGAAAGGCATGTCCGAGTTTTGAATGTGTAGGGGGAAATGAGAAGTGATGTGTTCTCCCTTTTTTATTCTGCCTTTTTCCTCTGCTAAGTTTTGTACAAGTTCAAGATTCAGACACAATGGAACGAGCTAATATGGATATGGATCGGGGGGGTGGTTATCGTGCTCTGAAGCATAGCAACGGTGGTTATGGCCTCTAAATCTGATAAACATGGCTGAGTCTTGCACGAGTTGGATCACATGTGTAGCCACTGCTGTACTTTGAGACAACTGCGAATGAAATCTCAGTTTTTTGGAAACAAATTATGTAATTCAGATTCATTGTGGGTGTAGTTAACAAACAATACATTAAGACGTACATAAATAAGGAAGGATTGATTGTCGGAATATGCATTGAAGGTTCCATTAAATAATCTAAATCACTGGGGACAATCTTTGAAATTATAGGCAGTGTAGATTTAGGGGCATAGACCTTTTCAATGCCCCTTTTGCCCCAAAGCTCTTATTCAGAATTCTTTCTAGTCATCCCAAGGGTTCTTTTCTAAGGCCATCCACATCCACAGTGGCATAATCAAAAGCCAATTGTTTTTAAAGTTAACAATGTTGATGCAAAAAATGGCTCACAATGGTATAATCAAACTTACCAACATCCTTAGAAATAATCAAATTTTGGGTTTTGGATAACCAAAACTAGCAACCTTTTTCAATAATCAAATTTTTTGGACCCCACACTATATAAGTTAACTAGTTCCAAAATTTGTATACATGTGTGTTTCAACTGATATTTTCTTCTTCTCTTCTTCGCGTGTTCTATATCTTCTTTACTTCACCCACAAACTATTTTTCTTTCTTTCCCTCCAAAAGTGACTCATATCTCTCGATTATGTACAATTCAACCCATCGTTGCCGGATTAAGGTATTTCACTCTTCTTTCCCGTTTCTACCCCCCCCGAAAAAAAAAAAATTCATAGCAGGAGAGAAGAAAGTCAACGATTTTTCCTCAAAATTAAAATGTAAATGGAGGGAAGAGAATGTTCCTCAAAATTAAAATGTAAATGGAGGGAAGAGAATGACGAGAGAGAGAGAGAGAGAGAGAGAGAGAGAGAGAGAGAGAGAGAGAGAGAGAGAGAGAGAGAGAGAGAGAGAGAGAGAGAGAGAGAGAGAGAGAGAGAGAGAGAGAGTGAGTGAGTGATATTATAGTGGACCCTTTATTTTGGTTATGGGCTAAAAGTGATCATTGTGAAGCTCAACATTATTAAGCTTAACCTTTTAAGTGAATAATCAAAAGCTGATGTGTCAACTTTTAGTTATCATTTTTTGATTATATCACTGTGGATAGCCTAATACAATCACTTGGGACACATTATCCGTGTTTACAACAAATTCTAGGAGTAGATTTCGAGATTTTAGTCTTTAAAAAATTGTTCAGCGTTTTAATTTAAATTTTTTTATCAATAGATGTTGAAATTCTAATTGTACGGATTCCATAAGAGTTGAAAATACTCTAAATCTGATCAATTTTTACATGCAGTTTAATCAAAATTTCACAGCTATGGTAACCAGGTTTATCAATTCTACTAAAATCTAAAACTTATAACCAATAGAATTTGAAGTTATATTTTATAATTGAGATAAAATTCTTTCCACCACAGGTAGAAAACCAAGGGTTTCCACCACTGTCTGTTACGGGTCTCACCAAACATTTTTTTGTTATAATATGAACTGTTCATCTTGTAGGGTCCGCATAATAATATATTCATGCAAAAAATGAGGTTGATCGGACATCAAAAGATATATTAAAAATCGAATTTTGGTTTAGAAAATGGACAGTCATGGACAATTTAATTTCAAAATCTATAACCATCCATTCTGTAAACCAAAATACAAGTTTTGATATACTTATCGATATCTAATCAAGCTGATTTTTTTCATGGATATACTACCCTACGTATCCTACAAAATGAATGGTTCAGATTTTAACAAAAAAAATCTTACAAAATGAATGGTTCAGATTTTCCATGGTTTCCACCTAGGGTGGATAGAATTTACTCTCTTTATAATTTCTATCTACAACTATCGCAAACGGGCCATTGTTCCTTTAACTTTTACTACTCCTACCATTTTTTTTTCCTGAAATAGAAAAATTCTAACAAAAATCAATGATTTGTGGTGTAAGATTTAAAAAATTGCATCAGAATGACAGAAAACAAATATATACAAGTATAGGGATACTGTGTTCATTATTACAGTATTTTTTTCTGTTCTTATAAAAAAAATCAATTTGTCTGATTCTTTGCAAAATATACAAATTTCTTGATTTAGGCCTAGTTTGGCATTATAAGCCAAATGGCTTATTTTTTTGTCCTTATTCAATTTTTTTCACATTTGTTACTTTTTCGTCAATCTTTTGAGAATTATTTCTTCATCATGACGAGAAGAATCTAAAAAGTAAAAAATTACGATTGAAATTCAATTTTTTTAAATAAAAAATCAACTTATTGGAATATTTTCATCTTTATTTAAAAAAAAAAAGATTTGAATCGTAATTTTTTACCTTTTAGATTCCTTTCGTCAATAATACTAAAAAAATCAACAAAAAACTAATAAATGCGATTTTTTTGAGTAAAGAAAAAAAAAATTCGTTTTTTTTTTTTTGATCCGAAATAAGCCATTCGTTAATAATGCCAAACTAAGGCCTAATCGCAATGACTATCCTATGGGCTCTACCAGACCCCCAGCCCAACGAGAAGCAAATCCTTTTGAAACTCTCTCTCTCTCTCTCTCTCTCTCTCTCTTGCTTGGATGAGGATCTTGTAGAGCGTCTATCCAGGTAAGCTTCCGCTGCAGCTATATCCTATATCGTGTCCTTTTAGTTTTATAAATTCTGGGATTATGTGACCAAAATTTTTTTGAACTGATTTTGTGACTTCAATTCGATCTTTAACGTTTCATTGGAGCAGCAAAGCTAAATCATTCACGAAATCGTGAACGGTCTTCTTGTCTCAAGTGTAAACCATTCAATTCAATGTAGTGCACAAATGGGATCCAATAAACAATTCGCTCATGTATTGTTTGATGAAATGCCGGTGTGAGTTTTACTATATACACTGTTGAGTAGTCGGCATTTGATTGCATCAAAGGATGGGGGGGAATTTTGCTAGTTTTTTTTTTTGATAACTCAGGTGTCCGGGCTAGCATACGCCCGACTCGACTGATCTTGGGGGCCCAATCCCACCGCCCACTCTTGCGGGGAGCCCAATTAAAGTTGGAGCAAAGCTCTGTATGGACTGGCCCCAAAGGAGTTGATAACACCTGAGAGGCTTCAAACCTGAGACCATAGGAAGGAGCAAACCCCTATATCTCAAGCCTTGACCACTAGGCCAACGCCTTGGTTTGGAAATTTTGCTAGATGGATAGCCTGTCAATGTGTGCTTGCATATTGGGAGTTGATTGTATCATATGCCAAGTTCCAATTGTATGTAGGGGTAATTTAGACTATTGGACATGGAAATCATATGCCAAGTTCTTAGTCGTCTGAATAGGAAGCTTTTTTCTTTTGCATAATGGCCTTCTTCACAAAATCTGATGTGACATTCTTTGTGTTTCTTATATGAAAGCTAGACCATCTTGGTATTGGAGAAAATGCTTCTGTGTAATTTTCATAGGTGCCCATATGTTCTAATTAAAGAGTACGTAGGGGTAATTCAGACTATTGAACATGGAAATTATATGCCAAGTTCTTAGTCGTCTGAATAGGAAGCTTTTTTCTTTCACATAATGGCCTTCTTCACAAAATCTGATGTGACATTCTTGGTGTTTCTTATATGAAAACTAGACCTTCTTGGTATTGGAGAAAATGCTTCTGTGTAATTTTCATAGGTGCCCATATGTTCCAATTAAAAAGTACGTAGGGGTAATTCAGACTATTGGACATGGAAATCATATGCCAAGTTCTTTGTCGTTTGAATAGGAAGCTTTTTTCTTTCACACAATGGCCTTCTTCACAAAATCTGATGTGACATTCTTGGTGTTTCTTATATGAAAACTAGACCATCTTGGTATTGGAGAAAATGCTTCTCTGTAATTTTCATTGGTGCCCATATGTTCTAATTAAAGAGATGATAATGGTAGAATTGCATCAAATATTGTTGTTGGTTTTTTATCGTAGAAACTATTGCATCAATTTTTTTGTTCTGTTATTATGTTGTGGGCTGTTCAAGTCACTTGGTTGGCATTTTTGGATGTTTATATGCTTCTCTTTATCTCTAATATCTCGTTCAGGTTCTGTGAAGCAGGTGTAATCCCTATATTCGCTATCTCCTTTTGTGTAGTCATGCATGATTATTTTGCATAGTAGTTATATGGTTGTACCTCAACTTGGATTATCCTGTGCTCTTTGGTTGACATCCTTGATGGTTTCTATTTGTGCAATTTTACAGTTTGAAAATCTATTTGCTTGTGGGTCGCGCAGATCCGAAGACATGGTTAACTTTGTAAAAGCTAATTCGAAAGTCAATAAGTGACACCTTCGCTTGAAGAAGCCATCTTGGTCAAAACACTCAAAACACACTGAAACTCGTTACGTGCCTCCACACGCTCAACATAATCTTTTAGTCCTTGGAATTTGGAAATAAGCCAACACTAATGTAGTTAAATAAAGAAAAAAAGTGAGCAGTTATACTATATTTTGCTCAATTCTTTTGGTTCTTTTCTAGAAATTTCTGTTGGCATGTTGCCCTTTATCAATCCGGAATCCGGACAATATTGGCACACAACTGGCTTTATGTGCCTAATTTATCACATAATTGCACCTTGACTTTGCTTGGATATAAGATCTCTGAACTTGAAACCTGCAATTATTTCTCATGAGTTTGAAATTGATGATTTCATGATTCACAGGGAATGAGCATTTCTCGGAGCCTTGAAGTTTGGAAACTGGGCACTGTCAACTACTTAAAGGCACTCAAGCTTCAAGAAAGGCTAGTATCAGATAGAAAAACCGATATTATTTCTGATACTCTGTTATCCCTTCAGCATCCACCTACATACACCCTTGGCAAACGGAGAACTGACCACAACTTATTAGTCCCCGAACATGACCTAAAAGACATAGGAGCAGAACTTCACTACACGCAGAGGGGAGGAGACATCACGTTTCACGGTCCACACCAAGCCATCTTATATCCCATTGTCTCCCTTCGCAATATTGGACTTGGTGCCCGGAGTTATGTGGAGAAACTTGAGTTGACTATGATTGAATTGGCATCTTTATACGGTGTCAAAGCTTGCGCTGGAAAAAGGTGTGAGACGGGAGTGTGGGTAGGAGAGAGAAAGATTGGTGCTATTGGAGTCCGGATTTCGTCTGGGATTACTTCTCATGGCTTGGCATTTAACATGGATCCTGATTTGAGCTATTTCAAGCATATTGTGCCTTGCGGGATTGCAGATAAGGAGGTTACTTCTCTGAGAAGAGAGGCTGGTGTGGTGCTACCTGCTGAAGAAGTGATCCAGGAGCAGTTGGTTTCTTGTTTTGCTAGAGTGTTTGGTTACAGTGATGTTATTTGGAAGGAGAATGCATCAAACTTGTGGGGAAACCAAAGTAATGAATGAGTGGTTTCCACACTGTATCACCAAAATAGAGACCTGGATTATGTATTTGTGAAGTCTAAGCACACGACTTTGGAATAAAACTCCGGACATAACCCTGCCCAGAACCGTTCAATTCATGTAGAGCCATGTGCGCCGAATAGTTTCGGACAAGTTTTGTGTCCGTAGTTATTTTTTTAAAGTTGTGTGCGTAGCATTGCTTATGTGTTGCATTTCTCTTATCCCACTGTCATCATGCAATCCATATTCTCTTCTGCTTTCTTTAGTTCAGTTTCTCCTTAATTTAGGTCATCTCCAGATAAAAAAAGAAAAGAAAAGTGCGCATCAATCTGAAGTTCTTAACTAGTTCACCCAACTGAACTTGAAGTAAAGATGAACCGAAATTAGAAAGAGCAATTTGAGTAAACAATCACATAGTTATGACACTGGATGACTGGATCTTCTATTCACATCCATTTTTGGTTCAAATGAGGCCTTTCCAAGAAGAAATAACACAGGAATAACCTGAGTCACATAATAGTATGTGTGTGCATGAGCGAGCGCGAGTATAAAAGCGTCTGTGAATCACATCTTAAAGTACTAGTAGAATTCATGAGAGAGCTAATGCAGGCCATTCAAAGGAGGGTTGTGTTATTTTTCTTTTTCTTGTTATTTTTTGGTGGAAAAGTGTTTTTTTTTTTGTGTGTGTGGTAATGCCGAGTGTTTCGGAGAACCAACTTGCGTGCACTTCAAACTGGAATATTATTTGGTAGTCACGTGGTGTCCCAACACTCCTATCCACCACACATTTTGTGTGGAGCCAGTAAATGTACGGATCCCATGAAAATGTGGTGAATAAGGGTATTAAGCACCACGTGGCGGTACCCCAAGACCACTCAATTATTACTCCCTCGGACTAATTCTTACAAGCTTCTCCCACTGTGCCGATTTATTAGCTAGTCTTAATTTTCAGCAACTTTCTTTAGTTGTATTCCCTAATATGCCTCCTTCTTTGGGGCAAACTTTGTATGACGGATGCTTCTCGGAAGAAATTCCCTAGAAGTCGTAACTCTATTTAATTTTAATGCAGTACTTTTTTCCAAAAAAAAAAAAAAAAACCCTTCACTCTCTCTCGTTCTTTAGCTAACCCTATTTTGCTCAAAGAAGAGTTGCCCTCCATTGTTTATTCTTCTCCGTTTTGGCTTATCTACTAGCTACACTGGTCCTTATAAAATATACTGAGTTCCAATTTCGTCCTTACAAATTTTTATGTGTCAATTTTGTCCTCTTACTTTCTAACAAACCTAAGTGTTACCCTTCCGCTAGCTTCACGACGGAAATAGCTTATGTGGCTAACGGCTGAATTGAAAATCACTAAAAACACCCCCAGTATTATAAAAGGAAGGAGATCATGGATTACTATCTCAGTAGAAGTCAACTAATAAAATGATTCAGCACAGCCACACAGACAATCTGTGCACAGATTTTGTTGTGGGGACCATTACGGATCCCACACAAATGATCCGAGCCGTTCATTAAATGTAAAAAAATCTTTTCAAAGGTTCCTGCTAAAAATCAGCTCAATCCGATACCTATGGGTGCTCGATCCAATCATCTAACTTTTCATTCAGATTTCTAGATAATAAAAAGTTAAATGATTGGATCAAGCAACTATAGGTATCGGATTGAGTTGATTTTTTGCGGGAACTCTTGAAAAAATGTTTTACATTTAATGAATGGCTCGAGTCGTTTGTGTGAGCCCCACAACAAAATCTGTGCACAATCTGTCTGCGTGGACAAACTTATTTTATATCAAGAGCTAATCTTTAACAAAATAGAAATTAAAACCCCAATAATCTCCTTCTCCCCCTGTATTTCCATCCTCCACAACCATCATTTTTGTTTTACAAATCCCAAATCCTAGCATTTTCATCTCACTTCCTCCTTCCACATCTGCTGGCATGTTCTCCCTCTGCGAAGTCAAAAGGGATATAAACAAACCCAATTTCCATTACCCATAACTCAAACAGTTGAGTTCAATTCAACTCAATGTAGTTCTCATCTCTCCCTGATTGACTTTGGATTCCTATTCCCACACACACAAAAAAGAAGAAGAAAGAGGATTGACTTTGGAGTCTCATTGACCAGTCTTCGATGTACTTTTGCTTTCTCTTTTAAGGAATGTGACCATTTTCTTCCACGTTAGGATTGGATCTTAAATAATAGAACAATTAGGGCCCGATTGGATGAGGAATGATTCATCTCCCCGCATAACTCCTCCCAAAAATATTATTCCTACGCCCCTTCGCTTGGATAACTCATCCCCGCGTCCAAAGGCTTCCCAAACCAAGGATAAGAGTGGGTTTCACCTCCTCATTCTCCCACATAACTCATCCCACCCCTTTATACAGTGTTATACTCCATCCAATCGGGGCCTAAGAATATGCAAAATTTATAGTACATATTAGCGTAGAATAAAAAAAAATATTTGGACCAGAGATGGCATGTGCCACGTACACCTCTACCTCTAGTCTCTCTCTCCAAAGGTGGGTGGCAGGAGGATGCATGATGGGGTTGGTGGGTGCCAAATAAAAAATGCTTCCAAGTTGTTGAAAAACATGTTCTGTCTTCAATCACCTAAAGGAAGAGAAGATACCATAGAAGTTCTCTATGCTTCTGTTCTACTAATTGACTTAGAAGAAACAGACAACCTGGTAGTACCATTTCGTGAAACCAAATTAGGTGTCATTTAGTAGGATAAAGGAGTCAATTATGCCATAATCGTTGACAAATACAACAACCAATCATAAAAAAAAATTGCTCACAAGAAAGAAAATCTTGAGCGCAAATGGCTTTATTGTCAAGAAGTTTGACTCTTCCACCCGCTTAATATGTAATTTGTGAAATGTTTTGTCTCTATTAGAATTCAGAGTGAATGCCGAAGAGAGAGAGAGAGAGAGAGAGAGAGAGAGAGAGAGAGAGAGAGAGAGAGAGAGAGAGATGTAGTACAATTTTGGAGGCCACCTTAATTTGGAGAAGGTTGTAAATGCAGAATGGTGAAAAAGACTTGAGGAATTTTCTCCAAAAGATTATGGGTTGTGATCATGGGTAGTTTCCTTTTTGAACTGGAAAAAGGAAGTTTGCAGCCAACTTTATTTAGCTGTTTTTGTTACTCTTTCTAGACAAGAAATTTAAAAACGAAGAACAAGCACTTGTTTGGTGATTTGATCACCACCAAGGGTCGTAGCGTAATTGTTCATGGCTTACTCCCTAGTTGTTCAAATGGTCAAAGAGATTTGAGGTACGAGCCGTGGTGGGAGCGATGCCCCCTGAACTTTACCCTCTTGCGAAGCCTGGCTTTGTTCCATTAGCCATTGGTGGGACAATATTTGCTATGGCTTTTTAATCTCTTTCGGGCAGGTCTGCAGCTCTTATGACCATGCCCATAGGAGGGCTACTACCAGGGCGGATCCACGTTGAGCCCAAAAAGTGTTACGTGACCCCTTGAATTTTTCAATCTTGCAATTATACCCCCTATTGATCTACGATATATTTCATTTAACTCCTCAAAAATTGCACTAGTGTACCCCATTGACATTTAGAAATTACCAAATCCATCATACTTATAATAAGTCTCAAAAAGTACGAAATATCTATCAAAAATAACTCTTCCTTGGTTCTATATATGGTCGAACATTGATTGCTCTACTTTATACAAAATCTATTGATTAATACCGTGTTCTTGTAAGATTTAGAACTTTGATTCCTAATTTAATTGCTAGAAATTTCATTACAGGGTTTGATATGTTCAAATTCATGCGTTGATTGCATGTGAAATTTGTGATTGTCATTATAATCAGAAAACTCATATCTAAAGCCTCAAAAAGTTGGACCGAAAATAATTTTGTGCTTGATTGGGAAAAAAATATTTGGTGGTGAGTTATTTGGCAGCATGTGACATAAGTCACATGCGACATGTTATTGAGTCCTTCCCATGGAAGTCAATTAAGTTTTGCACATGATAATCTGATTTCCAAGTTCCAACCGACAAGGAAATGGGCAGAACACCTATTTGGAAAATATAGGTCCACACCAAATTGCACATAAAAAAAAAAACATAAGGTTTGATTCAGATCTAAAATGGTGTGCTGGAGATGATCACATAGTGTGATCACAAATGCTAGTGATGCTTAGTTATCACAAAGATTCGAGTCACGACAAATCAATGTTTACAAAACGGCAGCTCCTCTATACTTACCACTCGGTTTTATCCATCTAAAAGCCCGATGGGTTGACCATGTGTTGTTACTGTTGTATTACACTTCATCCCAAGTGTTCTTTGAATCAAGTCATGGCTGAAGTCTATCTCAGAAGGCTTGCAGATATCCTGCATTTTCTGGTCTGGCCAATTTGGCTCCTGAGTGGTTATGAACTCCTTAAAAAAAAAACTCCTTTTGACCGCGGCTAATTTATAGGATTAACCACTTGATAATCGCTCCCTACCGCAAGCAAGAGTCTTGTGGAATCTTTTGTCAGGCTGAACCAACATCCTTATAACTCTATATTCTTTGGTGATGCTGGTCAAAATAATCTTGTGGACTTATTATCAGAACCATTATTCTTCCATCACTATAATATACTAGTACAAATTGTCTATTATACATGTATTACTATTCTATGAATTCCACATGGTTTTCCAGACTTAGCACAAGCTACAAAGTACCATTGCCTTGCCTTCTGTTTATAAAAGGGGATCAGTACCACATTTGCAACAACCACCCACAACCCATTTCCATCATTTTCTCTCCAACCAAACAGTATTCTGCTATAACCCATTTCCATCATTTTCTCTCCAACCAAACAGTACTCTGCTATAACCCATTTCCATCATTCTCTCTCCAACCAAACAGTACTCTTTTGCTGCCATGAAGAACAGCCACAGAGCTCTGGCAGTTTTCATTGCCTTGATATTCACCCTTTTTGTTTTACACTCCTCATTTTTCCTTCATTACCAAAGCAAGACTGCTCATGCAGTAATTCTAGGAGAAAGAAGTGCACCAAGAAGACTTCTACTCTCTGCCTCTTCAAATTCTTTTGATACAAGCACGCTGAGGGGAGATGAAGTGAAGAAGACAAATGTTAAAATGGACACCACAAGTTTAAAACCCGAGCCGCCAAGCGGGCCGAACCCTAGTCAGAACAGATAGGAAGAGGAAGAAAATCTCTCTAGCTAGTTTTGTTTTTGTGGTTCGATTTTGTGAACCCTCCTATCCTCTTGCAGGGGCCAGTGGTTTTGTTTAGTTATTTTGTTTATATGGATCTTGTTTGTTAGTTTTGTGATAAGTTTCAGAGGAGAGATGATGGAAAGGTGTATCCAGAGGATTTTTTAAGAACATGTGAGGACTTAATTGCTAGTTCAAAGTCCAGAAAATAGCATCTTGTTTATTAGTATTACACAGGGATTTACATTCTGTGATTCTCCATAATTGTATTTGGTTATTTGCATTTCTTTGTGTCATTGGATAAAATTAAAGGGGAGAAGGAATGGACATTAACGAATGCCTATAATGTCCTCGCTTTTTTCTTTTCTTCTTTTTCCTAACTTAGAAAGTGAACGATTTTGATCAACAGTGGCGGCACCACACCATGGCAAGCGGGGTTACGTGACCCCGCTGAGTTTCAAAATACCCTTAGAGCAGGTATAGTTTTGAGGAGTATTTCGTAATTTTGCCCCAAAAGATAATATTTTTGCCCTGAAAATCCCATGGAATTTACAATTCTTGCTCTATTTGATTGTGACGTTGTGCAAAGAACTCAACGTTTTTCCTCTCTCCACAAAGTCTACGAGTCTCTATACTCTATACTCTGTTCTTCTCTCTCTATAGACAAAAGCAAACATGGGCTCTTACAAAGACAAAAGCAAGCATAGACTCTTGCAAAGACAAAAGCAAGTAGTCAATTTCTACAAATAACAATTTTCCTTAGCAATGGTAGATGAGTTTTGTTAATATACTAATATGAATAGTTTCTACTCTATATTTTTCATTTTCGTATAATTCAATTCCTTATCTGATTTTTACGTACGAAAAATAAATTATATGTGTGGTAGATATTTGACCCCACTGCAACCAAATTCTGGGTCCGCCCCTGTTGATCAATGAAACTTACCTCAAGAAAGGTCACAAATGGCGTAAAGTAGTCCATCAAGTGGACTACAGAGGATCTAGCTCAAAAGAAAAACCACTACAATTCAAAAGCCTATTTACCCTTACGGACGATTATACTTGTTTCCAAACAACCCCTAATTGAACTTCTTTTTGGAGACATCTTTCATTTTTTCCTTTTCATCGTCCTACATGGAAAAGTAGGCCGATTGTCCCGAGAGCAATTTTGTTCGCCTTGAGATGTTGTGTTTATTGTTTTTTTCCCCGGTATAGGGAAGGTCAGCGTCTGTTAAAGATTGACTTAGTTGACCAATTGACCCTCCAATCTGAGTGGGACACGAGGCACCTTCACTGCGCGACAATTGGTGCCCGAGACCACGACATGTGGCTTAGTAGTAAAAAGTGATTTTGGACCTCCGCCACTTGAGCAACCAACGTGGCGCTCACAGCAAGGTATGACCGTGGGGGAAACCCTGCGAGAGCCAGGAAGGGTACGAGCCTTGACTGTAACACCCCGATTTTCTAAGAAATTTCGGAAGCATTAATATATTATTCTTAGCGTAATAACATCTTTTTATTACAAACCATGGATCAAAATCTCCTTATTACAACTTGGAATGAGGTTAATATGCTCTACCCCACATGTACGGATCAAGGCCCTTGGTGACATGACGTCACAGAGCAATGACTCAGAGCACTCTAGTTCTAATACGGATCCCAAGCGAATTCTTGCTCAGTCTCCGTCCCTGGAATATCTCTTGAGATGAACTGCTCCAAACTAGGGTCCTGTTCTTCTATGCCGTCACTACTTGCAGCTTCTGGAAAATTGATCGCCGAAGCAATCGATTTACCAGGATACGAACGTATCCGTGAGTAATAAATCACCCAGTAGATACCCCTAAATCCACAACCCATAAAATACAAGCAATAATATAATAATGAGCATAAAAGCATAAAGTTACAACAATGAGGAGCATATTATGAATTATCTTGTCTTCAAGTGATTTCTAGATTTCTCTACCATGAGAAATAATCCTCCCAAACAACCTCTGAACCATGGCGACTCTGCCGATTTACCCTCTCCTTACTTGCCCAGCCTGGGGTCCCAGACGAGTAAGACCAAACTATATGCCGGGTCAAACTCGGCTGTACCATCACAAGGAGCGAATGATAACCAACCAACCGCGAGAAATGATACCCATACTCCGGTTTCATCCAATAAATCCACCCCCGGAATATTCGGAAGATAAATCCAACAATGCCATGTTCAGGGTTCGCAAGATGATAATCCACCGGTCTTTAACCACAAGTGCCGATACTGACGACCATTCTTTCAGGAAACCCACGGTCCTCGGCCACTTTGGTTATCTTCTGACTGTAACGTCACAACTGTGACTATTTCACTTTCCCTAGGGATTTAACGTCTAATTAATTTATTCCAATGTACGAATACCACCCGGGGTACCTATTGTCCAATTTCTATGTTCACGTAGCAACAATAAGGCAATAACATCTTATCGAAATTCATAAAATTCGTTTCCACAATTTTATTATCTTTAATTTATTAAAACGTCCTTTTTTTATAGTCTTTTAATACTTTATTTATTATTGGTAATATAACTAGTTTATTAACTATAATGAAAAATTAGTAACTTTTATGATTTTATAAAATAGTCCACTTATTACTAAATAGTTTAAAATAATTTCTTTTTAAAATTAATCACAAGGATTGTTTTTTTTATTTATAAATATTTAATCACAAAGATAGTTTTTTTTTGTTTTATAAATATTTACTTTAAATATTATTCTTTCCTTAATGATCATAATTAGGAAATATATTCTTTTTCTTTTTGTGCAACATACTAAATTTTAGTAGGATAAGGGAAACCATTGCATTAAGTCTTTATTTTTATTTATTTTTTTTGAAAATCCTATTATTAGTTAACAAGATTTATTAATCTATCGATTTATCCTTAACGTAATTTGAAGAAATATTTTATTACCACTTATAATATTAAGTTAATATTATAAATACCTTTTAACTACTAATTTCTTTTCTAAAATTACTAAATAAAAATATTATTAATTTAAAAACTTTTCTTTTTCATTACTCGATCTCAATATATTATATGGGTAATTATTAAGTGGTAAGAGAAATTTGAGCACAATTCTAAGCCTTTTATATGAAAAAAAATATTGCCAATAATCCACTTAGGCTCCGTTCCGCAACTCCAAATAAGTACTTATTTTGCACCATATTAAAGATCTCAATGAGATCTATCAAACAAGATCCATAGTGATAGGAAAATTATTTGCATAAGCACATGATTTTTGAGCTTGAAATTGCTATCAAAATGGTGAATTATGCAGAAAACGGACAGCAAGCTATATTTTCCGTTTGGGATTATTTCAAGCCCTAATAACACGTCAAAACTACTCTTTTATACTTAGGGAGAGTGGGAGAAGAGGTACATACGTTCGGTTTTGGTCAAAACAAACTTTAAACGAGTTTTTAAGTTTTTTGGTTCGACGGAGAGAATGACCGGAAGGCGGCTGTTGGGCTCGGTTCTGGGGTATTGGAGGAGGGTTCTGAGGTGCTAGATATGGGTATGGAAGGTTTTTTTTGGATAAGCATGGGTATAGAAGGTTAGAAGAGTTAATTCGGAGTTTGGGGTGGTGCAAGGTGAAAACCCACTGTTCTCTCTCTAAACCTCCATGGTTATGGAGCTCAAGGTTTCACTCTCCTACCTATC
Organism: Rhododendron griersonianum; assembly: GCA_018127125.1. Classification (NCBI taxonomy): domain Eukaryota; kingdom Viridiplantae; phylum Streptophyta; class Magnoliopsida; order Ericales; family Ericaceae; genus Rhododendron; species Rhododendron griersonianum. Next base: position 45,312,808 of record CM030788.1, read on the forward strand.
TACTGGTTTTCTGAAGAGACAGAGTTTTGAGAGAGGTAAGGAGCTGTGGTTCGGATTGGAGAGGGGGGTGATATTTTTATAGAGAAGTTGGAGAGGAAAAGAGAGAAGAGGAGAGGGATGGTGACCGGTTGAGGAGGTGAGGAGAGGAGCTGGTTCCAGCTGGTGTGGCAGGAGCAGAAGAGGGAGAGGGAGAGGGGGGGGGGGAGAGAGAGAGAGATTACGGCAGAGAGATGAGAGAGAAGAAATCTGGTGAAAGATTTTGAGGGAAAATAATCCAGTGCGAACGAGTGTAGGAATTGGTACGGATGTATGCAATAAATAAGCCTCGCAGTATTTGATCGATCGGTTCTCGGTTTCGAAAAATTCTAAGAATTTAATAGCAACGTTACAAAATCATTTCGATGCTAACTGCGGACTTGCTTAGTGAAAAAGTAATCTCGATTATCATAGAATTTTTTTTTTTAAAATTTTCGAAAACTCGATTTGATTTTAAGCAGTCCTTAACTAACTAATCGGAATTTAATTAATTAAAACAAGAAAAGCTAATATTACAGAATTTTTTTTATTTTATTGAAAATTTCAGAATATTACACTGACGCACCAAAAGGATATCTCCCATGGCTCTGGGTAACCCGAGCAGGGGTAGAAGGCCATATAGAGGAGAAAGACGTTGGCGTAGTCCTTAGGAAGGAGAGAGATGGATGAGAGGCCAATGTATAGACTAGCGCGTCCCTAGAGTCAAAGGGGAGAGAACACGAAAGAGGCCGTAACCATCTTAAGGACCCAAACACTTGAGTCTGCTTCGACTGTTGTGGCTGGGACTGACGGGCCCTTTGAGGCTTGGTCATAGTATTGACATGACTAAACAAGCCATGACCTTGCCCTTAGAGGAATAAAGAGAGATCTAGTGATGAGGTGGCTTGAAAAGGAGAAGGATTCAGTGTAAGAGGGGGAAGAGTCTGGGATGCTCAAGACCCGTGCGAGGATGTGTCACCCTCGTGGTAAGGGGTACGGAAGAGGTCACGTGTTAATATTTCATACAGATATCTAGTGCCTGTGTACTCGCCCCAGAATCCAGATGTCTATAAATATGAGACATTCCCCTCATATTTAACCAGAGACAGTTGACAAGATATTTATCTAGAGAGAAAAAGTTGATGAGTGCTGATTTCAAGAGAGGAGAATATTCTGTCTTTGGCATCCTTATTGTCTTTCTCCTCTGTAAGTTCCTTATTTGTGGTTGGCTAATTCCGTGACGTTTTTGTGTAATTGAAACCCTATGTAATCGCTAGTTAGTTATTTTAGTGTTGCGGTTGAAGTTTAGCTAGTAATCAGAGTCTCAACCGAAGTGCCCTTGTTTGTATTCCTGCGGCGGACAAGCGAAATTCATAGAGCATTAAAGGACCACTCGAGCAAGCTGCCCCTTGTTTCCTAAGCTGCCCCTTATTTCCTTTTCCTGCAGCGTGCACCACTCGAGCAAGCTATGCTGGATTGCTAGGTCAAAAAATATCTATTTAAAGCAAGTTATGCTTTCAGAATATGGCACGGCAGCCACAAAGTTTTGGAGAAAAAAAATTTCGTCAAATTCACTGGAATAATTTGTGGGTCGATTGCTTGAGAGATTTGATGAGATATTAAGATCTATACACTTACATAATCTCTCTCAAGGTGTTTTGTTCATTTTCTACATCATGCCGGGTTCTTTGAAGGAGTTCAAAGGCGATTGGAGGTTGGTCTAAAGGAGGAGTCCTGCGTAGATCAAATATTCGAGGAGTCGAATACGAAGGAGTATTTATTAGAGCGGTTCATGAGGAGTCAGCAAAGAGATTCTTAGCCAATATTGAGGAGTCATAGCGTGGTTGTAAGAACTCTCTGTTTCCGCGTTTTGCGTATAGTGCTCTCTTCCCTCCCGTGGTTTTTTCCCCGTCTTGGGGTTTTCCACGTATATCTCTGTGTGATGCCTGCTTCTTTATTTATTGCGTTTATTATCTTGCATAATCACATAGATTAGGGTTTGATTAAATTAGTTGGTTAATTTAATTTGTTCTCCGTAGTAGTAAATCTCGAAGTGATCCGATCTTGGTTTTTCATCCTCGGATTTTTGAGCCAACCTCTCTCACGCGCACACACAGATTGCCATTGTCTATTATGTGCACCCTGCCTTCTCCATCACCCCCAAGAGGTCACTCCACTTCTCATATCTTACCATTGATCATCCTTAACTCTCTAGCATTATTATTTGTCAAAGAACATTTGACTCTGACTTCGAACCTCTCTTACAATTGGCAACTGTATATTGTGTTCATATTTATTTGTTACGAGACTATGCAGAAATTCAAGGATAATGATGAGTGCTTGATTTATTTCTGTAAATTCTCGACTCAAAAATTGATTTTTTGGATCGAACACTTGCTTTGCTGGTATGTTGAATGAGTTGAATGTTTACATGATCTTCGAACAATCGATTTGAATGTAAACGATTTTAAGCATCGAAGCGAGACTCGAAATGAGCACGCGCTCACCAGGATGAACAATGCGAGGAACAAAGGGATTCGATTCTGTCTAGTAGAGTGACAAAATGGAATGTGAAGTCCATTCCTAGCAATTTTTCGTGTCCATCTCGATAATCGGAATCCTTTTATTTATAGAACTCATCGAAAATATTCATTGCAAAAAAAAAAAAAAACATTTGCCTTTAGCTTTTTTCTTTTTTTTTTTGGGCAAATTGATAAATGAATAAACATATGAGTCCTGCTATTGGTACCAACGGTACCATACCAAAAATGGACCGACGACTGCGGGCCAACTCTGGCCACTGAACGGCCGATCCGAACTGTCCAAAAATTCTAAAATTAAAAAAAACGAGGGGGCACTGTTTCTAAAGTGGATAAATGGAAGCAAAGTGAATTTACCTGAATTTGGAGCAACAATTCAGGCTATGAAATTCTTGTGTAGGACCCCCACTTCCAGTTTGTAGCAACCACTATTTATCGGAGACTCGGAGTTTGCTCTCTTGGGCTCCGAATTCTATACTCTCATCACAAGAATCCCATATTAAGGTCCAAATGTATATAGGCTAGAGGAAAGGATCTTTCTTGAATATGTTTACAGAAAAGCTATTGGTACCGACGGGTACCATATCGAAAATGGACCGACGGTCGTGCCGGGCCAACTCCGACCACCAGACGGCCGATCTGAGCTGTCCAAAAATTCTATAAAAAAACCCGAGGGGACCTACGCGAGAATCAACGGCATCCGATTTGTGTAGATGCTCGATTCAAATTCCCTATTTTTTCGTATATAACCCCATTTTTTTGTATATATATGTATATACGAAAAGATGGGGTGTTTGGATCGAGCACCTATACACATCGGATGCCGTTGATTCTTTAGTGGGCCCCCTCATTTTTTTTTTAGAATTTTTGGACGGCTCGGATCGGCCGTCCGGTGGCCGGAGTTGGCCCGGCGCGGCCGTCGGTCCATTTTCGGTATGGTACCTGTCAGTACCAATAGCAGGACTCCATAACATAATGAGTGCAATGTACAGTAGCTGTTTGATGAATTCCCTGTGAGACCATGACTAACCCACATTGCCATTTCTGTGCTTCTTTGTTGCTCTTTTTGGTTTTGTCAATTGCTAGTGATCTCAATTCCTTCATAGGAAGACTAAAGATATTTTCAGTATGGTTAAAAGATTAAACACTCATGGTTATGGTTTTTTGAACTGAAGAATTTGTTGGGTATCTTTGTAAGAGGGTGAAGATCCATTGCTGTGATGAAGATCAAGTTAGTTCTCTTAGACAGCTTAGGATATAGGCCTTAGTTTCAGGAAACGCCTAACTTGGAGGCGCTCCCACACGAGAAACGCGAATCCCCGCTTCTCAGTCAGAAACGCAATGGGAGTGCGCTCCCTTTGAGACGGGATCGCGCTCCTAAGGGAGATGGGAGCAGGATGAAGATGGAGAGAGAAGATCACAGATCTGCCATTACCGTTTCATCTTCTTTCCCTGTTTTTTCGATTTTGCAGAGAGAGAGAGAGAGAGAGAGGGGGGAATATGATGAGATATGTTGTTGACAGCTTTGTAAATGTTTCTTCTAAACGTGTAGGATCGTTTCATTTTCTTCCCCTGTTTTTGAGAAATTTTTCAGTGCCGAGTGGGTAGGGCCACGTGGTGACTTGCACGATCTCGGCTGTCCAACGAAGGTTTGGACTGTCCAGATCTGTTCGGCTGCCGAAGGGTATTTTAGTCATTTCATACTTTAAAATTAGCCGAACAGATCTGGACCGTCCAAACCTTCGTTGGACGGCCGAGATCGGTGCAAGGCACCACGTGGCCTCCTACCCACTCGGCACTAAAAAATTTCTCCCTGTTTTTTCAATTTTGGAGAGAGAGAGAGAGGGAGAGAAAGGGGAAGACGAAGAGATACAATATATATGTTGTTCACTTTACTCCTTTACTTGTAGATGGTACATCTGTACAGTTGGAAAGTAAATTGGAGTTTTATGTACAGCTGTATAGTTGGAAAGTGGAAAAGTGAATTTGTTTTGGTAGTGAAGTGAAATTATTTTTGGCTAGTGATTTTGCCACACCCTTTTTGGTTAACGCTACACCCTACAATTGTATTTTTGGTGTAAAAATATACATACAGGGTGTGGCGTTAACAAAAAAGGGTGTGGTAAAATCATTTCCCTTATTTTTACGACTGACTTCTCCTCTTTTTCATGGGTAGTGAGCAATAAAAAATGAGCTAAAATCAAGTTAATCACAATATTTCAATTTTCTATTATATACTCATGCTTTAATATATATATATATATAGTCGCTCTCAAACTAAGGAGCTTCTTGCTACCTTCGCTCCCCCGCCTCCGCTTCGTGCAACTAAGATATAGGCCCAAGATTGCCTCTAAGTCAAGTAATGCGTCTGCGGGAACAAGAGTGCCAAAGTGTCTTTCGAAAACATCCCAAACTACTGAAATTCGCGAGAGCGAGAATTGAATACGTGGGTGTAGAGGGAGGTGATAGGTTTAGGCCTGAAGTATTATGTGACGAAGGGTTGTCTACAAGTGGAATTGTGATAGGTTAAGGGTAGGAATAGATTCCAGAGTAAGGATACTAGTAGAGGCAGAAGAAAAGTCGCATGGTGTGTAGAAGGGGAAATACTTTTAACTGGTATAGTTTTCAAAACTGGCAGGTTGGTTAGATTTTCAGATTTGATGCGGTTGAAAAATTCAAGGTAGTGACTAGCTTAGGGATTTATTAGCTAGCCGTGTCCCATAGGTAAAGAATTTGGACTTGGTCACAGCTTGATTTGGAAGTAATTAGGGCTGAAATATTTGGTAGAGTTTTTGCGCAAAAACGAAAATTTGATGAAGAAGAAAAAAAAAACAAAAATTTGATGAAGAAAAAAAAAAACGAAAATTTTACGAGTTCGCTTTCGAAGGCTGAAGCTCAGGGCTGGCCTCGGCTGAACAAGCTCAACAGACTTGGGTTTGACCAGACGAAGCTCAGGGCTGGCCTCGGCTTAACAGGCTCAACAGACTTGGGTTTTACCATACTTATTAATCATACCAAATGGTCCACTTTTTGTAAAATTGGTGCTGTTTGGTTGCATTAACTTCACCAAGACTAACATTGCAGTCGTAGTATTATTTCCCTTCATCCTTGGAAATTTCAGCATTAAGACTGCCATCTTTTATTGAACCCATGCCCAGGATTTCAACAACAGTTCAATCAAACGCGTGAAGTACAATAACGGTTGCCGAAACTTCTGTTGGGACTCTGAATGTGATTTTTTGTGACCGGATTAAGTTGATTGGAATCTTCTTTATGTTTTTCTAGTTTGATTTTCTTAATTATCTGAGGCAAAGGCGGATCCAATGTAGGTACATGAGGGTTGACCCTTCGGATTTGTTAATAAATAATATATACGTTGCCAATTTTAAATAACGATTATTGGTGTAGTGGTGAGAAATAACCCTTCACAAGAGGTCAGTGGTTCGAAACTTGCTTTCTGCCTTTTTGCTCCCTTTTTAACAAAGGATTTCAAGGGATTTCTTGCTCAAATAAATAAACAATACCCTGTATAATAAAATGTTAGTATGATTAAAGATATTTGACTTTGTTTCAATTTTTTCCTTTTACTTATATTCAATTTTAAAAGTACTAGCATGGACATTTTTGAAAGTTGATTATGACTGTAATTATAGGATGATATATACTTTTTTCGTATTCTTAGCAATTTTTTTTTTGTCCATTACATGATCTTAATTAAAAAACAACAATTTTACAACAAAGGTTCAACTTTATTTAAGTGATTTTTATCTTTTTCACTTATTGTCAAAAAAATTATCGATGACCCCATATTTAAGGTTTACCTTGGGCTTTGAAATTTAAGGGCCAACTTTGTACTCGAAAGGTGACCCCTCTATATGAAATTCATGGATCCGCCACTGCTCTGAGATGTAATAACATTCAAAAGAAACCCCAAGGGATTTGGCCAAGTGGGCATGAAAAAACAAATAAGTGTTTGTCTTTTATGAGGTTGCATGTTCGAATCCTACGGAGGTCAAACATTCCAAATCTTGGGGCCAATGGAGGGTTTACCTGATCGTTAACTTCAGAGCTCCGAAATTAGTCGAAATGCGTAAGCTAGCAAGAAGATCCGATTATCAAAAGTGAGCGACATTCAAAAGTAGGGACCAATGACCAGCTACATTGAGAAGCATTCAAAAGTAATGACTCCCTAAAAATGAAAGGAGACGTGGGGGTGTTTGGATCCTTCATTTTCTCATTTTCCATTTCTCCTTTTTCCATTTTAGGTGTTTGCATGGCTGCTTCTCCCCAAAACCCATTACTTCAAAACCCATTTTCAGATTTTAAAGATGGAGAGCAAAAGGCAAAATGTGCTCCGGAGGAGCTTTTCCCATTTCCATTTTCCCATTTTCTTCTCTCAGTCTACCAAAAGACATCTATACCCTCACCTTTGTGGGATAATTCCTCAATACCCTATGTTTGTTCTATTTTAAAATGTTTAGATTCAATTTTTGTACAGTTTTTTTTAATCCGAATTTTTGGAATGTTTAAAGTTGTATGTTTGGTTTTTCAATTAGTTTGATTTAACTTAATTATTATTTTAATTTAAAAATCAAAACATTATTGGTGAAAAAGTAAGAGCAAATAATAATTGAAACAATAAAAATATAATTAAAAAAATAGTGTGACACTTTCAGTTAATGAAGAATAAGCCATTTCAAAAGAAAATTTTAAAAAAATTGATTAAAACATTATTTATATACATTATACACCATTATTAATAACTTGGGCAATATAGTAAAAAACCAACCCATAATTCATTTTCATTCCATATCTCCCAAACACTACTCATGCTGTAAAAAGCATTCTGCACATATCATCCAAACACTTTATCAAAATTAAAATACATTTTGACCACAATCCAAAAAGCCAAAAAGTCAAAAAGCTGAAAATGAAAAGCCAAAAAGTAGGCTCCCAACACCCGAGTTTCCTTCACTCAAACTTGTGGATTGACTCCGAAAGTCTTTCCCTTTCCCTCTCACCTTAAACTCTTCTCTTTCCTTATATACTGTATGAGCTAATTTACTTCCTTGCTCTCAAATCTAGCAATGTCTTATCCTCTTCTTCATACTCTCTTCTGCTTCCTATTATTGCTGCCATTTTCTACCGTTGCTCAGACTAACGGAACTGTAGACGTCGGTGCATCTATCACAGCTGGTGACAATTCCAGCACCCCATGGCTATCCGCTTCTCAAGATTTTGCATTTGGGTTTAAAAAACTCCAAGATAACAATCTCTTCTTGCTCTCCATATGGTATTACAAGATACCCGACCGAACCATTGTTTGGTATGCAAACGAAGGCGTTCCGGTGTCAGCTGGATCGAAAGTAGGGATAACCGCGGGCAAAGGGCTAGTGCTCAGTGACCCTCAAGGCAGAGAGTTGTGGAGTTCCACTCCCATTCGTAACCTAGTTGCTCATGGCTTTATGAACGACACGGGCAACTTTGAGCTTGTTGATGGGGGTTCGGTTAACGTATGGGAGAGCTTCAAAGACCCGACGGACACCTTGTTGCCTACGCAGATCATGGAGTCTAGAGGGGTCCTTTTTTCTCGACAGTCGGAGAAGAATTTCTCCAGGGGAAGGTTATTTTTAGAACATTTTGATAGTAGTCTTGTTGTTTTATGATTATTGAGCTTTATTAGGATTTAAGTTACAAAATTAAACATGGTTTATTATCATCATTTTTCATGCTCTGTGATACGATTGCCGCATATTTTCTCTATGTATGGATCTACTAACAAGGGGGATGTGACTTGATTTATGCATTCGATCAAGAGAGAGAAATATATACAGAAACAATGAGAAAGCAAGAATTTTGAAAAAGGGGTCTTTTTCACTAATTTCTATATCCGTGAGCAACTCTTTTCTGACTTCATATTCTCGTGATGGAAGTGAACACAAAATGATGAAGGTTTGTGAGAGCACTTGAGTTGAATTTTGCAGCGGGTGCACTTCGTCTGGACCTTCACACTGGGAGGAACATCCGCTTTAGACAGCGTTTACACACCTCCCGGCTCCGATTCTCACAAGCATGATCTTTCTTACTAGTTACGTGCTTATAGGGCCGGCCCTAGGCGCAGGTCCACCAGGCGACTGCCTAGGGCCGCCACTTTTGGGCCAGAAAATTGGGCCCCCAAATAGCATTATATATTAAATATTTTCTACATGAATTGTTTTACAACTACCATAATGTGTTACGGTGGTAAGCCGCTTGTTTAGGGAGCATGGGATTGTGAGTTTGATTCCCGTCCCAATCAAAATTTTAACACAAAATTTTGATTCCTATGCAAAAAATGGGTATTGAAACGAAGCTCTAGAGTGTCAAACTCACGACCTTTGGTTCTAAAGAGAGCATTAATGTTTTGCCACCAAACTACAAGGCTAATTTGTTTTCTCCATAAAAAAATAATAAATATACTAGAAAATGAGAGGCCCCATTTTCAAATCTTGCCTAGGGACTAGGGCCTCGAAAATCTCACGGCCGGGTGCTTCTGGATTATTATGTGTTTGGAATGGATAATTATTTGGCCCTTCATAGTCTTTTGATGGATATTTACAATGGGAATAAATTTTCTTGACAGGTTCCAGCTCCGCCTGCTCGGAGATGGGAATCTCGTGCTTAATACTAGAGACTTGGATACCAATTTCGCTTATGATGCTTACTACTGGAGCGACACTTATGATGGTGTTAATGTTACAAATCGTGGTTACCAAGTTATCTTCAATGAGACAGGATATATTTTTGTATTGAAAAGAAGTAACCAAAGAGTAGTACTCGGACCAACAACTGTACTCCCATCTGGTGACAACTACTACCGAGCAACTCTCGATTTTGATGGGGTTCTCACACTGTACTATCATCCAAAGACTGAAAATGCCAATCCGAAAACTTGGACTGCTTTGTGGTTCGAGCCGGATAACATTTGTGTTGGTATTATAGCGAGTCAAGGTAGAGGAGCTTGTGGCTTCAACAGCATATGCACAATAGATGATTATAAAAGGCCTAATTGTTCGTGCCCTGAACGTTTTTCGTTGCTTGATCCAAACGACAAGTACGGAGACTGTAAGTCAAGTTTCACACCAAGCTGTGAAGAAGATGACCACAAGAGTTCCAACGGAGATCTCTATGACTTGTCAGTGTTAATAGATACTGATTGGCCTCTGTCTGACTCCGCGCAATTAAAGCCTTACAGTGAAGAGATGTGCAGAAATGCTTGCCTCCAGGATTGTTTCTGCGCTGTTGCTATTCTGCGGGGTGATAGCTGCTGGAAGAAGAAGCTGCCACTTTCTAATGGGAGGAAAGACAGTGTTGTTAATGGGAAGGCTTTCATGAAGTTCAGGAAAGGCGACCTAATGAGAAAAGGTATGCTTTAAAACAGCAATATACTTTCTGTCTTCCTTACAAAATTAGGATTTTTAGTACAAATACTAACTTAGGCATCGGAGGGTCTTTGCCGATGATAGGCAAAGGTGTGCTCACCCGTGTTTGTGGTTGCAAGGTTTAGGGTTCCGGCGAAGCTGTCATGTGCTGTTTGATCTCAAAGAGTGTGGTTCTAATTAAAAAAGATTTTTCCCTTTACAATTGACACCGTCTATGGGAAACAAAGTAGCTCCTTGAGATCCACGCAATGACAGAACCGGACCCTGAGACTTTATTAAACCTGGGTGGAGGCGGGGATAAAATCCCACCGCCGGCTCCGAAAAAGCCGCCATAAGGAAAAGATAAAGAAACGGCCAATACGAGGAAACCCCGTTCACGCTTCCGGCCCACGAAGATGCGGAGGAGAGCCAGAAGTCGGGGGGAGTAAGAGAACAAAAGACAGGCCTCTGTCTCTACGAATAGAGAGACAAGAGAAGTCCTATAAGCATTCTGAGAGCGTTTGGGATTGTGATGACATTCTCGAGCGGAAAGAGCGCGAATTGGAGGTGTACGCCAGGCGAATGAAAAGATGCGAGCGAGAGATACAGGAACTAAAGAAAAGGGGGACCTATGTGGAAAGGTCAGAAGAAACGCGGAAGTATCAAAAGCTGGACCGAACTTCCGAAAAGCTAGCATAGGAGAGGCTCTCCCACGAAAAGAGGGAAAGGAGTCTGACCCCGGACGAAAAACGATCAAGGAGGCATCACCGAGATAGGTACGAAAGCTCAGACTCGGACTGGGAAAGGGAGGAGAAGCGCAGGACTGAACAGAACAAAGAAGGAGCCACGATCACTCGGGACGCGGCCTGCAGAGCCCTCAGCAAACTTATAGCCTCTCCCCTCTCCAGCCGATTGTAGAGTGCGCAGCTTCCCAGCAGGGTGAAACACAGTGCGTTCGTGTCGTACGAGACGAACACGGACCCTGTGACTCATATCCAGCACTACCATCCGGCCATGTTCATGTACGACGGAGATGATGCCATCATGTGCAAGATGTTCCCCTCGAGTTTGAGGAAAGTGGCTTTGGCATGGTTCCACCAATTGGAGCCGAACTCGATTAGAAGTTGGAGACAACTCTCCGAAGAGTTCACCGCTCGGTTTTTGATTAGCCGAGCTGCTCCAAAAACCTTCGAGGTGCTCTCCTCTAGAACCGTATTGTGTCGTGTCCGGCTAGAACCGTATCGTGCCGTGCCGTACCCGTCCAGTTTTCATACTGTGCCCGTCTAAAACCGTGTCGTGTCGTGCAGTGCTGGCCAACTTTCGTGTCGTGCCGCCCACTTCCGTGCTCGTGCCCACTAAGACCGTGCCGTATCGTGCCGTGCCAGACCAAAACGGTGCTTGTGACGTGCTGTGCCGCTCCGTGCTCGTGCCGTGCCCGCCCGGTCCATTTGACACCTCTAGACAAGAGGCTGATGCAGGAGACTTTCTGCCGTTTTACTCTTTATTCTAACTTTGAGCAAGAAGTAGCGACGTGTGGATGCTCTTAGCATTGGCATGGATCTTGGAGTGGAAAGTTTGGTTCTGAAATGATCACTTTCTTAAGAAAAAACACGGATTTGACCTTGCTGTCAGACAACAAGCAATGGATGCCAAATCCACCAACTATTTGACTTTACTTGTAAATGAGTGGCATGACGGGCTTGGCTGTCCTTTTTTTACCGTTTGAGAACCGAAAAATAGGATGATTGGATTGAGCACCTACACATATCGGATGAATCTGAGCTCTTGCAAGTCCACTCGGAATTTTTTTAATTTTTTTTTGAACAACTCGGATCATCCGTGCGCTGTTTGTGGCCGTGGTCGGTGGCTCTTGTCGGTTTCTTTGGCATTACCGAAAAAAGGAGGTGCATCTCATATTGGGAGAAAAGGGTAATGGGGTCAATTTGCCTCAACAACCTGTTGGGAAAATTTCGGCAGTCACAAGACATTCCAGAGAACAGTTTCTTTATCAAAGATAAAATTACAAGAACAAACCAAATTACAAGATGCAAACTAGTTTACAGAAAAATGAAGAACGAGATACAAACAGAATCTTGGATTGAAACCGAGTCCTGTGTTGAACCACAGTCTCCTTAAGAAAGATTCGCCCCTACCGTGGGTGTTGTAGGTTGCTTCGGCGACTTTCTCCCAGGGTTAGCTCGGTTGGACCGCTAGCCGTCGGAACACCACCGATGACCGCCTTGGCGAACTGACTACCGCCTGCCTCTCTCTCTCAAGAACGAAAATCAGAATATGATAGATGGTTGCGAATTTGCTTGTGATTTCTCCAAGAACGTGAGCCTCCTTTTATAGGGGAAGGAGGCAGAAAAGATGAAATGCTGCCATTATTCTGCCAATGAATTCTGTCAATGAATTCAGCCATTGAAGAGGGAGGTTATGGGAATGAATTCACAATCATGGAGGGGTTACAGAATCCACACATCAATACGTCTATTGATTGTGGTGCGTCCAGATACAACGAACCCGGTTCATGCTCGGTTGCCTCGAGAGACCCTCCGGTAGCCCCGATTTCATTCATCTGAAATTCCGTAAAATTTCCAACAATCCCCCCATGAATGGAATTGGCAGGCATACTGATGCAAAGTACAAAGCTGATCCGAGAGAGCGGCAACGGATAATTCCTGCATAGGATAGGTGGCTTTTGGCCTGGAACCTTCCCTTGTGATAGCCTATCGGGTTTACTGGCAGACTAGTGTGCGGTCCCGCTTTGAACTATTCCGCCGCTGATGTAAACCGAGACAACAGACGTCACGCAGGACTTCTCCTGACGTAGTTCAGTTCTCACTGTTGGGTTCATTTTGGCCATGACACCCACTTCCTGGTTCTGCGAGTATTTTCTCGAGAATTTTTGCCACAATTCTCAAAGAAGCTGCCCCACTTCATACTAACATAGGTGACCTTCCTGTAAGGGTATCCTGTTATACCCTGCCTGGCAACCCAGCGCATAGGAGTCATTAAAAGCAATGCTTAACCTCTTTCATTCGCAGGTATCACTGTTCTACACCATAGGAATGGGCAGGAGACCGAATCTCCTCAGTGATCGTTCTCGGCTACTCGCGAAAGATAGTCTCATTGAACCTAGATCTTGGGATCTCCAGTCAACTAGGTTGGCTACCTCCACGGTAACTATGAGCGTAGTGGCTTTAGCCCCATTCCTTTCGATGCTTGCTCAACTAACTCTCGGTTTAACCCTTTGGTTAACGGATCCGCAATATTGTCCTTTGACCTCACATAGTCAATAGCGACAACCCCACTAGAGAGTAGTTGTCTAATGGTATTATGTCTACGTCGTATATGTCTAGACTTACCATTATACATATTACTCTGTGCCCTACCAATTGCAGATTGACTATCGCAATGGATACTAATCGGTGGCACAGGTTTCGGCCATCTTGGAATATCCTCCAAAAACTGACAGAGCCACTCGGCCTCCTCCGCCGCTTTATCCAGAGCGATGAACTCTGATTCCATTGTTGAACGTGCTATACACGTCTGTTTGGAGGATTTCCAAGAAATAGCTGCACCACCAAGTATAAAGACATATCCACTTGTGGATTTAGAGTCATTCATATCTGATATCCAGTTCGCATCACAATACCCTTCTAGTACTGCTAGATATCTGGTGTAGTGCAATCCCAAATCACGAGTATACCTTAAATAGCGCAGAACCCTGACTATTACTTTCCAGTGATCACGACCTGGATTACTCGTGTATCTGCTTAGTCTGCTGACTGAGTAAGCTATATCGGGCCTTGTACAACTCATTAAGTACATCAGGCTCCCAATTATCTGAGAATACTCTAATTGAGATATGCCTTCCCCCCCATTCTTGGATAAATGCAGGCTTAAATCCACGGGGGTTCTTGCGATACTTGAATCAGACGAGTTGAACTTCTCAAGAATCTTGTCAACATAGTGTGTCTGAGACAACGCAAATCCAACAGAAGTTCTGGTGATCTTGACACCCAGAATGACATCTGCAAGGCCCATATCCTTCATGTCAAACTTCGAGTTTAACATATTCTTGGTAGACTGAATGACCCTTTCATTGCTACCAACAATGAGCATGTCATCAACGTAAAGACACAAAATGACATACCCTTCGTCTGTGTCTTTGACATAAACACACTTGTCACATTCGTTGATCTTGAAACCACTTGACAACACAGCATTGTCAAATTTCTCATGCCATTGTTTTGGTGCTTGTTTGAGCCCATACAAAGACCTAACAAGCCTACATACTTTCCTTTCTTGGCCCGGCGCGGAAAAACCATCGGGTTGTTCCATGTAGATCTCTTCATCTAAATCGCCGTTCAGGAAAGCTGTTTTGACATCCATTTGATGTATCTCAAGGTTACGCAAAGCTGCGATCGCGATGATCATCCGAATGGAAGTAATCCTTGAGACTGGTGAGTAAGTATCAAAGTAATCTAGGCCTTCTTTTTGTCTGTATCCTTTGATAACAAGCCTAGCTTTGTACTTATCAATTGACCCATCTGCTTTCATCTTCCTTTTGAAGATCCATTTGTAGCCGAGAGGCTTACTGCCTGGTGGCAAATCCACCAGTTCCCACGTATGGTTTTGCAGTATGGAGTCAATCTCACTCTTAATGGCCTCTTTCCACAAAGGACCCTCAGGGCAGCTTACAGCTTCCTGGTATGTCCGAGGCTCATTTTCTACAAGATAAGTCAGAAAATCTGGACCAAAAGATGTTGATGTTCTAGCTCGCTTGCTACGTCGTGGTTCAACATCAACTTCCTCTTCTTGGCCTTGTCTGCTTTCATTAGCCGGATGCAACGTTTAGCAGAACTTGACTCTCCAATGGATCTATAGGGAAATATGTGTTCAAAGAACACTGCATTCCTAGACTCCATGAGAGTATTCTTGTGAATATCTTGTATATCTGACTCATACACAAAAAAACGATAGGCACTACTATCGTCTGCATAACCGATGAATACACAATCAACGGTTTTAGGGCCTATCTTCTCCTTCTTAGGAGGAGGTACAGCCACCTTCGCTAGGCATCCCCATGTTCGTAAGAATGCATAATTAGGCTTCCTACCTTTAAACAATTCATACGGGGTTTTACCAACGTCTTTGCGAGGTATTTTATTGAGGATGTAATTAGCAGTGAGAATAGCATCTCCCCACATGTTCTGAGGCAACCCAGAACTGATCAACATAGCGTTCATCATATTCTTCAATGTACGATTCTTGCGCTCAGCAATTCCGTTAGTCTGAGGCGAATAAGGTGCTGTGGTTTCATAGATTATTCCGTGTAGGGCACAGAATTCTCCAAACGGTGACTGAAACTCACCACCACGATCACTTCTGACCACCTTAATCTTTCTGCTCAGTTGATTCTCAAACTGAGTCTTATAGTGAACAAACTTATCCAGGGCTTCATCCTTGCTTTTCAGCAAATACACATAGCAAAACCGAGTGCTATCATCGATAAAAGTAATGAAATACTTGTTACCGGCCCGAGTTTGGACATATTTCAGATCACACACATCAGTGTGGATTAAACCCAAAGGTTCTGTGCTTCTTTCTACTGCTTTGAAAGATGCTCTGGGCATTTTAGCCTCTACACAGGTCTCACACTTGTGTTTTTTTTATCAATTTGGAAAGCTGGAATATGGTCCAAGTTAATTAATCTACGCATAGAATCATAATTAACATGACCTAGTCTACCATGCCACAAAAAGGAAGACTCAAGCACATAAGCAACAGGGGATTTCTTTTTATTGATAGTAGGGATAACAGTCATTACATTCATCTTAAAAAGACCATCGGTCATGTAACCTTTCCCTACATACATTCCAGCTTTAGTCAGAGTGACCCTATCAGCCTCGAAAACCAGGCGGAAGCCGTGCTTGCTCAACAGCGAACCAGAAACCAAATTCTTGCGAATATCTGGCACGAACAGCACATTATTCAGAGTCAACTCTTTTCCCGAAGTCATCTTCAGGACCACTTTCCCCTGCCCCGCAACATCCGAGGTAGCTGAGTTCCCCATAAACAGTTTCTCACCGTTAGCAACCGGCTCGAAAGTAGTGAACATCTGCCTGTCACAACAGATATGACGTGTTGCTCCAGTGTCTACCCACCATTCCTGCGGGTTTGAACCCACCATGTTCACTTCAGATACCATAGCCGAGAGGTTGATATCAGACACTGCTGCCTCCACCTGAGCCAAATGTGCCTGAGCGCGAGGGTTAAGCGGCTTCTTACACTCTGAAGCTCTATGCCCGAACTTGTTGCAGTTGAAGCATGCACCCTGAAACTTTTCTATCTGTTTCTTGGCAACCCCACCTCTCGGTCCCAGATTGACCCTTTTGTCCTTCTGTTTGCCAGCTTGCTTGTCAGACCGCTTGTCAGAACGCCTGTCATACTGGTTTTTCCTCACACCGGAAGATTGACCATGCTCCATCATATTTGCCTTGGCCATGTAGGAGGTCTTCGCACTCCTATCCATACCCCGATTCTCCTCTTCAATACGGAGTTTGATGAAAAGAGCCTCCAAGGTCATCTCCTAATTCTTGAACATGAGATAGCTTTTGAACTCTTTCCATGCTGGGGGTAGCTTGTGGATGACTGCAGCCACCTGGAATGCTTCACCCAGAATCATCCCCTCAGTCCTGATCTCATTGAGCAGGAGCTGCAGCTCTTGGACTTGGACTGCCACAGACTTGGAGTCCACCATCATGTAATCAAGGAACCGGCCCACAACAAATTTCTTAGACCCGGCACCCTCGATCTTGTATTTCCTGTCTAAGGATTCCCATAATTCCTTAGCCGACGGAGCCTCGCCATACACAGAATACAGCGAATCATCCAGAGCATTCAGAATGTAATTCTTGCACATATAGTCATGCTCTTTCCATCTGGCCACATCAACCCGCTTCTGAGTGTCAGGATCATCCTCAGCAATAACAGGTGCTTCCTCGACAAGCCACTTTGCCAAGTTCAAGGTGGTGAGGTAGAACAACATCTTCTGTTGCCACCTTTTGAAGTCCACCCCACCAAATTTGCTCGGCCTCTCCACGTGAGATATTGGAACCGAGGGAATCCCAGGAATAGGAGCATGAGTTGGAATACCACCACGGCCATTTCCATTGCCACTGACACCACCAGCCTCTTTGTCTTTGCCAGCGACGGTAGTTTTCTCTTGCACAGTTGTCATGTTTTCCTGAAATTAGGAACAACCACACATAAGAGAACAAATCTCAATATCAAAATGACAAGCTATAAATGCATAGATTAACAATCTATCAAACAAGCTAAGTCTGACACCCCCACAATACCATGTAACCTGGGGGTCCCAGGGGGCGCGCCCCCTGGCGGGGTCTTAGGGGGCCGAGCCCCCTGACGGGGGTCCTGGGGGCAGCGCCCCCGGGCGGGAGTCTGAGGGCTGGCCCTCAGCGGGTCGCGGGGGTCCAGGGGGTCGCGCCCCCTGGCGGGGGCTCGGGGGCAGCGCCCCCGAAAGGTAAACGGTATACACAATCTGCTACTTGCAAAAATGTGGCCATCCACCTTCCCCTTCTGTTTTTAGAGTCCAATCCATGTACTGATGTATCCCACTTGCCGTGCACAAGGGCTGAGCACTCACACCGTCCACTGGTTGAGTACTTCAGGCCGAGAGCAACCCAGGCGTCAAGCACATGAACTGCACACCGGGCAGATCATAAACACTGGATCAAGGCCAGGTGATGTCAAGGCAGAAGCCAAGTAGATCACCCCAGAGGCCAACAAAATTGATCCAAGGCCAAGCCGCGCACGACTGCCTTAGGCCGTAGCCTTTCTGTTTGCAACATGATCGAGTCACGCATGACTGATCTTGGCCGAAGCCGAACGGGTCTGATTATTCTCGTATCAATCTCCAAACAATCTGCTGAACAGATTGATAACTCGTCTTACACCAATGATTCTACATCAGGCAATCACATGGGTGGAAAAGGTTGGCACTGCTTTGAAATTGGGCAGAAGTACAGCCCTCTTTGGGCGGTAAAACTACGCCCACCGACTTGAACTTCCACCGAAACCTAGACGACGCCGTTTTAGATTGTTTTCTTGGTGTTGAAATATTTGGTTTTATGCTTCTCTTAGGGCTCTTCAACGAGAGCCTTAGAGTTAAAAATTAATTATGCTCTTTTAGGATAAAATGATAAAAAAATAAGATTTTTGCACCGGTTTAAACGAATTGAAAATTGGAACACTTAATTTTTTCATTTGGTTTTATGGTTCTCGTAGGACTCTTCAACAAGAGCCCTAAAGCTAAAAATTAATTATGATCCTCTAAGATAAAATGATCAGAAAATAAGATCTTTTCATTGGTTCAAAAAGATTGCAAAATTAAAAATAAGATTTTCTTTATTTCAACTCAACCCTTTTTTCATTCTCCCATCAAATGGTCTATTTGGAAGACTGTTCTATTTGCCGTTTATGATGGGTGAAGGACTGGAGCCTTAAAAACAGACTAGACTAAGTCAAATCGCCCTGACAAGCCAGTGGAAAGGCCGAAAGTGGGCGCCTATTTTTCACATTTTCCATTTTGCTGGATGCAAATGAAAAAATGTGTTTTTCGAAGATGAGTTTTCCATTTTGAGCTTTCTAAAACAAAAGTCAGAAAGAGGCTGAGAGGTCCTTTTCCGTTTTTTACATTGTATTTTCACATTTTGCACTCTTTTGTAAGAATCCCCAAAACACCCTAAGAATTTGCTCTTGGGAATTTGTGGAACAAATACTTGATTATAAGAATTTTAGAGATAAAAATTAATTATGACCCTTTAGAATAATATAATCAGAATAATAAGATCTTTGCATTGATTCAAACAAATTGAAAATTAGAGTACTTAATTTGTTTGAGACGGTTTATATATTAAAAAATATGGTTAAAAATTTATTTGGTCCAAATTTTAATTTGTTTGAACCGGTGTAGAGATCTTGTTATTCTGATCATATTATTCTAAATAATCATAATTAATTTTTGTATTTAAGGCTCTGCTCTATAGAGTCCCAAATAAAGAGCAGATACTTAATTATGAGAGCCTTAAAGACAAAATTTAATTATGACCATTTAGAATAATATGATTAGAATAATAAGATTTTCGCATTGATTCAAACGGATTGAAATTTGAAGTACTTAATTTTGTAACTATATTTTTGGAATAGAAAATGAGAGGGGAATGAGTAAGGTAAAATGGTCAAAAAATACACCCGGACAAGCCCGGACTATTTATTTAATAAAAAATGTAATTGTTATTTAATAAAAAAATAAAAACATTGTTGGAGGCTTTCAATTATCAAAAAATAAAGTAAAAACAAAAAGGATTTCAAACAAAAAATATGATCGTTATTCCAAAAAATAAATAATCAGGGGCAACATGGTAAAAAATCAATTCATAATTCATTTTCATCACATATCTCCCAAACACTACTCATGTTACAAAATGTATTCTGCACATATCATCCAAACACTCTACTAGATTTAAAAACTCATTCTGATCATAATTTAAAAAGGCAAAAAATCAAAAAGTAAAAAATGAAAAGCCAAAAGTGGGCTCCCAAACACCCTTGTGTTAATAAGATTATACACCATGATTAGGTATATCCAAAGCGGCATTGATATATACTCATTTCGTCCCAAAATGGATGACATTGTCCGCCTTTGTGCCTTTTGAAATTTTCTTCTCTATTTGGGCAATTTATGATGTTTTCTAAAATTTTGAAAATCATCTAACAGTCTGATTCAGATTTATCAAACAAGATTCATGGAGTATTACCTATAGAAAGCATTATGAATAATTTTCTAAGACGTCCGAAATATTGAAATTGTCATTTAATTAGTTTAGGACGGAGGGAGTAAGATATCATTGACCACCGTATTAGCAAGTATTGGTTTCATGAGAAATTTGGCGTCGCTTAAAGATATGTGATTAGGATCAGATAGTCCAGCTACGTGAGTAGCTAGCTCCTCACTCTGGCGCTGCTGCTCTAGCTCATACTAGAATGCAAGCACCTTATTTTCTTTTCCGGAGAGATACTTTGTTTGGCTTGTTTTTCGAAAAAAAATTCTCAACTCAAAAAACAATTATTACCCCTATTTTCAATCATTACTCACCTCTATCTCTAATCATTATTCTCATTTTTCTCTCTATCTCTCTCCAATCATTATCTCTACTTCCATCCCGACCGCGAGCCTGACTGCGTGCCTACTTGTCGCGGAACTCTCCGCGCTGGTCACAGACCACCTACCGCGGAACCCTCTGCGTGGGTTGCTGAACTCTATTGCTGAAAGTTGTTTGCATCCCCAATAGAATTTGCTAGGTTATTATGTGTGGTCAGTCGAAGATGATGATAAAAATTGGGTGCTTACTCAGGCAGGTGAGTACTATGCACCCCATGCTATCTAATAAGTTGTGCTTTTATATACAAAAGCAATGCATTATTTCAATGTGACCTGTAAATTTGAGAAGATTTCTCAAACCGATTGTTGCTCCTGATCCACTAAGCTGAGCTAAGAAGTTGGGATTTCGTCCCTGTGGAATGCATCAGGTAGCCATTTTTTAGCCAAAAAAAATGCAGGGTTTTGGAACTTTTTCACTTTTTGGTTTACGTCTTCGGTTCAAAATCGGATTGCTATAAAAAAACATTTGATCCTTTTGATGACAGTCCATGGAGGGAAAATGTTGTTGCGTCGAAAATCCCGAATCAAATGTTAGAGATAGTTCGCAAAAGAGTAGTCATGATAAAGAAAAACTAGAAGAACTAGGGAACACAATTGTTGTCAAGAGGACTATCCCCAAGAGCCTCTAAGTATAGTTGAAACTAATTTTGGGCAATATATGATCATTGTGTTTTTCCATTGGAATGATTAAGAGTGTTCTGTTTCTCTTGTCTACTGCTAGATTGTCTTCTCACATTTCTCTCTAATGCACAATTTCATAGAGAAAAATCCCGGGAACAAGAGACACTTCTTGTTAATCTTGCTTCCAACCACAGCTACAGTTACCCTTGTATTAGTTTATGCGACGTGGTATCTGCGTAAAAGAGCACGCAAAAACAAAGGTAAGTTTTTCCAGCCGAGAAAACTTTGTGCATAAATCATTTCCCTTTACCCTTTTAACGTTCCACATGCAAGTTTTTTTTCATTGGTTACAGGACGGATGGGCGAAGGAAAAGAATTGCAATCTTTATTCAAAACTACTATGGCATCTGCTGGAAACGCAAATGCTCCTAATTTGCTAGTATTTAGACTCACTAACCTTGTAGAAGCTACCAATAATTTTTCGTTTGAAAATAAGCTTGGAGAGGGTGGATATGGACCTGTTTACAAGGTAAAACTATTTATTTTCGCATAAAATTGAGAAAACAAAACTAAATACGCGGTGTCTATTTTGCCTGCAGGGTGTATTACATAATGGACAAGTAATAGCAATAAAGAGACTTTCAAGGACTTCTACACAAGGATTTGAAGAGTTCAGGAATGAGGTGATGCTTACTGCTAAACTGCAGCATGTAAATCTTGTAAGAGTTCTTGGATTTTGCACCGAAAAAGAAGAACAGATGTTGATCTACGAATACATGCCGAACAAAAGCCTGGATCATTATCTCTATGGTTAGCAATCTTTAATGCTTCTAAAATAATGGTGAACAATAATTGAGTGTGGTTTTAACATGAGGTGTCGCCTAAGTTTTAACTATCCAAATCTCTTTCGCGTAGATCCAACCAGGGGATTACTTTTAGATTGGGAAAAGCGAGTTCAAATCATTGAAGGGGTTACTCAGGGGCTCTTGTATCTCCAAGAGTACTCAAGATTGATAATAATTCACAGGGATTTGAAAGCGAGCAACATTTTGTTAGACAATGAGATGAAGCCCAAGATCGCGGATTTTGGCATGGCTAGAATTTTCCAAAAAGATGAATTCGAAGCTAACACTAGCCGGATTGTTGGAACGTGGTAAGTGCCTTGTTTCTTACAATACACACTACCTAATGTGTTCTAGTCTCAAATATTACCCATCTAGTTATTTGTTTTTGTTCACTTATGCAATATTGCAGTGGTTATGTACCTCCTGAATATGTAAAACGTGGCATATACTCCACCAAATCAGATGTTTATAGCTTCGGAGTTCTTCTTTTACAAATCATTAGCGGAAAACGGAATAATTGTTTACATGGCCTTCATGAAGACTTAAAACTCCTAGACTATGTAAGTAATTCTGAAAATTGGGACATGAATATTGCGAATTGATTTCCTTCCTGTGAACTCTAAAGATGCACTGCATCGAAATACTTCAGGCATATGATTTGTGGAAGTGTGGGAAAGGCATGGAGTTCATGGATCCATCGCTCGACGATACAAATTCATCCTGTAAATTAGTGAGATGCATGCAAATAGCTTTGCTCTGTGTCCAAGAAAACCCAGTTGATAGACCCTCCATGTTGGAACTCTCGGTGATGCTGAAAAATGAAACTGCCGCCATGAACATCCCCAAAAGACCTGCTTTTTCTACAAGAAGAGATGAAGATGAAGTTCAAGTTCAAGAGTCTACATCTCAACAAGAAGTTTGGTCAGTTGGTGATGTATCCATTACCCAAATGGTAGCCCGATGAAGGTTAATTCTCCTTTTTTTCATGACTAGAGTAAGCCCCGTAACAGTTCATTTTTTTTGTCAGGATTTTGCTTTCGCTGTCACATCTTTCTGAAGTTTTGGCAAATATGATTATTCCTATCCCTCTGTGTATATTGCCAGAAATACAACTTGTCTTGCTTCAATTTCTCCTTTTAGTTCATCAAAGTTTCAAGAAGACATGAGCTAGCCATCTGCAATGTTGTTACTCTGGAAATTTTTGTCATTATTCTTTGACCAGGTATAGTAATCACAATGATTGTATGCATTCAATACCTTGCAAGCAATTAGGAATTAGGAATTTGAACCATACTCCTCATAATTGGGCTCCCCCGGGAGTGGGCGGTGGGTTTGAACTTTGGACCCCCAAGATGAGTCGAGGTGCGCGTAAGTTGACCTGAATTATGAAAAAAAATAATAATGGTAAACCATCGGATTAAGGTCCTTTTAATTACAACCATATTATGAGTTGAAATATTCCTTGACACCGGGTGACATATTGGATGATATCCTAAATTTTAAAAAACTGATATAGCAATTTCTAAAGGGTGCCCCTGGGGCACAAGTTTAGGTACATTAATTGCACTTTGTTATACCCATCCCATGACTGATTAATTAACCACATTGAAAATACAAATCATTTCATCAAAAGAAGTTCAAGAGTATTTTGAATGACAAAAATGACCATGACTCTTTATCTTTCTCTATATTTAAAATAAAATAAAAAAGCAAAAAGAGGAAAAATGGGAAATTGGAACCCGCCACTTTTATTTTCTCTGAGACTTCAACCAAGCATTTCATATGCTTGCTCTCAAAGCAGACCAATTCTACCGTTTCACCAACCAAACTGAGGTATGAATTTTTTCTTCAACATCTCCATAGAATTTTTAGAGTTACATGGAAAGATTTTTTCCCGTGCTATTTTCACTGGATGAAGATTTTTTTTTTTTGCATAACTATGTTTAATAGATAACGGTCTTTCAATACGTAGGATGGTAGAAGAATAGATGATGAATATCTGGAGCATGAGTTAAACCAAATTAAAAGAAGAAATAATTTTGACTTGAATGAGCTTTCTCAAGAAGACGATAATATTGAGTTCAGTGTCAAAATGAGGAACAATTTAGTGAAAAATGACTTTCAACCTTTTCCAGGACAATGTTTTCTCAGTGAAGAAGAGGCCTTCAATTTTCATTTTTGGTATCATGTTTTGTATAGTTGTTGTGCTACTGTATTTTTTTCTTCTTCTCTCTTTTGGACTTTGAAAGTTGAGACTCATGAGTTAATTTCATTGTTTGTTGTAGTACTATCCAATTGTTTGATTTTCTGCATATATTATGAAAAATTGTTATGTTTCTTTTTTTTCTCTCTCGAGATACACTAAGGATGGAGTGCTAGTGGAGATAGTGATTGCCCACTAGAATTGAAATTTTCATGTTTTCATAGAGGAAAATAAATTAAAAAACCTTTGAAGTACTAGAAGTGAACGAACAGATATTGAAATACATTTCATTAGGTCTCATCTAACTAATGAGGGTAAGACTGTCATTAGAAAAAAATAATATAAGCATTTATGGCTAGTTTAGAAAATAGTGGTAAAACTTTATGATTTGTGAGTATCCATAAACACAACTCATATATCTAAGTACATTTATTGCACCTAAACTATTGCCCCCGGGGCACCTATTAGCGGGACCGTTATTCTTTGACCAGGTATAGTAATCACAATGATTGTATGCATTCAATACCTTGCAAGCAATTAGGAATTAGGAATTTGAACCAAACTCCTCATAATTGGGCTCCCCGGGAGTGGGTGGTGGGTTTGAACTTTGGACCTCCAAGATGAGTCGAGGTGCGCGTAAGTTAACATGAATTATTAAAAAAAAAAAAATGGTAAACCATCGGATTAAGGTCCTTTTAATTACAACCATATTATGAGTTGAAATATTCCTTGACACCGGGTGACATATTGGATGATATCCTAAATTTTAAAAAACTGATATAACAATTTATATGGACTTCAACTCGAAATAATTGACGATGGATGAAGTCGTCGTCCACTGAAAATCCTAGTTTTGAATGCATTATACAATCATTGTGAGACAAGCTCTTTTACAATATCTTAAGATAATTTCATCCACTCCACTAACTTGGCTGAGGTGGAGGAGTTTGGACAGGCGAAATTCTTTAAAACGAGAAATGCTATGATACACAAAAAAGAAAACATGAAAGTGTCCATGAAAAAGAACAAGCCGCCCATTCTCTCTTTCATTGACACTCTCATGTTTTTTATGTTATGTATCCTACCAAGCCCCACAGATATTGAGTCAAATATCTACAACCCTCGCATTTCGTTGCAATTGCCGATTAGGTCATATGTGGATAACCGGCTGTTTTTTTGGGGTCAGCTAGAGCGCATCTCAATTAATTTCGGGGTTCGAACAAACCTCTAATAACTCCAAAGTTTGAAATATTTAACCTTCGTGGATTTTGAACTTACGAAATCTTGGGGGCAAGCCCCTTTTGTAGCTTTCTCAAACCTACTTTTACACCTTGGGCCTTGGGGTTCATTACAAAGATTGTATTCCATCAGCATTTTAAGAGTCAAGACGTCATTTTCCTTTTTATTGGCCAATTGGTAAAAAAAAATAGAGGAAAGTCCACTTTCACCCCCTGTGGTTATCGCCATGTGCGGATACACCCCCTATGATTTAAAAGTGTGCACATAACCCCCTGTGGTTTTCAAATTGTGCGGATAGACCCCCTGTCGTCATATTTTCCATCCATATTGCACACTCTCATGTCTCTGTAACTCTATTTTTGCAAGCTACGACGATCAATTGACTCAGTCGACTGTAACTCGATCTTGAGATCTCTCTCTCTCTCGATCTTGTCTCTCATCTCTCGATTTTTTCAGGAAATCGATTGCGGCAGTCCGCACTCCGCACTCCGCAGTCGCCACTCTTCGGAGCCCAGTTGACTCAGTCGACTGTTATCGTTGGTTTCTCTCTCTCTCTCTCTTATGTGCTCGAAAATATAATCTGCTTCAGATCTATGTGCTTGAATTTGCTGCATGTGGGCCAAGTGTTTGATTTTGTTCATAGACTAGTGTACCAGTGGATGAGTTGACTGGACTAAAATTTTCTGCATGTGGGTCAGTTGTTATATATCAAAATGTTTATCGATTCAAGTCGAGTGAGTGGGGGTTCGATTAGGCTGAGTTGTTTGTTTGATTAGGGCTCCCTTTGCGTACATTGAGCTCAATTTAGCGGATACCTCTAACTGAGCCACCAATTCGACTTGAGGTGTAACCAAGCTAGATTGAGCATCAATTGCCTTTTATTACTTTTAGTTATATAACGTGGCGGTGGCATAACCCCACGAAATTGTATTGAGAACAAGGCGACGGCATAGCCCCTCCAGTTTGCTTAACTAGCTTGATTATAGTCTTTCGGTATTGTAGCTTGTGATCTGATTGGGAGCACGCTTGTGATCTGATTGTAGCTTGAACTATAATTGTAGCTTAAATCTGCAATTGTAGCTTGAATCAGGGTACGCCACTATATTAGATGATGCGAAAACGGGGGATTCGTGCGTGACTCGTGAGGTAATTGGCATTTGTCTTATGTCTCTCATGGTTTTAACATTACATATTGCTCATATTAATTGAACTTTTTTTGTTGATATTAATTCACTTTTTCTGCCCTTCAATTTAACAGATATGAACTTAGTAAATGGAAGTTGGCATTTCAAGATGGAAATCAGAATTGATTCTATTATTTTATTTTTCCATCTCTTAATTCTGCAAATGGAACTTTGTATTATTTCAAGATTTGTGATGTGGTGACTGAACTTTGTATTATTTCAACTTTGGCTGGACTGATTGGTGTGCATGTGGTGACTCGAATCGCTGGACTGACTGAACTTTGTATTATTTTTACTTTGCTTTATAGTTGTTTTGTGGACTGATTGGCAGCATGTGGTAGGTGTTTTGTTGTGAATGTTGGTAGCTATTGTCTATTGAGAATGTTGGGGTATAAAATGGTTCACTGATGGCTATCAAGGGTGCATTAGTTTTTTGTTTTTAGTCAAGAAAAGGTCAATTATTCGTTTACAAGGTTATTTTTGCTTGATTAAAAAGGTGTTATTCACTATAAACTTGGCAGGATCAATTTTTTTGCTTGATTAAAAGGATCAGTATTTTTGCTTGATTTCAGTTATCCGTTCGGTTTGGTTATTACCCGATATCCGTTTGGTTCGATTATGGTTACCCAGTTCCCTTCCCGTTCGGTTATCGGGGCGGATATGAGTGGTACTTCGGTTTCGGGTACGGAGTACCCAATATCCGCCCCGTTTGCCCCGAATGTCATACCTAGTGATTTTAAGGGTGCTCGCGAGAAATTGGCAAAAAAAATAACCGGGAAGGGCTTGATTTGAGCAGTTTTTTATTGAACCATTCAATAAAAAATTATTCAGATGAAGCCCTTCCCGATCATTTTTTTGGCTTATTTCTTGTGGATACCCTTAAAATCACGTTCTGATTACATTGAGCGGCTCGAATCATCAAAATTCGATCAGAAACTTTGGGGTTTTTTTAGGGGTTCCCCGAATAAAAAATTATCCCAAACTTATATAGTTTCGCCACCGCTAGATTTTTTTGTTCTATACTAGTCCTAAATCTTCTATTTTTTTTTTCCAAGAAAGGAGACTCAAAAAAGTATTCCAAAACTAAATTTAATGGGTCAGAGTGAAATAATATACTCAAAAAAGTATTCCACACTTTAACCCTAAAACAACTTAACCTAAAAAATTAAAGTTAGTCTTTTTTCGTACTCTTTGTGCAAATGACAAATATCATTTACTATAGTTTTTGTTATGTTATTTTAATTTTTTTGTAAATCGATGACTATTAATATCCTAATGAATTTTTTTATTTTTTAATATATATTTCACCACCGCTAGGATAAAATTCTGGTTCCGTCACTGATGCACATCATCAGTCCCAACACTCGCTCTATTGCCATCGTGCATGTTTCTTAACTCCACAAAATAAAATCCTTGGTAATTCTCAGCCCACAAAATCATGAAAAAGTCTAAATATGTTAAATGAGTAATAGACTACACAAGAGAATTGAATAGATACAGATATCTTATATGACTTTGGTGTAGACATCCCAATTTGGCCTAACGATTATTTCAAGTCCCATCTTGGTGACCATCCTGATGATGAAATGGATACAGTGATTGCTGATTGACTTCTTGTGAAGTCATGGACTTATGGTAAGAACTTTGAGCCACTTAGAGGACCCAATCCAGAGCCATATAACCTTTCAGACAGAAATACAGAATCCTAAGAGAATCCATCTGTCGGCCGTGACATTGATCTCACGGCCTCAACATCATTTCTTCACCGAGCAACCTGTTGCTTGAAAATCTCCCTGAGAGATCAATCCCTCGGCCGCAAGATCTATCCTTCGGCCGCAACATCCTTTGCTCGGCCGCCAGATCGTCTATTTTCCAGACTCTGGAACGTTCTGTCAATTGTTTGATCCAACTACGATACCTTCCCGATGCGTTCGGGTTACGCCCAGAGATTATCACGAAGAGTTTGTATTGCATTGCAATTGCAATCGTGTGTTTTGATTGGTCGGAGTGAGTCACCAATTTGTCTATATAAAGGGCTTTTGGGTTCCGAAAATAAACATCACGAAATCATCAGATTCACATACTTTCACACCCTCTCAAGCCACGAAACTCTGCAGAAATACTCTCTCAAACCCTCTCTTCAAAAGCCCTAACCTCCCGAATGCAGCCACCAATCCGACGATCAAACCTCGAAGTTCAAACCTTAACCCTAGGGTGTTCGAGAAGCAATCAGTCAATCACAACCAATCCGAAGCAATCAAGCAACTAAGGGATCAAGGTGGTGAGGCCCAACGGCCTCTGGTTTGGTTTATTTATCGTTTTTATGCTTAATCATGGCGTTTTGATCATCCGCTAACTGTTCTGTCTAGTGTGAGGAAGAACATCGACCGGGGCTTCGATCCCTCGGCCGTACATCAAACTAGGAGGATCCCTCGGCTGTGACATCCATTCACCGGCCGCGTGATCCATTCCCCTGGGACAGCTTTGTTTTATTCAGCTTTCTGATGCATGCTTGGCTCACCATTAACTGCTTAAAGGCTAAAAACAGACTATGTGTTAGAATTAAATAAAGCAAGTACATATCTTATGCTGAACGATTATGAGTCAGTCTCACGACTGGGCAAAGAGGAGTGCCTAACACCTTCCCCTTATTGTACTCTTGGCTCCCTTACCCAGAATCTCTATTTATTTTCCTAGTTTTAATAAACTGGGTGACGACTCTGTTTTGATGATAACCACTATCGTGTGGCGATGTTCCTAGCCATGGGAATGTCCTCGATCTTGGTCTATGAAATAAGCAACCAAACGAGCAATAAACGATCAATCTGTATGGCGATGCCCCGCTCTAGGGAGGTGTCTACAGTTTTTGGCGACTCTACTGGGGACATGAGAGCCATAACCAGAAAGTTCAACATAAGACTAATACATGCCTTATTTAATTCATTTATCATATGCATCGAGCGGGCAACCTCGTTGAGTTCACCTGGTACCCCGGCATGACACGGGCTATGTTAGGGGTTCCAGCAAACTCCACAGTCACTTGTACTTAGTGGTATATCAAAAAGGAAATCACCCAATCACTGCCTATGATGGGCTGGTGAAAGGACTGGTGCCCTTTGACAACGGAGCACCCTGAGACTACCCAAACCTTTCATGTGTTAGAAAGCCATAGAACTTATCAAAATAAGACATGAACCTACAGGCTAGGAATCTACTTGCATCTGTTTGTAAAAGTCCTTCCTCACACCTTGTATCATCTGTTGTTGTAAATAACTCTTTCTGTGCAGAAGGGTTAGGAATTTCAGCCCAAATTCTAACCCTATACAAGCCAAGTACTGACTTTCAGGTACTCTACTTTTCAAAGCAGGCACGATAGGTAGATTAAAGAAACAACCGTAGCCAATTTTATACTCTTACAACACCCGAAGCTTCGCCAAACAAAGATCTTTGCGGCCATCCCGTCTGTCATCCTTGTCTGCCAAAACACCTTCACCACAAAGGTCCCAACCACTTCCAAGGACTTCACGGTCATCCTCTCAACAAATCCCGTCATCTACCAAATCCCAAACTTCATCAAGCAATCCTCCTACTCTCATGGCAGACAACGACGCCACCATTACCGATCTTCAAGCCCAAATCGCTGCTTTGCTAGCAGAAAAGGCAGCCAGAGATGCTGAGGACGAAGAAAGGTCAGTGGAAAGCGAGAACCCTCATAGAGTGGTGTTGGCAGAAAGTCCCGAATTGACCAATCCCGAATTGACCAAGCAAGTCAAAGAGATCAAACAAGCTCTGGCCCGTTCACAAGGAGATCAAATTCTGGACTTCGAAGGACTTTGCCTCTTCCCAGAATCTAAACTGCCTGAAAATTTCAAAATGCCAAACATCGAAAAGTTCAATGGAACTGGCAACCCTACCAGTCATGTTTGTCACGTTATCAACACCCTGAAGCCAATGGGCTTGAATGATGAGCTCATCGCTTAATTATTCCAGCGAACTCTCACTGGAAGTGCCCTCGATTGGTTTCTCACTTTGAAATTTGTGCATTATCAGACCTTGCCAGAAATTGCCAACTCTTTTGTCAAGCAGTATGCATACAATGTCCAAATTGAGTTAACTACTCGAGATTTGGAGATGACTAAGCAAGAATCAAATGAAGACTTTGCCACCTTTGTAGCAAGATGGAGGGAAAAGGCTGCGAAGATGAAGAATCGCCCCTCCGAGGAAGATCAAGTGAGAATAGTAGTCAAGAATCTGCAACCCAAATACCTCAGGCACATCTACACACAGGCAATCACTGATTTCAAGCGCTTGCATGCCACTGGATTGCAGATCGAAGATGGGATCAAGCTGGGGCTCATTGGGAAAGAAGAAGCCCCTCCTCCACCTAAGAAAACCTTCTCCAGCCGTACATCTCACGCCTCCGTAAATACCCTTGGTACGTCCTTGCCTCAAAACCCTTTCCAGGCTAGCTCGTCCCGAAACTCAAATCGCCCCCGTCGCAATTTTGACCCCCTTTACATGACCTTATCCCAAGCCTTGACCATTCTTAGTCGTCAAGGGCACCTCAAACCTTTAAACAAACCACTTCCTCAGCCACCCTATGGCCCAAACCATGATCCTAATAAACAGTGCGCCTACCACCAACACCCTGGGCATGAAACAGATAACTGCATGCGTTTCTGCCACGACATTCAGGATCTCATTGATAGTCGAGCTATAAAACCTCCAAAACCTGATGTGCAAACCAATCCACTCCCTATTCACAATACTGAACCACCACCTCGAAATATCAATCTCATAAATCTATCTCATAATCCCACGTACAACCCTGGTCAATACATTGTCCAAAATAACCAAACCAAACCAACCTTAACCTTCCCCGATGAGGATGAGTGTTTTATGATGGAGGAGGAGGAAGGGAACAATGAGTCCGATCAATCCGGAGTAATCGACCCCGACATGTCTAACATAAGTAGCCAAGAACAAACAAAGGAAGAAAAGCTAAGGAAATGGAGAGAGCATTCCTGGGCAAAACACAATTTGGAAGATCCAGACATTCCATTTGTAGAAAACGATGAATGGCTCCACATCTGGTTCAAAAATAGGAAGAAGGAAAAAGAAAGGGTCATCATGATGAGACGGCACGCCCGCTTAGAGCCTGCCCAAATAGTGGTACCCATCAATCGCCCCAAAATTCCGATGCCTCCCATCATCTGGGAAACAATCAATCTCATAGAAAAAGTGGAGGAGTTTCAAATGCAACCATGGGTCAATCCTTATGAAGAATCTGACTATAGCCAGTGGGTAGAGGAAGAAGAGGATCTGGATTTCACATATGCGGATCCATATTAAACAGGGGGAAGTGACTTCGACGAAATGGAAGGGGAATACAATGATCCGCTCGATAGAATCTCCTTGGCATCACTATTTGACCAAATAAAGGTAGCTAATCACCTTTATGAAGGCACAGTCAACAAGGAAGAAGAAGGGGTGATGAAAACCCAAGTTAACACCTCTATTTGGGGACTGCTTATGTCCCAAAGAGGTAATCACCATGCAAGCTCCGAAGAAGGATCTAGTTCAAAGACTCTATTTGGCAAGGAAGAGGGTGGAAAAGAGTATAAGGTTGCAAGAGGCAAAGGAAAAGAAGACAACCCCAAAATGCTGCAATAGCTGAGAAGTTACGACATGGCAAAGAACATTAAACATTGCCATTTGTTTTCCAAATCAAACTAGAATATGTTTTGGGCCCTTGTTTGGGCATTTTATTTCTGCTGAGTGAATACCTATTCCATCTTCCACATTATGCTTGTTCCACAATCTAATTGCAATTGCCATATATTATAGTCTCTTTGCCAAACAAAGAAAAATTCAAGAAAATCAAGTTTTTTGTGTCCCTGACAAAAATGAAGGAAAGGATGAACTTTAGTTGCTTAAGAAACTAGGCTTTTATCAAAACTTAGAAAGAAGACGCTATCTCCACGAGAACACTTAGGGTTAGCTTACCCATTGTGAAAGTACAAACGCAACAGGAGATCCAAAAAAAGATATCTCCATCAAATTCCTCTCCAAAGAAACGCTCGTTGGGTAACTCAAGCAAACCAAGCAAGTAAGAGCAGAACCTGCTAGGACAAGAAAATGCAAAAACGCAGCCTAGGCAAAAGATAAGGCATTCAAAAGCTCGCTAGAGACTCAACCTCCATCAGGTAACCTAGGCAAAATTTAGAGCACGTGAGAAGAAAAACCAAGAGTGGAAACCCAACCTCAAAGGTGGTGATCTTGGAACTATGTAAAAGGCCTGATTCCCTGATTGGGATACGTAGGCAATCTTACATCGAGATGCGGCCCAAACATTTAGAGAAAAGGACAAGACATCAAAAGATTTGTGCTTAATGATAGGCATAGCTAACCCTATGTATTGAGCTTGCAAAAGATGAGTACACTTTTCTCGAAGAATTGACAACAGCAATAGACACGAGAATTATAGTTCATCCCCTCTAACTTAAAGGTCATCGACACAATGAACAGGATACCTTGAAAGCTCTCAAGTTTGGCAAACAGACTATGGAACATAGCAAAAGCAAAAGGCAGAAAATCAAAACCAAGCATAAGATGGAAGAAGAAAGGGGATGCCACTTGGCCAAAACAAAATCTACCTTTGGAAAATCAAAGTAACGGCCAAGGAATTGGTACATCGGCCACCAAACAATCAATTCTTCGGCCAGTACTTCATTTCACACAGATTACTGTCTATCAGCAAATACTTGTTCGAAAAGCCATGTTCTGACTTTCACATGCATATCTCAAAGTATTCAGGGGCACAAAAAGCTCTTCTCATTTCATGAACAAAAGTTTAATTACAAAGTTCTCGCTGTGGTTGCTTTCACTATACAATTTCTGCTTGCCTCTTTTTACTAACAATGAGCAGGAAAAGAGAAAATCCTAAAAGCTAGTCATGACGGCGCCTCCGAGACGGCCTCTGAGATGAAGATGGGGATTGCTCAGTAGCTCCCATATCCTCCCCACTAGTAGCTGGAGCTCGCTCAGCTTCAAGCTGCAACCGAAAAGAGGATACAAACACTTAGATTCAAGGAATGATACAAAGCAAATGGAATACATGGGAAAAGTCATACCTCGAGGATCCGACGGCGCTGCCTCCGAACCAAAGCTTTCGCACTCTGATAAGCGTGCAGCCACTCCTGTACCACCTCAGCAGGCACCTGTAGAAGCAAATCGAACATTTCAAGCACTGGAACGCCAGATACAAACAGGGAAACAAGTTCAGAAATAGGGCGATACCTGTGAAACTCCAGCTGGCAGCGTGTAAAACTGGGTCGTGCAAGGAATAAAGGCCAGGCGCTCCTCCTCCCCATCATCAGAATGGAAGGAGACAAAAGAAGGGGCCCGCGGCCAAACAGGAGCTGCAACAGCTGGGGCCAAGAAAAGACGGCAGTACTCCGTATAGTCACCTGCCTGAAGAAGTAAGGCTGCCCAGTCTCTAATCCGAGCATTCTTCAGATCTTCCTTGGACATCAAGGAAGTGGACCTCATCAATGCTGGAGGAGGAGGAGGAATAAACTGAAGTGCCTCAGCACGCGGGCGCCACTGATTAGCCACCCGATCACCTAAGTACCAGGCTCGGTAGAATGGGCCCTCGAGCAAGCTACGGGTACGATCCAGAACTCTGGAACGTGCAAGAAGGGCATCCTCTGGTACACCACCCCAAGGGTCAAACTGTACCTGCAAAATGAGATCAAATCAACCACAACATAAGGATATGCAAATCTAAGGACAAAGAACACAAGAGAAGAAAGGTACCTGATCGACCGTTAGTCGATCCAAAACCCGTCGCCACTCAGGAAGGCTCAAAACTGGTGACCCTGGCTTCCGTTGCCCCACCAACAATCACTCGTAGCGAGGTATAAAGTTCGCATATCCATGTCTAGTCTCAGGGGGAAACTGGAAAAGATGCTCGAAAGCCCAGAGCTAAAAAGTGGATTAACCAAAGCAAGTTCAAAACCAGGAAAGGCCGAAATAGGAAAGGAGATAAAAGGAAAGGATGTATACCTCAAGTACCCGATAGTGACCACCGAGGATAGGACTCTTGTCCCGAGAACAAGCTCCAAGCTTGCCATACAGGGTGGCCAAAGCAGACGATCCCCAGTTAAACTCCCTAATAGCCTCCAAGTGCTGCAAAGGGGCCAGAAACTGCGTATGCACCGAACCATCCTTGTTGGTAAACAACGTTTGCCCAAGGAGGTAAAGAAGGAAAGCCCGCGTCAGCTGCTCCACGCTTACCTGGGTTAGAATATCGGCATTCATGTAAGCCTTGCTCAGCCAAGCAAGGTCAATGTGACCTCGAGAATGAACAGGGGGCACCTTGCCCAAAAACCACTCCAAAGCACGTACTCGCTCCCAAAGCCTGGGGTCGACCC
This sequence comes from Rhododendron griersonianum, assembly GCA_018127125.1. NCBI lineage: Eukaryota > Viridiplantae > Streptophyta > Magnoliopsida > Ericales > Ericaceae > Rhododendron > Rhododendron griersonianum. Next base: position 45,347,542 of record CM030788.1, read on the forward strand.
GAAGAGAAGCTCCACCTACCCGCAGGCTAGTCAGCAAACAGAAGTCACCTGGTGTGATCGTCATCTCGTCGGCAGAGGGAAAGTGGAATGTGTTGGTGGTATCCCACCACCTCTCAACCAGCGAGGTCATCAGTGACTAATCCATCTTTGGAAGATTGAGGCCTAGAACAAATGCCTCAAAGCCAGCAGCACGTACCAACTCTCGAGCCTGCTCGGGCAGTACCAGAAACCACTTATGCACCTCTTTGCCTCCACCGCGCGCCTCCAGTCTCCTATTTCTTTGCCAAAGACAAAAAAGGGAGATAATCTCACGATTGCATAAACAAATAAAAAGCTAGGGGGCATCAAATCAACGTTTAAAAAACATGCATTGCCTAAACAGGGGGCACAGTTATTTTAGTCTTTCTAAACAAAACAATTCCGACCCATTCACACCCCTAGCTGAAAGGAATTTCATCCCACAAACAAGAAATTCATTTTTAAATCATACGAAATTAAAACTCCGAACTAAAGTAAACTTTTTACTTTTCAGGAAACTTACCGGTGCATTGAGAACACTCAGATGCAGCTCAGGCTCCCGGTGAACCACCTCGGCCTCTGGGCCACCAACGGGAGGGTGGTATTGCAAGAAACTGCCAAAACCTAACCTACGCGAAGGAAGAACGTAGGTAGCAGTGTCGAACAAGTCAGGCTCCTCAATCGCCTCCTCGTCGAAAGACGGATACTCGCACCCACATGGAGGGTGCGAGGACGAACCCACAACGTCCGAAGATGGAGTGGCCATCACGTCCAAAACAAGAGGAAAGGAAAGCATGCGACGACAACGGTGGCCGACGGTGATGGAGGAGGAGGACGGCGGTGAACGGTGGTGGTCGTTGGAGGTACTCGGACGAGAGGAACGGAGAAGAAGGATGGAGGAAGGGAAAAGAAAAAATGAGCCGTGAAATCGATTAAACTGAACTTAAATCGATTTTCTGACCTTTGGCGTTCTCACGGCCGAGACTTCGATTCCTCGGCCAAAACATCTTTTACTCGGTCACTGGATCGATCTCCCAGCCCCCTAATCAATCTCCCACAGCAGTATCAGATTTTGCTCAGTGCACTAAAACTCGAGCCATTATGGAATTCTGGGTCTTCGACTAACAAAATAGCCTTGGGGGCAACCTCCGAGTAAATACAATACAATCAGAACTAGCCTTGAGGGCATATCTAAACATAAGGAAGCTCTCTCTCCACAAACTGCTGGCCGAAGCTCTTGTTACAGCAAATCAGGATACTCGGCAGCTCTGCTATTCATCACCATCATAACTCCGTATTCACCACATCAGCAGCTCTAAGCTCACCCCCAACAGCTCTGAGCCCGTCATCTCAAACATCTTAGATTTCACACCATTCAAACAGCAAGCTCTGCGCTCACTGTCCCAACAACTCCGTCATCATTATCAAGCAACTCTATAAGCAACTCGCCCACTACCTCAACAGCTTCACTGTTTACCAACCCGGCGGCTCCAAGCCCACTGCTCAAACAAGTTCTAAGCTCGCCATCACCCTATTCAGCAGCTCTACGCTCATACTCGCCTCCATTCAGCATCTCCATGCTCTTCAACGGCCTTATGCCCAAGTCACTCAGCGGCTCTGTGCCTGCAATTACTCGAACAGCCTCACACTCACTATCCCACCAATTCAGTAGCCCTGAGCTCATTACCACAGCAGCCTATGCTTATTATCATCATCAACAGCTCAGAGCTCATCACTATCAAGCAACTCAGCGGCTCTATGTCCGTATTCACTACCTCAGCGGCTCTACACCCATACATACAAACACAGCGGCTCCAGGCCCATTATCTCAGCTGGCTCTATGCCGTAACCAACCAATTATCACTACCCTCAGCAGCTCTACGCCCGCTCAAATGGCTATATGCTCATATTTGCTTACATTCAACAGGCTCTATGCCCATAAACCAGTCAAAAGGTCCGTGCCCGCCATCTATCTCATACGACAACTTCAAGCACCTCGGCGGCTCTACGCCCATTACTCAGCGGCTCGAAGCCCATTACCATAGCGGCTCTAAGCCCATTATCATAGCGGCTCTACGCCCGTATTCAACATCTCTATCACTCAGCGGCTCCACGCCCTCTATCACCCAACTGGCTCTACGCCGTAACAACTATCTCAATAGGCTCTACGCCGCCTCAATCAACAAGACATCATCTATTTTCAAGCTCTACGCTTGAATGCTCAAAATCCAACATTTTGAATGCTCGAAGCTCTTCGAATGCCTAACCACTGTGTACTGGATGCTCAAGTTCTACACTTGAATGCTCACGCTTTACGTTTGAATGCCTAACCACTGCGTACTGGATGCTCAAAGCCTGTACTTTGAATGTTCGGATTCTGCCGTCCGAATGCTCGAGCTCTACGCTCTGAATACTCAAGTCCGGAACTTGAAAGAAGCTCTACGCTTATATCAAACACACACGCACGGGCCCGTGCACATTGCATTATCGAGTCTGCATCAATTGCACCACCATTATCATATCTGCTCACATCTAACAACCAACATCATCATACATACACATATTTTGCATATCTCTTATTCCACAGGTTAAATCCTGCAATCAACCGGCTCTACGCCTCGATTTTATTGATTGGTCCAGCGCCTCGATCCTTTGGCTCTACGCCAAAACTTATGATGAGAAAGCTTCGTGCACAGACCATCAGAATGCAACCAGCTCTAGGCTTCGGTTCAAATCAAATCAAGCTCCAAGATCCAACCCCCTTTGGCTCTACGCCAAAACTTATGATGAGAAAGTTCCGTGCACAGACCATCAGAATGCAACCGGCTCTACGCCTCGGTTCAAATCATGTCAAGCTATAAGCTCCGACACTTCAGGCTTTTGCCTTATGATCAACACCAGCTCCGTGCTTCGGTTCTATCAAGCTCTGACTCCTCAGGCTCTTGCCTCAAGACTGCAACAGGCTCTACGCCTCAATTCTATCACCTCAGGCCCTCGCCTCATGACTATAACCGGCTCCGCACCTCGATTCTCTCGTCTCAACGCTCCGTGCTCCAGTTACTGGCCTCGCGCCCCTCATATCTCAAACGGCGTCCGACTCATCCCCAGCAGATGGCTTGGATTCCACCCCAATTACATCAATTTCATCCAGCTCATTCGCAAGGATAGGCTACTCTACCGAGCTCCCCTCAGTCAAAGTAAGGATGATCAAGAAAAGCAAACACATCTGCCGTGTACTGATCTACCCCAAAATACTAAGGAAACTCTACGCAAAAATTCCCCTGGCGGCCCCGCGCTCCTTCAACTATCCTCTGCCAAAACCCTGGCTTAACCCAGGTACGTTGCACTACGGCTTTTAAAGCCCGAAGGTACGTCTTCTGTTTCTAACCCTTCAAACTTTTTCTTTTTCTTTATTGCCCTCCCGAACTACGGTTGGTCTGAATTTCCCCTATGGGATATGTAGGCAGCCTCCCGGCCCGACCATAACAAAAACCTTTTTCAAAAAACACTTGGAATAGTGGTTGGACCAAATTGAGTTGCTTTTACAGCTTTGACTCTTACTCAAACATGTCTCGCGATCTGTCTGAGCTCAGTCAAAGAGGGGCATCTGTAGACACCCCAATTTGGCCTAACGATTATTTCAAGTCCCACCTTGGGGACCATCCCGATGATGAAATGGATACAGTGATTGCTGATTGACTTATTGTGAACCCATGGACTTATGGTAAGAACTTTGAGCCACTTAGAGGACCCAATCCAGAGCCATATAGCCTTTCAGACAGAAATACAGAATCCTAGGAGAATCCATCTGTCGGCCGTGACATTGATCTCACGGCCTCAACATCATTTCTTCACCCGAGCAACCTGTTGCTTGAAAATCTCCCTGAGAGATTAATCACTCGGCCGCAAGATCTATCCTTCGGCCGCAACATCCTTTCCTCGGCCGCCAGATCCTTTGCTCGATCGCCAGATCGTCTATTTTCCAGACTCTGGAACGTTCTGTCAATTGTTTGATCCAACTATGATACCTTCCCGATGCGTTCGGGCTATGCCCAGAGATTATCACGAAGAGTTTGTATTACATTGCAATTGCAATTGCAATCGTGTGTTTTGATTGGCCGGAGTGAGTCACCAATTGCCTATATAAAGGGCTTTTGGGTTCCGAAAATAAACACCACGAAATCATCAGATTCACATACTTTCACACCCTCTCAAGCCACGAAGCTCTGCAGAAATACTCTCTCAAACCTTCTCTTCAAAAGCCCTAACCTCCCGAAGGCAGCCACCAATCCGACGATCAAACCTTAACCCTAGGGTTTTCGAGAAGCAATCAGTCAATCACAACCAATCCGAAGCAATCAAGCAACTGAGGGATCAAGGTGGTGAGGCCCAACGGCCTCTGGTTTGGTTTATTTATCGTTTTTATGCTTAATCATGGCGTTTTGATCATCTGCTAACTGTTCTGTCTGGTGTGAAGAAGAACACCGACCGGGGCTTCGATCCCTCAGCCGGTACATCAAACCAGGAGGATCCCTCGGCCGTGACATCCATTCACTGGCCGCGGGATCCATTCCCCTGGGACAACTTTGTTTTATTTAGCTTTCTGATGCATGCTTGGCTCACCATTAACTGCTTAAAGGCTAAAAACAAACTACGTGTTATAATTAAATAAAGCAAGTACATGTCTTATGTTGAACGATTATGGGCCAGTCTCACGACTGGGGCGAAGAGGGGTGCCTAACACCTTACTCTTGGCTCCCTTACCCAGAATCTCTATCTATTTTCCTAATTTTAATAAACTGGGTGGCGACTCTTTTTTGATGATAACCACTATCGTGTGGCAATGTTCCTAGCCATGGGAATGTCCATAATCTTGGTTTATGAAACAAGCAACCAAACGAGCAATAAACGATCAATCTGTATGGCGATGCCCCGCTACAAGGAGGTGTCTACATTTGGCTTCTATAACATGAAAGTCTCATGTAAAAGAAAATGTCTTTTAAGTCCTCAGGATGGCAGCTACATAAAGTTCCAAGGTTCATCAACAGGAGCTCCAGGCTCTAGCCATCTTAAAAAATGTTGTTCACCATCATTTCTTTCATCCTCTTTCTTCCTCCATTAACAAGTTCTTCGGAGGCCCAGACCTGGATCAAAGCAGGTTATTGGTTTTCCGGTGGCCAATTCCCGGTTCCCGATATAGACTCAACTTTGTTCACTCACTTGACATTTGCTTTTGCGTATATCAACAATTCAACTTATGAGCTCTGGATCGAACCCTCTGATGAACCATACATGTTCACCTTCACCGACATCGTTCGGCAAAAAAACCCGTCAATTGTGACACTTCTGTCCATCTGGACAGGAGATTCAAACTTCTCAACCTTCTTTTCAATGGCTACCCAACCCTCTCACAGAAGTAGTTTCATTGAATCATCAATACAGAGAGCTAGGCTCTATGGGTTTCACGGCCTGGAACTTTGTTGCGTCAAACCGGACACAAGCACCACCAAGATGGAAACTATGGGAATTCTCTTTGACGATTGGAGAACTGCGGTAGACAGGGAATCGAAGAATTCCACCCGATCACCGCTCCTTTTAACACTGGCCAGTGATTACTTGCCTTCCAAAAACAGCACAAGCTATCCAATGGAGTCGATTCGAAGGAACTTCGATTGGGTACACATCGTATCGTACTACTATCACTTACCCACCATGGAAAACTTCACAGGCGCTCATTCTGCTTTGTATGACCCCTCAAGCAATGTAAGCACGGATTACGGAATTACGGAATGGATAAGCAGAGGATTACCTGCTAAAAAGATGGTTTTGGGGTTACCATACCATGGGTACGCGTGGACACTTCTGGACCCCTTGGCCAATGAGATCGGATCGCCTGCAATAGGTCCCGCCGTTACGCCATATGGGTTGATTTTCTACAAGTTCATCAAGTCATATATGCTATGTGATGAAGAAAAAGTAGTGTATAACTCGACTTATGTCACGAACTACTGCATTAATGGTTCAGTTTGGATCGGTTATGATGACGCGAAGGCTATCAGAACTAAGGTTTCCTACGCGAGGGAGAAAGGGCTTCTGGGTTACAAAGTATGGCACGTCGCCAATGATGACAATTGGGTGCTTTCTAAGGCAGGTAAAACTTTAAAGCAACATAGCCGACCCTAATTGATTGGGTTTAAGGCTCAATTTTGTTTTTTTGTTTGGTTTATCATATCATACTGCAATAAATGAAGAATTTACTTACAGATATGGAATCTACCATCTCTGTACACTTGCCATATGAATGTTTATCAGTGACGGTTGAATCCGCCCCAGAACCAGTCCAATTTTTTTTTCCTTTTTTAGGCAGGAATTAGATTAAGAAAATCCGCTTATATAATCCTTAAATAAGCCTAGGAAGCACCCACTAGGAGCTAGCCACCACCCCTAGCCAACATGAATTACAACGCCACACTCACATAGCACCTCCATTCCCCTGGCTAGCAACTGTTGGGGTTACCTCACCTCATGCGTAAGTGTGCGAAACGACTGTGGGAGGGGTTGTACGTAGAGATTAGTCTGAGTGCAAGCTGACCCGGGACGCCCTGCATTACAATAAAGAAAACTCAGAAAACAAACAAAATAAAACAGTAGAACCAGGTCACCATGCTAACAAAACACCTACAGTCTAACGCGACGCAGAGCTGAATATTTGAAATTTTGTTGAATTGACTAAGTATTCTGCTACTTCTTATTCATAATTACACCCCTAGAGATCGGTGTTCATCTATGGGTATGCATCTGCCATTGTTGGACACCCTGAGTTATTAAAAAACAAAACGAAAAAAAAAATTATAGAACTTGGGAACACAATTATCGTCACGAGGATTCTCCGCTTAACGCCTTTAAGTACTGTTAGAAACTAATTTGGGCAATATGTGATGATTCTTTTTTTCTTTTTCTTTTTTTTACATTGGTAGGCATAGGAGTGTTCCGTTTCTCTTGTCTACTGCTATATTGTCTCCTCACATTCCTCTGTAATGTACAATTTCATAGCACAAGAAGATGAGAAAGATCCTAGAAACAAGAGACAGTTGTTGCTAGTAATCTTGCTTCCAACTGCAGCCACAGTTACCCTTGTACTAGTTTCTGTGATGTGGTATATGCGTAAGAGAGCACGCGGAAACAAAGGTAAGTTCCTCCCAATTGTGAAAATTTTGTTCCTAAATCATTTCCCTTCACCCTCTTAACGTCTTTCTTCGATTTTCCACATGTTCTTTTTTATTGGTTACAGGATGGATGGACGACGAAAAAGAATCCCAATCTTTATTCAGAACTACTATGGCATCTCCTAGAAATGCAAATGCTCCTAATTTGCAAGTATTTAGTCTCGCTGACCTTGCAGAAGCTACCAACAATTTTTCATTTGAAAATAAGCTCGGAGAGGGTGGATACGGACCTGTTTACAAGGTAAAATGATTCATCTTCGCATAAAATTGAGAAAACAAACTAAATAGGCGGTGTTTGTTTTGCCTGTAGGGTATATTACGTAATGGACAAGAAATAGCAGTAAAGAAACTCTCAAGGACTTCTACACAAGGATTTGAAGAGTTCAAGAATGAGGTCATCCTGACTGCTAAATTGCAGCATGTAAATCTTGTAAGAGTTCTGGGATTTTGCACCGAAAAAGAAGAACAAATATTGATCTACGAATACATGCCGAACAAAAGCCTAGATCATTTTGTCTCTGGTTAGCAATCTTTAATGCTTCTAATATAATCGTGAACCATAATTGAGTGTGGTTTTAACATGAGGTGTCGCCTAACTTTTAACTATCCAAATCTCTTTCGCGTAGATCCAATCAGGGGATCACTTTTAGATTGGGAAAAACGAGTTCAAATCTTTGAAGGGGTTACTCAGGGGCTCTTGTACCTCCAAGAGTACTCAAGAGTGACAATAATTCATAGGGATTTGAAAGCGAGCAACATTTTGTTAGACAACGAGATGAAGCCCAAGATTGCGGACTTTGGCATGGCTAGAATTTTCCAGAAAGATGAATTTGAAGGTAACATTGACCGGATTGTTGGAACATAGTAAGTGGCATATTTCTTACAATACACACTACCTAATGTGTTCTAGTCTCAAATAGTACTCATCAGTATTCTCTTTTTTTTACTTATGCAACATTGCAGTGGTTATGTACCTCCTGAATATGTAAAACGTGGCATATACTTGTGGGCACACGCCCCAAAAATCTTACGTTTTCGCTTGTAAAATCGGGTGCGCCCTTCTCGCGGAAAGCGTGGCGAAACGCTTCGCAGTTTAGAGTCGCCACTCGGGTTTTGCGGAAAGTACCCAAGAAACCGGGTTTTGAAAACGTTTGGATTACGTTGTTTGAGTTTGAAAAAGGCTTGTAGACTGGACCGTCGTCACCTTCGATATCTGAGGTTTGGGAGCCAGGTTACGAGAGGGGAAGGGTTTTATGGCACCCCTCTCGCCCAATCCGGAGATCGGTCTCTACTCAGGCATTTTGTAAAACGTTTGCATTTTTCTCTCATTTGATCATTTTTAGCCAATTAGGGAGGGGGAACAGTTTAAAGGGGATTAAAACTGTAACAAGTTGCAGTTATGTACAAGTATGTGATAAAAATGTTGATGTATGTTCAATGTTTGATCTAGAGTAAATATAATAGATTGAGAACAAGCTCCTGTGAGTGTTTGGACAGACTAGAATACACTGACTAAGGTGGTGATAAGCTCTCAATAGTGTAAATAATAGGGCTTATCTCTCTCATTTTTGTCACACACAAGTGCATAACTTACTTGATTTGAACGATATTGCACGAAATGTGTGTTTTTGGCATTTTCAGGTAAATCGTGTGAATAAGGCGAATTTGAAGGCCATGGATAGCCTCGAGTGTGTCCAAGTACCCAAGACCACGTGGCGCTCCGCAATCGAGTCCCAAAAGTCATGAAAAGAAGCTTTGAAGCATACTCGGGATGCCCAAGGATCAAGGGAAGTGAGGGAGATGCAAGGATGTTACCCAAAGCAACTCATTTTCCGACCAGCTGAGGGTAGAATCGGCATAACTTTTGATGTAAAAATTACTTTTGACCCAAACCACTTGGGTTAGAAAGTAGACTCAACAAGCTTTCCAACGGTTCAAAGAACACCCAAAATCGAGTTCGGGAGTGTCCGGAGCGAGCCCGCGAAGTTGGAAAAGTGCCTGCAGAATCCAGCAAGCACAGGGATCGATCCCCCAATGTTTAGGGATCGATCCCTCACTCCTGCGCGGACATTTTAAGGGCATTTTTGTAAATATTTTGTAAAGGGGGTATATATACCACCCTTAGTCCGATTTTAGGGCAATCTTCATCTTTTGCACTTTCTCTCTCTACCTCCATTAATGGAGCTCTCACCTCTCTCTTCATTTATGCTTTGAGTGGATTTTTAGGTATGATCCATTTACTTTCGAAGCTTTTGGTCTTTATTAAAGTTGTAAGGAATCTCGTTCTCTTCATGGATCTTGTGTTTATTTCGAATTTTATCAATGTTTAGCATTTTCTTTATCTTTACTCTTGCTCATTTCATGTCTTCTTTCGATATGTGTGAGTAGTGTAGTAAGGCTAGGTTGTGGGATGGTTAGCATCCCGTAACCAAGGGTGTTGCTTGTTCTTCTCTTGTAATTTTCGTTTTTCTAGCTTAAGCATGTGTTAGGGTTAATTTTATGTATCAAAACTTAGAGGTGTTAATCTTTTTGATCAAATGTAGGCAAGGGTTAGACTACTTGCCACATTTGATGCTTGGAGCTATGTCCCTCCATGTGTTTGTTTAAATGTCTCAAAAAGAACCCTAGACATGTTTAACACTTTTGTTAAAAAGAGAAGAATCGAGCTTATCCTTGTGTTATGGGTGTTGATTATCCCTAAACCTAGCTTTTAGTTTAATCTCCAGTTAAAAAGCCGTAGATAGGTTAAGTAACCAGTTAACGAAATCCTGTAGTTGGCCGTCTCAACGCCGAACTAGGTTGGCGGTCCTAACGCTAAAAACCCTTCGTAAATCAAACCTCCAGCCTAGCTCCATTGGCTCCCTGTGGATCCGACCTCGGACTTTCGAGTTTATTATGCTGCAACCGACCTAGCCCTACGCTTGGGGCGCTCTTTACTACGACACACTTTGGTCGAGCAAGCAGGTGGTGCACCCAGGATCGAGCTTGTATGCACTGGCCAAGCCACTGCATATAGACATGACCTGCATGCGCCACATCAGTTCTGGCGTGCGCCGGTAAGCCCAAACCTACAGCTCTTGCAAACAACCCTCTGGGCTCTGGAATGGACCAGTGCACACCCAGGACAAACCACGCAATTTATATCAACAGTATAATATAGTTACAGACAGATAAATGGCTTAAAAGCCACCAAATAAATAACAAAACCCATGAAACAATGAGGGGTGGAAAAACAGAGGCCAGGGCCTAGTTGCCATGCAAGGGCCAGCCACTGGTCAAGGTATGACTGGCGCACGCAGGTACATGGTACCATGCGCCAGTTAACATCACTTGGCCAGTGCTTGGCTTTGCATCATCTGGGTTCTGGAACATGACCAGAAGGCTTCCAGGGGCATTCCAAAGCAACATAAATGAAATACTAAGTACTATAACTAAATAGTTCTAAAAGACAGAAAGCAATAAACTGGTTTTTAGCATGCAAGAGGGTGATCAGAATATAAATAAAGCAAAAGAAGGATGATCGGTGATCCCCACGCCAGTTTTGCAATACAGCCATGACTGGCGTATGGCTATGAAGAACTGGCGTACGCCACATTATCACCTCACACGGCTTTGAAACCTTGCCAGCATTAGGGCCAGGACTGGTATAGATTACCAGCCTTGACCCTGCTAGCCCCCTTCAGGGGTCAGAACAGAAAAACAGAAGCAAAAGGTGGTATACCTTTGCTTGTGAGTTTGGAGATGAGTTTGAACTTGAGCTTGAGGCTTGAAGGTTGGATGGTGAATGTGAGGGTGTTATGAAGTGTATGAGTGTATTCCTAGCCTTTCTCTTGCAATGGATGAGAAAGAAAGGCAAGGAAACTAGAAAGAGAAAGACTTAGAGCCTTAATGAGCTTAACCTTGTGAACCAACCCTTTGCAAGGGTGAAAGGGAGGGGTATTTATAGGAGTGGAGAGGGATGTAACCAGCCAAGTAATGGCTGGTTGGATTGGTTGGTTTTGGAGGGAAAACTTTTAGAGGGAAGGAAGGGTGATGGGATAAATGTAGGAGAGTGGGGAAACATCCCTGGACGAAACAATTATTAGGAGACTGTGGCTGACGTCGGTGTGGCAGCAAAAGTTCCGCGCGTTCGGCTGAATAAAGTTGATTTGACTGGAATTTACTGGCGTGCGCCCCTTGTTGAGTGGCGTGCGCCAGTAACGGGCGATGACTGACACGTGGCTGTGCTTCCAGCGCACGCTAGTCAATCACCAGCGTACTCCAGTAGGGTTTTGCTGAGACCATTTGGTTCTGGCTTGAGGTTTCAAAAGGGGGTTCGGAAAGGTTTGGATGAGGTTCGGGACGCTCAAAGCTCGAATCATTAACAAACTCGAGATGTTCTTGACCTTAATCATTATCGGGGAATCAAAGACCGTAAATAAACTATTCTGGAAAGTCCAAAATAGGGTGTCTACAATACTCTACCAAATCAGATGTTTATAGCTTCGGAGTTCTTCTTTTACAAATCATTAGCGGAAAACGGAATAATTGTTTACATGGCCTTCATGAAGACTTAAACCTCCTAGAACATGTAAGTAATTCTGAAAACTGTGACATGGATATTGCGAATTGATTTCCTTCCAGTGAACTCTAAAGACGGACCACCTTCAAATACTTCAGGCATATGATTTGTGGAAGTGTGGCAAAGGCATGGAGTTCATGGATCCATTGCTCGACGATACATATTCATCATGCAAATTGATGAGATGCATGCAAGTAGCTTTGCTATGTGTCCAAGAAAATCCAACCGATAGACCCTCCATGTTGGAACTCTCATCGATGCTGAAAAATGAAACTGCTGCCATGAACACTCCCAAAAGACCTGCTTTTTCTATAAGAAGAGATGAAGATGAAGTTCAAGAGTCTACATCTCAACTAGAAATTTGGTCAGTTGGTGATGTATCCTTTACCCAAACAGTAGCACGATGAAGGTTTATTCACCTCCTTTTTCCTCATGACTAGAGTAGCCCCCGTATCAGTACATTTGTTCCGTTAAGATTTTGCTTTTGCTAGGACATCTTTGTGAAATTTGAATAAATATGATTACTCCTATTCCCCTGTACATATCGTCTGAAATAGAACTCGTGTTGCTTCAATTTCCTTTCAGGTTGCATTTTCTCAAAAGCAGGTTGCATGATTAATAAACACCATGCCTACAGAAAATAAGAGAAAAACTTAGTGCTCGAGCAGCTACATATGGTTCATCAAAGTTTCAAGAACACATGAACTAGCCACTTGCAATGATTCTTTGACCAGGTACAGTAATCAAAGGATCTGCGATTAAAATGGTCGAAAGTCCTCACCGTATTCATGGCCATTGATTAATCGAAAACCAACTTTGACAGTTGGATTTGGAAGGCTAAATTGAATTTCTTTTTTTTTTTCAGATCAGAATTTTTTTTTTTTTGAGGGCTCAGTTAATCTCATAATAGCCTTTTGCTGGGCACTTACTGAAGTACTTGAATGAGCTCTAATGGTTGGCCCTCTCTTGGAACAAGCTTGCAGGGGTAATATTCCCTCAAGCAACTGGTTGGACCTCTCTTAGGCAGAATCAATTGATGGAACGAATTCCTTCCGGAGAAAGTTTCACATCTTTTTAAATGATTCCTACTTTGTTAACTTTGCATTATGTGGACCTCCATTATCATCTAGATGCAAAAACCCTACGGTTCTCCATCCACCGCGATTGATGTTCTTACAAGAGAATTCATGATTTCCAAGGGTTCGGCCTCGTAGTTATGGTCTGGGCGTTTGCTCCTTTTTAGGTCTCATGTCTTTACTCGGCCTTCTTAGTAGACGGCCCTTTAGATTAGTCGATGTGCATGTAAGCTGACTATGACACGATTGAGTTATTAAAAAAAATAAGAAGACTACTCATGTTGTTTAGGTGGACTCTTGCGGGAAGTTGTTATATCAGCTGGTTATGGATGTGAACTGGTTTTTGGACTTGCTATATGGTGCATATCATATTTGCTAATGGAAAACATAAGTAGCTCTATCAACTTGAGCTCAAGCTTTGAAGTTTACTGCCTTACTGGTAATGGAAAAGTCTATAATACACACCCTTTAAAATTGTACGTGTATCATTATGCACATATTGTATGGTTCATACATTTTTTTTTTTATCGGCGTTCATTCATATTCAGTATACCTTGATGTGTTTTGTAACTTTGTTTTAAAACTTGTAACCTTTCAGCAATATGATTCGTAACATGTTCAGTATGATTCATAACATTTTTGTGCATCTCGTAACTTTTTTACTAAAAAATCGTAACTTTCAGCAATAGAATTCGTAATGTTTAGGATTCGTAATATTTTCAGTAGAATTATAACATTTTGGCATTTTTTGTAACTTTTATACTGAAAGCTTTGTCGCAGAGAAATAATTGGATTCTATCAAATAATTCCATATTATATTTAAAAAGTATCATAAGTTTAAAAACATATAGTCAATTTTTTTGAGAGGTCAAAAATAATGAAACTGTCACTCATTAGGAGGGAGTAATTTTTATTAGGTTCTTGGGGCAATTTATTGATGTTTAAGGCGTCAAATGTTTATTATACCAACAAAATTTCTTGGTATTGTAACGATATTTTCCAAATCCCACATACCACGACCGAGGTTAAGTTCTCTCTGCCAGAGGTGCCGGTTGTGGGTCTCACAAGAATTTTTTTTTGTGTTAAATTCTAAACCGTTTGTAGGGCTCACAAATTTGTATATTTATGTACAAAATCAGCTTTATCCAATATCGATAGATATATCAAACATTAATGCAGAATAAATGGTCATAAATTTTGAAGTTAAACAATCCATCACTGTTCATTTTATGAACCAAAATTTGTTGATATGCCTATTGATATCTGATAATTTTTTGCGGGAATATACTACGTACTCTACGAGTCATACAAGATGAACGGTTCAGATTATAATAAAAAATGCACAATGAAATCCACAACGGGCGGTGGTGGAAAACCCAAAGTTTCCGCCCAAGTGGAAAGAAATTAAACTCACCACGGCCAAGTGCCTCAAAAATCACCCAAATGTGTGAATGCAAGAAGCTATTGGGACATACCCAAGAGCAGCCAAAAAGTGCCGTGAAACGAGAGCACATGGAACCCTGAAGTTTGGAATGAGTCGTTATGGACTTTTAAAGAGAAGGACCCTGCAATGCACCTGGTTGTTATTGACTATAAAGACCGGGGACATCCCAGCACGTACTTGGTTGTTATTGACTATAAAGACCGGGGACATCCCAGCACGTACTGCAGAGGTATAGTGCACAATTTGATCCGTAAAAAAAGTATTTTTAATGGTTCAGATTTCAAAAATATCCCAGAGATAAAGTAAATGTATTAATTGTAAAATGAATGGCGGAGGCGAACTGATCAACGAGAAAGAAGCCCTATGGTGCACACCTGACCAACACGGCCAGTGGGCCACATAGTGACACATTTATTGTCGTGACCAAATTGGTTTTTTTTTAAATAAAAAAAACGTGCTTGCCAAGCGGTAAGGCACTTTCTTGGAAGAGTCCAGGTCAATTATTAGAGAGAGAGAGAGAGAGAGAGAGAGAGAGAGAGAGAGAGAGAGAGAGAGAGAGAGAGAGAGAGAGAGAGAGAGAGAGAGAGAGAGAGAGAGTTGTGCCAAACACGAAGTTGAGAATATAACAAATCAACAAGCGATAAATAAGAACACAAGGATATACGTGGTTCCGCTCAAGCACAAAACAAGAACGTACTCCACGTGGAAAAGAGCAAGAGGATTCACTATAAACGGAGAGAGAAACAAAGAGCCGGCTATACCCGTAACTCTACTTGAAGCACCAAACAGATATCTAGGGACAAATTTCTGGTGGAACCCAAAAGAGAGACACAAACCCTTGGTGGAACCCTAAGAGATGAACAAAACCCTAATATCTAAGCCCTTGAACAAAAGACCATAACCCTAGGAACCCCCAAGGTCCCTATTTATAGGAAAGCACTAAATAAACCTAAACCGAATAGGAATAAGAATCCTAGTCAATTAAGGAATTCTAGTCAATTTCCAACAAATCTCCACCTTGACTTGAATTCCATCGAACTCAACACTATAGACAATCCTCTCCTTCAATCGCTCATCTCCCCCAAAAGCCCCCCACGGGGCAATCACCAACGGCACAAACGAACAAGGCTCAAGCACACCTGCTTGACCTTGTAAACGCAACTCAGGAAACCCAACCGCACATGCCTCCAAATTGAGCCTCTATCTTCCAACAGGCACCTCCCACCCAACGCATCCCTCCCGGATACACACGAAGATCTGCTCAAACTCCACACGGAGTTAATTACCGACTCCACTATGGAGTTAAAAACCCAAAACTGAGTCAACCTTGAATTCACCGATGAAGAATCCAAAGATGTAGCACCCACAATCGTACTACCATCAAGCACATAGAGGTTATTCGATTTCCGACCCTTCATCAAAACACGAGCACCCTTCAAAACCCTCAAGACTCCACCTTCAGCGGTATGCTTCCAACCCAAAGAGTCAAGAGTACCCAAAGAGATAAGGTTTCTCTTTAAATCTGGTATATGTCGAACACCAAACAACGTCCTAACAAACCCATCATGCATTCTGACTTTAACTGTTCCAATCCCAACAATTCTACAGGGCATATTATTCCCCATAAGAACTGTACCACAGCTAACCGATTCATAAGTATCGAACCAACTCTTATTCGGACACATGTGGTAAGAACATTTGGAGTCCAGAATTCATTTGGTATTCGAATAGACATCACCGACACTCACAGAAAGAACCATAAGTGAATCGTCGGAATCCTCTTCAACAATACCAGCAACAACCTTCTCTTCAAAATTGTCCTTATTTTTCAACCTAGGACAATTTCTCACCATGTGCCCATATTTCCTACAGTAAAAACATTTTACTTCCTGATTTGTGGAACGAGAGCCAGAAACCCCTCTACTGCCATTATCCCTCTCAGAAGTTCTTCCTTGCGCTACCAAACCATCAGCATAAACCTCACTTTCACCAGATACCTTTTTCCTTAATTCTTTTGAATATAAACTAGACTTAACATCCTCCATGGAAATCGTATCTCTCCCGTAAAGTAGGGTAGTAACAAAATGCTCATAAGACGCAGGCAAAGAACATAACACAATAAGGGCTTGATCTTCATCATCAATCACAACATCAATATTTTTTTAAATCCATAATAATTCGATTTAACTCATCTAGATGGTCTTTTACGGGCGTACCTTCCCTCATACGAAACGTATAAAGGCGTTGCTTCAAATACAACCGGTTGGTAAGAGATTTCGTCATATAGATACTTTCCAACTTCAACCAAATATCGGCAGTAGTATCCTCCTCCCCGACCTCGCGAAGCACATCATCGGCTAAACACAACTGAATCGAACTGAGCGCCTTCGCATCGAGATCCTCAAACACACTATCCTGCATATCAGCAGGTTTCTTCGATTTCCCCAACAAAGTCTTGTGTAATCCTTGTTGAACAAGCAAAGCCTTCATCTTAATACGCCATAAACTGAAGCTAGTGCTCTGCCCATCGAACTTCGCAATTTCGAAACGAGTCGCCATTGAAACGATCACCAATTGCACAATACGCAGCGGAAAACGAAAGCCTCAGATTGAAAACCCGGAGCTCTGATACCAATTTGTTGTGCCGAACACGAAATTGAGAATATAACAAATCAACAAGCGATAAACAAAAACACAAGGATATACGTGGTTCCGCTCAAGCACAAAGCAAGAACGTACTCCACGGGGAAAAGAGCAAGAGGATTCACTATAAACGGAGAGAGAAACAAAGAGCCGGGTATACCCGTAACTCTACTTGAAGCACCAAACAGATATCTAGGGACAAATCTCTGGTGGAACCCAAAAGAGAGAAACAAACCCTTGGTGGAATCCTAAGAGATGAATAAAACCCTAATATCTAAGCCCTTGAACAAAAGACCATAACCCTAGGAACCCCCAAGGTCCCTATTTATAGGAAAGTACTAAATAAACCTAAACCGAATAGGAATAAGAATCCTAGTCAATTAAGAAATTCTAGTCAATTTCCAACAGAGACTTCTATGTTTGTACTCGTACTCACACTCCCGCTCTCGCAATCATGCACGCCTTCTTTTTTTTTTTTTTTTTTCGAGATTCATATGGACGACTGATCACGTATGAAATATTTGGGAAAGAGTACACATTTGAGTCACAATTCACGAAATAATTAAGCTGTGACAGTGATACCTTTTCACAAGAGAGAGAGAGAGAGAGAGAGAGAGAGAGAGAGAGAGAGAGAGAGAGAGAGAGAGAGAGAGAGAGAGAGTTTTGGAAGCCTCAATAATATTCTTTCTCCTCATTCTCAGCTAATAAAATTATGCAAAAGTGTTAAAACCACGTACACACTATACATACACTGCAGGGAAGTTTTTGGTTTACCACTTTGTAGTATAGGATGGAACCGGAAACCCTGGGTGCACTACAGGGTGTGTAGGGCGTATCATAACTGTCTGTGAGTGTTTTCAACAGTCCTACAAGGCACCCTATACATACACTGCAGGGAAGCTAGGTTACTCAGATGAAAGATTCCTAGCTCGCCTAGGTTTAAAAATATTTGCTATGTTTTAAACTTTTTCAATATCAACCCAATCAATCACCAGAAAGCAATAAACAAAATAACACCAGGATATACGTGGAAAACCCTAAACGAGAAAAAACCATGGGAAGGAATCAAGCACTATAAACGTTGTGCAGTTACAAGTAATCTTACCCTACGATCCTGAATCCTCACAAATCGCCCTAAGACTTACTTGTCGAATCCACGTTCACCACACCCAGTGCTTGACTGCCACTGCCTTGAATCCACAAGCCTTCCAAAATGCTTCCAGAAATCCACCGGAAGATGACTCAATTAGTTGAAGCAAAGATGACGAAACTTCTTGGAGTTATCATTGAATCCCACGGGTCAATAAACCTCAATCACCCTCCAAGACCCACAAGCAGCACCCTCCTTTTAATATTCTCTAAGTCATAAAATATGATCTAAATATGCTCTGTAATCTCTCGTGCGAAATGTGATATAGAAAGGTTGTATATATATGGAGGCGCCAACTGATCTAATAGCCTTTTATTCTCCTTGATTTGCTTCACCTTGATTTTCTTGATTTGGTTCCACTTTGTTTCCTAAAAACTCAACCTCTCAATTACAAAAGATTTGATTTCCTTCCACTTCCTAAACAGACACTCTAAAAATAAATAAAAAATAAATACAACTTGATAAATAGAAATACAAATAAATGTGTGTTTTGTCGTGAAATTTACCAATACAGAGAGACCGTGGCCCGTGGTCCTAACATCAGATGCTTGAAGGAGTTGTCGAAGTTCCTGTGCCTCCAAGCCCTTCCCAAATTTCTTTCGACAGTCATGGTGTAGGAGAGGAGTAGATTGGGCACATACCTAACCTTTGGTAGTAAATGCACAAAGTAGATGTCTCCAGACTCGAACACACGACCCGAAGTTTTGTTGGCTGTGTTTGCTCTGCTCTATTTATTCTAGTGTCACTTATAGTTGGTTCATTTCGCAAAATATCCCCTTAATAAGTTAGCAACCAATATGTCATGTTCACTTAAAATAATGCCTGCTACTTCAGTGCATATGTTGTTTTGAAAAAGGCTCTTTAGACGAAGGCCTGCGTTCTGATATTGGCGATACAATGGTAACTAGTGTTAGTTTTCTTTAACTTTTGTTGGTTGTGGACACTGGATACATATTCTTGACAATAACACTGAAAATCGTGTTCTCATTTCTTTTTCTCCGTGTCTCTTGCCATGTTTGTGTCCCACTTTCTACGATTGTAGTGCCGTTTGTCTGTTACAGACATTTTCTATGATTGCAGTGACCCGTGTCTGTATCTGTATCGTGCATTTTCTGAGAACTTTAAGGAAACAGTAGGTTTGCTCTTGCTACAGCACGTCTGAGAGAGGTAATAAGAACATCCACAATGAGTTTGATAAATTTGTGTGTTAAAATGTTTGTTAGGATTAAAAATGGGTCCCACAAACGTATATTAGGATTAGTGGATATTTATATTTTATGGTTGGAATTTGAATTATAGAGGTGGGACCCACTTATTGTTTGCTAGCATAGTTGCCAAACTTGGCACACATGCTAGTACACTATAAGATTTAAAACACTAGGTAGTACACCCATTGTGGATGCTCTAAGTAGGCAACCTTTACTACTGCATGTTCAGGTGCGTTAACCTGTTTTAAGGTCTCAAGAGTCTGAAAAGTAAGTTAATGAAATTGATGAAAGATTTGGTTCTAAAATTATAGAGTGCTTCTCGAGCATGCATTTGGAGCCCTTCCCGTCACATATTTGTGGAAGACCCACCACAAAGGAGCAATGTAGACCAGTCTCCATCTCACCAATAGGAAGTAAATGCAATACATTTTTTTTTCTTGATAACGAGCGGTTCTATTCTATCCTAGTCTAGAGAGCAGAATTGGGGCGTGAACCTGCGCAGATGTTGTGGGACACAAGGTTGCTAACACTTGAGCTGGCCTGCAATATAGACTTTTACTACATGACTATGGTGTGCAAGAGGTAGGATGGGTCCTTGTTTACTTTACGTCCCAATCAAGCGAGAAATCCCTATTCCACACCGTGGAACAAAAACTCCGACGATTCTATCTTATTTATTTTTTGATCCGCTCGAAAGTCATTCATAATAAAAACGCCATACGGCATCTACAGATTTCAATCAAAACCACGAAAAGGTACAACAGGGAGAACCGGAAGGACTAATTGAAGCTTGAGAGCCCCTCTTCACACTGCCACATACTCAAAGGCAGTGTCAGGACACGTGGAGTATGCATTCAGACAACAATTTCCTAGCAGCACAGAGAAATCTGTCTTCCCCAATACAGTAATCCAAAAGCCAAATCGCCGGCGAAACTACGAAGCAAAAACACAAAATGATTTTCCTTCGCCGGTGAGGACGCCACTCCAAAGAGCAAACTCCCGCTGGCACGCGGAGTTCTGGCCACGAAAGGGCAACCGTTGACAGTCCAACGCAACTCCGAAGCCACGACGGGCAAACCACTGATCAGAGGCAACAACCAAACCAAACCAGACACAGAAAAAACAGGACGCAAAGTATTTGCCCACCACCGCACCCTCCGGATCTGGGGGAAATCTAGACCAGAAAACAAAGCTGGACTAAAAAATCAGCTGGAGAAACAGGGCCGAAATCGGCCAGAAAAAACAAAAAACAAAAAAGCTCCAACCCAACCGCACACCTTATTGCTCATCGCCGCCCCTCAAGAACTTTAGATCTGGGGACTCCGGCTGAGAAGACGAGCAGGGGAGCCCCAAAACGCCGCCAAGGTCGGCGTTAAAAACAGCTCCTCGCCGGCTGCTACAACACCGTCGCCCCAAACTGGGGAACTCAGAAAGAGAACGAACATGATAGAGAGGAGGGGGGAGGAGGAAGCGTGGCGGCCCCCCCCCCCCCCCCCAAACCCAAGCGCTACAGGAGAAGCAGAGGCGAGAGGAAAGTTAGAGATTCTGATGATTCTATTTGCAACCCCTTTTTTCCTTCATACAACCCACTAAATTTTTTCAAATGTTAAGACACATTAATGCCCTAATGTGAAATAACCATATTATCTCCTGTAAATACTACATACAAACCATAACAAGAAAACCTGATTCCACTAATGAATAAGTTGTTAGTTGTTCACACTTATCAATAAGTGTTGATTATTGATTTGTGTGAACAAGATGCAATTTTGGTTGTTGATTGTGAGTGAAATAGTCTAAATAAGTTACTCCCTCCGTCCCCTTTTTAAAGTCCAGTATTCCATTTTGGGCTGTCCCTTAATAAGTGTCCATTTTGTAAAGTTAGTGGGTAAAAGTTGGTACATTTTCCATTTTGCCCATAAAAGTAGATTCCATTTTGAAAAGTTAGTGAGTAAAAGTGTAATGATGAAATCTCCATAGAGGGTAAATAGGGAAAGTGGAGGTAAAAGTTGATGTGAAAGATGTAATGATGATGTTTTCTTAATAAGTTGAAGTTACGAAGCGGGCCATTTAAAAAGGGACGGAGGGAGTATTGATTAGTGTGAACAAAAATGCTAAAATGCCAAAACTTGTTGATTAGTGTAAACAACATGCAAATTTGGTACAAATTGTTCACCAAAAAAATTAGTGGAAGCGGCCCCTAAAGACAACCCACCACACCCCATATGACCCATCTTCTTCTTCCTCCCTCCTACACACACCCTTCTTCTTTCTTCTTCTTCTTAAAATGCCAAAACTTGTTGATTAGTATAAACAACATGCAAATTTGGCACAAATTATTCACCAAACCAATTAGCGGAAGCGGCCCCTAAAGACGGTTCCTGTCACGTCCTTGATTTTCAATATAATTAAATAATCCATTTCATTAAAGAACCTCGCATATCGTATATAATACCCAAAATAGAGTTCCCACCTGTTCAATTTACAAATCAAGTCCCCAAGATTAAAATTGTATAACTTAGGCACTACGACCCCAAATATACGTAAATACAAGTACTAACAAGTTGCCAAGTTACAAACTGTTTAATCAAAAGGAATTCTAGAGTAAATAGTTACAAATCCATCTTTATCAAAAGAAAGTTAATTACAAAGATGTTCAAGTAACTAAAGTAGTTAGCTTACAAAAAGTCTTTCACTTCCAAGCACACGATGTATGCAAGCTACTGTCCAGCATTTGAACTTGAAAAGAAAGATTAGGTTGAGTTACACTAGCCCAGTAGGAAAGTATTTTCCAATTTTATGTATAAATATGATGATAAGTGCAAAAGGATGAAGGCTTGATGAACAACAATTAGTTCACAGGCGTGCTAACAATCAATATGATCATTCCAAGATATGCCAAACTAGTTCACAAAATATTGACAACTCTAGCTATCTTGACACGACTCTCTATCGCCAATCCCCACCATCGGTATTTCCACCCCTTGCGTTATCGTATAACACCACGAGGATTACCGTATTACCACCTCTTGCGTTACAGAGAGCCCTAACAACTAGGATCGTCGTATTACCACCCCTTACGTTGTGAGACCCACACAAGTCTCCGTATTACCACCCCTTGCGTTACGAGACTTCCTAAACCAACTTCCAACTCATACAACAATTTTTTCACTCTATATACTAGTCAAGACTTTCCCATGATCATATTCATACATGAAACATCTTACAATATGCCAACAATGTCACAAAATATGCCATAAATGTCCACAAGTAATCAACCAATCACAAGATGCATTTTATCAACGTTTTAACCATGTAAACTATTGTTCATTCCTTTTTAACGGAGGGCCAACAGATCAAGGATAATGTCGAACAATCGTAGGAAGTCAATTGAATATGCAAGAGATAGGTTAGATGGTGTCCGAAAGGGTTTAGAAGTGATCGGAAGTCAAAACAGTCGACGGGGAAGCAACATGAGCAAAACTGGACTTAAGGGTCCTGGTATCGATACACCTTAAAGTTGTATCGATACAACATTCACTGTCCAAAAAGATAGCTTTGTAGTATCGATACAACACTTATGTTGTATCGATACCACAGAGTTTTGAGCAGCGATTCAGCAGATTTTCAAAGGCAAACACGACGGCAAAACCCAACGATCCAAGGCATGATTCTTACACCAAATCAACATATAAACACATAAAAGAGGTAAAGAAGTCCCTACTTCGCAACAATGGCCGAGATTCAAGCGATTTGGTCGAGCCCTAGCTTCTTTGAACTCTAAAGCTTTGATTCAAGCTCGACCCAAGGATCTCCGAGCTCAAGAACACGAATGGAAGGCCGGAAGGAGGTTGATTCTTGAAGGTTTTGTGAGATTGAGTGAGATTTTTGAGTGAGAGGAGAGGAGAGAGAGAGAGAAGTCGACTAGGGAGGGAGAGAGAACGGATGAGAGAGAGAGAGAGAGATGGGAGATGAAAAATGATCTCCTACATCAAACACCCACCCATTTTTATACAAAAATGATACTCACACAACAATCTAAACACAACAACTTATACAACCTCTCACATACATGTGGGCTCCACACACACAACTATGTGTGGGCTCCACATGTATGTGAGAGGTTGTGTAAGTTGTTGTGTTTGAATTGTTGTGTGAGTAGCATTATCCCATTTTATACCCCTATATCTTTTTATCACACTCACACTCCCTCATGTCTCATCTCTTTCACTATAGTCCTCGATTCAATTTATCACCCAATAAATCATATTTTTCCCAATTTGACATTTAATAAACATTTCATTATTTAAGGAAAATACGGGTCTCTACAGTTCCACCACACCCCATACGACCCATCTTCTTCTTCCTCCCTCCTACACACACCCTTCATCTTCTTCTTAAAATGCCAAAACTTGTTAATTAGTGTAAACAACATGCAATTTTGGCACAAATTGTTCACCAAAAAAATTAGTGGAAGCAGCCCATAAAGACAACCCACCATGCCATACGACCCATCTTCTTCCTCCCTCCTACACACACCCTTCTTCTTTCTCCTAAAACCCTACTACAATCCACTCTCCTCTATCATTCCTCCTCCTTCCTCATCATCTCTCTCAATGGAAAACGAAGTCATTCAATGGAAGGTTCCACTCCGTATACGTCTTCTATGTCTTTGTGTTTGCTGTCCGGACGTTTACAGATGTACAATGTTGAAAAACGTAATTTTTTTCGGACATTAATATCCGAAATTTTATAGAAAGTTTGGAAGTTAAAAACCAAAAATAATAAAAAAAAGAAATTGGATATTAACGTGCAAAATTTACCTCTGTTTTCAGTAGCTAATATCCGAAACGAGATCTAGAGAGCAAGAATTAAATAACTAATTTTTTTTTTTTGTGTTTTCTTGGTTCAGAAGTTAAAAACCGTAAATAGTAAACTATTTCCGATAAGATTGTTCAAAATGTTTTACTTATTTCAGATATTAATGTCCAAAATATATCACCATTTTCAAAAATTAAAATCCAAACGAGATCCAGAGAGGAAGAAGCAACAAAACTAATTTTTTTGGGGTTTTGTTGGTTCGGAAGTAAAAAACCGAAAGATGTGAAATATTTCGAGGTACGGTGTTGGTGGGTCGGTTGCTGGTGGTGTAGGTCAATGTATGTGTGTGAATGAACCATAAAATAGGTGCATATGGTACACTCTTTTAAGGAGTGTGTATTGTAGACTTTCCCTTTAATTTATAACTTAATGAGCTTAAACTTCAAGCTCAAGCTTGAAAGCTCGAAACTTCACAAAATTAAGCTCGCTCGAGATTGGCTTGCATATTTCACAAGCCAAGTCAAGCTTATCATGAACACAAAATTTCAAACTCGAGCCTAGTTTGAACAATTAGTTTCAAAAAGTTTTCAAGCTCAAGCCAAGCTTGAACACATGTAACAATGAGTCAAGCCAAGCTTGAACAATGTTGTGTTGAGCTTGTTTGGCTCGATTAACACCCCTATGGACTCACTACTAATTGTACGTACCTCACAAAATGTGTGATGTAGAAAGGTATTGGGACATCACATTGCAGCCGCTCAAGGCCATTTTACACATATTGATGTGAAGTTGCTTTCATGCATCATATCTCTCCTAATGAATGCAGACGTTACTATATTTTTTTTTGTACTAATGAATGTGACAATATTTCATTGGTGTTTGGAAAATAACGACTCATCCGATGACTAATATTCAGAATATACTTTTCTTTTGAAAAAATTAATTAATATTGACTTTTTTAACTCAATAAGAAGCCGAAGTTAGAAGTTTATTGGTTTAACTCTCCTTTTATTAATATTCACTCTCCTTTTTTCATATCATAGTATATAATGAGAGAGAGAGAGAGAGAGAGTTAAAATGGGACAAGATATATCCTCGATCCTGCTGCTCATATTCCCATATTCCATTCCTCTTCCCTTAAAACCAAACAGAGGAATTAAGTTAAAAGGGTGTCGTGATGGTTTCGCGCTTCGCGCTCTCTTTCGCTCCCACTCTCGTCTTATCCGGTATCATGTCCGGAATGTCGACGGTGAAGGGGGTGGTGAATGTGCAGGCCACGGAGGAGGATGTGGCTGAGGCCGTGGCGGAATACGTCGCTAATCTAGCTTATGTTTCACAGTTGTTGTGGGTGCAAGTAGTGTAATACACACACTCAGGTAACAAACTACTCCCACCACAATAGCTTATGTTTCTTCTTATTGTTATTTTGTTATGATAACCGGATGTTCGGGCCAGCTTGCGCACACCTCGACTATTTCCGACGTCCTAAAGTTAATGACTAATTACTATAATTATTACTACTACTATAATCATCTTAATTAAGTTTTCCAAGAGCAACGTGAAAAATCAACCACCGAGAAGAATCTATTGATGAAATATCTAATTGGATTTTTTCACCCTAGTGATAGTCGTGATTGGTTTCACAATTCGATCGACAATTAGAAATATACTGATGGGTAAATTGGTCCCGGTGAGGGCTATTATGACCCCATTCCATTAGCAACTTTTAGGACTTTTTTCAATTTTGTCCTTATTTGAATTTTTTTCGCGTTTATGAGTTTTACGCCTCACTTTTTTACTTTTTCGATTCGCCTAAGTAAAAAAGTGAGGCGTAAAACTCAGAAACGGTAAAAAAATTCAAATAAAGACAAAATTGAAAAAAGCCCTAAAAGTTGCTAATGGAACAGGGTCTATACATATGGACTCTTCTCGAGTTCACTTTGATAATGAAAATTGTTTAGATTTTAGAACTCGCCAAGAATTTTAATTGTATTTCAAGAAAAATATTGAAGAAATTTCAATCAATTTCAGACTACTTTTATTTTGAATTATATGGATTTGCTAAGCGCGTTATTGTTCCACATGCATTTATCGCATGTGTTTCGAAATCATTTTAATCAAAATCTAACGGACACCATTTCTATGACCGGATCGAGAGAAGATCCCTCGGTTTCTTCTTCAGTACTAGATTTTCTCCGGTTCTTAATTTGAATCTAAAGAGACAGTTCAAATTTGGACAAATCTGAACCATTGTTTATCTCGATGTATGGTCATCTCAAAGTATGATCCAGATTTAGACTGTTCCTTCTTGTCTAAATTAAGGGCCAGAGAGGATCCGACCCCTTCTTTTCCAATACTTTTCCGTACCAAGAACGAAGGGATAGTAACGGAAGTTGCAAAATGTCTATTTCAGGAAATTGGTTGAAGAGCCGTACAAAAAATCTGTAGATTGGTCAAAATGGGAGGTGTTTTGGGTGGACGAGAGAATGGTTCCACTGACTGATAAAGAAAACAATTACAAACTTGCCTACTATGGTTTTCTCTCTAAGGTAATTAAGATAGTTGTTTGATATTTTTTTTTATGTTTTATTATAATTTTGTAAAGCTTAACGAGTTCAACTTCCGTGCTCAAAATTTAATTAATCGGATATCGGTAATTAACTACATGGTGAAATAAAACTTAAGAATCATGGTGGTAGTTTATTTCTTTCGGAACAAATATACTACGACCAATGAGTTATCCACGTGTGATGAAGTTAGATTTTCTTTAGGTTCAGGGTATTTTACTTGTCCAGCTCTTCAACGTGAAGTGAACAATTCAAATCAAATTTTTGAGCTATCAAAATGAGACCCGTTATGAATTTGGATCCGGATCCTCTCCAATTCACATCACGACCGTCCATTGGTCTAATGGAAGAGTTTTTGAACAAATCTCAACCATGAGTCACATGCGACATGTTATTGAGTCCTTCCCATGGAAGTCGGAGAAATAAAATATAGTACTAGTCAATTAAGTTTTGCACATGATAATCTGATTTCCAAGTTCCAACCGACAAGGAAATGGGCAGGAACACCAATTTGGAAAATATAGGTCCACACCAAATTGCACATAAAAAAAAACCAAACATAAGGTTTGATTCAGATCTAAAATGGTGTGGTGGAGATGATCACATAGTGTGATGACAAATGCTAGTGATGCTTAGTTATCACAAAGATTCGAGTCACAACAAATCAATGTTTACAAAACGGCAGCTCCTCTATACTTACCACTCGGTTTTATCCATCTAAAAGCCCGATGGGTTGACCATGTGTTGTTACTGTTGTATTACACTTCATCCCAAGTGTTCTTTGAATCAAGTCATGGCTGAAGTCTATCTCAGAAGGCTTGCAGATATCCTGCATTTTCTGGTCTGGCCAATTTGGCTCCTGAGTGGTTATGAACTCCTTAAAAAAAAACTCCTTTTGACCGCGGCTAATTTATAGGATTAACCACTTGATAATCGCTCCCTACCGCAAGCAAGAGTCTTGTGGAATCTTTTGTCAGGCTGAACCAACATCCTTATAACTCTATATTCTTTGGTGATGCTGGTCAAAATAATCTTGTGGACTTATTATCAGAACCATTATTCTTCCATCACTATAATATAGTACAAATTGTCTATTATACATGTATTACTATTCTATGAATTCCACATGGTTTTCCAGACTTAGCACAAGCTACAAAGTACCATTGCCTTGCCTTCTGTTTATAAAAGGGGATCAGTACCACATTTGCAACAACCACCCACAACCCATTTCCATCATTTTCTCTCCAACCAAACAGTATTCTGCTATAACCCATTTCCATCATTTTCTCTCCAACCAAACAGTACTCTGCTATAACCCATTTCCATCATTCTCTCTCCAACCATACAGTACTCTTTTGCTGCCATGAAGAACAGCCACAGAGCTCTGGCAGTTTTCATTGCCTTGATATTCACCCTTTTTGTTTTACACTCCTCATTTTTCCTTCATTACCAAAGCAAGACTGCTCATGCAGTAATTCTAGGAGAAAGAAGTGCACCAAGAAGACTTCTACTCTCTGCCTCTTCAAATTCTTTTGATACAAGCACGCTGAGGGGAGATGAAGTGAAGAAGACAAATGTTAAAATGGACACCACAAGTTTAAAACCCGAGCCGCCAAGCGGGCCGAACCCTAGTCAGAACAGATAGGAAGAGGAAGAAAATCTCTCTAGCTAGTTTTGTTTTTGTGGTTCGATTTTGTGAACCCTCCTATCCTCTTGCAGGGGCCAGTGGTTCTGTCTAGTTATTTGGTTATGGATCTTGTTTGTTAGTTTTGCGATAAGTTTCAGAGGAGAGATGATGGAAAGGTGTATCCAGAGGATTTTGTAAGAACATGTGAGGACTTTATTGCTAGTTCGAAGTCCAGAAAATAGCATCTTGTTTATTAGTATTACCCACAGTGATGTACATTCTGTGATTCTCCATATTTGTATTTGGTTATTTGCATTTCTTTGTGTCATTGGATAAAATTAAAGGGGAGAAGGAATGGACATTAACGAATGCCTATATTGTCCTTGCTTTTTTTCTTCTTTTTCCTGACCCAGAAGGTGAACGTTTTTTATCAACGAAACTTACCTCGAGAAAGGTCACAAACGGCGTAAAGTAGTCCATCAAGTGGACTACAGAGGTTCTAGCTCAAAAGAAAAACCACTATAATTCAAAAGCCTATTTACCCTTACGGACGATTATACTTGTTTCCAAACAACCCCTAATTGAACTTATTTTTGGAGACGTCTTTCATTTTTTCCTTTTCACCGTCCTACATGGAAAAGTAGGCCGATTGTCCCGAGAGCAATTTTGTTCGCCTTGGGATGTTGTGTTTATTGTTTTTTTTCCCGGTATAGGGAAGGTCAGTGTCTATTAAAGATTGACTTAGTTGACCAATTGTCCCTCCAATCTGAGTGGGATACGAGGCACCTTCACTGCGCGACAATTGGTGCCCGAGGACCGCGACATGTGGCTTAGCAGTAAAAAGTGATTTTGGATCTCCGCCACTTGAGCAACCAACATGGCGCTCACAGCAAGGTATGACCATGGGGGAAACCCCGCGATAGCCAGGAAGGGTACGAGCCCTGACGCACCAAAAGATATCTCCCATGGCTCTAGGTAACCGGAGCAGGGGTAGAAGGCCATATAGAGGAGAAAGACGTTGGCGTAGTCCTTAGGAAGGAGAGAGATGGACGAGAGGCCAACATATAGACTAGCGCGTCCTTAGAGTCAAAGGGGAGAGAACACGAAGGAGCCCGTAACCATCTTAAGGACCCAAACACTTGAGTCTGCTTTGACTGTTGTGGTTGGGACTGACGGGCCCTTAGAGGCTTGGTTACAGTATTGACATGACTAAACAAGCCATTACCTTGCCCTCAGAGGAATTAAGAGAGATCTAGTGATGAGGTGGCTTGAAAAGGAGAAGGATTCGGTGCAAGAGGGGGAAGAGTTTGGGATGCTCAAGACCCGCGTGAGGAGTTGTGTCACCGTCGCGGTCAGGAGTACGGATCACGTGTTAATATTTCATAGAGATACCTAGTGCCTATGTACTCGCCCCAGATGTCTATAAATATGAGACATTCCCCTCATATTTAACCGAGTCTTGCTATTGGTATTGACGGGTACCATACCGAAAATGGACCAACGGCCGTGACGGGCCAACTCTGGCCACCGGATGGCCGATCCGAGCAGTCCAAAAATTCGGATGGCTCGGATCAGCCGTCCGGGGGCCGGAGTTGGCCCAGCGCGGCCGTCGGTCCATTTTCGGTATGGTACCCGTCGGTACCAATAGCTTTTCTGTTATGTTTATGTGGTCTTGATTTTTGGGCACTGTTTCTAAAGTGGGTAAATGGAAACAAAGTGAATTTACCTGAATTTGGACCAACAATTCAGGCTATGAAATTCTTGTGTAGGACCCCCACCTCCAGTTTGCAGCAACCGCTACTTATCGGAGACTCGGAGTTTGCTCTCTTGGGCTCCGAATTCTATACTCTCATCACAAGAATCCCAGATTAATGTCCAAATGTATATAGGCTAGAGGAAAGGATCTTTCTTGAATATGTTTATTCATTTATCAATTTACCCAAAAAACAAAGAAAGAAAAAAGCTTTTTTTTTTTTTTGATAGGCAAAAAGTTTTATTCAGAAATCTTGACAAAGGGTACATCAAGATGGGGGAAGGGGGAGGGGAATCCAACCAAGGGTTGGAGAAAATTGGGACAAAGCCCAAAAACACCTAAACAGGCCAGGTCCCAAAAAATAAAACCCTAACAGCAAATGGGCCTGCCTAACACCTCAAAGGGCTCAGCCCAACCTAGACCAAGCCCAAAAGACCATCCACAGCCTACCCTATCCAGCGCTTCATCTTCACTGCCGCACATCGCCGACAACAGCCACAAACTCCTTTGCACCACCGCACACCAGCCACCACCAGAAACTCCATCACCACCACCAACCACCGCCCACCACCGAAACAACCCGCCACCACCACAGAACATCACATCCAGTGAAAGACGACGAAGAACGGCGACCCGCGTCGTCGTGAACCCCGCGAGATGCCGGACCCCATAAAAGCCGCCAAGACGCCGCCGATTCGGATCTCATAAACGACCAAAGAAACCGACACCTGAGCACTTCCATACGCCGCTGCAACGCCACCGACCTCGTCGCCAAACACCAGACTAATACGCATCCCAAACGACCCCGAACCGGCAGCTCCAAACCTGAAAAAAACAGAACACAGAGGAAAAACAAACCCCGGCCGCTCCAACTAAACCGCCCCCTTCAACTTCGGCCGGAGAGAACAGCGGCAGGAAAACCGCCACCATCACACACCATCCAACACCAAACCACGCAGCCCCAGAACACCTCCAACAGCCATCACCACCACCTGTAAAACAAAAGCCCTAACTACTAGAAAAAACCCCACAACCCCCGGCCGAAACACCACCACATCAACTGCAGACAGCAAACCACCGAAAACCATCCATCAAACCGGACCGAAACGAAGCCCCAGACCACGACCCTCCACCATCAGCAGCCACCAAAGCCAAAGGCGATGCACGCTCGCGCCCCACCACCACACAAACAGAGCAAAGGACGGCCGGAAGAAGGAAAGTCGCCAGAGAGCAAACTGACCGCAGAGGATGAGAAACTCCACCATGCCGTTAAGCCAACCGAAAAACGCTCAAGAGCCGAGTTCGGGGGGAGATCTCGCAACCCCGCCAACCATCGTTGCCGCCGCACCTACCCGTTAGGAACCGGCTACCCACAAGAAGGTAACCGGCGGGCGAACGGCAACGAAAAGAAAACAGCGAAAGAAACGGGAGGAGAAGAGAGACAAAAGGGAAGCGAGCCAATCCAGGAGAAAGGGAAAGGTTAATAGAAAAAGGGACCAAAAAGCCCGGGGGGAGGAGGGAAGGAGGAGCACCTCCCCCCAGGCAACGGCGGCAAAAACCCTACAGGGATTAGAGAGAGAGGAGTCGAAAGGGAGTCGAAAGGGTTAACCCTACAGGGAAAAAAAGCTAGAGCGAGGTGATAGGTTTAGGCCTGAAGGATTATGTGACGAAGGATTGTCTAAAAGTGGATTGTGATAGGTTTAGGGTAGGGATAGATTCCAGAGTAAAGATACTAGTAGAGGCAGAAGAAAAGTCACATGGTGTGTGTAGAAGGGGAAATACTTTTAACTGGTATAGTTTTCAAAACTGGCAGGTTGGTTAGATTTTCAGATTTGATGCGGTTGAAAAATTCAAGGTAGTGACTAGCTTAGGGATTTATTAGCTAGCCGTGTCCCATAGGTAAAGAATTTGGACTTGGTCACAGCTTGATTTGGAAGTAATTAGGGCTGAAATATTTGGTAGAGTTTTTGCGCAAAAACGAAAATTTGATGAAGAAGAAAAAAAAAACAAAAATTTGATGAAGAAAAAAAAAAACGGGTATGAAGATCTTATTATTCTGATCATATTATTCTAAAGAGACATAATCAAATTTTGTCTCTAAGGCTCTCATAATCACGTTTCTGCTTCATAGGATTGCAAACTGGTGGTAAGTTTTTTTTTTTAAACTGTGCCGTTAACGACAAGTCACGGATTGAAACGGCAGGGGGTAAATTGATAACGGAGTGAAAGTTCAGGTGTTCAATTGAAGTTTATTTAAGTTCAGGTGCCTATTTGACATTGAGTTCAAAGTTCAGGGGTTTTTTTGAATTTTTCCCTTTCTAGTTTGATTTTCTTATCTGAGGCAGGGGTGGATCCAATGTAGGCACAGGAGGGTTGACCCTCCGGATTTGTTAATAAATAATATATATGTTGCCAATTTTAACTTAACGATTACTGGTGTAGTGGTGAGAGATAAGCGCTTCTTCACAAGAGGTCAGCAGTTTGAAACTTGCTTTCTTCCTTTTTGCTCCCTTTTTAACAAAGGATTTGAAAGAATTTCTCGCTCAAATAAATAAACAATACATTGTATAATAAAACGTTAGTATGATTAAAGATATTTGACTTTGTTTGAGTTTTTTTCCTTTTACTGTAACTTGAAACTTTCATTTATTGTTTTACCAATTCAATAAGTATTAAATTTGAACATCATTAAAAAGATTATATTCAATTTTAAAAGTCCTAGCATGGATATTTTTGAAACTCGATTATGGCTGTACTTATAGAATGATGTATACTTTTTTCTTTTCTTAGCAAGTTTTTTTTTTCCATTACATGATCTTAATTCAAAACTTAACAATGTTACGACAAAGTTTCAACTTTATTCAAGTGATTTTATCTTTTTCACTTACTGTCAAAAAAATTATTGATGACCCCATATTTAAGGTTTACCTTGGGCTTTGAAATTTAAGGGCCGACTTTGTACTCGAAAGGTGACCCCTCTACATGAAATTCATAGATCTGACATTGCTTTGAGGTGTAATAACATTCAAAAAAAACCCCAAGGAATTTGGCCAAATGGGCATGAGAAAATAAATAATTGTTTGTCTTCTACGAGGTCGCATGTTCGAATTTCACGGAAGTCAAATATTCCAAACCTTGGGGCCACTTGAGGATTTACTCGGTTGTTAACTTCGGAGCCCCCGAAATTAGTCCGCGTGCTCAAATTTGCACGAAGATCCGATTATCAAAAGTGATAAACATTGAAAAGTAGGGACCAAAGACCAGCTACAGTGAGAAACATTCAAACGTAATGACTCCCTGAAAATGAAAGGAGACAGAAGTTTCCCTCTCACCTCAAACTCTTCTCTTTCCTTATATATGAGCTAATTTACTTCCTTGCTCTCAAACCTAGCAATGTCTTATCCTCTTCTTCATACTCTCTTCTGCTTCCTATTATTGCTGCCATTTTCTACCGTTGCTCAGACTAACGGAACCGTAGACGTTGGTGCATCTATCACAGCTGGTGACAATCCCACCACCCCATGGCTATCCGCTTCTCAAGATTTTGCATTTGGGTTTAAACAACTCCAAGATAACAATCTCTTCTTGCTCTCCATATGGTATTACAAGATACCCGACCAAACCATTGTTTGGTATGCAAACGAAGGTGTTCCGGTGTCAGCTGGATCGAAAGTAGAGATAACCGCAGGCAAAGGGCTAGTGCTCAGTGACCCTCAAGGCGGAGAGTTGTGGAGTTCCACTCCCATTCGTAACCAAGTTGCTAATGGCTTTATGGGCGATACGGGCAGCTTTGTGCTTGTTGGTGGTGGTTCGGTTAACATATGGGAGAGCTTCAAATACCCGACGGACACCTTGTTGCCTACGCAGATCATGGAGTCTGGCGGGGTCCTTTTTTCTCGACAGTCGGAGAAGAATTTCTCCAGGGGAAGGTTATTGTTAGAACATTTTTTATTGCAGTCTTATTTTATGATTATTGAGCTTTATTAGGATTTAAGTTACAAAATTAAACATGGTTTATTATCATCATTTTTCATGCTCTGTGATACGATTTGCCGCATATTTTCTCTAATGTATGGATCTACTAAGAAGGGGGATGTGACTTGATTTATGCGTTCGATCAAGAGAGAGAAATATATACAGAAACAATGAGAAAGCAAGAATTTTGGAAAAAGGGGTCTTTTCTGACTTCATATTCTCGTGATGGAAGTGAACACAAAACGATGAAGGTTTCTTACTAGTTACGTGCTTCTAGGGCCGGCCCACCAGGCGACTGCCAAGGGCCGCCACTTTTGGGCCAAAAAATTGGGCCCCCAAATAGCGTTATATATTAAATATTTTCTGTGTAAATTGTTTTACAACTACCATAATTTGTCACGGTGGTAAGCAGCTTGTTTAGGGATCATGGGATCATGAGTTTGATTCCCGTCCCATTCAATTTTTTAACGCAAAATTTTGATTCCTGTACAAAAAATGGCTATTGAAACGAAGCTCTGGAGTTCAATTCCCGTCCCATTCAATTTTTTAAAGCAAAATTTTGATTCCTGTACGAAAAATGGGTATTGAAACGAAGCTCTCGAGTGTCAAACTCACGACCTTAGGATTTTAAAGAGAGCATTAACGCTTTGCCACCAAACTACAAGGCTAATATGTTTTCTCCTTAAAAAAATAATAAATATACTAGAAAGTGAGAGGCCCCATTTTAAAATCTTGCCTAGGGGCTAGGGCCTCGAAAATCTCAGGTCCGAGTGCTTCTGGATTATTATGTGTTTGGAATGGATAATTATTTGGCCCTTCATAGTCTTTTGATGGATGTTTACAATGGGAATAAATTTTCTTGACAGGTTCCAGCTCCGCCTGCTTGGAGATGGGAATCTCGTGCTTAATACTAGAGACTTGGGTACCAATTTCGCTTATGATGCTTACTACTCACTACAAGAAATCTTGGCTTTCCCAGCGTTTTATAAACGCCGGCAA
Organism: Rhododendron griersonianum; assembly: GCA_018127125.1. NCBI lineage: Eukaryota > Viridiplantae > Streptophyta > Magnoliopsida > Ericales > Ericaceae > Rhododendron > Rhododendron griersonianum. The sequence goes on from CM030788.1 coordinate 45,382,610, forward strand.
AAGTGAAAAAATCGCCGGCAAAAGTCTTCCCGGCGTTTTCCCCAGCGTTTTTAGTGAACGCCGCGACTGCCGATGTCGGGAATAGTTCCCGGCGTTTGATAAACGCTTGTAATGTCCGCCGGCGTTTTTATTACTATTGCCGGCGTTTACAAAAACCCCGGAAAAAGTCCAAGGCCGGCAACTTTTTCCGATTCCGGCAGAGATTTACCGGCGTTTTTATAAACGCCGGGAAAAGTCGAAGGTCGTGACTTTTTTTCCCGGGGTTTACAAAAATGCCGGGAATTTATTTATTTTTTAAAAAAAAAATCTGCAAGAATGCTGCTTTTTTTTTTTTTTTGATCCGCTACAAGAATGCTGCTTGATATCCAAACAACAAAACTTTAGAATCCATATACTAGCAAAAAGAAACAATAATTCATACTTTTGCAATCCAAATTCATGTTCATATGTAACCATACTCAATAAAAATATAGTCAAGGCAAAAAAAAAGACAAACAAGTCAAAGAAAATAAACACTAAGTCCCCAAAATAAACAGTGCCCCGCGAGCCAATGCACACTCTTGTAGTGATTGTTAACACAAAAGAATTAATACATAATCATTCAAAAAAGAAATTAGTAGAGTGAGAGGAGGAGACCAGAGGAGTGTCGATCGAAGAGACCGAAGAGAAAAATAGGGCTTTCCGAGAGAGAGGAGGAGGAGGAGATTGAAGAAAATTAGGGCTTTTCTCTGCCTTGGGCGGCGCCGAAGGGAAAATAAGAAGGGATGGGGAAATTGGGAAGCACCCACGTGTTTTGTTTTCTCCCGCCCGGGCAAAAACTGACCTTAAGCGGGGTTTACTGGAAACGCCGGGAACGAAGTGCCGAGAAAGCCATTATTTCTTGTAGTGACTGGAGCAACACTTATGATGGTGTTAATGAAACAAATCGTGGTTACCAAGTTATCTTCAATAAGACAGGAAATATTTTCGTATTGAAAAGAAGTAACCAAAGAGTAGTACTCGGACCAACAATAGTACTCCCATCTGGTGACTACTACTACCGAGCAACTCTCAATTTTGATGGGGTTCTCACACTGTACTATCATCCAAAGACTGAAAATGCCGATCCGAAAACTTGGACTCCTTTGTGGTCCGAGCCGGATAACGTTTGTGTTGGTATTACAGCGAGTGAAGGTAGAGGGGCTTGTGGCTTCAACAGCATATGCACAATTGATGATTATAAAAGGCCTAGTTGTTCGTGCCCTGAAGGTTTTTCGTTGCTTGATCCAAACGACAAGTACGGAGACTGTAAGCCAAGTTTCACACCAAGCTGTGAAGAAGATGACCACAAGAGTTCCAACGGAGATCTCTATGACTTGTCAATGTTAATAGATACTGATTGGCCTACGTCTGACTACGAGCAATTGAAGCCTTTCAGTGAAGAGGAGTGCAGAAATTCTTGCCTCCAGGATTGTTTCTGCGCTGTTGCTATTCTGAAGGGTGATAGCTGCTGGAAGAAGAAGCTGCCACTTTCTAATGGGAGGAAGGACAGTGTTGTTAATGCGAGGGCTTTCATGAAGTTCAGGAAAGGCGACCTTCCTCCATCTACTACCGATCCTCGTTCTCCTCTTCGGGACATAAAGAAGAACGATCGGACTTTGATTCTTGTTGGATCCGTGCTTCTGGGTAGCTCTTTATTCGTCAATGTCGCAATTCTGGGTGCCTTTTGCCTGGGTTTTATCCTCATCTACCAGAAGAAGATCTTGAATAATCGTGATGGGTTCGGAGCTGCGGAATCAAACCTTCGTTGTTTTTCGTATGAAGAGCTTGCAGAGGCTACAGATGGATTCAAGGAAGAACTTGGAAGGGGAGCTTTTGGAATTGTGTATGGAGGGGCAGTACAAATGGGGAATTCTAGAACTTCCATCGCGGTCAAGAAGCTAGATAGGGTGGTTCAAGAAAGAGAGAGAGAGAAGGAATTTAGAACCGAAGTACATGTGATTGGCCAGACCCATCATAAGAATCTAGTCCGACTGGTTGGGTTTTGCGACCAAGGGGAACACCGGATGTTAGTGTATGAGTTCATGAGTAATGGCACGCTCGCTAGCTTCCTGTTTGGAGAGACGAAGCCTAGCTGGAACCAGAGGAGCGAAATTGCGTTGGGAATTGCTAGAGGCCTCCTCTACCTACACGAAGAATGCAGCACACAGATCATCCATTGCGATATAAAGCCTCAAAACGTACTTCTTGATGACTATTACAGTGCCCGGATTTCCGACTTTGGGTTGGCTAAACTGCTGTTGATCAATCAGAGCCAGACAAATACTGGTATTAGAGGGACAAAAGGGTATGTTGCACCGGAATGGTTTAGAAACAAGCCGGTAACCGCTAAAGTTGATGTTTACAGCTTTGGTGTGTTGCTATTAGAGATCATTACTTGTCGAAAAAACGTAGGGGAGTTGGAGATGGAGGGTGAAGAGAGAGCAATTTTAACTGAATGGGTTTGTGACTGCTTTCTGAAAGATGGATTGCATGCTTTGGTTGAGGACGATTCCGAGGCCTTGAATGACTGGAGGAAGGTGCAGAGATTTCTGATGGTTGGAATTTGGTGTGTTCAAGAAGATCCCTCTCAACGGCCCCCGATGAGGAAGGTTACTCAGATGCTTGAAGGAGTTGTCGAAGTTCCTGTGCCTCCAAGCCCATTTTCAGAAATGATAACAGTACAGACTTGGAGTCGACAACATCATAGTTCATTTCTATGTTGTCAAAATTGTCATTATTTTCAAATGATCAGGTGAGGTGTTCGTAATTGATTGTTAATAATGTCTTTCTAAAATGAACATTTCCTTTCAAGTTCTATAGAATTTTGCCACACATGGGTATGTTTCAATAGTTTTGCAACTACTCGAACGAGAGCTTTCAAGGGGGCAAAATTTTCGTCCAAACAAACACTTCACCTTTGCTTTGGAAAATGTAAGTTGGAAATTCATGATCATTGTTTAGTTTAAACTTCATAGTATCGGGCACATTAACATTTGCTCAGCGTTTGTTTTTGAGGGAGTTTGTCTTGAGTTAGAATTAAGAACTATTAGAGCTCTACTGGTGTGAGTCTTGATAATGTGAGTAAGTCGGGAAGTAAAGAAATGAGGTGAAAAAGAAATGCATGAAAGTTGATTTCCCTGTAAGCGTACGTGAAGATCTAGTAAATTCTGGGATGAATGAGTAAATCTTAGAACTTGTTGATTATGTTTTCCTGACAAGGTTGTTGAATTACGACGTCATGAAATTCTCCATTGTGTTTGGACACGGTCCATGGAACCGAAATTGGTTAGTCGGAAGTAATGAGAATGGATGCGATTTGTGAGACTGGAATTAATTGGTAACATGATTATGATTTATACGAATACGATAACTTTGTGATTTGACATGTATGAACATGGGAACTTGGCGATTGTTTGGTAAGAAGCTAAGCTAGTTAGTTGTGGCATTATAGAGTTTTCTTGCATTTTGGACACGGAGGTTAGTGGATACGAAGCCTTGTGTGGTGGACACGGCCCTTGGGATTAGAAATTCATTGATGGTGTTCCTTCATCTATTCTATGCAAATTTCGGGACGAAATTTCTTTAAGGAGGGTAGAATGTAGAGACCCGTATTAAATTTTAATAATTTCGATGCTTGATAAAAGCTTAAGTTGCAAATTATGTGAATAATAACAATAATGTGGTTATGTGATTTGGGGTTATTGTGGTAAGATTGTGAGTGGAGGGGTGCAAGTGTGAATTACAAGTGCATGGATATATATAGGTGTGTGTGTGTGGTGTAGAGAATCATATTCTCTCATCCTCTCAACTCACGTCTCTCTCTCGGCTCTCTCTCTCCCGTCCGGCTCTCTCTCTCACTCTCACACTCCCACAAAATCTCACCCAAGAACTCACAACCCATGAAGATTAACCTTCATTCCACCTTCCGCACGCGACATTGAGCTCGTATTTCGTTGGGTTTAGCTCGGAGAGGAGTATTCGGTTGATTCAAGGTTTTCGGAGCTAGGGCTTGCTTGGGAGTTGGGGGTTTTGCTCAAAACCCATTCGGTAGGGATTTCTCACTTATATTATATGTTTATGAGTTGATTTGGTGTTTGAATCGTACCCTAGATCGTTGGTTTCGTGGTTAGAAATGTTCTGGTGAGATCTGAAAGTCGTGCACTGAAAAACTAAGTCCTACCGGTAGAAGTTTGGAATCTACCGGTAGAAACGCTGTCCAGTAGTGTCACTTTTGTGGAATTTTGGTCTTCTACCGGTAGGAGATTAATCTCTACCGGTAGGTATTCAAAAATCTGTCATTGTTTGTGAAATTTTGGTCTTCTACCGGTAGAGATTAATGTCTACCGGTAGACATTGAAAAATCAGCATTTTTGGAAAAACTTCGATCGAGCATAACTTTTTCATCCGAACTCGGTTTTGGGCAAATTTTATATCGAAATTCATGTACCGGAGGTCTACTTTCCAATGGTGGTGGTCTCATCTCCCAATTCTTAACCGTTAAGGTTTGGTAGCCAAAATAAGATAGATAAGTTCGTATATGTTGGGAAATCCTTTTTCCCTAGGATCGTTTGGGGGAGACACGGATGTTCCTAGGTTCTCTTGAGTAGCTAATTGAATGGTATGACGAGGCTAGTGGTATACTAGGGTTTGTAGTGGTCGTTGGGTTCCGTATGAGTCTTTTGACACCGAAATGAGATTTTAGAGAACATAATGAATATAGGTGGGCTAAGGTTGTGTATGCTGACATGCGATGTGAAAGGCGAACATGTTGGACACTTTGCTAAATCAAACAATGCTGGGAGTAAGTACGTGAGACATTTCCCTTACGATTGATGTGTGGTACATCTCTTTCGTATCTTGTACAGCTTAAGGGTTGCTAGAATGAAATCTATGAATTGTTGTGACTAAGTGTCCTTTAATGTATAGTACGAACAAACTTAAATGGTGATATGAGAAACTAATGGCGTAACGATAGCGAGTTGACTGAAGTGGAATTTATCCGTACCACTCCTACGTGAATAAGTCTTTATTGTGAGTTCATCATTTGTGATTGAGATGAATGACGAAATTGTAAAGTGTATCGGAGGAATTGTGGTATGGTGACCTATGATATGTGATTTGAATTAGCTCCATCAGTGAGGGAGGTACTAGTAGGGGTATCGGGATCCCTTAAATGGCCCGGCAGGAGCTTTCGGCCCATGGCACAGACCGATAAAGGAATTGTGATACGATGTGAATGAAAAAGGGGTATCATTGTGAAAGTGTGATTGATGTGAGAGATATTGGCTTTGCGATTCTTTGATTATAATGGTTTCATAAGTTAAGAAATCAGATTGGTAATTTGAAATAAGATGAGAGACAGTGGCAGTCATGAGAGAATCGTATAGATAGTAAGTTCTCGTGGTTAAACTAGAGTCTTGATGTGTAGTCATGGATACTTCAATTACGTCATCGACGTTGGGATAATTACTAGTCGTGTTTTTGTTTCTCCCTTGAGATACCGTTCTTTATTCCTGTTATTCATTCTACTTGTCATCCCATTTGCATATAATGGTTGTGTAGATTTCTCTACTGGGCTAGTGTAGCTCAACCTATCATTTTCAGGTGTGAACCCGGAGCGGTAGCATGGAGTGAAGTGCATGCATTCTAGTGCATATTTTCGGAAGAAGTGGTAAAGGAGACTCGTGGATATTTTGGTAAAACATGATTTGGGAATGTAATAGAACTTTAACACTACTTCTTTTAATGATGTAATATATTCAAACTCTTGGAGTTGGACTTGTAATTTAATGACCAGGACATGGTGAACTCTTTTGGGGTATTATGTATGCTAATGTGAGGAGTTTTATTTATGAAAAGCTATTTTATTTATGTTAAAAATCGAGGGCGTGACAACTTGGTATCAAAGCGTGAGTTTAGAATACCTCGAGACCGTGGGGAGACTTTTAGTCTCATGGGTTCAAAATCATTGCATTTTAACGAAGCTCGTGCATACCTGTGTGAGTGGCATTCATTCATCTATGTGGCATTGTATTTATGTTGTTATAGGTTGGCTTAGAGTTATTAGACGGGATTGGTGGAGTTGGAGATTTGTAGTGTATCATTTTTGATGATCTTTTCATTGTTTCTTTGTAGTGAGATGCCTCCGAGACCTGAGAATAGACAGGGTAGGATTGGGAATCCGAGAATGGGGGCAGGGCAGAATCAACTTGCTAGGGAAATTGTAGCGGCACTTGCGGCAACAAATCTTTTGCAACCACCTCCTAGGGATAATGTGGACAGTCGGGCCATGATAGCCATGCGAGAGTTTAGCCGTAGAAATCCACCTCAGTTCGATGGGGAGAGTAGTGATCCTCTTGTGGCCGACCATTGGCTTGCACAAATTCGTAAGATCTTCAATGCACTTAAGATTACGGAGGACGACCTGCGAGTGAGTATAGTTGCTTGTCAACTTGTCGGTGAGGCGAATGAGTGGTGGGAATCAGTTTTAGGAGCAGGAAGAGATGCTAGGAGAATGGCAAGGGCGATTAATCAAACAAATGAACCAAATGTAGAAAACCTGACTTGGGCTGAGTTTGAAGAACTCTTCGAGAATCAATATTTTCCAAATACGTATCGTGAGAAACTCAGAGGACAGTTCGAGAAGTTAGAACAAGGAAATATGACTGTCTCTGATTACGCTATAAAATTTCAATCTTTATCACGTTTTGCACCAGAATTAGTGGCGTTAGAGGAAAGGAAGTGTAGGCGTTTTGAGAAGGGGTTAGACCCGTCTATCAGGAAGTTTGTGGTAGGTCAACGAATTGGAAAGTTTTCTGACATTGTCGAGTGTGCTAGAAGTATTGAGTATACGGAGGAAACACCAGGGGAAGTGAAAGTACGGGGACAGAGACAACAGACCGTTGACAAGAGTGTATCTATAGAGGCGTCTGGAAGCCAAGGGAGGAAAAGACAGAGAGAACAGTTTCGGTCCACCTCGGGACAGCATAGTTTAGAACCACCTAATCTTACCAGAACGTCAGGAGTTTCGTCGGGGTCAACGATTGTGTGTTATCGGTGCCGTCAGTCGGGCCATCGTGCAGTAGACTGTCCTCAGGAGAGGGAATATCATGGTCAGAGGCCACCTCGGGTTTGCTATCGGTGTCGTCATCCGGGGCACTTAGCGGTAAATTGTCCACAACCGACAAGCAGAGGGAGCGTGTAGAGATCTACGGAGTCGGGTCATACATCTCATACCGAATTGCGAGGTAGCGTGAACTTACATGTTTGAGTTGCTATTACTTATACATATTTGAGATGCTTGATTGTTGAATAACTGCTATAATGAAAGTCTGTGGTCCATATTAGTATCGATTAACACTGTGGAGTGATCTATGTGATATTGTTTGATAGAGACCTACATAAATGTGCTGACTAAAGTAGCTGAATGAGAGTATTCTAGGTTGATAAAATGGATAGAAATCGTGTAAAACCTTACGAGATTGCAACGAACTTGATTACTGTTGAATTTTTGAAATCGTGAGTTATGAAGTACAGGGCACTGTGTGAGCCCGTGATTGTATGGGGTACTGTGTGAACCCGTGATGAAATTGGGCACTGTGTGAGTCTGTTGTCAAAATTGGGCACTGTGTGAGCCTGTGGTATTTTGGGCACTGCGTGAGCTTGTTGTCGAATTGGGCACTGTGTGAGCCTGTGGTATTTTGGGCACTGTGTGAGCCTGTGGTATTTTGGGCACTGTGTGAGCCTGTTGTCAAATTGGGCACTGTGTGAGCCTGTGGTATTTTGGGCACTGTGTGAGCCTGTTGTCGAATTGGGCACTGTGTGAGTCCGTAGTGTATAGGGCACTGTGTGAGCTCGTAGTGTGTTGGGTACTGTGTGAGCCCGTGCTATATTGGGTACTGTGTGAACCCGTTGTTGTATTGGGCACTGTGTGAGCCCGTGGTTGCATTGGGTACTGAGTGAGCCCGTTGATGTGTAAATGTGTTCGGTGTTGCGTAAGACATTAATTCGTACAGTGAGTTTGCAGTTGATTGGTCTATTATGGTATCTGTGTGTGAAATTGGTTGTTTAGTTTCGATCTACATGCTTGACCTGTGATGTAATCTTAGCATGTGGAATTTGCTTTTAGAACGCAATACTAGATAGATGATGATGTGTGTGTGGGTACTTGCTACATGTTAAATAGATAATTGATTGAAGATGTTTGTGTGGGCAATTGGACCTCTTAGTTAGATGTAACATTATGTGATAATTGGAATCCCTGTCTCAACTACTTATTTGTCGTAGCTTACGAATGGATTACAGTTTTGGATGTCTTTCAATTTCTATATTATGGTTTCGTTGAGACCACTGCTAGTTTGGTTAATCCTTCGTGAAGTTATTGAATAAGCGAGAGTAGTTGGACGTTGTAGAAATATGCCTAACATGAATTGAGTCCTTTACTTGGGGCGTCGCGTAAGTATAGTAAAATGTGTGGAGTGGTGAATTTTGTTTTAGAAAGTTGTTACACTTACGGAGGTACATACTTTGAACTCAAAAATTTTCTAAAAGGGATAATGTTTTGTGAATATTGAACCTTTGCATAGTTCATTTTCAGAAATGATAACAGTACAGACTTGGAGTCGACAACATCATAGTTCATTTCTATGTTGTCAAAATTGTCATTATTTTCAAATGATCAGGTGAGGTGTTCGTAATTGATTGTTAATAATGTCTTTCTAAAATGAACATTTCCTTTCAAGTTCTATAGAATTTTGCCACACATGGGTATGTTTCAATAGTTTTGCAACTACTCGAACGAGAGCTTTCAAGGGGGCAAAATTTTCGTCCAAACAAACACTTCACCTTTGCTTTGGAAAATGTAAGTTGGAAATTCATGATCATTGTTTAGTTTAAACTTCATAGTATCGGGCACATTAACATTTGCTCAGCGTTTGTTTTTGAGGGAGTTTGTCTTGAGTTAGAATTAAGAACTATTAGAGCTCTACTGGTGTGAGTCTTGATAATGTGAGTAAGTCGGGAAGTAAAGAAATGAGGTGAAAAAGAAATGCATGAAAGTTGATTTCCCTGTAAGCGTACGTGAAGATCTAGTAAATTCTGGGATGAATGAGTAAATCTTAGAACTTGTTGATTATGTTTTCCTGACAAGGTTGTTGAATTACGACGTCATGAAATTCTCCATTGTGTTTGGACACGGTCCATGGAACCGAAATTGGTTAGTCGGAAGTAATGAGAATGGATGCGATTTGTGAGACTGGAATTAATTGGTAACATGATTATGATTTATACGAATACGATAACTTTGTGATTTGACATGTATGAACATGGGAACTTGGCGATTGTTTGGTAAGAAGCTAAGCTAGTTAGTTGTGGCATTATAGAGTTTTCTTGCATTTTGGACACGGAGGTTAGTGGATATGAAGCCTTGTGTGGTGGACACGGCCCTTGGGATTAGAAATTCATTGATGGTGTTCCTTCATCTATTCTATGCAAATTTCGGGACGAAATTTCTTTAAGGAGGGTAGAATGTAGAGACCCGTATTAAATTTTAATAATTTCGATGCTTGATAAAAGCTTAAGTTGCAAATTATGTGAATAATAACAATAATGTGGTTATGTGATTTGGGGTTATTGTGGTAAGATTGTGAGTGGAGGGGTGCAAGTGTGAATTACAAGTGCATGGATATATATAGGTGTGTGTGTGTGGTGTAGAGAATCATATTCTCTCATCCTCTCAACTCACGTCTCTCTCTCGGCTCTCTCTCTCACTCTCACACTCCCACAAAATCTCACCCAAGAACTCACAACCAATGAAGATTAACCTTCATTCCACCTTCCGCACGCGACATTGAGCTCGTATTTCGTTGGGTTTAGCTCGGAGAGGAGTATTCGGTTGATTCAAGGTTTTCGGAGCTAGGGCTTGCTTGGGAGTTGGGGGTTTTGCTCAAAACCCATTCGGTAGGGATTTCTCACTTATATTATATGTTTATGAGTTGATTTGGTGTTTGAATCGTACCCTAGATCGTTGGTTTCGTGGTTAGAAATGTTCTGGTGAGATCTGAAAGTCGTGCACTGAAAAACTAAGTCCTACCGGTAGAAGTTTGGAATCTACCGGTAGAAACGCTGTCCAGTAGTGTCACTTTTGTGGAATTTTGGTCTTCTACCGGTAGGAGATTAATCTCTACCGGTAGGTATTCAAAAATCTGTCATTGTTTGTGAAATTTTGGTCTTCTACCGGTAGAGATTAATGTCTACCGGTAGACATTGAAAAATCAGCATTTTTGGAAAAACTTCGATCGAGCATAACTTTTTCATCCGAACTCGGTTTTGGGCAAATTTTATATCGAAATTCATGTACCGGAGGTCTACTTTCCAATGGTGGTGGTCTCATCTCCCAATTCTTAACCGTTAAGGTTTGGTAGCCAAAATAAGATAGATAAGTTCGTATATGTTGGGAAATCCTTTTTCCCTAGGATCGTTTGGGGGAGACACGGATGTTCCTAGGTTCTCTTGAGTAGCTAATTGAATGATATGACGAGGCTAGTGGTATACTAGGGTTTGTAGTGGTCGTTGGGTTCCGTATGAGTCTTTTGACACCGAAATGAGATTTTAGAGAACATAATGAATATAGGTGGGCTAAGGTTGTGTATGCTGACATGCGATGTGAAAGGCGAACATGTTGGACACTTTGCTAAATCAAACAATGCTGGGAGTAAGTACGTGAGACATTTCCCTTACGATTGATGTGTGGTACATCTCTTTCGTATCTTGTACAGCTTAAGGGTTGCTAGAATGAAATCTATGAATTGTTGTGACTAAGTGTCCTTTAATGTATAGTACGAACAAACTTAAATGGTGATATGAGAAACTAATGGCGTAACGATAGCGAGTTGACTGAAGTGGAATTTATCCGTACCACTCCTACGTGAATAAGTCTTTATTGTGAGTTCATCATTTGTGATTGAGATGAATGACGAAATTGTAAAGTGTATCGGAGGAATTGTGGTATGGTGACCTATGATATGTGATTTGAATTAGCTCCATCAGTGAGGGAGGTACTAGTAGGGGTATCGGGATCCCTTAAATGGCCCGGCAGGAGCTTTCGGCCCATGGCACAGACCGATAAAGGAATTGTGATACGATGTGAATGAAAAAGGGGTATCATTGTGAAAGTGTGATTGATGTGAGAGATATTGGCTTTGCGATTCTTTGATTATGATGGTTTCATAAGTTAAGAAATCAGATTGGTAATTTGAAATAAGATGAGAGACAGTGGCAGTCATGAGAGAATCGTATAGATAGTAAGTTCTCGTGGTTAAACTAGAGTCTTGATGTGTAGTCATGGATACTTCAATTACGTCATCGACGTTGGGATAATTACTAGTCGTGTTTTTGTTTCTCCCTTGAGATACCGTTCTTTATTCCTGTTATTCATTCTACTTGTCATCCCATTTGCATATAATGGTTGTGTAGATTTCTCTACTGGGCTAGTGTAGCTCAACCTATCATTTTCAGGTGTGAACCCGGAGCGGTAGCATGGAGTGAAGTGCATGCATTCTAGTGCATATTTTCGGAAGAAGTGGTAAAGGAGACTCGTGGATATTTTGGTAAAACATGATTTGGAATGTAATAGAACTTTAACTCTACTTCTTTTAATGATGTAATATATTCAAACTCTTGGAGTTGGACTTGTAATTTAATGACCAGGACATGGTGAACTCTTTTGGGGTATTATGTATGCTAATGTGAGGAGTTTTATTTATGAAAAGCTATTTTATTTATGTTGAAAATCGAGGGCGTGACAGAAATTATCAAATCTATCATACTTATAAGTCTAGAAAAGCACGAAAATATCTATAAAAAATAACTCTTCCTAATAATTGGTTCTATATATGGTCAAACATTTGATTGCTCTACGTTATACAAAATCTATTGATTATAGTGTGTTCTTGTAAGATTTATAACTTTGATTCCTAATATAATTGCTAGAAATTTCATTGCAGGGTTTGATATCTTCAAATTCATGTGTTTATTGCATGTGAAATTCGTAATTTTCATTATAATAAAAAAACTCTTATCTAAAGCCTCATAAAGTTGGACCGAATTTTTTTTTTTTTTTTTGGGGCTTGATTGGGAATAACATATTTGGTGGCGTGTGACATAAATCACATGCGACATGTTATTGAGTCCTTCCCATGGTAGGGATTGCAGGGAAGTCGGAGAAATAAAATATAGTACTTCCTTCGTTCCTAAATAAGTGTTCGGTACGTAAATCTAAGCCTTTAAAAAAATGCATTTGTTTTGTTAAAAAAATCAATTTTTTTCACAAATGAATAGATAGCTGTGTGGCCCATGATCCTTGATCTGAAATCCTCTTCAACGATTTTTGTGGGTGCCTAGCCTTCTCGCCCTAACTTGCACAGTGAACGCATGACTAGACCTGGTCGAGAGTTTTCCCGGCAAGGCTCTCCGGCGAGAGGATGAGAATGTGTAGAGATTAAAGCAAGAGACTAGGGTTTGAGTGTGAGTTTAGGTGTACCTCTTTAGGGCTGCATCACTTGGTATTTATAGAGTCTGCTTGGCTTACTCTCCAAGTACAGACATGTGTCTTGCACGGGTCGGTTGGCGTCATTGTGATGTCACCGGTAAGATCTGATAACCGTTTCTGGGATGAGCTAGCTCCCCCATGTGCGCCAATCATTATCTCTTGGCGTAACCATTTTTCGCGCATGGGGGGAGCGTGGTACTGAGAAGGGCCAAGCCCAGACTTTGATCGAGCTAAGAGGTGGGCGGCTCGGAGAGAGGGGAAATTGATGAAGTCATCTGTCTGGGTCTTGACTTTGGTCGAGCCAGAGAGGACTCTTTTTGGCCGAGGCGTTGGGCAGGTGAGATGAGATCCCTCTCCGAGCTTCGGTTATTGCTGAGCTTCGGCTTCGACAGCGCTAGGATTCGCTTCGGCTTAGCCTTGGTCCATATCCGTCGAACATGTGGTCTGAGCCATTTGGTTCGGCCTACTACAATAGCAATGAGTTCTATTAGATTGTGAATTTTTTTTTAGATTTTTTAATGAAAAACATGCATATTTGTAAGGCCTAGGTTTACGCGCCGAACACTTATTTAGGAACGGAGGGAGTACTAGTCAATTAAGTTTTGCACATGATAATCTGATTTCCAAGTTCCAACCGACAAGGATAAGGGCAGAACACCTATTCGGAAAATATAGGTACACACCAAATTGCACATAAAAAAAAACATAAGGTTTGATTCAGATCTTAAATGGTGTGCTGGAGATCACATAGTGTGATGTCAAATGCTATTGATGCTTAGTTATGACAAAGATTCGAGTCACGATAAATTAGCATTTAAAAAATGGCAGGTCTTCTATACTTACCATTCAACTTTATCCATCTTAAACCCGATAAGTTGACCGTGTGTTGTTACTGTTGTACTTCATCCCAAGCGTTCTTTGAATCAAGTCATGGCTGAAGTCTATCTTAGAAGGCCTGCAGATATCCTGCATTTTCCGGTCTGGCCAGTTTGGCTCCCGAGCGGTTTTGAACTCCTAAAAATACAAAACTCCTTTTAACCGCGGCTAATTTATAGATTTAACCAATTGATAATCGCTCTGTACTGCAAGCAACAGTCTTTTGTCAGGCAGAACCAACATCCTTTAACTCTATATTCTCTGATGCTGGTCAAAATAATCTTGTGGACTTATTATCAGAACCATTATTCTTCCATCACTATAATATGAGAAAATTACCTTTATATCCCTTCGACTTATGTGAAAAATTCAACTTAGTCCTTCAAGTTTCAATTTCACCCAAATAAACCTTCGACTTTAAAAATTAATTCAATGTGATCCTTCCGTTGGCCCCCGTCTGTAATTTGGACGGAAACGCACCATGTGCCCATCACGTGACCCACCCCCAGGGGCAAATTTGCCCATTCCCCTCCCTCCCCTAACCCTATATCCATTGGAGGGAAATGCCTCCATTTAGTCCCGCCATTTTCACCCCTGCCAGACGCAGCAGACCCCCCTCTCTCTCTGCAGGTAGCATATCTCTCTCTCTCTGCACTCTCTCTGCACCAGGTAGCATCTCTCTCTCTCTCTCTCTCTCTCAGTTTACAGGGTATTCCCATCTCCATCTCCCATCTCCCATCTCTCTCTCTCTCTCTCTGGTAGCATCTCTCTCCTCTCTCCTCTCTCTCTGCACTCTCTCTGCACAGGTTAGGTAGCATCTCTCTCTCTCTCCTCTCCTCTCCTCTCTCTCTCTCTCGGTTTACAGGGTATTCCCACTCCATCTCCCATCTCTCTCTCTGGTTTTACAGGTTATCTCTCACCATGGATTCTTCATCTTCAACAACAAGCACACATGCAATGATTCCTAGATACAGAACTAAATATTGCTATTGCAAGCTCCAGGCAGTCATCAGAGTGACTAATTCAGAACGAAACAGAGGAAAATTATATTACACATGTCCAAATGGAGCATGTGATATATGGGATTGATGCAAACCAATTAACACAGTCCCAAATGTGCCAACCCAGAGGAGGTTCTTCCATGAAGATGAGACAGAAAATGCACCAACTGGGGATGAAAGGGATGAAAATGCAAGATGTGGGGTTGATAATGCAATGGCAGCTAGGATGGCAGTGCTTGAAAGGCAGCTAGGAACTGTAAAGATGATGATGGCCATGTGCCTCATCACCATTGTCTTGTGTTTTTTCGTTATCCTACTGAAATGAATGTAATGCAAGAGAAGATTTCAAGTGGTTGTAATGCAAGTTCAGGAATGTAATGCAATGCAAGTGAAATGAATCAGCTTTTGTGGCTTTTAAAACCTGTGTTCATGCCACTTTTGTGTCTTTGAAAACTTATTACATGTCATTACAACAAACAAGAGGCAGTTCAATAATACACCTAATTGCCAAACCATATGACAGTTCATGAATAAGACAATTCATTCTACAAGAAGACAGTTGGTACCTGCCAAATTCAGTGCAATACAACCATTCAATATCAGTCAATACATCAACCAAACACCAACTTGCCAACCAACCATTCAACATCCAGTTAACACAAAAACCTACTTGGCAACCAACAAAAACCTACCTACTTGTCAATACCCAGTCAACACAAAAACCTACCTGCCAACCAACCATTCAATACACACACATTACAAGAACCTACCTACTTGGCAAACAAAATACAACCATCACCCCTGCCAAGGAATCAAAATGACAAACAAAATACAACCATCAGCACCTAACTTAGTATTGAGCTGGTGCTTGTGAAGTTTGAGCAGGTGGTGGTTGTGAAGTACTTCCAAAACCCCTGCCTCTTCCACCATCACCCCTGCCCATTCCACCATCAGTCCTTCCCCTTCCCCTTCCACCATCAGTCCTTCCCCTTCCCCTTCCACCACCACCCCTACCCCTTCCAGCATCACCCCTACCCCTTAATGCTTGGCCTCCTTCAGTTGGTGCAGCAACAACTCCTCTTCCTCTGCTACTAGAGGATTGGCTTCCTCCTTGCCTTGGCCTCCTCTTGGCTTTCCAGTTGGCCTACTGAATACTAACCCTCCACTAGGCCTCCTCCTAATGTCAGGATTGACTTCATTTTTGCAGCTCCTGATATTATGGCCCCATTGACCACATTTGCTACACCTCAATGAAGTATTCTGTCTCTTCAGCTTATCTGCATCAGGATTCTCTAGCTCTTCTCTTTCCTTCCTTCTAGATTTCTTTGGTCTGCCAGAAGGTCTGCCATAGTTGGGAGGGAGAACTGGGACACATCCACTTGAAGGCCACATGGTCCAACCATTGATGGGGTAAATGATACCCTTGTAGATGTTGGCATTTGTCTCCTTTCCATAGCAAAGGTGGCAGTAATCTAGTATATTTTCATGTTTGAAACTAATGGCAACAATAGCATGGACACATGGGATACCTTTCAAATCCCATCTCCTACAGCTACATGTGTGGTCCACCAAATTCAAACTATACTGCTCTGGTGGAGGGCAATGTATTTGGAAATGTCCCTCACCACACCATATTGGGTTACAACCACCAACTCTTTTCTTATACTTCTCTATTTTTTTTATGACATTGGGGCTTATGCTGTGTTCCCACTTGGTTATGTTGTCTCTCCTTTTGGCCATTCTTTTCATTAAATAGCACCTAATCCCTTCCAACATAGTTATAATTGGTTTCTCTCTAGCCTTCCTTATGTCTTTGTTGAAACCTTCACATAGGTTGTTCACAAGAATGTCACAATTATTAAAAGTGGAAAAGTGAGACCTGGACCATTGACTGGCTAGTTTTTCTGCTAGCCACTTGTATGCCTCCACATCAGTAGTCCTCATCAAATCCATTGCTTTATGAAATTTTGTGACTGTTGTAGCTTTAGCTGCTGCCCATAGTTGTTTCCTCAACTCCATCCCCTTGTGTGAATCTCTGAAATTTGTATACAAGTGCCTAGTGCAGAATCTCATCTCTGCATTTGGCACCACTTCTTGTAATGCTGGAACCAGACCCTACAAAGTGAAGCATGAGAAGATGAAATTAAATATACTCTTGCAGCATTAAACAAGATGAAATGAAAACAAACAACTGAAGCTTTACCTTTTGTTTGTCTGTTATGAATGTCCATGCACTTGTGTTCTGAATTTCTAAGTCTTCAACCACCAACTCCAAAAACCAGGTCCATGTGTCCTTGGTTTCACTCTCAGCAACAGCATATGCAAATGGGAATGACTGATTATTAGCATCTATCCCCACAGCAACTAACAACTGACCCCCATGTGCTCCTTTCAAGTGGCATGCATCCATACATACCAACCTTCTGCAACCAGCTAGCATTCCTTGCTTTAATGCCCCCAAACATACATAAAGTCTCTCAAATATTGGCTGACCATCTGGAGTTGGAGAAGGAATAGTTTTCATGATGATTGTGTTGTTAGGGTTTGTTCTCCTTAACTCTTCACAATAATCCCTAAACCTGGCAAATTGTTCCAAATTAGTTCCCTCAATGAGGTTAAGTGCTTTCCTCTTAGCCCTATATGCTTGAGTGTGAGAAATGTCAACCACAAGATCCTTCCTCACTCTTTGTTGCAAGTGATCCAAAGGCATGTCAGGATTGGATCTTATACTGTCCACATATTTCTCAGCAAGGTACATTGAGGTTACATGCCTTACATTGAATGTTTTGAGACAATCATGTTCACTTTTGTGGCTTTTGACCTGAAATGATTCACCTTTTTGAGAAAGTGAAGCCATAACACTCCAACCACATTCCTCTATAGCACATTTAGCTTTCACTCTTGTGGTCTCATTCTTTACAAACTTAATGTCTTTCCCTTCTTTGATTGAATACTCTCTCACAGCTTCTCTAAACTCTTTTGCTGAGGGAAACTTCATCCCTACAGTAAACTGGACCTTTCCCAAATCAGTTTCTCTTCTATACTCATGAAACTTGTCTTTCTTCCTATCATCATCAGAGTTTGAACAAGCACTATGGAGATCATCTGAAGAATCATCTCCATAATCTTTACCATCATCATCATCATCATCATCTAAGTCTTCATTCAAGTCTGGTTGTTTCCCTTTACTATTGTCAAACCCTGCCCATTCAGCCTCTTCATCAACATTAGCCTCATATAACCCATCATCATCAGACTGCTCATAGTCACTATCTACCTCAAATGACACATCAGACTCACTACTTTTATCACTTAAATCTTGAACATCTACCCCATCATAGGTTGTACCATCACAAAAACCATCTTCAAAAAAAGCATCATCAACCAGAAAATCTTCATAGTTGACATCATGACTTGGACCCCCCTTATCACTTCTACAACCCTTACCAGTTTGACTTGGACCCCCCCTTATCACTTTTAGACCCCTTATCAGTTTGACTTCGACCCCCCTTATCACATCTAGAACCCTTACCAGTTTGACTTGGACCCCCCTTATCACTTTTAGAACCCTTATCAGTTTCAGTTGGACAGTCCTTATCAGTTCTAGTCCCCTTATCAGTACAAGACCCCTTATCAGTCTGAGTTGGACAGCCCTTCTGAGTTTGAGTTGGACTCACTTTATCAGTTGAAGTTGGAGTTGGACCCCCGTCATCACTTTGACTTTCCATCAATTCAATGGGATTAATTGGTTCTATATACATGTCCACTGTCCTACTTGGGGGAAGTTTCTTAATCATCTCTATTATATCACTGTCAGTCAATAACATTCTCAACCCATTTTTAATGTTTTTTCCAGTCATCACATAGTAATAATTTATCATACCCGTGTACCCCAGTGCCCCGACAATTTCACCAACAGTAATTAAAGACATTACATCTGGGATACATTTTTCACAGGAATCAACACAACCACCTTCATACCTGATTGTGGGCCTATTAAAGAACTTTCCCCCATGATGAATCTGTATAGTGAAATGGCCTCCTGCACATGATTAAACAATGTTTATGGGACCACAATCAGAAAGGACCACTATAACAGACAAAGAAAACCCACCGCTTTTCAAAAAAACAAAAGGAAACCGACCGACAACCCAATCCAGACCCCAATAAAGCATATCTTTTCAGAAAAAAAGTTTTTCTTTACTGAAAAGGACAACTTGTATCAATTTCTTCCCAAAATTTATGCCGTTTATTCTACACATAACCGAATGAATAACTCACCTAGGGGTTTGTCACTGTTCCTTGCCATGCTTCAAGATCGTCTGCGAAATCGACCACGATTCCCCCGTCGTAGTCTCTCTCTTACTCGACCTCGAATCCCCCATTCGTCCCTTCGTCGTCTCAGCTTTTTGGGTTCGTCGTCTGCGAAATCTACCACGATTCCCCCGTCGTAGTCTCTCTCTTACTCGACCTCGAATCCCCCGTTTGTCCCTTCGTCGTCTCAGCTTTTTGGGTTCGTCTGGGTTCGTCTGAAAATAGTGTCGGTTCGTCTGAAAATCGTGTCTTGAAAGGTAGAGTGAGAGAGAATGAGGGAAATCGATTAGGGTTAGGGGAGGGAGGGGAATGGGCAAATCTGCCCTTGGGGGTGGGTCACGTGATGGGCACATGGTGCTTTTCCGTCCAAATTACAGACGGGGGCCAACGGAAGGATCACATTGAATTAATTTTTAAAGTCGAAGGTTTATTTGGGTGAAATTGAAACTTGAAGGACTAAGTTGAACTTTTCACATAAGTCGAAGGGATATAAAGGTAATTTTCTCCTATAATATAGTACAAATTGTCACCTATACATGTATTACTATACTATAAATTCCACATGGTTTTCCAGACTTAGCACAAGATACAAGTACCATTGCCTTGTCGTCTGTTTATAAAAGGGGATCAGTTCCACATTTGCAACAACCACCCACAACCCATTTCCCTCATTTTCTCTCCAACCAAACAGTACTCTGCTATAACCCATTTCTATCATTTTCTCTTCAACCAAACAGTACTCTGCTACAACCCGTTTCCATCATTTTCTCTCCAACCAAACGGTACTCTCTGCTGCCATGAAGAACAGCCACACAGAGCTCTGGCAGTTTTCATTTTTCCTTCATTACCAAAGCAAGACTGCTCATGTAGTAATTCTCAGAGAAAGAAGTGCACCAAGAAGGCTTCTACTCTCTGCCTCTTCAAATTCTTTTGATACAAGCACATTGAGGGTAGATGAAGTGAAGGAGACTAATCCTAAAATGGACACCACAAGTTTAAAATACGAACCGCCAACCGGGTCGAACCCTAGTCAGAACAAATAGAAAGAGGAAGAATATCTCCCTAGTTAGTTTTGTTTTTGTGGCTCAATTTTGTGAACCCTCCTATCCTCTTGCAGGGGCCAGTGGTTCTGTTTAGTTTTTTGGTTATGGATCATGTTTGTTAGTTTTGCGATAAGTTTCAAAGGAGAGATGATGGAAAGGTGTATCCAGAGGATTTTGTAAGAACATGTGAGGACTTTATTGCTAGTTCGAAGTCCAGAAAATAGCATCTTGTTTAGTAGTATTGCTCACAGTGATGTACATTCTGTGATTCTCCATTTGGTTAATTATTTGCATTTCTTTGTGTCATTGGATAAAATTAAAAGGGGAAAAGGAATGGACATTAAGGAATGCCTATATTGTCCTTGCTTTTTTTTTTTTCCCCCTGACCCAGAAAGTAAACAATTTTGATCAGCGAAACAGACCCCAAGAAAGGTCACAAACGGCATAAAGTAATCCATCAAGTGGACTACAGAGGATCCAGCTCAAAAGAAAAACCACTACAATTCAAATGCCTATTACTCGTTTCCAAACAACTCCTAATTGAACTTATTTTTGGAGACTTCTTTCATTTTTCCTTTTCACCGTCCTACATGGTCCTACATGGGAAAGTAGGCCGATTGTCCCAAGAGCAATTTTGTTTGCCTTGGGATGATGTGTTTGTTATTTTTTTTTATCGGTATGGGGAAGGTCAATGTCTAATAAAGATTGACTTATTTGACCAATTGACCCTCCAATCTGAGTGGGACACGAGGCACCTTCACTGCGCGACAATTGGTGCCCGAGGATCGCTACATGTGGCATAGCAGTAAAAAGTGATTTTGGACCTGTGCCACCTGAGCAACCAACGTGGCGCCCGCAATGAAAAATGACCGTCACGAAAACCCCGCGAGAGCTAGGAAGGGTGTGAGCCCTGACACACCAAAAGGATATCTCCCATGACCTTGGGTGACCTGAACGGGGGTAGAAGGCCCAATAGAGGAGAAAGACGTTGGCGTAGTCCTTAGGAAGTAGAGAGATGTACGAGAGGCCAACATATAGACTAGTGCGTCCCCAGAGTCAAAGGGGAGAGAACACGAAGGAGCCCGTAACCATCTTAAGGACCCAAACACTTGAGTTTGCTTTGACTACTGTGGCAGGGCCTGACGGGCCCTTAGAGGCTTGGTCGTAGTATTGGCATGACTAAACAAGCCATGACCTTGCCCTCAGAGGAATTGGGAGAGATCTAGTGACGAGGTGACTTGAAAAGGAGAAGGATTCTGCACGAGAGGGGGAAGAGTCTGGGGTGCTCAAAACCCGCGTGAGGAATTGTGTCACCCTAGGTTAGGGGTACGAAAGAGGTCACGTGTTAATATTTCATAGAGATACCTAGCGCCTGAGTGCTCGCCCCAAATGTCTATAAATATGAGACATCCCCCTCAGATTTAACCTTGACAAGATATCTAGAGAGAAAAAGTTGATGAGTGCTGATTCCAATTTCCAAGAGAGGAGAAATGAATTGCCGTTCAAAAAAAGAAAGCAAGAGAGGAGAATATTCTCTCTTTGGCATCCTTATTGTCTTTCTCCTTGGATTTTTGAGCCAACTTCACTCACACATACAGATTATTTGCCAAAAGAACACATTTGGCTCCGACTTTGAACCTCTCTTACAATTGGCAACTGTTTATTGTGTTCATATTTATTTGTTACAAGACTACTTATTTTGTTTCGAATCATTTGTCTCGAGACTATGCAAAAATTCAAAGATATTGATAAGTGCTTCATCTAAAAGTTTTTTTCTCTTTAAGTTCTTGACTCGAAAATTGGATTTTTGAATCGAAAACTTGCTGGTATGTGAATGAGTTGAACTTTCACATGATCTTTGAACAATCGATTTGAATATCATTGAAGTGAGACTCGAAATGGGCACACACTCACGAGGATGAACTACATGAGGAACAAAGGAATTCGATTCTGTCTATTAGAGTGACTAGAGTCCATCAAATGGAATGGGAAGTCCAGTCAAGGCAATTTTTCGTGCCCATCTCGATAACCGAAATCCTTTATTTTATAGAACTCATCGAAAATATTCATTACGAAAAAAAAATTTGCCTACAGCTTTTTCTTTCTTTTCTTTGGGAAATTGATAAATAAATCCAAATGTATTTAGGCTAGAGGAAAGGATCTTTCTTGAATATATTTATTTATTTAGGGAATTGATTTTTACTCCCTTTTTGATATCTACACTCCCTTTTTTGTTTTTTAGTGTTGAAAGTGTATGTATTTTTTTTTTTTGTTAAAAGATTAAAAGGGGAGTGTGGATATCAAAAAAAAAAAAGGAAAGTGAAAATCAATTCCTTTGGACCTTAATCTGGGATTTTGTGATGAGAGTATAGAATTCGGAGCCCAAGAGAGCAAACTCCGAGTATCCGATGAGTAGCGGTTGCTGCAACTGAAGGTGGGGTCCTACACAAGAATTTCATAGCCTGAATTCAGGTAAATTCACTTTGTTTCCATTTACCCACTTTAGAAACAGTGCCCAAAAATTAAGACCACATAAACATGATGAGTGCAATGTACAGTAGCTGTTTGATGAATTCCCTGTGAAACCAT